>OZ020253.1:6213438-7413438 GCA_963971285.1 Astropecten irregularis
TATCGGGACGAGAATTTTGAATGTTCAAAATTTTGGTCACGACAAAATTTTGCGACCGGGGTCGTGAACTATGCGCAAACTGTTCATGAACTCGTCGGGACGATGCGGTAGGATGCATGCCAGTGCGTGGCAGTGCGCGCCACGCCACGACTGTCACGAACTGCCACGAATAGTTCACAAACAGCTCACGTGGAGTTCACGAGTAGTTCAAGACATGTTCACGAATTGGTGCGTAGTCGCAGCGTGGCCGTGCCTTCCCACTGACACGGTCACGTGTATTTCACGCATTGATGGCACGAGCAGTTCACGACTAGTTTACGCACTTCACGAATAGTGGAGCTCGCGTCGGTGCAGGGTTATATATAGGGGCTTCATGGACACTGCTCGACATTCCAGAGATCGCCAGCGAAGAGACAATTTATATCACAGAGACAACTTCTTATAGTAGAATATGTCGAGGATAATATTTCTCTGTAAACTAGTGTGGTTCCAGGACTACAGATAGACATTTTTTTTATATGTTTATTTCAGAATTCCTTGATAATGCATTGTGCTGCTACAGAGAACTGGGAGGGGCATAAACAGAATTTTATAGAAGTAAACAATTATCAGATTCAACTAAAATTCAAATAGGGGGCCGTCCATAAAGTATGTACGCACGAAATGCGACTTTTTTGACCCCCCCCCCCACCTCCCCCCTCTGTACGCATGGCGTACGCAGTGGTCCCCCCCCCCCTCCCCCCTGTACGCATACGCATTCCACATTAGGTTTTTCACTTCTCGTGGTCCCTTGCTTTAGGCATCATTAAAATGTCACCGTAATCCGGGCCGGTACCGTTATTGGGACGTCACTTTCAAATTCTGAAATGAATGACTAAAGTTTAACAGGTTTTTATACATTGAAAAGTGAACAAAGAAAAATTGAACTGGGGCGGGATTCGAACAGGTTTTTATACATTTACAGATGGATTTTACTATTTTTTTTCATGTTGAATAAGGAAAAAAACGAAAAAACAAAACAATCCCGGTGCTTTTTTCACGTTTTCTACCTCTCTTTTCGCGCGATAATGCTATTGGCAAAATTTTCGTTTGCGTACGGTACGCATTGGCCTTAGGGGCCGTCCATAAAGTACGTACGCACGAAATGCCGACTTTTTTTGACACCCCCCCCCCCCTCCCCCCTCTGTACGCATGCCGTACGCATCGGTAACAACCCCCCCCCTCCCTCCCCCCCCCCCCCCCCCTTCGTGCGTACGTACTTTATGGACGGCCCCTTAACCCCCCCCCCCCCCCCGCCCCCCCCCCCCCCCCCCCCTGTACGCATGGCGTACGCATCGGTAACAACCCCCCCTCCCCCCTTCGTGCGTACGTACTTTATGGACGGCCCCTAGGGCCTAATGTTTTAATATTCCTTGGCATTCTCATCTGGGGCCAATTTCATAGAGCTGCTTAAACACCAAAATTTGCTTAAGCACCAAAAACCTTGATGTATAAAATCAGTATGCCAGCCAAAACTCCTTGTGGATGTTCAGCAAACAATGGCCGAATACAAGTCAAAAGCAGTAAACATCACATGGAAATTTGGTTGGCAATCCTGTTTGATCGAGGAAGACTTTTCATGCTCAAGCAAGTTTGGTGCTTAAGCAGCTCTATGAAATTGGCCCCAGAACTTACAATAATTCATGGGTTATGCTGTCTTTAACAAAATTGATTTGATTTCAAAAATGACCAGGGGAGGCCCCCATTTTATACGGCGTGCCTAAGTCGGCACGACACCGTCCGAATTGCGCAACTCGTCGTGCCAATGCGGGAAGTGCGTAAACTATGCGCAAACTATGTGTGAACTCGTCGTGCCAGTTCGTGTCAATGTTGACACTGATGGGCACGCATTCGTGAACTATTCGTGAAGTCGTCGTGAGCTATGCGTGAACTAGTCGTGAACAGTGCGGGAGCCTCCCAGTTCGTGCCCCCCAAATGGCACGACTTGCCACGACAAAATCGTGGCCAAAAGTCGTGCAAGTGTCCGCCTGGCATTACGCTATACGACTCTGCATTGACATGCGAGCCATAAACCAGGCAATTGAACGCGAACGGCATATCAGACCCACCATTGATGACATTATTGTCAAGCTCAACGGGGCTGAAGCTAGTATTCTCGAAACTTCTTCTCTATCTTCCAAATTGAACTCGATGAGGACTCTCGTTACTTGATCACCTTCCCGTTGGTCTCTACCAATTCAAGCGACTCAACTTCGGAGTCAACAGCGGTGCTGAATAGATTCAGAACCTCAACCAATCTGCATTGGTCGGACTGCCAGGTGTCCTGAACATAAGTGACGACAAACTAGTCTTGTGTTCGGGAAAAACACCGAAGAGCACAAAAACAACTTGGGCAGATTGTCTACAACGCCTCAGAGAGAAGAACCAAATGTCAGTTCCATGCAAGCAGTGTGGAATTTCTTCGGTCAGATGGTGGTTCACCAGCCCCGCCAAGATAAAAGCACTCACTGATGCAGCCCCTCCAGCCAACTAGAAAGAGCCCAGTCGCAGCTTCCTCTGCTTAGCTACCTACTGCGTTCGCTTCGTACCCAGATTAGCGCTGATCTAGGAACCACTCCGGGCACTCACAAAAGAGCAGTGTTGGAATAGATTCCTCAAATATAAATCCGAGTACATTGTACTTCGAGTACTTCAATGTCCGAGTACTGGGCTGAGTCATAGTACATTGCTGGTGAGTCCGAGTCCAGGGTATCGAGTACGAGTATATTTAAGATCGACTACAGGGCCGAGTCCGAGTACCAAAGTTAGAGTCTACGTACGTCCTAGTGCATACACAGTATCAACGCACTGTGCCAAAAATGCAATAAGTTTCACAAAAATGGTTATAATGGGATGTTGTGCCACTCTCCTAAGAAATTCTTGTTTAACAAACCTTGCAAATGATAGTGTAGCGTCTCGTACCTCGAAGACGTAATTAATTATTCATTACTTCATGTTTATTTATACCCCGTACAATGCCCAATAATCATGTTTATGTATGCCCCGCACAATCACCAATCATAAAGTTCCTTTATGTATTATGCACCATACAAGTGACCAATCGCCGCCCATTGTCCGCCTTCAGTGGGGGCGATATTTTCCACGTGTCAGATGACCGGCAGCAAGTCACTCTCGCTCTATCTCTCTCTCTTGCCGGCTTCCGGAGGTGAAGACACGAAAAAGTGAGCTGTACGAATCTTCACGGAGCTTTTGTCCGAGATTAAGTCCGGTGCAATTTCTGCCTCAAAAGCGTCAGCATCCAGCTGTATATCGCCCGAGTCTCACGTCCTCTGGAGTTCAGGCACTCTCCATGTAGCACGCACATCTGTACTGGTTTTCCGTGTGATAACAGATCAAACCATCAGCGGCGATTACGCTCCAGCAAAGTTTCAGGCGAACTAACACCACATCAGCAATCTCGATGAGATACCTAAATATGCAGGCAGCTGTTTCGCCCAGATTGCACTAGTTTAAGTGCGTTTTTCTTCCATGGATTGATCCCCAAGAAACCCTCGGAAAGTTCATCTCGAGGCGAGGAACAAGACAGTGTGCCACTTCAGTAGCGACGCCTCGATCACCGAGTTGACACTGACATCGCTATCTCCTGCAATCCTCTTCTGCACCCATCAGGAACTTTCTACCACGCCGAGTACATGTAGTGTATGACTGAAAGCTTCTCTGATGACAATCAGCCTCAGTGAAAACTGAACTAAATTAAGCCCAATCCATTCTTATGTTTCACATTCAGTTTCGTAATTGTGCGGGGCCGTTTAAGCTTAGATTAGGTAATTATGTCTGTATTTTAATATTTGCCGTTTGTTTGCTGTTTAAGTACATATACCAGAAGCCCAAAATTGTGCACTGGGGTCTTTGTTTTTTGCAACGTAGAAGTTGTGCTCTTTCTTAATCATTTTTGCTTGTCCAGAATCCCTCTCTTTTTTGTGCACACCAGTTTTCCCTAATTGACCTGTTGACCTACGGTCTTTCTTTTAGAAGTTGACAAGCTAGGTCAATGTTAATTGATGGAGGTTATAGTTCTCCGTGCACCCACATGGCATTAATAGCAAGTCCTTGTACGTACATGCCCTTGGTGGCTTAAACAGGGTCAGGTCAATTTGCACTGTATTCATTGTAAGTATTTCGACTCCAAGCTCTCCCTGGTGACAGCTAGCAGTATGGTTTATTACTTGATTGTTTTTCCTTAAGTTTTCTAATAGTTAGATTTTGATATGTGTATTATTAAACATGTCATCGTTCTTTTGCTAGCTTAACCAGCTGTCTTTGCTTTATTTTTGTCCTTGTGAGGTCAGCTTAAAATCAAGTTCAAAGGTGAGGAAGTTGTTGAACACGAGTAATATTGGTCTATTCTCTCGGCGTATGTTCGAGTTAAATGCCAGTGGTTATGGTTTAATAATTAATAAATTCCGGCCATTCTTAGCTGATTAGAGCCCTTCTTCCCACAAATCGGTGACCCAGACGTGATCTCACAGGGGTAAATTTAAGCAATTTTTCTTGCATTTTCCTTGATATTTTCTTTTGTATTTGGTTCACCGGACCGGGTGGTGTTACGCGCAATTGAGGGGTAAGCAATTATTATGTCTGTCGACGAGGCAGTCCCACCGCCTACTGGCGAAGCAAGTTCTAATCCGGTGGTGGGAGCTTTCAGCATAAAGCTCCCACCGTTATGGCTCCCTGGTTCGCGCAGGCGGAGTCTCAATTCGCCACTCGACAAATTACCTCCGAAACCACGAAATTCCACCATGTTATTTCTACTCTGCAGCCGGAGGTTGCGCAGGAGGTTCGCGACCTCCTGCTCAACCAACCGGCGACGACCCCGTATAGCACGCTAAAGAAGCAGCTCATTACCCGAACGACAGCATCGGAGCAGCGCAGGGTCCAGATGCTTCTGACCGAGGAAGAACTTGGAGATAGGAAGCCGTCCCAGCTTCTGCTGCGCATGGAGCAGCTCGCCGGCGAACAAAAGCTAGAAAAACGAATTCTTAAACAACTTTTTCTGCAGCGCTTGCCAGCAAACGTCCGCCTAATTCTAGCCAGTACCAGTGACTCCCTCTCCATGGGTGAACTGGCAGAATTGGCAGACAAAATAATTGACGTGCATGTTCCGGCTTTCGGTTCATCAAGCAGCCGCAGCCTCCCTCGCCGCACCCGCGCAGGTAGCTCCTCTCGTCGCACCCGTTACAACCGCAGCAGCACCAGACAGACACGACGAAAACAACATGAGCAGCACTTACGCCTGTTGTTCGCGCGTTTACAACAGTATGGGGTTGTTGTGAACTCCAGCAAATGTTGCTTCGGGTTTACCGAACTCGATTTCCTCGGTCACCACATTGACCACATGGAATCAGTCCCCTACCAGAAAAGGTAGCAGCTATCCGCGATTGCGAGGTTCCTACGTCCCTCAAGCGTCTTAGGGGGTTCTTGGGCCTCGTCAATTTCTATCGCCGATTTCTACCCGATTGCGCCAAGACGCTCATGCCACTGACGGACCTCCTCAGCAAGCATGCCAAGCGCTCGCGCAAACCCCTCGATTGGACGGCGGAATGCGACAAAGCATTTCAGGCCATCAAAGAGGAACTGGCATACGCCACTATGCTCGCGTACCCAGACGCGAACGCGCCTTATAGCCTCATGGTTGATGCGTCCGATCGCGCGATAGCTGGAGTCGTACAACAACTTAAGGATAACGCCTGGCAACCGATCGCGTTCTTTTCGCGGAAGTTGCTGCCCGCCGAGACTCGTTACAGCACCTTTGGCCGCGAACTTCTCGCCGTGCATCTAACCATCAAGCATTTCCGCTACATGCTTGATGGACGCACATTCTGTGTGTTCACTGACCACAAACCACTGATACACTCATTTCGCGCTAGGCCAGACCGTCACAACCCTCGCGAGATCAGCCATCTCGACTATATCTCGCAGTTCACAACCGACTTGCGCCATGTCAAGGGTACTGACAACGTCGTTGCCGATGTCCTTTCGCGACCTGAACTGCACGCATTGCACGTCTTGCGCACCGACAATCACGTAGATTACGAGACAATAGCTCACGCTCAGCACGCCGATGCAGAACTGCAAGCTCTGCTCGATGGCAAACAACCCACTAGTTTGGTGCTCCGTAAGGTGCCATTGGTTTCAACTGGTGGGGACATTATTTGTGACTCATCACATGATACAATTCGACCTTTCGTACCGGAAACGCACCGCCGCGCGGTTTTAAATTCCGTACATGGGTTATCACACCCCGGGGTACGCGCCTCGGTGAAAGCCATCACTTCACGTTTCATATGGCCTGGCATTAACAAAGATGTCCGGACATGGGCTAAACAATGCGTCGCCTGTCAAAAATCAAAAATTGCGCGTCATACAAAAGCACCGCTTGGTACGTTTAGTGCACCTGATGCACGATTCGCGCATGTGCATATCGACCTAGTTGGTCCTCTGCCACCATCCAACGGCAATACATACTTGTTGACCTGCGTGGACAGATACACGCGATGGCCAGAAGCTATCCCGATACCAGACCATACAGCAGGAACAGTAGCACGCGCCTTTATAGGTAAGGTGGATTTCTGTGTTCGGGGCACCCGACACAATTACCACTGACCGCGGCCGCCAATTTGAGTCCAACCTATTCGCTGAGTTGACGAAACGGGTGGGTACTACGCGCGTCCGAACTACGTCTGCTAACGGGATGGTAGAACGTTTTCACCGACAGTTGAAATCAGCTCTCAAAGCGCATCAAGACCCACAACACTGGAGTGAACACTTGCCCCTTACCCTCTTAGGTGTTCGCACCACGGTGAAGGAGGATTTGGCATGTTCCCCAGCTGAGCTGGTTTCTGGTACAACACTACGTCTGCCCGGACAATTTGTCGCTCCGGTTCACAGCGAACTTGACGCGAGCGATTATGTTTCCCGGTTGAAAAAACACATACGCGCATGCTCACCCACACCAACCAGGGCCCGACAAATTGTTTCTTACATCCCGGAAGATTTGTTTCATACTTCGCACGTTTTCATTCGGGATGAAAACCCTTGCAACAACCTTACAAGGGATCGTTCAAAATCCTCAAGCGCAATACAAAATTTTTCACGCTGGACATTGGTTGAAAACGTGAGCAAGTCAGCGTGGACCGGTTGAAGGCAGCATACGTCGAAGAGCAGGTTCCTAATGCTCAGATCGCCACGGATAATGCACCAGATTCTCGGGGTCCGCCCGCAAATGATGCCGGAGCAATCCCTACTATAGGTTTTCCCGGTCATTTTCGGCAAATAAGGGGACAATTTAAACGCTGCGTCATTCCATTTCGCGTGAAACTGCAAGGCACCTTCAAATAGTCATTCGATTTCATTTTATGTGCAAGCAAATGTTCACAAGGGTCACGCGATTAAATAGAATCGCCTTTCAATTAAAAATTCCATTCGAACAGCATTCAAATTCGCGACGGCTTTTGGCAGCGTGCGCTTAGTCATTCGAATTCGTTTTGGGGCAGGCATTTCTGTGAATTGTTCAGCAAATTTAGCGTTCTGTCTGAAATTATGAATGTACCTTAAGAATAAAAAGGTTTTTAAAATGGTTCACTTCTTGCATTGAAACCACTTATGTGATGTCCCCTGACGACAATTGTTTGTAATTGAAAAATCCTCGCAAAATAATGGCAGCTTTTGGTCGCTGTACGAGAGAATATCTAATGTTGACGGTTGATTGATGCATTCGAATGATTTAGATTACATTGAGCTTGCAGTCAATTTGAACATCAACACCATGATTTTCAATACAAATCCATGGCACCAATCCTCTCTTGAGAATAAACAAATAACAAATCAAAGAAATATAGAAATTCATGGAAAGGGAAAATTACACAAGATACAAAGAAATAAACAGGTGTAAAAGGGTTTGCATATGTTTGCTTATGTTGCATTGACGCAACGTATTTGAGATCCGGACGAAGAGAGAGGTTGATCAGAGATGGGGCTATTCATTTCAAAATGGATGATGAGATGCGACACCATTGCAATACACTGCAATAAAGGGGTTTGCATTTGTTTGCTCATTTTGTGAAATTGGTTGTAACGCATGTAACGATCTGATATAAATCGTTGTTTGCGGTTACCCTGCTAAATTGAATGCCGATTTTGCATGGCTAAACTGAACGACAGTTGAATTTAATTGAATGCAATGCTATATAAATACGGATGCATCAAAGTGAAATCGAGTGACGGTTTCAACCGAGGAGACAAAAAATCACGTCAACACGAATGCGTGAAAATGAAATTGGCCGCTCATTTAACGAAAATGACCGGGAAAACCTATATTGCATTTCGTAACAGTAGCCCACCTGCTAATAATGCTGCGGAACCGCACCACAGTATTATTGCGCCTGCACCGCACCCTAACTTAACCACTACACCGGTCCAGCAAACCAGGTCAGGCCGACATGTCCATTGGCCTAAAAAGTTAGCAAACTATCTTTAGATTTCTGCATGTGTAATTAATGTATTGAAATACGTAGATATTTGTAGTCGTTCTCAATTAATTATTGCTATTGTTATTACTTGCTCACTAGGAGGGGGTTAAATGGAGCGTCTCGTACCTCGAAGACGAAGACGTATTCATTGTAAGTCTTTCGACTCCAAGCTCTCCCTGGTGACAGCTAGCAGTATGGTTTATTTCTTGATTGTTTTTCCTTAAGTGTTCTAAAAGTTAGATTTTGATATGTGTATTATTCAACATGTCATCGTTCTTTTGCTAGCTTAACCAGCTGTCTTTGCTTTATTTTTGTCCTTGTGAGGTCAGCTTAAAATCAAGTTCAAAGGTGAGGAAGTTGTTGAACACGAGTCATATTGGTCTATTCTCTCGGCGTATGTTCGAGTTCATTGCCAGTGGTTATGTTTTAATAATTAATAAATTCCGGCCATTCTTAGCTGATTAGAGCCCTTCTTCCCACAATACCATGCTGCTTACTCCAATTGATACTAAGTTTTCGATGATCTTCATACTCCCATTGTAATTTATCGGAAATCGCCAACATAACCAACCGTGAAATTGTAACAAAAAATGAAATTTCCACTAAATGGTCGAGTACTTTTAATTGAGTACGGGCCGAGTATTTGCATGTACTCGAGTTGTACTCGAGTACGAGTACGAGTACGAAGACTCGCGATGGATGCAATCAAACAGTCAATCACTAAACATTGTAATTGATATTGCTCATGACGGCCATCAATGCATGGTGAAGACTAAACACGTCCTCAGACAAAAAGTTTGGTTTGCCGGCCTTGACACGCGAGTGGATAATACCTTTGCCGAATGCCTACTTTGCCAGGCTTCAACTGTGGACGAAGCCACAAGTGAACCCCTTCGCATGTCTGAGATTCCAGCCCACCTTTGACAAATCTCAGCATCGACTTCAAGCAACTGCCGACAGGTGACTACCTGCTTGCCGTGGTTGACGACTATAGTCGTTATTCAGAAATTGAAATCACCAGTCCGCATATTTCGCTAAGTACATTGGATCCGTTTTAACATTACCGCATTACACCTCTCTGGCCACATGCACACTTCGAGGTTGAGTGCATGATGCGGAATCTGAACAAAATGTATCGCAAAGCAAAAGCTGAAGGCAGATCCTGGAAACATGCAATCTACGCATATCTTGGCAACTACAGATCGACCCCATAGCACCACTGGTGCCCCACCTGCTTCGTTACAAGCCGACATCATAAGATAAAAGCATAAAGGAAATCATGAAGAACAATGCTGACAAGAAAAGTCCATGCGCACACAAGGTGAAGTTGGGCGATCGCGTATTTGTGAATCAAACCGACATTCCATGACCCCATATCAACTTCAACCTTTGGCCATCACATCGCTTAAAGGATCGATGGTCACAGCTACCCGTGACGACAACACTTCTATAACCCGGAATGCTTCACTTCTCAAACGCCTTAAGCAGAACGTCTCAACACCTGCAGCACGACAAGTCCAGATGACTCCGACTTGGACTACGTTGACCAACCCGCTGCAACCAACAATCCACCTGTCAGACGAAGCCACACCAGACATCACAGAGGACCACAGCATCTCAAGAATTACATTTTAAGGAACCAGATGGTAAAGATATGGAAAAAGAGTGAAGTGCTGGTAACCTCTCCTCTCAAGTGCTCAGTTAGTTTCGCCAAGTTATTAGTTTTACCAAGTTATTAGTTTTACCAAGTTGGTAGATTAGCCAAGTTGTTCAAAAAAATTTACGCTATTTGAACCTCAAAATCAATAATACAACTTAATACTCAAATAGAAAGAGAAACATTGTCATATACGTCAATTTGTTTAATGGTTTATTTTGATCATCTACAGTTAAACTGACTTCAAGATCTGCGAATGTTGAACTCTAGGAATTTACTGTGATGAATCATGATTTTTATAATGAACACTTGGACAGTGAACTGATACACACAAAAATAGGACTCTGACAATTGACTTATGATTTTTTTTTCCACGTGGAATCTTGCAATACATCCAGTAGTGTAACTGTCAAAAATACTCAATTTGTTATCCTAACGATGGGAGGGATTAATGTTTACATTCGCATGCATTTGATTAGCCACATTTTACAGCATTTGATTTAAAGCAATGTGCTTTGTATACCCATGACCTCTGACCTAAGGGTTCATAGAATTACACTCATCAATGTAACACATTACCATACAATGTGTGTCCATTATTCCGGCTCCGTTATCATCAATCATCGTAGTCAGACATTATGTTAATTGCTGTCATGTATGGTTATTATTTCTTTTGTTCATGGGCGATATAACAGGTTCTATACACTGAAATATACGTAAGCATCCGCAGAATATACGTTACCCATACGTGAAATACGTTACTCATTCGTAAGATACGTAACTCCATCCGCTGGATACGTAAGATACGTAACTCATCCGCACACTTTTTCGGATGCCTGCGAATACATAGGGGTATATAAATAACTGGAATTAGGTCCTAGATTTGATGAAATGCGACTGAAGCAACCAATCTGCATGTGATTATATGCGGATATTGCGGACGCCAGAGGAACCCGACATGCGCAGACACGAGCGGAACTCATCCGTATCGTCCGTAAGTCTTCCGTAAAATCCGTAAGTCATCCGTAAGTCATCCGTGACATGTGTTAGTGGGCTGGCAGCGGATGGGCTCATCCGCAGGTTTTACCCATAACATCCATAATTCATACATAACAACCGTAGCAAATCCTTATCGTCCGCAGAATATAGGTAACTTTTGCTGAAAATTGGGGTAAAAATTACGCATTTTCATTATCCAAATATAAGCTGGCATCCGCAGGTCCGTAACATGGCCGTGTGACTGTAGCATTACATTTTAGTCTGTATTTCATGCATTTTGTAGCACGGGCTCCATGGCATTTCCCTCCCATTTTGGTAACCGAAAGGTGGTTCCATGTACGCTGACGACACTACCTTGATTCTGTCTGACGACTACTCCATTGTCCGCAGCCTTCGCCTGGTCGAGAGATAGGAGCGTGCCTCGGGTGCTAAATTAAACAGAGAGAAATCCAACGGCATCCTCCTCGGCAGATGGAGATACAGGGTGTCTGGCCGGGCGACGTTCCTTCAGCCAAAATCGTCGGTGTCCATTTTGGGGGATACAGCCAATCAGACCTGGGCTCAGAAAATCAAAGATCTCAAACAAACGCTTACTCACTGGAACGACTGTGACTTGTCCATGATGGGCAATGTCACAGTCGTAACTTCTTTCATCCTTTCAAAAATTTGGTATTTAGCTGAAGTCACTGTGCCCCCGGCGGAACGGATCAGAGAAATAAACAGTTTGATCTTCAAGTTCCTCTGGTGGCAGAGAACCGAGTATGTTGCTCGGTCCACCATGTTTCTCCCTCCATCCCGAGGAGGACTCGGAGTTATCGACATTGAGAGCAGGCTGTCCGCCCTGCTCTGCGTCTATATCGGCATTCTGATCTCCGATATCGAGGCTAAGTGGAAGCTTCTTGCACAATACTGGTGTGGCTTTTCTCTACGCAGACTGGCGCCCGAGTTGGCCAAAAACAAAAGGCCCAATGCCGATATTCCTTCGCTCTTCTACCGCGCGGTTCTTAATTGCTTCAGGGATATCGGAGATCAGATTGCCGATTGGCCCAGACTTAAACTCAGAAGTGCCTACGAAACTGTTTTGAATAACAAAGACATTATTCCTACTGTTGATTATTTCGAAGAATTCACACTTTAGTGGGCATTCTTTAAAAGAATGACCACTTAAGTGTGAATTCTTCGAAATAATCAACAGTATTTTTAATAGAGTGACGTCACAAGAGTGGTTTAAGTTTAGCAAATGATGTTTTTGGCTGATATAGCCAGTGATAATGTAATACGGTACGTAGTATGGTTTCCTATTATGGATTCACTGGTAAACAAAATTGTTTGTAAACACCAGTTGGAATTCATAAAACATCCCTATTTGTGTCTGCGAGATTGCAATTACAATCTCATTGCTGACAATTATAGCAATCAATGAATATACATTGATGTTCACCTGATTGGTTTCTCTTATTAAGGTTAACTTTTTTCTATCGATGAGTAACTTGGATTAGTTTTCTAACTTGTTGTAGTCAAAATTAGTGAATTATGTAGTTGTGTAGTTGTCTTTTATCTTTGTACCCAGGTTTGCAGATCACATGTGGAGGTCCACTCAGTGACTCAGGAACAGCTGGCTCCACCATCAGTGTCAACATACCACAGCCATCCATTAGTCCTGGCTCCATTCAACAACAAAATGTGAATTTCTTCTACATTTCTCCTTCTGGAGCTGTTGGTAATCCAGTGTCACTCACTGTTCCTGCCACTGGGTCACAAACCATGAATGTTCAAGTATTTGCGCAGACTACAACGACACCCTCTCAATCATCATCGTGCGTCGTCCAAGTCATTGTCTCAGGTCATTATTTATTTCATGTTTCTTTGTTGCTTACCAATATTTTTCAGATTATTAGCCGTGTGATTGATTTTTGCCGGAGAAATGTCAGCTGTGGCTTACTTACTTGAATGGCTTTTGAACCGACATGTGGAGAAAATCCTAACATAATTATTCATAAGCAACGTTTGAAAAGAAAAGTGACTTAGAATTGATTGTTGCATCCACGCATTATGACTTGTCCATATCACACAGGAAATCAGCCTTGGATAACAGTACAAAGTATATGAGCTGCCATGACTGTTGTCCTCAGACAACCCTGCTCCCATTTATAAACGTTGCAGTCCACCAAAGCCAAAGACTAACTTTTTTCATCTTTCAAATATATATATATATTTTTTAACAAGCCACAGCTCACAAATGATCTTTTTTAATGATGTTATAAGGAAATCCCTAAGTCACTTAAGCTGGGTTGAGCCAATCAACAGATTTCAGTGTTGAAAGAAACCAACTGGAGGGAAGCCTTCTTAACGATGCCTTAATTGTAAAAATGCAACACCTTAATGCAGTACAACGTATCCAACCACCGTGAAGATATCATATTGATACTCATGATAGATCATTGTAAAATTCAGGAAAGACGTCAAGATAAACAGATTCGAGGGGAAGGAAGATTTCAACTATGCAATTCTGTCAATCAGTACGCATGACCAAGAACAGAACAATTCCTCCTCAGCAAGAAAAATCTCTCGCTGTAAAATTTGCCGAATAAAAGAACTTAAAACAATTCTTTGCTAATCAGAAGTCATAAACTAAGCAAAAGCCATCTAAAAGCTAATTCGGCATCATAATTTTGTCTGGTGAAATATTTGTAGCATACATATTATTTGTGGGCAGCATGAATAAAATTTGCTTCAAATTCTGTTTATTGCCCTTAAAAATTAGCTTCGAGACTTCTTAAGAAGAAGTCAAACACAGATTAATTAAAAGACGTGAACAACAATGCTGACAGTAACAAAATGACAACTTTTAAGATTTGAAGTTTTGCACAAAATAAATGAAATTATATCTTCCGTAAAGTATGTACATCAATGAAATAAAACGTTAATGGAAAATTAAAATATAGACAATCATACGTTTTACGTTTATGCCGCAAACAAATAATATACTGCCACACGCTGAATTAGAAATTAATCAGTATTAATACATTTATTTTTAACATAGGCTTTATAATTGCTGAAAGGGAGAAAAAAAAATTATTTAGTCCATATAACACACCTGTTGCAAAAGGGTTTGTATGCCAGGGACAATTCTGTGCAAGTCTAAGTTAATTGGATTCTTTGGATTTTTCTTTTATTTTCTCACCATCTTTAGGTCAAATGGTATATTTTAAGTAATTCAGAGTTTCCTGCCTTTCCACATGTTTCCATTGATGATTTGAAATGAACTTTCACACTGGCTGTTGCTGGGCAACAGATTTTAATCAACTGGCTTCATGGTAATCCAAATGAGAAACAAAATTATCACAGGCTAGTCCTAATTCTACTACTCTAACTAGAGCCTAGAACTTATTTCATAGTTTAGTTTGTGTTTTGTTTGTTATCCTGCTGATTGCCGAAAGTTATTGCCTGTCTTTAATTACAGCTAGTGATGTTGTCAACCCCTGTGACAGCAACCCCTGTTTGAATGATGGAAATTGTGCTGTGTCTGGGAACGCATACACCTGCCAGTGTCCCACAGGCTTTTCAGGAACCAACTGCCAGATAAGTATGTCAGATTCACTTCATTTTTTATATTCACGTTTTGTACTGGTAATTTGTTGGTTACATAATCTTGGAAGTCCGTTTAATGTATAGTTCAAATGGACAACTGTAGTTGTTATGGGTTCACATTTTGGCCATTATGGCTCGGGTGTCGTCCTACATACACTCGAAGGTAATTGTCACTTACGCTAATCCGATCCATGCCTTCTTGGCATGCTTTTCGGATTACATTTGTTTGTTTTTTCCTTGTTCCCTCAAAAAAAAAAAAAAAATAATAATAATAATAATAGAATAATGAAGAAAAAAAAGTGGCCACGCCAGTTATCATTGTGGTGTTATGGCGCCCTCTGGTGGCGAGTTATTGTGCCTCCACGGGCGCCGCCATCTTTATTATCTTCGCGTCTTGTTGACACTAAAGCAGTTTCTCTTGTTCTTAAAGTCAGTATTTAGTCGTGATTCATTCATCTAGAGTAACCTCTTTCTTATTATTGGCGCAGGTTGATATTTAAAAGCAGAAAACTTTAAACAAAAACTTATTTATTGTTTGTTGATGTGTTTAATTCCTTGAATCTATTAGCTTGTTTGTTCATCAATTTGGTTTTTTTTTATTTGTTTATTTGTTAGTCTTTTACAATTTTTTCTTACTTTTCTTACTTTGCAGCTCCATGTTCTTCCAACCCCTGTTTGAATGGTGGAGTTTGTTCTGTTTCTGAGTCTACCTTCTCTTGTCAATGTCCAACTGGTTTCACTGGAAGTACTTGTGAAACCTCAGGTGGTATGTAGGTCCACTTACTTAATGTAACATTTTGCCATTCATATTGAATTTAGTTCATCCGTTCATTCTCGTTGATATTTGAAAACAGCAAGCTGGTCTGGTGAATGTATCCGATCTACTCTAAGCAAACTAATTGTTTGTAAAAACAGTTTGAATTCATAAAACATCCCTATTTGTGTCTGCGAGATTACAATTATAATCCCATTGCTGACAATTCAATGAATAAACATTGATGTTCACCTGATTGATTTCTCTTACAAAGGTTAACTTTTTTTATATGGATGAGTAACTTGGATTAGTTTTCTAACTTGTTGTAGTCAAAATTAGTGCATTATGTAGTTGTGTAGTTGTATTTTATCTTTGTACCCAGGTTTGCAGATCACATGTGGAGGTCCACTCAGTGACTCAGGAACAGCTGGCTCCACCATCAGTGTCAACATACCACAGCCATCAATTAGTCCTGGCTCCATTCAACAACAAAATGTGAATTTCTTCTACATTTCTCCTTCTGGAGCTGTTGGTAATCCAGTGTCACTCACTGTTCCTGCCACTGGGTCACAAACCATGAATGTCCAAGTATTTGCGCAGACTACAACGACACCCTCTCAATCATCATCGTGCGTCGTCCAAGTCATTGTCTCAGGTCATTATTTATTTCATGTTTCTTTGTTGCTTACCAATATTTTTCAGATTATTAGCCGTGTGATTGATTTTTGCCGGAGAAATGTAAGCTGTGGCTTACTTACTTGAATGGCTTTTGAACCGACATGTGGAGAAAATCCTAACATAATTATTCATAAGCAACGTTTGAAAAGAAAAGTGACTTAGAATTGATTGTTGCATCCACGCATTATGACTTGTCCATATCACACAGGAAATCAGCCTTGGATAACAGTACAAAGTATATGAGCTGCCATGACTGTTGTCCTCAGACAACCCTGCTCCCATTTATAAACGTTGCAGTCCACCAAAGCCAAAAACTAACTTTTTTCATCTTTCAAATATATATATATATTTTTTAACAAGCCACAGCTCACAAATGATCTTTTTTAATGATGTTATAAGGAAATCCCTAAGTCACTTAAGCTGGGTTGAGCCAATCAACAGATTTCAGTGTTGAAAGAAACCAACTGGAGGGAAGCCTTCTTAACGATGCCTTAATTGTAAAAATGCAACACCTTAATGCAGTACAACGTATCCAACCACCGTGAAGATATCACTGTTGTGCTTTCGCATAAACAGCCTGACATGGATCGACCAATGTCAGGCTGTTTATGCGAAAGCACAACAGCGTATGTACTTTTTGAGAAAGATGTATTCGTTCCACGTAGACAAGACTATCCTTAGGTTATTTTATAAATCAGTAATCGAAAGCGTCATTCTGTTCAGTTGTGTAGTCTGGTCTGGTGCCTGCAGGAAGGTAGATCTGGATAAACTGAATAGAATCCCCAGACATGCGCAGAAAATGATAGGTGAAAAGTCAAACCTAAATGAGGCATACACACTTCTGATCCTGAAACAGGCGGAAGCCATATGGAAAAATCCCAATCACCCTCTCCATTCTTACTATACAATGATGCGATCAGGAAAACGCTTTCGTTCCATTCGAGCTCGTACAGGTCGTTTTGGGAATACTTTCATTCCACTCTCAATCCGGGAAACAAATAAACTGAAGTAACCATTAATCTTGCATTTATTTACAGTCAGATGTCCGATAATGTACTTAGGTTTTGTATCTACTTAATATAATTATGTGTTTCGTAATTGTCTTTTTGGATCTCTTAATGCTCTTTCTTAATTATTATTGTCGTATTTATTTAAACACTATTTTTGTATTTGTTATACTTTTGTAAGCCAACGAAGAGAATTTCCTATTTTGGACCAATAAATGAATGAATGAATGAATGAATGAATATTGATACTCATGATAGATCATTGTAAAATTCAGGAAAGACGTCAAGATAAACAGATTCGAGGGGAAGGAAGATTTCAACTATGCAATTCTGTCAATCAGTACGCATGACCAAGAACACAACAATTCCTCCTCAGCAAGAAAAATCTCTCGCTGTAAAATTTGCTGAATAAAAGAACTTAAAACAATTCTTTGCTAATCAGAAGTCATAAACTAAGCAAAAGCCATCTAAAAGCTAATTCGGCATCATAATTTTGTCTGGTGAAATATTTGTAGCATACATATTATTTGTGGGCAGCATGAATAAAATTTGCTTCAAATTCTGTTTATTGCCCTTAAAAATTAGCTTCGAGACTTCTTAAGAAGAAGTCAAACACAGATTAATTAAAAGACGTGAACAACAATGCTGACAGTAACAAAATGACAACTTTTAAGATTTGAAGTTTTGCACAAAATAAATGAAATTGTATCTTCCGTAAAGTATGTACATCAATGAAATAAAACGTTAATGGAAAATTAAAATATAGACAATCATACGTTTTACGTTTATGCCGCAAACAAATAATATACTGCCACACGCTGAATTAGAAATTAATCAGTATTAATACATTTATTTTTAACATAGGCTTTATAATTGCTGAAAGGGAGAAAAAAAAATTATTTAGTCCATATAACACACCTGTTGCAAAAGGGTTTGTATGCCAGGGACAATTCTGTGCAAGTCTAAGTTAATTGGATTCTTTGGATTTTTCTTTTATTTTCTCACCATCTTTAGGTCAAATGGTATATTTTAAGTAATTCAGAGTTTCCTGCCTTTCCACATGTTTCCATTGATGATTTGAAATGAACTTTCACACTGGCTGTTGCTGGGCAACAGATTTTAATCAACTGGCTTCATGGTAATCCAAATGAGAAACAAAATTATAACAGGCTAGTCCTAATTCTACTACTCTAACTAGAGCCTAGAACTTATTTCATAGTTTAGTTTGTGTTTTGTTTGTTATCCTGCTGATTGCCGAAAGTTATTGCCTGTCTTTAATTACAGCTAGTGATGTTGTCAACCCCTGTGACAGCAACCCCTGTTTAAATGGTGGAAATTGTGCTGTGTCTGGGAACGCATACACCTGCCAGTGTCCCACAGGCTTTTCAGGAACCAACTGCCAGATAAGTATGTCAGATTCACTTCATTTTTTATATTCACGTTTTGTACTGGTAATTTGTTGGTTACATAATCTTGGAAGTCCGTTTAATGTATAGTTCAAATGGACAACTGTAGTTGTTATGGGTTCACATTTTGGCCATTATGGCTCGGGTGTCGTCCTACATACACTCGAAGGTAATTGTCACTTACGCTAATCCGATCCATGCCTTCTTGGCTTGCTTTTCGGATTACATTTGTTTGTTTTTTCCTTGTTCCCTCAAAAAAAAAAGAAAATAAAAAAAAAGAATAATAGAATAATGAAGAAAAAAAAGTGGCCACGCCAGTTATCATTGTGGTGTTATGGCGCCCTCTGGTGGCGAGTTATTGTGCCTCCATGGGCGCCGCCATCTTTATTATCTTCGCGTCTTGTTGACACTAAAGCAGTTTCTCTTGTTCTTAAAGTCAGTATTTAGTCGTGATTCATTCATCTAGAGTAACCTCTTTCTTATTATTGGCGCAGGTTGATATTTAAAAGCAGGAAACTTTAAACAAACACTTATTTATTGTTTGTTGATGTGTTTAATTCCTTGAATCTATTAGCTTGTTTGTTCATCAATTTGGTTTTTTTTTTAATTTGTTTATTTGTTAGTCTTTTACAATTTTTTCTTACTTTTCTTACTTTGCAGCTCCATGTTCTTCCAACCCCTGTTTGAATGGTGGAGTTTGTTCTGTTTCTGAGTCTACCTTCTCTTGTCAATGTCCAACTGGTTTCACTGGAAGTACTTGTGAAACCTCAGGTGGTATGTAGGTCCACTTACTTAATGTAACATTTTGCCATTCATATTGAATTTAGTTCATCCGTTCATTCTCGTTGATATTTGAAAACAGCAAGCTGGTCTGGTGAATGTATCCGATCTACTCTAAGCAAACTAATTGTTTGTAAAAACAGTTTGAATTCATAAAACATCCCTATTTGTGTCTGCGAGATTACAATTATAATCCCATTGCTGACAATTCAATGAATAAACATTGATGTTCACCTGATTGATTTCTCTTACAAAGGTTAACTTTTTTTTATATGGATGAGTAACTTGGATTAGTTTTCTAACTTGTTGTAGTCAAAATTAGTGCATTATGTAGTTGTGTAGTTGTCTTTTATCTTTGTACCCAGGTTTGCAGATCACATGTGGAGGTCCACTCAGTGACTCAGGAACAGCTGGCTCCACCATCAGTGTCACCATACCACAGCCATCAATTTCTGGCCCATTTCAACTAGAAAATGTGATGTTTTCCTACATTAGTCCTACTGGATCTGTTGGTAATCCAGTGTCACTCACTGTTCCTGCCATTGGGACACAAACCATGAATGTTCAAGTAATTGGGCAAAGTACACAGCCATCAGTTGAACAAGCGAACTGTACCGTCCAAGTCATTGTCTCAGGTCATTATTTATTTCTTTGTTGCTTACCAATATTGTTCAGATTATTTGCCGTGTGCTTGATTTATGCCGGAGAAACGTTTGCTGTGGCTTACTTACTTGAACGGCTTTTGATCCGACATGTGGAGAAAATCCTAACATATTCCTAAGCAAAGTTTGAAAACAAAAGTGACTTAGAATTGATTGTTGCATCCACGCATTATGACTTGTCCATATCACACAGGAAATCAACCAGGGATAACATTACAAAGTATATGAGCTGCCATGACCAGTTGTCCTAAGACAATCCTGCTCCCATTTATAGACGTTGCATTCCACAAAAGCCAAGGACTATTTTCTTTTCTTTCAAATATATACATGTATATACATGTATATATATATATATATTTAACAAGCCACAGTTCACATAATTATGATCTATTTTAATGATGTTATACGGAAATCCCTGGGGCACTTAAGCTAGAGGGGTGACATCCTGAAGTTGAGCCAATCAACAGATTTCAGTGTTGAAAGAAACCAATTGGAGGGAAGCCTTCTTTACGATGCCTTGTAAAAATACAACCTTAAAGGTAATATCATACATTGGTTTTTATCAAAGAAATACAGATTCATGGGCAAATATACAGATACAGTAACCGTCATCTGTGAAAATTCCAGTCCCATACGGTGCCCACTTTTTGAGAAAGCAGTGAAACACTGCCACAGTATTTCTTAAGTCTTTTCTCTTTTATATTTGATCTTTTAAAAGATCAAAAAGATTTTCGGTCGTTGTTTGACTAATTTCTGGAAAAATACACTATTTCAGGCGGAAAAATTAAACGGTATGTTTCTACCACCACCATCTTCATACCCTGCATAAAATTATTCGTAAATCTGTGAACATTTCTGTTTTGGTTTCTTACCAAAGTATGATACTACCTTTAATGCAGTACAGCGTATCCAACCACCGTGAAGATATGTACATCATATTGATAGATCATTGTAAAATTCAGGAAAGACGTAAAGATATACAGATTCGAGGGAAGGAAGATTTCAACTATGCAATTCTGTCGTTCAATACGCATGCTCAGAATCACAACAATTTCTCATCAGCAAGAAAAATCTCTCGCTGTAAAATTGCTGAATAAAAGAATCGAAAACAATTCTTTGCTAATCAGAAGTCATAAACTAAGCAAAAGCCATCTCAAAGCTAATTCGGCATCATAATTTTGTCTGGTGAAATATTTGTAGCATACATTTGTGGGCAGCATGAATAAAATTTGCTTCAAATTCTGTATATTGCCCTTAAAAATTCTTGAGAAGAAGTCAAACACAGATTAATTAAAAAGACAAAGACATGAACAACAATGCTGACAGTAACAAAATAACAACTTTTTAGATTTGAAGTCTTGCACAAAAAAAATGAGATATTATCTTCCGTAAAGTATGTACATCAATGAAATAAAACGTTAATGAAAAATGAATAATGAAAATATAGACAACCAGGTTTTACGTTTATGCCGCAAACAAATAATATACTGCCACACGCTGAATTAGAAATTAATTAGTATTAATACATTTATTTTATTTATTTATTTCTAATATTTATCCAGGGTAACCCATTCACACAAAGGTGGTCTTCAATAGGGCCCTGACATACATGAATAAAAATCATTGATACAATCAGACAATGTAAAACATTAAAAAAAAAAATTAAAAAAAAAAAAAATCACTAAAAAGCGGAATAAAAGAAGCAAACAACCACCAAATGCAGGACATAAAAGAAATATAAAATTAAATTAAAAGGAAATAGATAATTGAAAAATAAATATATAACTGGATAAACAGGGAATTAAACAGGAAGACATATAAAGCATTTAAAAGACCTTAAAACTAAGCAATAAACTATAAAAGATAGACTAATAGACAAATATAAAATGTATAAATATTATGAACCGATTAAAACTGTTAGAGGGCAACCTTTTAAAGAATTTAAAATTGTCTCAAAAATGCCTTTAAAAATGCTTAAACTTAAACTTAAATTCGACACTTAAAAACAATTATGAGGTAAAATATAATAATAATTATATAATACATTATTTTTTACCATAGGCTTAATTGCTAAGAGGGAGAGAAACATTTATTAAGTCCATATAACACACCTGTTGCAAAAGAGTTTGTATACCAGGGACAATTCTGTTCAAGTCTAAAGTCATTCATCTCAACAAGATTTCAGTATTTCAGAAAATTGGATTCTTTGGATTTTTCTTTTATTTTCTCGCCATCTTTAGGTCAGATGGTATATTTTAAGTAATTCAGAGTTTCCTGCCTTTCCACATGTTTCCATTGATGATTTGAAATGAACTTTCACATTGGCTGTTGCTTGGCAACAGATTGAAATCAGCTGGCTTCATGATAATTCAAATGAGGTACAAAATTATAACAGGCTAGTCCTAATTCTACTACTCTAACTAGAGCCTAGAACTTATTTCATAGTTTAGTTTGTGTTTTGTTTGTTATCCTGCTGATTGCCGAAAGTTATTGCCTGTCTTTAATTCCAGCTAGTGATGTTGTCAACCCCTGTGACAGCAACCCCTGTTTGAATGATGGAAATTGTGCTGTGTCTGGGAACGCATACACCTGCCAGTGTTCCACAGGCTTCTCAGGAACCAACTGCCAGATAAGTATGTCAGATTCATTTCATTTTTTATATTCATGTTTTGTACTGGTCATTTTTTGGTTGCATACTCAATGGAGGTGTATGCTCATCATCTGGTAATACGTTTACATGTCAGTGCCCAACTGGTTATCTGTTTCAAACTCCAGTCACAGGTAATTGTCTGTAAAAACCAGTTGGAATTGTTAACACTTGATAACTCACTGGGAATGAATGAGTGTTGGTGTGTCTATCTAGATTTCTAGGGTTCAGTATCCTCTTCAGTCAATTTTTCTTTACTTGTCTCAAAATCCCACAAAATCCAAATCAAACATTCGACAATCAAGTGGCAAATTTCTTTTTCCAGAAATGAAGTTGGGACTTTTCGGTCATTACACTGTTTTCTGTGGAAGTGGTGTCACACGCATTAAGCTATCATCGAACCATAACATTACATTTGCTTTTGTTCTGTACACAAAAGCAGTTAATTTGAACTTTTCTGTTCTCCTGGGGTCAGTCCTTGGCCCACAGTTGTTTAACATTCACACTCTCCCACTTCACGAGATCATCAAGAAACACCATTTAGAGTACCACATGTTTGCAGATGATACACAGTTGTATTTCTCGTGCCCTCCTGTACAAGCTGAAATCGACAAGCGGATCGATCGTACTGAAGCTTGTATCAATGACATCAGAAGGTGGATGAAAGAGAGATACCTGAAATTGAACGACAACAAAACCGAGTTTCTCCTGTTGGGATCAAGGCAGCAACTTGCAAAGGTCAAAGTCGACCGTATGAATGTCGGCACCTCATTTGTCTCCCCAGTTGAAAAGGTCAGAGATCTCGGAGTTATCTTCGATTCCAATATGACGCTGGAATCCCACGTGTCCAACTGCGTGAAGCGTGCATACCACAGCCTTCGTAATCTCCGCTCCATTCGGAAGGTTCTCACACAGAAGGCTGCAGAGCAGCTCATACATGCATACGTCACATCACGGATTGACTGTTGCAATGCCTTACTTGACGGATTGACTTAATGCAATTCGGTCTCCCCATTTGTCAGCTCCAAAAGATACAACGCGTCCAAAATGCTGCTGCCCGTCTGGTAACTAACACACGGAAATTCTCTCACATCACCCCAATCCTGGAGCGTCTTCATTGGCTGCCTGTTGAACATCGTATAACCTACAAAATTCTTCTCATCATCTTTCGGGCACTTATATCATCCTCCCCACAGTATATCAGCTCTCTCATTCCAATCTACAAACCATCTCGATCCGGTCTTCGGTCATCAAGCAACTGAACTCTGGTTGTCCCCAAAACAAAACGATCATGGGGCGATAGAACATTCGCATCAGGAGCTTCCTGCCTATGGAATGGACTTCCTAAACTTTTCCAGACATCTAAGACCATCAACGAATTCAAAAACAAACTGAAAACACACCTGATGGGAATTGCATTCTACATTAATTGTATTTTCCTTTGTTATTGTAAGCGCCTTGAGCACCCTTGGGTGGATAATTATGTTGTTTTTGTGCATTATAAATGTCTTTATTATTATTATTATTTATTATCGCTACTTTGCGATTGATTCTCCATTTAGCGATGCATTTGGGCTTCAGCGATGATCGCAAAGCGTTAGTGAAATCGGCCCAAGAGTAACAATGCACAGTCATTTAATACCTGCACATGCACTTCACAATATTCTTTTATGGTTCTAATTATTATGTTTACAAATTACATACAATGTTTCATTCCTTTTTCCGTTTTCCGTTTTCTCAAAAAGATGGGCACCGTATGGGACTGGGAATTTCACAGATGACAGTTATTGTATATTTCTTTATATTTTTGCCCATGAATCTGCATTTCTTTGACAAAAAAAAACAAAGTATAAAATAACCTTTAAAGACTGGAAACATCACTTCCTGACAGACTTAATTAACAACGAAAAAATGTACATCATGTACTATTACTTGTTATTACTCTGCATGTTGTACCATTGCATTGGTATCATTAACAACCATCTATATGGTGGTGGGTGTTCGACAATATGTGTAATGGATGGATGCAAATTCTAGATATGTAAAATGTGAAGGCAAATGCACATAAAGCAGTTTTGGTTGATAGTAAGAGCTTTCATCCCATATTGAATGGAAATGGAAATCATCAACTTATTTAAATACCTGGAGGTGCACATGTCAAAGGATCTGAAATGGGAAAGTGAGAGATATTATATTTGAATGTATATTAATTTGTTGTAAAAAGATTTTCGTACTTTTTCTACCTAATCGGCACTTACGTTTATATACTGTGGCGATTTTAACCTCTTGCCGACGAGTCTGCAGGTCACCTCCCTGCCGCGAGCCCAAAAAGGTCGACGAGCGATCTTAATGTCCAGGGACTGTGGATTCGTTTTGATGGAAATGTACCGCTTTATTGGTGGCTGAGGGCCTTGCTAGTCTGTTTATTGAACCTGTCACTTGTGACCAAGGATTATACAGCGCTACGCGCAAGATGGAGAACTGAAAAAAAGGGCTCGTAGTAATTTTTATGTTGGTAGAGATTAGCCATTCTGGTGTGAAATTGGCGAGTATTTTGTACACGGGACATATGGGGGCTGGAAGTTTTATCAAAGAAAAGGGGAGTGTTAGGCAACATTTTGGCCCGAATTCGATTGAAACCTATTGCTTATTGTAAATAGAAATATTTGACATTAATGTGAAGCCACTGAATATGAAAACGTGGTTTTGTGGTTTTCTGAACCTACTTTTGCAAGCACTGCACACATCGCTGACATTCATGCTACCGAAACTCAGTACACCGAGAGCCCGCCCTCACACCAGAATGGCGCTCATAAATGTAATCTTTGCTTGTGACTTCGAAAACCCAAATGATAGTCTATGTAATAGACGCACTCTCCGTAAAGCAAGCTAGCGTCTATCACATGCGCGTGCAGGTTTCATGATTAATTATGCAAACCAACCTAGCACTGACCGTAGATAGCTGCTGCCGCGCGGACGCGCGAAATTGACCAATCAGCATTCTCCGTCACGAAAACGGAAATTTTCTAAAAACTATGGAATTCCATATCTGCCGTCGCCCGTCGTGCGTCGCCCGTCGTGCGTCGCCCGTCGCCTTTTTTTTTTTTTTTCGGGGGGGGGGGGTCACGCTTCTCAGTGGGGGGGGGTGCATTCATACATTGTTTTTAACACAAAAGGAAATTTTACACTGTAATTCTCGAAGGTGTACGGAGCCCCCAAGGGTATGGTGTTCTAAAGACGCCATATCTCGAACTGTCGCGTCGTCTCTGTAAGCAATCTACTAGAAGCGCAAATGTAACAGGCGACGGCACGACGCGACGGGCGACGGCACGACGCGACGCGTACATTGAGCGTCGCTCTCTCACGATGTGTACGTGTTTAGAAACGATAATTTAACATGCGACGACACGACGCGACGCACGACTGCACGACGCGACGGGCCACGGCACGACGCGACGGCGCGACGGCATGACGCGACGGCACGACACGACGGACGGAGATTTGGCGTCTTTAGTACACCATACAAAATACCCAGCGCTTCGCGCACATATCGCTAAAAATATAGCTAACTTAAGCCACGCCCCGGCCCGGGGCTCTACCTCCTCCCAGAGGCAATGAGTACTCTATGTCATTGGTTAACGCTGTTACTATACAAAATATAAAGATCACTTACACATGGAGAATTAGAACATTACATCATTGTTTTGGTCCCAACTTCCCAGAATAATAGACTGGTGTGTGTCCAGACCTACCCAAATCTCGTAACAATACTTTCTTCCCCCATTAAACATACACTCCATTTCCCAATGAGTAAGAACAAGTTGTTCTATCTTCATCAGTATACATTGGCATCAATTGCAGAATAATTGTAAATTACCTGTTTGATTATGCAATGAAATAAGGGAATGTGAAATATCCTTACTGTCTGTGATATCATTACAGTTTCTACTCCAGTAACAACTCGGTCTATGGATACATCACCTCCAGATGCTTCACCTAGTGTTCCAATTATTGTCATCTGTGTGATTGTCTTCATTTTTATGGTTATCGTGATTGTGATTGTTGTCTGCTATCTGAAACGTCGGGAGCATGGAGATCAGGCAGCTAAGCAACAATCCTCTACTAGAGGGCAGGAATTGGTGAGTGGGGTCAGTCTTCAAGTTAATTTTCTTATCCAATAAGATTTATGCATATCCATTCTGACATCTTGATGCTCTGCATATTAAGTATTTTCCTCAGGATGGCTGTGAATACAACGAGAACCATACCAGTAGAACAAGGTGATTGGATGATCATTAAATAGTTGAACCATTCCATCAGTCAGTGAGGTACTGGGCAGATAAACTCCCTCCCCTCTGGTTTCTTGTTGTTACCTTCCAACATTTCAAACAAGTACTCTCAAGAAACTGTTTTAGCGGAGGACGTGTTGTTACACCGATTTAACACTTATTTTTACTTTTGTACAAACAAGATGGCAAGCACCTCTTATGCCCAACCCTGAAAGTATATACATGAATGTAGTAGGCCTAAAGGATAAAGCTGCAGCCCTTGACACTGGGCCACAGGATAATGTCTACTTGAAACCCCTGCCCCTCTCAAGCCAATTTTGTTATATTAATTTCGAATAGGCCTATAAAATGTATTTATTTATAACATTTTTCTTTTATGAGACTGTGTATGACAATGAAATAACGGCAGAGACTGGCAACATCGTATCAGAATATGAGGATGTGGATGTTGGTGAATATTCACTGCATGATGATCCCGCTCCAGTGCCAACTTATGAGGATGTGAGCTTGCCATCATGGGCTAAGAAATGGAGTATTCCATGGAATAAGATGATAGTAGGAGAAAAGACCTTAGGCAGTGGGCAGTTTGGAGAGGTGTTTGATGGAGTCATCCTTGTAGATGGAGAGTTTGACAAGGCAGCTATTAAGAAGCTCAAAGGTAGGTATATGCAGTGGCGAGGCACATCCCCTCAAATTATTCTCAGACGACACCCACATAAAAATGAATCAAAACAGTTAATTGACTTTTGGCACAGCTTTTACTGTTTTTATTACCAACAAGATCATGGTCACTTAATACCAGTTTGGCAAATCAGAAATAAGTGACAAATATCTGACCAATACAAGGGCAAATGCCCTAGGGCAGCTTGCCCGACACCATTTTTGCTGGCAGCTTGCCATAACAATGGGGGCAGCTTGCCCAGCCTAAAAACAATAACTAGGGGGCAGCTTGCCCATCCTGCAACAACAGCTTGCCCAACCTGAAAACAGTAATAGAGGGGGCAGCTTGCCCAGCCTAAAAACAATAAATAGGGGGCAGCTTGCCCAGCCTAAAAACAATAAATAGGGGGCAGCTTGCCCAGCCTGAAAACAGTAATAGAGGGGGCAGCTTGCCCAGCCTGAAAACAATAATAGAGGGGCAGCTTGCCCAGCCTGAAAACAGTAATAGAGGGGGCAGCTTGCCCAGCCTGAAAACAATAATAGAGGGGCAGCTTGCCCAGCCTGAAAACACTAGGGCAGCTTGCCCAGCCTGAAAACAATAATAGAGGGGCAGCTTGCCCAGCCTGAAAACACTAGGGCAGCTTGCCCAGCCTGAAAACAGTAATAGAGGGGGCAGCTTGCCCAGCCTGAAAACAGTAATAGAGGGGGCAGCTTGCCCAGCCTGAAAACAGTAATAGAGGGGGCAGCTTGCCCAGCTTGAAAACAATAATAGAGGGGCAGCTTGCCCAGCCTGAAAACAGTAATAGAGGGGGCAGCTTGCCCAGCCTGAAAAAAATAATAGAGGGGGCAGCTTGCCCAGCCACAATCGAAACACAGAAACCGCATTGATTTAAACAAAAATTGCCAAAAGGCCTACAAAGACTACGTAATTGTGAAAGATACTAAAGGGAGCTTGAAAACCCATCAAAACTTAACAGGAGTATATTGTTTCTAACACCTTAATAAAACATTACAGTAAGCATACAATGTCTGAAATGAATCTACGACCTGTACATGTGGTCAGCTTACATAAACTAGCCGCTCCTGTACAAGAGGGCGCTGTTGTCAATGTTATCAAAAAAACATTATAAACTTAACATTTACAACGAATCCCCCCTTCATTTGATCGACCCAAGGCAGTGGCAGTCCACCTTCCTAGCAATTGATGCCATAAATATGGTGGCTGCAAGGGGGTGGTGGTGGGTTTCAAAATTAGTTGATGTTAACCCGAAGGAAAGCTGAACCGAAGTGATCTTTCGCTAAAATTGGTATTAGATAAGGCATTAAGCGAAACGCATGTCTTACGTCTTGCCGGCAACACATTATGTCACCATGACTTGGCGAAAACAAATACCTGGAGAGAAACGTTCGTCTTACGTTCTACCAGCAGCGCACCGTTGAGTGACGACGCCCATGTTTTATCACCCTACTAAGGGCGCTGTTATGAACAGACTGTCAGAGCCTTATACTGATCGTGTACTTTGGCTCTGCAGTCTGCAGGGGGTCCTCTGCAGCGAGTAATGGATTTTATCGTGTTAGTGATAAAATGAATTATAACCGACATGCATTATGTCTTAAAGTCACAAATTGTCACACATTTTGTTAAAATAAAATCCAGCTTTATGTCATTACCCATTGGGAAAATCTTGGCTGCTATCTTAAAACATCATTTGTCAAAGGAACGTTCATTTCACGGGATAATTGAACGTGCTTCTTCTACCTAAAAATTCCCTACTGCATATTTGTTTCATATCTATGTAAAGATAATTGAATTCAGGGTATCCCATAACTTTCCTATACCTATTTTTCATACCATTATTATACTGGGCTTATATACCCAAGACTACTGACGACTACTGTGTGACCAATCCCCTTTCTTTGTTCTGACTCCCTCATCCATACTTTTGTGTTTCTATTCCCTTCTTGTCCGTAATTCAGTTGAGAAAGATCCTTTGAGAAAGATCCTGTTAGGATCGAAACGCGTCAGGCCCTCCTAACATTAAGCAATAATAATAATAAAAACAAGCTGGAAAATAGATATATACTGGATATTTTAAGTAAGTACACGCGAATCCCTTGAAAAACACATGGTGAAGGTATAGGTTGTTTTCTATTTTGAAAAACATAGCAGAAGCGATGTTAGAAGATGACGTCACATACAAAGGGTCTTCCCCCTCCCCCCCGCAAAAAAAAAAAAAAAAAACTTTACTTTTTAGAACCCCCAAAAATATTAGCTCTTCCAGGCCCTCCCCATCCCCACCACATTATTGACTCCAGAATCGCGCCTGAAAATATGGGGGCAGGGATGATACTGACGTTTGGACTGACAATGCTTGCTATGCGATTGATTTCCACCCTCTATATGTAAGCACATGCTTACATATATTTTTGAACACTGATAACAAATATCCAAAATGAATAGCTTATTAGGAAAAGAACAAATGTTTATGGAAATAACTCTTCATAGAACATCTTGCAGGCCTACTAATCATCTTGGGAACTGCTTCTGCCTGAGCTGAAATACTGTCATCTTCAACTGAATTGTAAGGTAACCTAAAATAAATCATCCAAATATTAATCATTACTATTACTTGCATCAACTCAGTCATATTGGTTGCTATACTGATTGTAAGTAGTTATGCAAATTAGGCTTGCCCTTCCCCGGGGTCAGCAGAGTAGGTCGAATCCAAAAGAGCAGCGCGTAACGCATTTAATCATTGTTAAAATGATTTTTCATTGGGTTGATAACATTGGGAAACTGGTGCAGGGTAAGCCTAATTAGCATAATTCAGCCACAATGCCTCCATTTGTCCACTAGAGTGTTGTTCTGTCTTTCATTCCATCTTCCTGTGTCTCATAACAATCTTGCTGAAATCTTATGTATCAAACTCTCCCCTAAACAGCAGCTAAAGCTAACCAGATTATTGTGTCATTTCATTATCTACATCATGTTGCAAATTATTGTGGTATTGTTAATAATGTTTAAACGTTTAAAAACATGGTTCAGCAATTACGGAATTATTGGCATTAATTCCATACTTGTGAAATCTAAAGGATAAGTAGAAATAAAATAAAAAGAGACTAGATAGGCTGGGAAAACCATTATGCAATCTGATAGATATCTTGACAAGTATATCAGAGGTAGATTTCATCAAAGTGGTGATTCCTGGTTTGCAATGCTAATGAACTTTGCATACTGGTAACCTTTCTTCAATTTCTAAGAAAAGGATTTGATAAAATTCCTTAGAGAGTTGACATAAGTAAAACGTAAGTAAGGTTTGTACTGAATGGAGTTCAAAGGTCGTGAGTAAGATCCAGAAAGAGCCAATCAGTGGGGTCTTGACTAACTTGAGATGTGAGGAAAATTTGAGAAGTTAGGATTTTTAAGCATTGTTTGCCCTGTTGTACTAAGTGGAAAAAAAAGACTTATAATAAGACACGTACCATTTACAGTTCATCTGCTAAATCATATGTGTTATTAATCATAATTATAAATGTTTGTCATTACTTCAGCCCATGCATCAGAACCTGACCGACAGAACTTCATGGAAGAATTTCATATTTTGACTCATATTGGTCACCACCCAAATGTGGTTGGTATCCTTGGTGCATGTCAACATGAGGGTAAGTTCCGATGGTAGTTGTCTATTTACTGCAATGAATCACGTTGCAAACCAACTTTTTCTGATATACAAGTACTCCTTTAACAAGTACTTCTTAACTAAGCTCTCAATTTATACCACACGGTGGCCCAGTTCATGCATCTTTTATACAATTTGACTAAGACTTTCATTGTTCTTTATTGGAATGATTTCAGCAGTAGGATTTGCTCGAAAGCCCTATAGTTAGTAAATAACATACTAATATGTACACAACCGTTCATTATACATGTATATGCTGCAAATTCAAATCATTAGATGATCTGTACGTGGCTTTGGAGTACCTACCCAATGGTAACCTTCGATCTTACCTGAGAAATGCCAGAAGCACTGAGGATGATAGTCAGTTATCTGTGACTCCAGAGAAGCTAGTCCAGTTTGCTCTAGATGTGGCAACAGGAATGCAACACCTTGCTGCATTGGGAGTAAGTACAATCATTTATCTATGGAAATAATATGAATATTAAAAAATAACTATCTTTATCAAGTTATCATACAATTTCTGGAAAGGAAATGTGCATCACTTGGAATGATTGCTACTAATAACACAAATGTATTTCTAGGTAATACATCGTGATTTGGCGGCAAGGAACATTCTTCTTGGAGACGATCTGGTTGCAAAGATTTCTGACTTTGGTTTATCAAGAGGAGAAGATGTTTATGTCCAGACATCAAAGGTATACATACATAGTCTTTTTAAATTCATTAAAATGCCAGTCTCACGTTAGTAATATATTAATAAACATGATTATTTAATGTATATAAAACAAAGTATAGTACATGCTTATCAAATGGTGGAATGTTGTACGTCGATTCTTCAATTAGTTTGAAGGTGGTTATGCCTGATTTATAAATAGGCCTATTTCTTTACATTTCAGACTCGTGTTCCTACTCGTTGGTTGTCTCTGGAGTCACTGCGTAAACGGATCTACACATCACAGAGTGACGTGTAAGCAAAATACAGATGAGTTTGAACAATGGCAAAATAATGATAAATACTTGGACAGTAATAACATTACATACTGTGAGTTATAACGTCTTCTCTTTTTTCTCATAAGGTGGTCCTTTGGAGTTCTTCTATGGGAAATCGCTACACTGGGTATGATTCAACTCTAATGTAATTTTATGATGACATAAACTAATGATACAGGTTGAGTTAACTGTAGACATGAAGCATCCTGGAGTTTCATATTATGTATGATATTACATGTTCACAGTGGACTTTCATGTTTGCCAGTATACATCATTGTATCATATTCATTATTCATATAGGTGCAACACCATATGAAGGCATTCAATCCAGAAATCTCATGTCAAAGTTAGAGAGTGGTTATCGTATGCCCAAACCAAAAACCTGTGATGATCAAATGTAAGTATTGATTAAGATCCCCTAACTTTTCATTTTATTTCAGATTAATTCCAGACATGCAGTGTTGACTGATTTGACATTCGTTTTTTTATTCCAAATATCTTAATTATGTTTACTAATGAAGTTGCGTGTTGTAACCATTATGATGCAGAGAGCTCCTATATGGGGCTAAGCATATGATTATTTAACCATCGTGGTTACCAAGGTTACTAGTTCTATCCTTTTCAACGTGACCAAAGAAAGGTGTATTATTTAATGATCATTGGTTTTCGTCATTAACTTACATTTAGCGGTATTTGATTTTTATCAATGAGTTATTTCATGTATTATATTGATTATATATAGACTTTGAAAATTTTTGTTTGGCCAAGATATTCACTGATAGACTACTCAAGTCAAGTTGCTTGTTTAATCACAACGGACGCAGTTTCCATGTTTGTTCCAAGTTTCAGTAGGATAAGGATGAGTAGTTAGAACATGGAGTCAAATTAGTGTATTCAGTTGTCATCACTGTACTGTAGTATATTACACTTGGGTTATGTATAATGTCAGTCTAATGCTTGCTGAGGTCTTCCAAGTCTTCCTTATTCTCATTGACCTATAGGTCATGCACTTCCAAAGATGCATTGCTACAATTAGCACACATAGTTCAAGCCTTTTTCATGTAGGCCCAGATTGATATAGGAAACTGATACAAAATAATTGGTATATGAAATCAAGCCCATTGACTTGCCAGAATCCAACATTATTGGGATGTTTGTTTGTAATAGCTTTCCCCACAAATGAAATTACATCGAAGTAATCTGGGCAATTATATTGTTCACATTATGTGGCATTTTGCAACTTTCTTTTATTTGTCTCAGCTACAATCTGATGCTAAAGTGCTGGCAGGAAAACCCTAAGGAGAGACCAACATTCAAGAAATTGACATCCATCCTGAAATCAATGGCTGACAACAAAGATGATCATGTAAGTGTATCATTAGAAGTTAAAGATTATAGATTGATCAACAGATGGTATTGTTGTTTGTATTATATGCACCTTTTATAATTGTACATTTGTAATGTACATGTGAATATGTCTTTTCCACAAAGAACTTACACTTTAAAAAGCACCTTTTCAGGTATTAAAGTTTTTGTGCTCGGTCCATATGTAAAATATTTTCATCTATAGTTAAACATCCTAAGTAAAACATATCATTGTGAACCCCCTCCAAAAAATTTTTGAAGTGATTTAAATTCAGAAATTTAAGGAGTGGTACAATATTAGCTTATACATGATACCTTAGGCGTTTACTCTTGACTCATCCCACATGGATAATGGTATGAATCTTTCATTATAGGAAGTTTCTAAACATTGCAGTATTATAATTACTTTCTTTTCCTTGACTGCAGCTGTACATGCGATTATTACCAAAGTCAGATATCTACATGTACTTGATGATACGTCCAGAGCTGGATGATAATTGACATCATCTTAGAGTGTATCTGAGCAGTGAGCTGGATTTCTGAGCAATGTAGACTACAGTCGATGCACTACAGATAAACGATGAGATTGAACTTCTGTCTTCAAATATTGACATGACAAGTTAATAGTGTAGGTTAACTCACTAGTTGTTCGCTCAAATATGGTACTTGGCTTTATCTTAATGAAATTAAATCAATGACATAAGTGACAAGATTGATTAGAGTTTAACATAAATACATACTTTGCTTACCTTAGCTTTGACATGAAAATTATATTGTGTTTTTAAATCACAATGTACAGCTACCATATATATTAGGAATGTAGGCTAATCATTGCAAAGTTCTTGTTTTATTAGAAATCAAGAGAATGCAGTTATTATTATGTAGTGTCACGCGAGGGCGAGCCTACTTGGTTGTCCAGGCCTGGGCGAGGACGTTGGGAGGGGGAGCTGATCCCCCAGGACCTGGTGACAAAAGAACTCAGTACACAGCCACGGATGATTCATCAGAGATGATTGGTGTTGATCTTTTATTCCGAATTTACAATAATTGTGTATATATATATACAAATATCTTGAAAACCCTTGTGACACGAAAGGGAAAATAAATAAAAGCAACAACTTAAGGAATAGCACTGAATGTGATTGGCTACATGTACATTGTCTACAAGTTTACGAGTTAACAGGCTCTACAGGCACAGACACATACGTACCCAGTTGCATAAGGGCTAAAGGCAATCACATTATGGAGATGGTACAGTCTCCTATGGGGACGGACTCCAGAAGGCTGAAGCAGTAGTTGAAGCAGTAGTTACTGTCAATGAAAAGTCATAACCCCATACAATACACATGATGCACATGGCATCAGATCAATTAGTACAATATAATGATAGCCTTTCATAAAATATGGCCACTCATGATACGACAGAACGAGACCCCAACGATAGTACTGCAGTACGAGTAAACAATTTGCATGTATTATAATAAGGTCAGAAGGTCGTACACATGGTTTCACACACACCGGGACGCTATTCATTTACATGTGAGAAACAACACACACAGGATGGTGCGTGTGCAGTAATGTACGTAATACATAATGCGTGTATTAATATTAACGCAATGGCATATGCACTGAATAATCTTCACACAATAGTGACACAAAATGCTGCAAATGACCGATTATCTGGACAATGGCTCGATATCTAATCAACCCACTAATATGGCGAAGTAAAACACTCACCATCATCGTCACAGAATATGCCCTCAAAACATCCAAGGAGAGCATAAAGCTCGACTCTTGGTCGAGAAAAGGACCCAAAGTTCTAGGTCAACGGCTCATCAAATCTGTGTAGCACGTCGGCAGCGAGCGCGCGACGTCCCGCAGCACAGCTGCATGGCATGGCAATGCGCCACAAACAAGTAAAATTGCATGAAATGCCATAGATATAAAAAAACGCTATAAATAAACTATACATTACGTCATTGTTTAAGGAACTAATTCGCTTGGCGAATTAACACAAAACCAGATATAGACCTTTCTTTTGTTTATAAACACTGGTTGGCAAGATATGGGCGGCCAAATGTTGCAAATCATTTCGTCTTCTTCACAGACGGTGTAACACAACTTCAACGTTTTTGCAAACTTTCCATAACTGTACAAAAATACATATCAGCATCGCTTGTGTTGTTTCCATTACATTCAGCAATATCTGCAATTTGCGTACAAATTGGGTAAAATATGTGGTTAATTTTTATGCCTGGCTCGCCATAGTTTCCGCCATGCTGGTTGGCAAAAACGCGATCTGTGACGTTGCAAAAGAAAGGTCTATAATAAAAGATGGGAGTGCAAAGTCATAGACAACTTTTAGACTTGTCACAAGGCTTCAATAATTACAATAAATCATCTTATGGTGTAAAAACCCAGACCACCACAGTTAGAATTTGAAATACACTTTTAATTTCATGAGATATGTGTCCACCGATCATTTAGAAATGTATAAATATTATGGGAATAAAAATTAATTAAATACTCAAGGTATACACCATTTAGTCGCTTTATGTATTCCTAACTTGGCAAATATTATACATGGAATTGCTCATCTTGTATTGAGGCTTATAGAATGCACGGTGGTGAAGGGTATACAATACACTGTATATACATGTAATTTCAATGTGAAATACTTCATTTTATCATATGAATGATCAAATTCTTTAAATTCCGCAATGGTATGGTTGAATATCTCCTTGCAGCTGGTTAATTCTGTACTGCAAGGCAGAAATGGATGAGAACCATGTTATGGGTAGTCTGTATTGAAAGTGCTCTGTGGACGTAGGGCCCCCGTGTTGCTTTTCACTTACGTGTAGGGATGGTCCATACGCAAATATCATTTTTATGCGTGGAGATAAATACAGCGCCTGCAATGCATTGTAGTTGGGCAGCAATATGTTCAAACTGTCGGGATTTCCGCGGTTTCAGTAGCAGGCAAGGCGCGTGATTGGTCAGTTGTGGGGAAGTTTTTAGCCAATCAGAGGCACTGTGGTTTCCTATTGGCGAGGGTCTTGGCGGCTTGCTGGTCACTTGCTGGTCGCCCTTTGGGTCCATTTGGGGCTAAGGTAAATCTGTATACACATCTGATTACATTCTATTTGGTTTCCAATCGTAAGAGCATAGGATTTGTATTTTATTTAACAATAGTGCCAGTTTGGTCCTGTCGGGTTATGTAACATGATTGTCCTCTTAGCTTTCAAACTTAGGGAATTTAAATGCTTTGTAAGAGGAGATAAACTTTTCTGAAAATTGTACAATTGTAATGAATTCTATTTATAGTGCCCTTCTGTTTCGTTGGGGCCAATCGTTCGTTTTGAATTTACCTATGTTGTGTACAAAGGAGAAATAGAGGCAAGGTGTGTGTTACACATATTGTCTATGGAGGTTCGGCTGTTAACCTGTCCATGTGAGGTGAATTTGATTGGTAGTCCTATTTGGTGTGGCCACAAGTGGGTATGGACGAAGGCGTTCATAAATCTGTTTTAATGCACATGGTTTGGTCGTCCATTCATGAAATGTTATATCATCTTTGTCTGTAATAATAGCCGGTTTGCCCTTTGTTCAGTATCCGACTCCTAGTCATTATTTCTAAAAAATATAGTGAAACTTTCTAATATGTTTTTTTAAGTGTTGTAAGTTATGTAGATTTAAGCCGTGTGGCATAGATTCAAGAATGATGTCAGCCCACACTTGGTGTTATCTTTATAAATGAAATACGTTACAATCTTGACTATAATTATGCTGTGCTAATTCTAGCACTTGACATGAAAACAAATTATGTTTTAAAATCACTATGTACAAACCATACATTTTAGTTCTTGTTGTTTCATTAGAAATAAAGAATGCATTTAATTTTTAATACCAATTTATCAATCTAGAAATATAATAGAATTGTAAATAAATTAATTAAAAGTAGTATCATACTTTGGTTTTTGTCAAAGAAATACAGATTCATGGGCAACAAAGTCTTTTCTCTTTTATTTTTTATCTTTTAAAAGATCAAAAAGTTTTTCGGTCGTTGTTTTACTAATTTCAGGATAAATACACCATTTCAGGCGGAAAAATTGTAACGGTATGTTTCTACCACCACCATCTTCATACCCTGTAAGTTATACGTAAATCTGTGAACATTTCTGATTTGATGTCTTACCAAAGTATGATACTACCTTTAAATACTCAAGGTATACTCAATTTAGTCGCTTTATAAATGTATCCCTAACTTCATTGGCAAATATTATACATGGAATAGCTCATCTTGTATTAAGGCTCATAAAAAAATGCACGGTGGTGAAGGGTTAACAATAATTATTAAATACTTAACATAATTTGAGTGTGAATTTATTTTATCATACTGATCATATACTGATTATTTAGTCAGGTTTATTAACTCCTAGTAGCTGGTTAATTGTGTATTATAGGGTAGAACTAATTGAGAAACACGTTATGTGCAGTCTGAAAATGCTCTATGCACGTACAGTGTCACTATACGTGTATTACTCTGAGGGCTTCACTTTACGGTCTACACACAGGATCTTGTTATGGGTGCATTTAAACGTTCATACATCTGTTTTAATAGACATGGTTTGGTTGTCCATTCATTAAATGTTATGTCATGTTTGTCTGTATAGCTGGATTGCCCTGTGAGTATCCGGCTCCTTTCTATTTTCATTTTTACAAAATATAAATAGTAGGCATATAACATTCTGATGTTTTTTTCTTCAGTTTGATGAATGTTGTAATAAATGCAGATTTAAGCAGTAGCATAGATGCAAGAACAGTGTTATTCTCCACTTATATTTGTATAAGTATAATGAAAACAATAACAGATAGTTGATGTCAGTAAGATATAATATCAGTTTAGATCCAGTTTTTGAGAGCTACTTGGTCGTAATATTGCAGAGATCAGCTAATGATGATCAGTCAAATACAACAGTACTACGTGATACCCAATATACAATACACATTACACTGATATGACCTCTGGTTGGTTAGAGATTTGAGAATCAGCGTACTTAAAAGCGGCTTCTCGTTATAAACATTGGCGTCTTGTGGGCCGGTTTAACGTACAGACGCTCTATACCAACTGAGCTTTCTAGCCCTGTTGGTGGTGTCCTCAAAAGTCAATTATCTTTGTTCGTTTGGCAGTAAGAAGCCATGAAACCACGCACATAGTTACTGCTATATCCCAGGGATCATTTTATCGATACTCATAGCAATGTTGCACACTGAGAAATAGTACAAGGGGCATCACTCAAAAAGGATTATACACAAACTCGATGTTTGGTGACTCCATTCCAACACTGCCTCTGAAACGGCAATTTTCTGATCAAAAGCTCGATGCTCTTCTGGTATCGATGAATCTCACAGAGAGCTACAGTTCCTGGTCGGTATCGGTGAGGTTTCTTGACTCCGCTAGTGTCAGGAGTGCTCTTGTGAGCCGCCATGGTTGCCAACTGCTTCCGAGGAGCCTTACCACCAGTGCTCTTTCTCGCTGTTTGCTTTGTTTGTGCCATGGTAGTCGATGTTCAGTATGATGAATTCGATTGGCTTGCTCTTGCTCTTAAAGAGACCAGGCGTTTCAAGGCCAACAATAGAACGCGATTTGATTGGACGCCTCGATATGTCGACGCTGGGATCGGATAGAGATTAGGCAACGCGATTATAACTGTGTTATTGTCGATATCATTCTTATCTGTCCATTTCTTGGGCTTACTTGTCCTTTATATATTAAATATAAAAAAAAGGACGGAATAGTTATATACACTGTGTATTTCACCTAGTTCTTTAATTTCTTGTGGAAAATAGTCGTTTCGAGATATCAAACAGAACTAAATAGTATTAAACAGACAGACACACAAATAAACAATATGTCGACGCTGGGATCGGATAGAGATTAGGCAACGCGATTATAACTGTGTTATTGTCGATATCATTCTTATCTGTCCATTTCTTGGGCTTACTTGTCCTTTATATATATAAAAAAAAAGGACGGAATAGTTATATACACTGTGTCTTTCACCTAGTTCTGTAATTTCTTGTTGAAAATAGTCGTTTCGAGATATCAAACAGAACTAAATAGTATTAAACAGACAGACAAACAAATAAACAAAAACAACTATTACAGCCTTATCCTATCCTTCGACGGACCTGTTGGATGTATTAATTAATGCAGCTGCACGGAAAAGAATAAATTACAACAGATTATACATGTACATACATTTATACAACGGACGAAATGGTATGAAAACATAAAGACCCCCCCCCCCCCCCCCCTTCGTGCGTACGTACTTTGTTGACCAGGAAAACCTATAATTATATATAATACTGATTATCATAATAACAATAAAAATGCAATAACCACCAACCGTTAACTGCAAAGGAAAAAAAGCAAAAGTTAAGCAGACCGTCAGGTGTTAAGGAGCACGCGATTCACCGGGATTCTTTCACCCGGCTTACCGGCTCCCATAATAGTCCCCATAGACTTACTGGCAAGCCGACTACTGCGTATCCTCCCCACCGAACGACACCTTAGCCTGACATGCAAAGCTCTGAAGACTAAAAGGGAGAAACAAGGCGGCCATGGACCATCGCGGTGCCAGGGTCCGCACATGCCATGTTCCATTCAATATCAGAGAGTCAGGATCGGGGAATCGAACCCAGGCTGCCGGAAGGCTGAGCAGTGGCGTCACCAGACTTTTGAGTCTGGGGGGGGGGGGCACAAGGGGGCACTAGCAATTGTTGGGGGGGGGGGGGGCACCGCTCTAATATATATTATATTTTTTTTCACCAACCCAAATCTCAAATGGGGGGGGGGGGGGGGGGGGGCACGCGGGGGGGGGGGGGCACGAGGTTTTCCAGGGGGGGCACGTTCCCCCCTTGGTGACGCCACTGAGTCTGAGCGGTGGTACCGTCGTTTATCCCACCGAGCCACGAAGCGTTGGTGAAGTCGAAGCCGTTTATAAAATTACTTATACCTGACGAGTGGCACAACAAAAATAAAAAAGTATTAAAGAAGTGGGATTCTGAGTTGCTTGCACCGGGTTCGAGCCTCGTGGCTCGAACCCGGTGCAAGCGACTCAGAATCCCATGCCCTAACCACTAGGCCAGCACGAACGTCTAAGATTTAACTTATAGTATTTGAGAGAAGTTATTGTCGATCACTGTTCACACAAAATCACTCGAGCATGTCCAGTACACTCTCAATGAAGAAGCCTTAGGCCGTGTCCCAAATCTCTGACTGCGCCCGCAAATAACGCACAAGTCTATGGAAACGGCTGCAGTCACTGGCTAGTGGCTGCCATATGGGAGTGTGCATTTGTGGCCGCCGGCAGAGATCGATTTTGTACACGGCCTATTAAGCCTTATTCGTGGCGCATCCATTTTGTCACCTTCCTTGTACATGTAAACCCTTCGGAAAATATAACACCAATTCTAAAAAGAAAACGTGTAACAGAGTAATTTGAATCCTACAAGCCTTTGTTTGGTCATGGAGGAAGGAATCTTTTTTCCTTCCTCCATGGTTTGGTTGAAGTGCTTCGAACGCAGGATGGATGCACCGTGAATAAGGTCTATAACGATGCATCTATAGCTCCGTCCATCAAGTACGTACGCTCGAAATGCCGACTTTTTTGAACCCCCTCCCCCTCTGTACGCATGGCGTACGCAGTGGTCCCAACCCCCTCCCCCAGTACGCATACGCATTCCATATTACGTTTTTCACTTCTCGTGGTACCTCGCTTTAGCATCATTAAAATGTCACAGTAATCTGGGCTCTTGTCTGTGTGTGTGTGTGTGTGAAATACTTATTGTAACAGTTTAAGGCACTTCGTGATAGAAATAATGATAATTCAGGGATATAGAAATAATGATAATTCAGGGATATAATTATAGAAATAATGATAAATCGGGGATGTAATTGTAGTCTTCCTCACGGTCGCACCGAGTTTTTCGTACGTTCTCCGACCGAGAGCGGGCAACCGCAGGATGGATGCACCGTGAATAAGGTCTATAACGATGCATCTATAGCTCTCTTAGGGGCCGTCCATAAAGTACGTACGCACGGAATGCCGACTTGTTTGCCCCCCTCGTTTTTTTATTTCACCTGTTTTTGTTTTTGGCTTATTTGTCCTCGTTTGTGACTGATGCACCTTCGTCGAAGTCATCAACATGGAGATAAAAGCACCGAACATTCTATGGATACTTCTGGTTGTATGTCTAATACATGTAACAACAAAACCAGGATTTGGACTGCCAAACGACCATGCCCAAATCATCTCCTATGAATGGAACCAACTCTATGATCTAGCCACGGCACCGGCGTCAACCAGGCGTCCCACCGATCTACCGGAATGGACGCCCCTTCGGACTGACCGCACCCGAGAGAGTCGAGTAAGAACTCGTAGAAGAGGAAAGAAAGGTGGTGTGAGACCAAGACTTCAGAATCAGGGATTCAAACCTCCCTTATCGGTAATTACTCTCAGCAATGTCAGATCTATTGGGAATAAAATTAATGAAATTCGTGGAAAGGTACGTTATGATTGTGACTTTCGTAACTCTGGGCTGCTATGTATTACCGAAACTTGGTTGACTCGCACGACCCCAAGCGAAGCGTTTGATGTCGAAAATTATTTTATGTTTCGGAGTGACAGAGATCTGGCAGAAACCAACAAAGCTAAAGGTGGAGGATTAGCGATATATGTGAACGAAAAATTGGTGCTCTAACTGTAAAGTTAGAAAAGAAATCTGCAACCCAAACCTAGAGCTGCTGTGTCTTTCGTTACGACCATTTTACCTCCCGAGGGAGTTCAGCCGGGTGGAAATTTTTCTTGTCTACGTTCCACCTGACGGAAAAGCTGCTGTAGCTGCACGGGAAATGGCAGACATTGTTCATGCCATGGAAATAACGTCACCAGAGTCTCCAAGGATAATACTCGGCGATTTCAACCATTGTTCACTCGATGGTGTGTTGCCGAGTTACGAACAAGTTGTGCAAGCTCCAACCCACGGAGAGAGATTGCTGGACCTCTGCTATTGTTCGGTGAAGAAATCGTTTAAGTCAATCGCTCGATCACCAATCGGGAACTCAGACCACAACAGTGCTCACTTATTGCCAAAATACCAGTAACGATTGAAATCATGCAGGTAAGGTAAAATCCACAACAGTGAAAGTGTGGAACAAAGAGACAATAGAAGCGTTACAAACTTGCTTTGACATCACAGATTGGCAGGTTTTACTCGATAGCACTGAGGATATCGACGAGGCAACGGATATCAGTAGTGTAGAGACGTCCTCAGACCTGGGGGATTGATCTAGTAGCTGGGGCGTACTTCCATATACGTTTGTGCACAAAATCATTGTTTATACATAGTGAAAACCTGGGGGGTTGCAACCCCCCAGCACCCCCCCCCCCCCGATCTACGCCCATGACGGAAATCGTTCACTCATACGTTAATTTCTGTGAAGAACTGCACGTAAAATCTCGCGTTGTGAAAAAGTTCCCGAACGATAAACCATGGAAACGCAAAGAACTCCCCGTCGCTCTTTTAAAAGCGTTCCCAAACGTTTCGCAACCAGGACGACGAGAAGGGAAAGGAGATAGCTCGGAAAGTGACAAAAGAAATCGCTCGCTCCAAAAAGAAAGACAAAGAAAGACTGGAAAACTGTTTTCGTTCGAATAACACCAAGGCTGCATGAAACTGTATGCACACCCTCGGGGTAGTAAAAAACAACATAAACAGACCCACGTTTTTTTTGTCAAATGACCCGATCGCAACAGCAAACGAACTCAACGCTTTTTATGCCCGTTTTGACAGCCTCAACTTCTCCTACGAGGTATCTGGAAAGTGCGATAAACTTCGACATGCCGGGGGATTCACTCCGGTCCTCAGATTAGCGTTCAGCAGGTAGTAGAGACCTTTCGACGTGTAAACCTACATAAAGCCACTGGCCCCGACGCCATCTCTGGAAAGATACTCACGAACTGTGCCCATCACATAGCTCTTCCTTACACTCTTATCATCCAACAGTCGTTGGAAGAGAGTTTGATTCCAGCCTGCTGGAAAGCGGTGACAGTCATCACCGTTGCTAAATCCAACTACGCATCTAAGATGAACGACTATCGCCCCGTCGCTCTGACGTCCATTGTGATGAAGTGCTTGGAGAGGCTCATCATGAAGTTCATCCTTCCCACAGTTACTCCTCTGATAGACAAGTAACAGTTTGCCTACCAACCGAAGAAGTCAGTGTCAGACGCCATTCTAGCACTGGTTCACGAGGCAGCCCAACATACTGATAACTTAGGATGCTATGCCAGGGCTCTTTTCGTAGACTTTTCGTCAGCCTTTAATACTATTCAGAGACACATACTTATTGACAAACTGATTAACATGGACATATCTACAAAAATTGTTTTATGGATAGTAGAATTTCTGTCCAACAGATCACAAAGAGTCAATGTCCAGAATAGTCTGTCTGAAGCACTTATCTTAAATACAGGAGCCCTAGGGGATGTGTTTTGTCATCTTTGTTGTTTATTTTGTATAGGGCCTACAAATGACTGCAGATCGACTGATGAAAACGTTAAGATATACAAATATGCTGATGACACGGTTATCCTGGGTTTATTGAACGGTACGAATGACAATATCTACTTTAGAAATATTGAACGTTTCTCTGTATGGTGCAATGATAACTACCTCACGTTGAATCCCACGAAATCAAAAGAAATTATCTTTGATTTTAGGAAATATCACCCTCAAATGGAACCAGTAGTACTTAATGATGAGGTTGTTGAAACTGTAAATGAATACAAGAACCTAGGCATTATAATAGACAGTAACCTTGATTGGATTGCCAACGCTAAAGCGACTTTTTCAAAATCTCAACTTAGAATGTATTTTTAAGAAGACTAAGAGCAGCCCAGGTGTCAAGACCAATTCTCAACCTTTTTTTCCAAGGCAATAGTTGAGAGTATTCTCTTATCCAATATAATTGTTTGGTATACAGCATCCAGAAACGAAGATAAATATAAATAATTGGAAAGAATCGCAAAACAAGCCAGAAAAATGATTGGAGAACACAGACAACTAAAAGAAGCATGCACGACCAAAATGTGTGAGAAGGTAAAGGAAATTCTATGTAACGGCTCATACCCACTGTTCGGCTGTTACCGATTCATGCGATCAGGAAAACGACTCAGATCATTGCCTTCCCGGACCTCACGATTTCTAAAGTCATTTGTGCCCACCTCAATTCGTACGTATAACGCCAATTTGTTGATTCCTCTCAATACTTTCTCCTGACTCATTATAGGTCCCTACTCCTTGACTCTAATTCATAAGTTTATTAATAGTCGTGTTTACTCCTTTAATTAATGATATTACAGTATATGTATTTTGTTTCAAACGTATGTGTATTGTTTTGTACTTATCGCGATCATAGCAAATTTCCTATAATAATGGACAATAAATCTGAACTGAACTGAACTGAACATGCACGAAATTAATGATCAACTTAAGCACTGGGACGATAAACACTGCGTGTAAAACTTATTGTTGGCGGTACAAGGGACTGTTTGGATTGGGCCGTGTACAGGGGGCGCTTTACGCCGAAGGCGGTTGCCCGCTCTCCGTCGGAGAACGCGCAAAAAACTCGGTGCGACCTTGAGGAAGACTATAATTACATCCCCGAATTATCATTATTTCTACCACGAAGTGCCTTAAAATGTTACAATAATTATTCCACACACACAGACAAGCGCCTACCCACACAAAAATACCAATGTCTTACACAGTATCATTACAGTTATGATTGAGACAATGAGACATACAGACAAGTTATACTCTGCGACTCCGTGTACGCATGGCGTACACATCGTAACTAACACCCTCCCCCCCCCCCTCCCCTCCCCTCCCCCCTTCGTGCGTACGTACTTTATGGACCGGGAAAACCTATGATAATAACATTAATATTATCATCATCATAATAAAATCATAATAAAAATAATAATTTTTACCGATAATGGGTAATTAGGGAGACATTCCCATAGGGACGTGCACACGACTTTACTAACCTTTTTCTAAACATCCTCCAAACCAATGAACTTGAAATTGAAATATGTTCATATTGAGAGCATTCTCTGTCTTCTATCAAAATATGGACGTTAAAAATATGTCTTTAAGATGTAGACATATTTTTGGGGAGCGACTCAGAATCCCATGCCCTAACCACTAGGCCAGCACGAACGTCTAAGATTAAACTTATAGTGTAATTTGAGTGAAGTTATTGTCGATCACTGTTCACACAAAATCACTCGAGCATGTCCAGTACACTCTCAATGTAGAAGCCTTAGGGTTGCACCCAAGTACATGTAACTAAACTCCCATAGACAACAGTGATAAATCCTCAAACTTCAAGAATCATTTAAAAATATACAGAACTCTCAACGCTCTTCAAGTTGCACAGAAAAATGATGAAGAACATGTCACCTTTCATTTTCTTTTCATTTTATGGTAGGGTGACCATTGAATTTTTGAGATATACTCATTCTCAGATGACCACCCCTAAAACAAGGTATGATCACTCCAGTCAATGAAGCCATTTTAAAAAAAAATCCCTCTGCAAAGCGGCTGAAATAGACCCACTTTCTCACCCAATTGCATCAAAATGGTCACAAATGGAAGCCCAGAGTCCAGGCAGGAGGTCCAGTGCCATATTTCTTCAATCCTTCATTTTCATCTATCTAATTCAACATTCATACCAAGGCATACGTCATGTAAGGTCGTTCATGCTGTGCAGCTGTCAGAGAGTTTGGAAGTAGAAACCAGAGTCCGGCAGGGATGCCTGTTCTCACCTCTTCTCTTCACATAGTTTCCTGTGATGAAGCGAACTGCTCTTCATTGGACACTTTCGAATCTAGTTAGATGTCTTTTTGCAGATATGGATCCCACACTGCGGCATCATATTCGAGGGTAGATCTTATGAGTACAGTATAGGCTGTTCGCTTGACATCAGCCTGAAAGAAGTGGAGATTTCCACGAAGGAGGGATAAAATCAAGTTTGCCTTCTTGGTGGTCTTTGCAACTTGTTTCTCCCACTTGAGGTCCTCCAAGATGGTGACTCTGAGGTAGCGAGTATCTTGGACATGCTGCAGGATGTGGTCACCTAGTTGGTAAAAGGACTTGCTGCCGATACTCATGGTGTAGCACTTCTCACGCACGGTTGTGACCTTACAAATCACTACTTTTACCAATTTTAGAATAATTATGGTTTTAAAGTATGACCAAAGATTATATACGCCACGCGCAAGATGGAGAACTGACCACAGGGCGCGTTTTAATTTGTATGGAGGTCGCGATCCACCATTCTGGTGTAAAACTGGCGAGTAGTTTGTATACGGGACTTACGGGGGCTGGAAGATTTATAAAGGAAAATGAGAGTGTTAGGATAAATTTTGGCCCGAATTCGATTGAAATCTATTGTTTATTGTAAATAGAAATATTTTTACATTGATATGAAGCCACTGAATATGAAAACGGCGATTTTTTGTGGTTTTCTGGACCTACTTTTGCAAGCACTGCACACATCGCTAACATCATGCGATCGAAACTCAGTACATCGAGAGCCCGCCCTTACACCAGAATTGCGCCCGTGACAATTACGCGTTTCAATGGAGAGTTCTCCATCTTGCTCGTAGCGCTATATAATCTTTGGCCATGACCATGGATGTCGTCACATTTTGAATAACAAACCGCGCTGTACTCACAGAACACATAAATATCACAGACGATTACAATGGATAACACCCAACTTCAACTTTGGAAATTATTCTCGGTGGCTGCATTCACCACCAGAACAAATAGGGACAAAAATACACAGAAAGAAAGAGGCCAAGTGTGAACGATTCACCATTGAAGAAAGTAATTTGCATACCGCTCCCTTTTTTGCCATTTTAGTCGAGTGACGTAGCATTCTGTACCAGCCCAAACAGTGCACGAAAACTCTCCGTGGCGCCGCGCTCTTGTTCCAACGTTCATATCGGCCTGTCTGCCTGGATCAGACGCAGGTTCTTATACGTCTGTTTCTGGGATACTTTGGCATCCTTCACGGATTGTTTCACGATGGTTATTCAGACTGGTTGCTCGTGCCTAGCTGTGGCTATGCTGATCCTGGTTCTGATAACCCAACCCGTTCTGTCGCAAGGTAAATTCACTATGTTTCACTTTCTGGTTACTACACTAATACGTGGCATCGTACATGGAGTATTTCATAGCTAAGTTGGCTAACTATCAAGTGCCTTGATGTTCGCATATCAATGTTAATATTGGGAAATAAACGTTAACCAAACAGAAAAAAAAAAAAATAATAATCAAGAACTTAGGAGTTAAAATGATTCACAACTTAATGAAGTAGGATGACGTCCAGAATTTAGTAGTGATTAAAAGATTTTTTTAAGAAAAGCGAAACAAATAAACAAAAACGGGATTTCCCCCCACCAATTCCCAACTTTGCGAATTTGGCGAGTTGAAAGAAAGTTTGATTCGAGATTGCATCATACTTGGAATCAGGGAACCAGGCCTTTAAAAAACTTAAACAATTATTACTCAGTATATACGAATAGCGAGTGAATATAATTATTGGAAAAATCAGTATTAAAACAACACGTTTTGGATAAGTGTATTCGGTTACCTGAAACAAATCCAGGTACACACGTAGATATTATAATCGCGGCCATGATAAATTATCAGAAACAATTTCAAGGATTACGTTGCCTGTTTCGTCAGGAGTTGAACATTGATTTGCTGGACTAGTTTTTGCCAGGACTCTGTCACTGGATACGTCGGATCATCGCTGATCGTCCCATATTCTTATAGAGCCAGGTCGTAATTAGTCATTTCAGTTACATTATAATTTCATATCCACTACAAACATTTCATACTTTTGGATAAAAAAAAAAAATCATTGTTTGTACTAGTGTTGATTGAGATAGACATACAATCAAAAATAAATTAAGTGTGTGATTTTTTAGTTGAGCTCGAGGAGGTTATTTCTGACTTCAGTAAATCTACCGTAACCGTTACAACCTAAATAACTTAAAAGGATTAGACCTTCTTGGTGAAATGGGTAGAAATCTTATGTAGCTATAGCTCTCCCACTGACGGATGACTGTCACAAAACGAGAAAGTTTAAAGGATATGCATATACCCCGCTGCAACCTAATGCATCTTTTGTGTCCGTATGAGATACCCAAATCGGTTATTTTCACAACCTCCAAAACAACAACAATCATTAAATATTTAATTATACGGGGCTATATGGAAGCGAAAGTTGGAATGTGATGGATAAGACCAAGTTATCGATAAGATACAAACAACTTTAGAGGTATTGAAATCTGGAAGAAAATAAGTCAGATTTGCTTGGGATTAGAACTACTGTTTGTTCAACATAAATACAACATAATATCGAGTCTCGGAGTGCTCCAGATGTAACAGATGCGCTAGAAGAACTGGCTATTCAACATTGAGGGACGGTGTTAGATAAAAAGAAACGCAGTACTCATTTTATCAGGACCAGACGCCTTCCACACTAAGTGATTTTATAACGATGCTAATATAAATGACAAGAAACAAAATAATCATTGATAAAAAGTATCAGCTTATATGTGGAGAGGTTTCTGCAATTCACGAGACCCATGATTGAATAAAGGGTAGCAAGCAAATGTTTTCTACGAAAAAAAACCCGAACACATTTTGTTAAAAAGACAACTAACAAATTCCTTGTAGCCCACACACATTTTATATTGGATTTGATTACATAAAAAAAATATTGTGTATAGGGCCTATGTAATGTAGTGTTGAACTGGGCCTACTAATTGGGATTTACAATGAAGAAAAATGTGCACATTGAAAAGCATGTTTTAATTTTCTCTGAAGGACTTTGATACATACACAGTGGTTTAGTTTGAAGCCAATTAAATCACAATGTAATTGGTGCTTTTATTCTTGCATGTAACATCTATCAGAGTTGTAATGACTCGAGTCAATGACTCGACTCGAGTCATTTTTTTTTGGCGACTCGACTCGACTCGAGTCCCGAAGGCTAAATGACTCGACTCGACTCGAGTCATTGCGAGCAAATGAATCAACTCGACTCGAGTCTCTCATCAGAATGACTCGACTCGACTCGAGTAAGGCTAATAATGACTCGAGTCCCCCCTTCCCGCCCCCAAAAATAAAACTTTGCGAAATATTTTATTTGAACTTACGCGCAACGCGAGTTTGTATACATGGGTATAGAAGTATCAGCTTCCATGCACGATGCATACGGTATATGCATCAAATTACACTGGTTCCCGTTCCCTACCGTTATCTCCTCACGTCTACGTCACTCGAATTTGTGTATTGGCCATCGGGAAGGGAACCAGTCTAGCGACAAACATACACCATGTCGCCATGTCGCGTTGCGTACTCCCTCCCACGAGCACTATCTTGTGGTTTTGTAAATCCACGAAACCAGACTAAAGTTTCACAACTGTGATAATTATGTGCATGTAAATGTGTTTCATCACAGATTGTGACCCGGATGTACCGGTAAATTAAAAAACAAAGCAAACAAATTCCAGTCTCTTGGTGTTTGTTTATTTCTAAATATTTGTGACTCGAATTGACCCAATCTAAATAATTTACTCGACTCGACTCGACTCGACTCGACTACACACTGTGACTCGACTCGACTCGACTCGACTCGACATTCATGACCAAATGACTCGACTCGACTCGAGACACAAAAAACAGTGACTCGTTACAACTCTGACATTTATTGTGTGTATTTTTCCAGTTGATAAGTACAGCTTCGAGCAGGGAACCTACACTATAACAGAAGGAGACTCTCCTGCAACTGTCTACGTTGTACGAAGTGGACCGCACACTACTCCTGATTCTAGTGTTGGTAAGCACATGCACTTATTGATAGATGAAGACTTTACTGGACCGTATTTAGTGAATTTGTGGTCTGATGTTGTGGCACAATTTTGTTTGCCATTTTGAAAATGTATGTGACCTTTTTCAAAATGGTTTCCTCCACTTTGGAGACTGACTTTAAAGTGGTGTTCTAAATCTGAAAAATGAGCAAGATATTTGTACACAGTCTTTATTCAAATACAAAATTGAAGAAGAATGTTCAAAACAGATGTGTATAACCATGTGTGCGGTGACTGTCATTGGCGAAGATAGGTCCTTAGACCTGGGGTGATCCTCTAGCTGGGTCGTACTTTCATATTATACGTTTATCATTCCACCGTGTTTGAGCACGATTTATGATGGGGCCAAATGTTACATCTGCACACTTGCATAAGCTTTCCTTCACTTTAAGCATTTATTAATGAAAGGAAAATGCCCATTGATGGATGTTCATGTGTGCAGACGTAACATCTGACTCGATGTAATGACCAAGTACAACTTGGGTTGGTTGATTCCATTTTCTCCCCACCAACTCCCCTGGTGACTGTCCTACTGAGGACTAGGCTGAATAATCAACATAGAGTATATAACTTAATTTCTATCAATTAAAAGTCTGTCGATTCTGTAAAATGAGGAGAGGAGATGCAGACATTATACGTTTGTTGTATAAACATGTACATTTGGCTTAAATCACCTGCTGCTCCTTATGGAATGACTTGGAGATGCAGCCAAGATGAGTTTCACTTCCTGCTGGGTGCCTTAGCCAATCGGAGTGAAGTGACCATGGCAACTGACCAATACCCAGCCAATCAGCTGTACTGGCCACAATTGCTGCATTGAAATGAAATAGTTACAGTTTTTTTAGTGGGGTGAGAATTTTTCAAAAGTTCTCTGGGAGGGGCCATACAATTAAGAGTGTTCGTCTTTATTCCTCGATAATCTTTTAAAAAGAAAATGACTTAAATTGTCCAAACACTTTCAATGCACAGTTTGTTGTCTTTGTATTTAATTTCCAATGTTGCAGTTGTTACAAGCTCCGATGCAACGGCCACAGCTGGTGCTGATTACATAGCTGTATCTGACACTTTGAACTTTGGAGCAAGCAACAACCGGGTGGCAGTTACTGTGCCAATTGTTGATGACAGTACTGAGCAATACACCTTACGCTGTTTCATCCTATCTCTATCAAACCCGAATCCTTCATCAGGAATTATTGGCTCATCGACTCAAGTCTGCATCATCGATGATGATAGTAAGAATAACTTATTCAAGGGTTTGTTTTGGTGGTTCTCCATTAAAGGGTCTATGCAATAGGAATATTATGGCTTGAATTGTGCCAAAAATTAATTGTTACATGGGCCTTTGATTCTTCCCACTTCCTCACACTGTTTCAGCGTTAACAACAGTTTTCTTGTTGTATGCTAATTAGAATTTCCATATTCATGAGCAAACCTGCGATGTCATCTGGGTAACTTAGAGCAGTAATCCAATTGCTTTGTGCACAAAAAGTTGGGGTTGTTTCATGGGTTTTCTGACAAACCGTTTCCCCCTCAATGGGTTTTATTGTGTTGAATATGTTCTTTTCACTTAACTGGTGGTGTAATTTTTTTTGAACAACCATTTTTGTGGGTCATGTTTGCCTCTTAATTTGTTTATGTTTTTTCATTATATTTTGGCTGTTGGTTCCCTACATGAGTATGCATGAAAATTCCACATTTTGCAAAGCTGTTCAGAAGAAAACCAAATGCTGGTTTGAAACCAAAATAAGACTTGCCATTTATTATCTGTCAGTATATTCTCTGTATGAAGGCAATAAAATAACCTGACTGAAAAAAGCACTGCATGAACCCTTTAAATACAAACAAATAGTACATTCAATAATAAAGAATAACATGTCTTTTGGAACAAAAATATAGTGTGGTATAGGCCATAATTATTGTCAAAGGGCACCACTTGATGCAAGGTACTATCAGATCCAATGAAAATAAATAGAGCATATCAACTTTACATGAGTTGTGCACAATTGCCTGGTGGTTTTCATTTAGATATATTCTTGAGAAAGTTGTTACATAGGTATGCCAGCATTGATGAATCATAAAATAGTGATCATGCTAATTGCTGTAATGTTTACATTCGCTTGCATTTGATTTTGCGTTATCATCACTCATTTGTCGTAATCAGACATAATATTGGTGACGACTTCATAAAAAAACATTCTTCATTCTTCGCTGATACCTGCGAATTTGGTGAGTTGAAAGACAGTTTGATTCGTGATCGTATCATACTTGGCATCAGGGAAACTGGCCTCAAACAGCGTTTGCTTCGTGACCCAGAGCTCACACTAGACAAAGCAATATCCCTTATCAGAGCTGCAACAACTTATATCAAGGGTCGTATAAAAGCAAGGATCAGTCACAGCCTCATGTCAGTGCAGTTCGCAGGCGACCTCAGAAACAAAGGTATTAAGATTATTTTTGATTTTATTCATTCACCACGCCGCAGCATGAATTTCCACTTCTTGATTTGCACCCATTAAGTGCGCACATCTACGCTCCGCTTCCTGACATCATTAAAGCAACTGTAAATGTCCTGAGCAAAGATACTTCCATCAGGTGTGATTTCACGTGGTTGAGGGACTTGGCGACACCCTTCTCGGCTTACAGAGTGCATCTGCCCTGAACATTGCACAGATAACGTACAATCTTGAGTCCAAATGCTTTGAAGGAATTGGCAAACTGGCTGATGTGAAGTGCAAACTTCATGTTGACAAATCAGTCCCACCTGTAGCTCAGCCGCATCGAAGGATCCCTAAACATGTTCATCGTAAAGTGGAGGCTGAATTGAAACACCTTCAAACACTCGATATCATCGAACCAGTCAGCGACACACCCACCCCTTGGATATCGCCGATCCGCATGGTACCCAAACCTAAGGATCCTAACACCATACAACTTTGCATTGACATGCGTGTCGTCAACCAGGCAATTGAATGTGAACGGCATGTCACACCCACCATTGATGAAATCATCGTCAAGCACAACGGGGCTGAAGCTAGTGTTCTCGAATTTTCTTCTCTGAACAGTGGATATCATCAAATTGAACTCGATGAGGACTCTCGTTACTTGATCACCTTCCCGTTGGTCTCTACCAATTCAAGGGACTCAACAGTGGTGCTGAACAGTTTCAGAACCTCAACCAATCTGCATTGATCGGACTGCCAGGTGTCCTGAACATAGGTGATGTTATACTTGTGTACGGGGAAAAACACCCAAGAGCACAAGGACAACTTGGCAGGTTGTCTACAACGCCTCAGAGAGAACACAATGTCAGTTCCACGCAAGCAGCGTGGAATTATTCGGTCATGTCTCCTTACCCAGTGCCGCCAAGGTGAAAGCACTCACTGATGAAGCCCCTCCAGCCAACAAGGAAGAGCTTCGCAGCTTCCTGTGCTTAGCCACTGCGCCCGTTTCATGCCCAGTTTATCTCGGAACCACTCCGAGCACTCACAAAAAAGTCATCTCCATGGATATGGGGCAAACAGCAACGCGACGCAATGGATGCAATCAAACAGTCAATCACTAAACATTGTAAGATTGCTTACTTCAATACTGATAGCCGAACCGAGATCATAGTCGACGCTAGCCCCATCGGCCTATGCGCATTACTCGTTCAGAATGACTCTACTGGAAACACAGCTGCGGAGAGAGAAGTCCTTGCTGACACCTGGGGCATCCTCCATTTTCACCTGTACCTGTTCGGCAACACATTTGCAGTCATACAGCTTCAAGGTTCACTACAAACCAGGCAAATGTAATCCTGCAGACTATTAATTCAGGATGATGTTCCTATAGCGATATTTCGTGCTGAAATACAGGAGACAACCAAGTACGATCGCGCCCTCCAACTAGCCATCGATGTTGTGAAACACAATTCATGGCACAAGATCATCAAAACAACTGATGCCACTGCCAAACTGAACAGCATCTTCCAAGTGCGACATGAGCTTAGTGTAAACAGCACTGAAGACATCCTACTTCGAGACCATTGATTTGTCATTCCAGCTGCCCTCCACCACCGCATCATTGACATTGCTCATAAAGGCCACCAAGACATGGCGAAGACCAAACAACTCATCAGACAAAAAGTCTGGTTTGCCGGCCTTGACACACGAGTGGAGAATACCATTGCCGAATGCATGCCTTGCCAAGCTTCAACTGTGGACAGAGCCACAAGTGAAACACTTCGCATGTCTGATATTCCAACACACCTTGGAAAAATCTCAGCATTGACTTCAAGCTTGTCGTGGTTGACGACTATAGTCGTTATTCAGATATTGTTCGCACAGATAATGGCCCGCCATTCCAAAGTATAGAGTTAGCATCTTTCGCCAAGTACATTGGATTTGAACATGGCGGCATCACACCTGTCTGGCCACAAGCAAACGGCGAGGTTGAGTGCATGATGCGGAATCTGAACATGTTTGTTTAATGCAAAGGATCCCATATTTTAGGGATCCACGTCCTAAACGCTAAAATGGGCAGAGGGCAGATCCTGGAAACATGCCATCTACCCATCTTCGCAACTACAGATCGAACCCCCCCCCCCCCCCCCCAGTAATACCACTGGTGTCCCACCTGCTTCGGTACAAGCCGACATCAAAGTATAAGACAATTGAACGCATGAGGGACATCAAGAGCAATGCTGACAAGAAAAGTCCATGTCCACACAAGCTGAAGTTGGGCGATCACGTATTTGTGAAACAAACTGGCACAATATCTACCTCCATGACCCTGTAGTGATCCTTGACCTACAAAGGTCACGCAAAGCAACACGAAACTCAATATGTTAATGACTTCCCTTCCGCCATATTGTTTCGTTGCACACGGTTGCTACGGAGTTTTGTTCATCAACTTTCAACCTTTTCGCGAGTTTTCGCGCATCACTTCGACCAAGAAGTTGCGCAGTTTCATCGGCCTGGTCAATTTCTACAGGAGATTCATCCCTCACTGTGCTCGCATCCTCGCCCCGTTGAATGACCTTCTTGCGGCTCCCGACAGCACACCTCGCAAGCCTCTTGACTGGACACCTGTTCACCAGCAGGCCTTCGACGACATCAAGCATGCTCTGTCCAGCACTACCCTCCTTGTCCATCCAAACGTCGACTTACCGTTGAGCCTCGTCGTCGATGCGTCTGACACAGCCGTCGGCGGAGTGCTCCAGCAGGGCAACCCAGGGGAGTATCAACCCATCGCTTTCTTCTCCAGGAAGCTCACGGCAGCTGAGTCCAGATACAGAACCTTCGGCCGCGAGTTGCTTGCGGTGTACCTGGCCATTCGACACTTCCGGCACATGCTTGAGGGACGTCGTTTCTGAATCTTCACCGACCACAAGCCGCTTACCCGTGCTCTGCATTCCAAGCCAGACAGACACTCTCCTCGTGAGATCCGCCACTTGGATTTCATCTCACAGTTCACATCGGACATCCGTCACATCGATGGCACTGACAATGTTGTTGCGGACGCACTGTCCCGCCCTGACATCGGTGCCATATTTGACGACACGATCGACTTTGCCCAGATTGCCGCTGACCAGGTTGGGGACGACGAGATTGCAGGTTTGCAACAAGCTACTTCGAGCCTAATTCTCAAGAGTTTCCCCCTTCCCACAGCTGATGGCACCATCCTTTGTGACATCTCGACAGACAACCCACGTCCAGTCATCCCTGCCAAGCATCGACGCAAGGTGTTCCATGCCATTCATGGGTTATCTCACCCAGGCGCCAGAGCCACGGAGAAGCTCATCACAGCTCGCTATGTATGGCCAGGTGTCAAACGCGATATCCACCATTGGGCTCGGACATGTTCTTCATGCCAACGCTCAAAGGTCCATCATCATACCAAAGCTCAACTTGGCACAGACGCCCGTTTCCAACATGTCCACATCGACCTCGTTGGGCCACTCCCTACATCTAATGGCCTTTCATACCTTCTCACCTGCATTGATCGCTACACACGATGGCCAGAGGCAATACCCATCAGTGACATCACTGCAGAGACTGTAGCCAAGGCTTTCGTTGACAGATGGGTTTCCGTATTCGGAGCCCCAGCCACTATCACCACGGACAGAGGACGTCAGTTCGAATCTGCACTGTTCAGCAATCTCACCAAACTTCTTGGCGCTAATCGCACGCGAACGACGTTTTATCACCCACAATGCAATGGCATCGTAGAGCGTTTCCATCGACAGCTCAAAGCATCGCTGAAGTCCCATCTTGACCCTTCTCGATGGACAGAATACCTCCCCATCACTCTTCTGGGTATTCGCGCCACCATCAAATCTGACATGGGATGCTCTCCAGCTGAACTGGTTTTTGGTACTACCTTGCGCCTTCCAGGTCAGTTCGTCTCTCCATCTTCCGATACGCCCCTTTAGGATCTTGAGTTGTTCGTGGACCGCCTCACCGATCACATGTCGCAGCTTTCACCAACCTCGCCACGTCGAGTCACATCCACGGCTGCCCCTGTGCCCAAGGACCTTCACACATGCACTCATGTTTATGTCTGCTGTGATGCTGTCCGCAAACCCCTCCAACCACCATACAACGGGCCCTTCCCCGTCCTCAGCCGCAACGACAAGTTCTTCACCCTGTCCATCGCCAACAAGCGCGAACGGGTCAGCATTGATCGCCTCAAGGTAGCATATCTGGATGACAAATCCGACAGTAGTACTGCCACCTTCAGCTCAACCGATGCCCAACCCACCATCCTCCCTCCATCTCCGAGGATGACCACATCCACACCGTCACCTGCACCACCTCCTCCACCTTCAGCACCACCTTCATCGCCCCCTGTTGATAAGACAACCCGCTCTGGGTGTCATGTCTTCTTCCCCAAACGCTATGTGGAGTTCATCAACATTGACTGAATTTCCGGCTCCTCCAACCATCGATGGTTCATCCTTTTTTGTATGTCCTCACCATCTAGGAGGGGGCTAATGTAGTGACCCTTGACCTACAAAGGTCACGCAAAGCAACACGAAACTCAATATGTTAATGACTTCCCTTCCGCCATATTGTTTCGTTGCACACGGTTGCTACGGAGTTTTGTTCATCAACTTTCAACCTTTTCGCGAGTTTAAGCAAGCTACATTTTTTCTGTCTGTTTTAATAATAAAGTAACAGCCAAATGAACCAAATGAGATTTTGACCGAGGTCCAGACCTACGACAAAATTTGAGACGGTACTTTGCAATGCGCATGCGTGTGTTTTCTATGCGTTACATGGCCTTTGCAGACCGCGCGCTTCACGCGCAACCTCAGCATTGCGATTGTACTAGCAGCGTTTACATAAAATACATAGTTTATCGATTATCCGCGTTCCGTCTCAAGGGAGGCTTGCGAAATGTTACACTGTGCTGTGTGAAAGGACGCAAAAACGGCCAGCATAAACCATTTTGTAAGAATTCGCAACCATGAGAAAATGTCTCAATGGTTGAGAGTTTTTTTAAGCGTCGTGTGAAAAGGGCTTTTACTACACACTTTTCGTTGAATTTACTTTTTGTATGTACAAGGTAATTCTTTTACAAACCTGAGTTTTATTCTTAACCATGGTCAGCGAAGTTTATATTTTCATTATATTGCCGACTCTCGATGCCCTGGCTGAGAGGAAATGTACATTTGTTGGCCTTTTGGAAAATTTCCACAAACTGAGTCCAACGGAGAGAAGTGTTTTTGGTGGTTGAGTGTATGCGATTCTTCGTGTGTGGGCGATCGTGACACTTGATGTGCGTGCGCATGTGCGTTGTTGCTTGGCTGTTGCTATGGTGGGCGTGGCCTACTGGATCAGGGTATTAACCTGTAATCACTTACCGGTATAGTTACACGAACCTAACAACAATGACCAGATTAACAACAATAGTTAAACAACCAAAACAATTAACATCTTGCCGCTACAGCTTATGTGATGGGTTGTCTTTAGCTGATATAGCATATGATTATGTAATACGGTACGTGGTATGGTTTCCAATTGGGCATAAATGCTGATGGAGCCAAACCAAAAAAAAAAATGCCCCAAAGGATAAGATTAGCAAGTGAGGGTGGTGAGAATTATTTTAGTCAAACTAAGCACACTTAGCATCCCCTGTGCAAAAACAAACACCAAACTGATTTTTACTTCCCTCGTTCAGTTGCGTAATACCTGTCCAAGAAACTCATATACCTGCTTTTCTGTTTCAATTATAGATATCTTCGGGGGAACATGTCCTCCACCAGAAACATTAAATGTGATAGAGTACAATGAAGAGCCTGTCATTGAGGCAAGCACCACTACCGGCAATGGCGTAGCTGTCTCCTGGACAGATCCTACATTAAGTACTGCAGTGTTTAGTGATGTATTCACCTGCTACCAGACTGCTTCACCAAACTATCCATGTAATAGCGGTGATGTTTTTCCCATCACAACCATGCTGCAAGATTTTGGTGGAAGGATTTTGGTGGAATATCTAATATTCAACCTGAATTTCCAAGCTGTTTCATGTCGGTTTTACGTACGAGTGTCGGGTAAGTTGATTTAGCATCTTCCTTCATTTCAACATTCTCATTTTCCAGTTTTACAAACAGATTTCATTTTATTGAAAAGTGAAGAAAGACAAATTGACTGGAGCATTCGAACCAGCGACCTCCTGATTTAATTTTGTGGTATTTCTATGACTATAACCCTTTTTGAAGCAGTTTAGTTTTTATACTAGTGTTATTCTTCTCTTCCTTTATTTCATTAAAAAAAATACCCCAATGATCACCTGTCCTGGTGATCTTGCATTCCCTGCTGGTGAGGGTTATAAAAATGGCACAGCCACCTGGACACAGCCACTGATAACTCTGGTGTGGTGACGACTAATTCATATACTGTACCTGTGGTCCTATCTATTGGTACTATGAGTACACATACACTGCCACCGATGGTTATATAAACACGTCCTCATGCTCCTTCAATGTTATCATCACAGGTGGGTAGATACCTTTGTGTATTAATGAATGAGCTATAGAGTTATATAGCGCCCTCTTTTGGCCTTAGCCTGCATGGCCTGCATGACCCGACCTGAATAAATCAAGACCAGCCATCTTAAATATAACATGAAGCTATGTGTCAACATGTCGCTATAGTTTGTCATAAATACAAACATTACATGGTGTCAGAGTGGATTAAAACCCCAAATAAGAGTGCACAATGGAAGGATTGAAACCCCCTAGTGCCTTGAGACTAGATAGCACCAATTTAGCAGAGGAATGGCGGAGATGGCGACAACGTTTTGAGCTGTATATGACCGCCAGTGGCATGGAAAAGAAGGCAGCCAGAGTAAGGAGTAGCTGCTTACTGCATGTAATAGGTGAGGATGCCCTTGAGATATACAATGCCTTCTCATTTAGTGAACAAGAGAACAAAGAAAATCTGGAGACACTGCTGAAAAAGTTCACTGAACACTTTGAGCCACAGAAAAATGTCACATATGAGCGACATGTGTTCAATACACGAATACAGAATGCAGATGAACCAGTAGACCAGTTCATAACAGATCTCCGACTCAAAGCAAAAAAGTGTGAATTTGGGCCCTTGTGTGATAGTCTCATTAAAGACAGAATAGTGGTTGGAATCACTAGTGATGCAGTTAGAGGGAGATTTCTGCGCATTAAGGACCTAACACTCGACAAAGCAATTGAAGTATGTCATGCAGCAGAAACATCTAGCAAACAGCTAGACAGCATAAAGCCCAGTGTGATTGAAAACAAAGATCTGCACGCTATGAGAGCATCCAAACAACAGCCACGACACCAGACAAAGAGAGATATCAAAGACTGTATGCATTGTGGCCGAAATCATGCACCAAGAAACTGTCCTGCCTATGGCAAAGAATGTAAGAAGTGTGGGAAACAAGACCACTTCGCAAACTAATGTTTCAGTGATTCTGCAGCGAAGAGTGCATCCAGCAGACATGGCAAGCGGCCTAAATCACGAAAAGTGCATGATGTACATGAAGAGTCAGACAGTGACTCATCCCAAAATGAGTTCTACATGGATGCGGTCCATGCAAATGGGACAGAATGGTCAGTAAACCTCAAGCTTCAAGGAAGTGTAAAAGAGAAAATTGTAAAGTTCAAGCTTGACACAGGAGCACAGTGCAACGCAATACCAGCTGACATCCACAAACAAAAGATGTGCACCAAAGTGAGCAAATCAAAGGCAAAGTTCGTATCATACTCTGGACATACCATCAAAACCAGTGGCAAATGTACCATGGTGTGTGAACACAAGAAGAAATACCATGCGTTGGAGTTTCAAGTCATTGACGAGAATGTCAAACCAGTGTTGGGACTTCGAGCGTGTGAACAACTACGCCTGATAAAGCGTGTCGAGACAATGGAAAACAACTGTCCAGAAATAGTGGAGAAATACGCAGATGTATTTGAAGGCCTTTGAAAACTTGCGGATGAGCACCACATAAAGCTGAAACCAGACGCACAACCAGTTGTACACCCTCCAAGAAAAGTTCCTGTTGCAATAAGACCGAAAGTACATCAGGAACTAGACAGAATGGAATAACTTGGTGTCATAGTCAAGGTAGAAGAGCCATGCCCATGGGTGAGCAGTATGGTCACAGTAGTCAAACCAGAAAAAGACAAAGTCAGAATCTGCCTTGATCCAAAGCACCCCAATGATGCAATACAGAGAGAACAATACCCAATGAAAACCATAGAGGAGGTAGTAACAAACTTTCCTCATGCAAAGGTATTCAGTACCTTAGATGCCAGCAGTGGGTATTGGCAGATGCAACTTGATGACGCAAGTTCCAAGTTGTGTACCTTCAACAGTCCGTTTGGAAGGTACCGCTACACCACACTACCCTTCGGTATCAAGTCAGCACCTGAAATATTTCAGAGAGAAATGACGCAGATGTTTGATTACATCGAAGGAACTGGGGTCATCATGGACGACATCCTAGTGTGGGGTGTTGATCAGAAACAACACGACGAACGCCTTGAGAGAGTGCTGAGGCCAGCTCGAGAACAAAACTTGAAGCTGAACCCAAAGAAATGTAAATTTGGTGTGAGTGAAGTCAAATACATTGGCCACACACTCACAGCAGCTGGACTGAAACCAGATGAGAAAAAAGTCAGAGCAGGGCAAGAAATGCACAAGCCACACCATAGGAAAGAGCTACAGCAATTTCTCGGAATGGTGAACTACCTTGGAAAGTTCGTGCCGCAGTTAAGCAACGTCACCAAGCCCTTGAGACAGCTTCTAGAGAAAAATGCAGAATGGCAGTGGCACACAGAGCATGACCACAGCTTTGAAGAATTGCAGCGCCTAGTAACAGAAGCACATGTGTTGCAGTACTTTGATGTGACAAAACCAGTCAGAGTGAGTGTAGACGCATCAAGCACGGGTTTGGGTGCCGTTCTGTTACAGGAGGGACATCCTGTACCATTTGCCTCGAAAGCTTTCACAGAAACACAAACCAGATACGCGCAGATAGAAAAGGAACTAGCAGCAGTGGTGTTTGGTTGTGAGAGGTTCCACCAGTATCTGTACGGCAAAGATTTTGAGATAGAGAATGATCACAAACCACTAGAGCCGATCATGAAAAAGCCACTCGCCTCAACACCTCCACGACTGCAGAGAATGCTGCTAAACCTACAAAAATACAGGTTCACCTTGACATACAAGAAAGGAAAAGAGCTGTATGTTGCCGATGCATTGAGCAGAAATCATCTGTCTGACATAGACACAGACTACGAGATACCGGTGTACATGGTGTCGTGTTTGCCAATGTCTAAAGAGAGACTTCATGAACTGAAACATGAAACAGCCACAGACAAAACTCTCTCCAAACTAAAGAAAGTTGTTCAGCACGGATGGCCAAACAACAAATCTGCACTCGATCCTGAAGTGAAGCCATTTTGGGATTACAGAGATGAAATCCTTGTAGAAGAAGAGCTGGTGTTCAAAAATGATCGTGTCGTGATACCAGCAAGCTTGAGAAAACAAATGTTGGCCAAACTGCATCAGAGCCACCAAGGTGTAGAGAAGACCAAACGTCTTGCGAGAGACATCATGTTTTGGCCTGGAATGACATCACAGATAGCTGAGACTGTTAGCAGGTGTCCAACCTGCCTTACCCACAAGAACCAAAACCAGAAAGAGCCGATGATTGGTCACCAGATTCCAAGGCAAGGATCCAGAGATTCCCAAAAGCTACAGACCAATATCACTGCTGTGCCACACATACAAACTCTTCGAACGTCTACTTCTCAATAAAATTAGACCTACTGTTGACAAACTCCTCATCCCAGAGCAGGCTGGCTTCCGCCCTGGCAAGTCAACAACGAGCCAAGTACTCAGCCTCACCCAACACATCGAAGATGGTTTCGAGGAAGGTAAAGTTACGGGAGTAGTCTATGTTGACCTCTCAGCTGCCTTCGATACAGTTAATCATAGATGTCTCCTCCACAAGATCTTGGAACTCACCAGAGACATTCATCTAACAGAGCTGATCGAAAGCATGCTCGAGAATAGGTACTTCTATGTTGAACTGGGGAGCAAGAAGAGCAGATGGCGAAGACTCAATAACGGGCTTCCACACCGAGAAGTGAAGGAACACGCCGCTTCATTTACGCAGACGACCTTGGCGTAGCTGCACAAGATAGCGATTTCAGCACGGTAGAAGAGAGACTTTCAACTGCTCTTGATGATCTAACACCATACTACGAAGAGAACCACCTCCGTGCAAATCCATCAAATACACAGGTCTGTGCTTTCCATCTGCGTAATCGAGAAGCAAATCGCCAACTGAATGTCTACTGGTCTGGAACACGCCTGGAAAACTGCGACCACCCAGTGTACCTTGGAGTAACGCTAGACCGCTGTCTCTCCTTCAAGACCCACGTTGAGAAGACAAAAGCCAAAGTCTGCACAAGAAACAACATCGTCAGTAAACTCACCGGTACAAGATGGGGTGCCAGCCCACACACTCTATGAGCTACAGCCTTGGCCCTTTGCTTCTCATCTGCTGAGTATGCATGCCCAGTCTGCAGTGTTGTAGTCGTCGAGACTGGTCTCGGTCTCGAAACTGGTCTCGAGACCAGTTTGGAAGTGTTCTCGGTCTCGACCACGTATGGTCTCGGGAAAAACGCTGGTCTTGGTCTTGGTCTTGCACCTGCCGTTCTCGGAATTTCGGGCCGAGACCAGCACGAGACCAATAAACAAACGCACTGTTACCTACCTAAAGTAATACAAGAAACCCGCCTGTCGACTATCGTTTGATCGTTTGAGCGACCCATACTATGCGTACACGTACGTCCCGTAGTATTATTACGTACGTACGTGATGTGCATGCAATGTACAAATCCGACTACTACGTTTCACTTGGCTACGTCTAGCTATGGCACATACCTCTTGCATTCGTGTATGATTTATAGCCGTAGCCACATAATTGCTATTTCCCCTGGTTACCGTCAAGAAAAAGACTTGTTTTGATGCAACCGGTACCCGCATCCAGGGTTGTTTCTCAAACCCTGGCTTGGGCTCAGGCTCAGGCTTTACTTCTAATGGCAAACTGCATGAATGAATCCTGAGCCCAAGCCAGGGTTCAAGAAACAGCAGTGTGGTCGGGTAACTAATACTAGACGCGTGAAGAATACTAGCATATGTGGAACTTGGCAGGGTACCATTCTAGCGTTGTACACGTGCACGTGTACGATATGTTCACGTACATTCAACGTTGATTTGTGTAACGTGTGATGCGGTTCTTTTTGAGAGAAAGTTAGTTTGCTAGTTGAAGTTGGAGTTATGTCTGCTAGTTCGTCAATCATCCAAGGAGTTCGTGGATGAAAAAAAACGGGAGGAAAAAACATGTCGCAGTTTGTATATTTTGCCCGAAGAAAACCAGCATCACCGATAAGGCAGAGACAACGTCTGCCTTCATCAAATATGTGCGCCGTCATCACCCGATAATTTCAGCTTTTTCTGAGAGGTTTTCAGCTTTTGTTGCATGTGGCCACTCACATGCCTGAATGGGGCAAATGCCATGAAGTTGTTCTTGGGACATTGTTTATTATTCACCATCTCTCAAGTTTTACTGAAAGTGCACATCTTTTATTATTTTAAAATTGTCAGTATTTTTCTAGACAACTTAGAGTTTTGTCACCGATTTTTGTTGAGACTGAGGTGTAGGCCGTATGTCTACATGGGCAGGTTATTGGAGAGAAATAAAATAAAAATACAATTTCATTTTCATTGAGCTTTACATTAAGTTCACCAATGTCTGAAAAGCGCCGAAGTCACTGCATGCCGATCAAAGTAGATAGCTCTATGAGCATACCCTAGCTTATAAACCCCCACAATTTGACATCAACATTATGCAAAGGCGATTCACCTATGTTTATTTATAAATCTGGTCTTGGTCTTGGTCTTGGTCTTGGACTATTGGTCTTGGTCTTGGTCTCGGACTGCTTTAGTGGGCCTGGTCTTGGTCTTGGTCTTGATCTCGGACTGTTGGTCTCGGTCTTGGTCTTGGTCTTGGTCTCGGACTGCCTGGTCTTGACTACAACACTGCCAGTCTGGGAAAGATCTGTCTACGCGAAGAAGGTAGACCCAGCCATCAATGCTACCTGTCGCCTTATCTCAGGCTGCCTCAGGCTGCCTCAGACCAACACCTATAGACAGCCTATACATACTATCAGGTATAGCGCCGCCAGACATCCGACGCAGGGCAGCAAGCTGCAGAGAACGCTATCGCCAGACCACAGATGAACGGCACCCCCATTCCATTAGATACCTGCAAATCCCCGTCTGAAGTCCAGGAGAAGGTTTCTCAACGAAGTCAACTCTAGTGAGAATGCTGAGAGTACCAGAGCCACCTTGTGGGCAAATAAGCTAGCGAACCTTTCACCAAGAACATGTATAGCTCTCGGTGGCTCCGAAGAGCTCCCCCCCTGGTGCTGACTCTACCTGGACTGAGTGGAAATGCCTCAACAGACTGAGAACTGGAACTGGACGATGCAGGGTGTCTCTCAAGAAGTGGGGCTTTCAAGACACTGATGATGTGAGCTGTATATGTGGCACTGAGCCACAAACTATGGAGCACCTCTTGAAGTGTCCTCTATTGGAGCACAAATGCAAAGCTGAGGACCTTGCAGAGTACAATGATGTTGCTTAGAGCTGTGTCCAACTTTGGCAGAAACACAACATCTGATGTGTGTGGACACGATAAGAAGAAGACCAGATTCCAACAAGGTCATGGCAGAAAGTTGGGACAGATCTGTTTGAATCTGACTCCCATCAGTACTTGATAATAGTTGACTATTATTCGGGTTATTTTGAGATCAACAAGCTGACCAGTTCCAAGAGTGCATCAGTGACCACATACTTCAAACAACAGTTCGCGAGACATGGAATACCCAGTGAAGTAGTATCTGACAATGGCCGCAATATGCTTCTGCAGAGTTCAAAGCATTCAGCAAATCGTATGGTTGTGATCACACTACATCATCATCGAAGTACCCTCAGTCCAATGGGAAAGCAGAAAAGGCAGTCCAGATCGCAAAGAACTTACTCAAGAAAGCCAAGGAAGATGGCCAGGATCCCCATCTCGCGCTACTGGACTATCGCAATACGCCTCGTGATGGTCTTCCCTCCCCAGTACAACTCCTCATGGGTCGCCGAACAACGACACAGCTGCCTACATCCGAAAAACTCCTCAAACCCAAGACACACCCGGGAATCACCAAGACGCTGAAACACAAACTGTACAGAAACAGTACTATGACAGAGGAACGAAACCGCTCAAACCCCTGAAGCCTGGAGCCAATGTCCGTATCAGAAACAACTCATCATGGAAAACAGCCACAGTAGTCGGACAACATGAGAAGCCTCGATCATACATTGTGGAGAGCGATGGACAACACTATCGACGAAATCGCAGAGACTTGCTCAAGACTCCTGAAACTCTCAAGACTCATGAGCGTCGCACACCAAACGCACATCCCGACCAGGAGACACAAGGCCGCTATCCCAAACGCACTCATAAACCAGTCATTAAACTTGATTTGTGATTATACACAAAGGGCAGAATAATCCCTGTATAGCCACTTTAGTGACAGAGTAGTCCACCTCTGTTCACTCAAGCAAAGTTCCATTTTAAAGTATATTTTGTTGTTGTTTTTGTTGTTTTTTCGAAAAACAAAGAAGCAGAAGGAATGCTTTCGTTAACTTGTTTATTTGTCACTTGTTAAAAAAAAAGTTAATTCTTGACAGGCTTTACACATACCACATTGGCCGGATTGGAATATCATGCTGTGTGAAAAAAGGTTTTGTGCCTCACAGAAACTCTTTCATAACAACTGATGAACTGATTGAATCGGAAACCTGTGGACACTTTTAAGAATTGATACTCACAGGACACAGAACTCTGGAACTCTTTGATAATTCATACTTTGTGTTTATTTTGCTTTTCTTCAAAAAAGGGGAGATGTAATGAATGAGCTATACAGCTATATAGCGCCCTCTATTGGCCTTAGCCTGCATGCCCTGCATGACCTGACCTGAATAAATCAAGACCAGCCATCTTAAATATAACATGAAGTTATGTGTCAACATGTCGCTATAGTTTGTCACAAATACAAACATTACACTTTGGTTCCTATTGTCTTGAGTCTCCTTTCCCATTCAACATCTCCTTAAAGATATATGTGGATCGGTTTGCGGAAACACCATGTAAGAATCGTTCGTACTTCTATTTCGTTCGTACTTCTCGTAAGGTCTCAACGTTTCGACTAGCCTGCTCTAGTCATCATCAGGAGACCCTTGCAGGAGACTCTTACATGGTGTTTCCGCAAACCGATCCACATACCAATTGTCACCACGCATAGCCTCAAATCGTCCTTAAAGATGCTTCTGAGAATGTTTAGTGACCCGTATGGCTCTGTTAACCAGCTCATGTTGAGGTCCTGAACATTTGGTTGTGTTCACATTCTTCTTTTTATTGCAATTAATCATTTTGTTGTGAACTACTGATGTAATTTGGAAGGGCATTATTTTCTTCATTGTTGACGGAGCCTGCCCTTGACATTTATGGAAAAGTAAATGACATGCGTGAAATGAAACTCATACGCAACAACGCACGCTCACCAGATGAAATAAACGTGCATTATGGGAAGGTGTCTTAACACTTTTACCTGGAATCTGGAAATTAGCTGAAGGACACAAGCTTCAAATAATATTCTGATTGGATTTCTTGAGAAAGATATTCATCTGTATCATGTTTTAATGTCTCATGTTATGCAGACCTGACTGATCCTGGGATAGACTGCCCTGCAGACATTACGACGGATACTGATCATGGGATGCATTATGCTACAGTGACCTGGAATGTCACTGTGACTGATAACTCTGGGGAGGACATCACACCAGTCTCGAGTCCGGCTTCAGGATCCCAATTCCAAATTGGCACCGCCAGTGTGACTGTGACTGCAGAGGATTCACACGGAAACAATGCCTCCTGCACCTTCATGGTAGAGGTCCAAGGTAAGAATATAAGCTAAACTGAAGTTGGGGTTGACCCTTATGCTGTTCCTATTGATTCGAATTCCAGATATAACACCTATCTTCATCAGATCACCAACCATTGTATAATGATTATTTTGGGATGTAACCTTCTTGGTAATGGTAGGGTAATCTTTCTGGTGGATTGTTCTGAACTCACACTGCAACTGATCACTAATGAAAGGGCACAAGAAGGTTGCATTTAAGTTACATGCATGTTAGTATCACTTGATTTTATATCAGATCCTATTTGAAGTTGACAGAACTTGATATATTACAAATCAAATTTACATTTATTGTTTTTTTTTTTTTTTAGATAATGAGCCTCCCAGCATTGTGTGTCCATCTGATGAAACTGTTGCCACTGATGCCAATGTTGCCTACAAACAATTCACACTTCCTGCTGAAACATCAGTCTCAGACAACTCTGGATCATTTACCGTATCAGTTGCTTATAATGGGGTGGTGTACAATGTTGGTCAGTCTGTGAATTTAAATCTTGTGGGTGGTTTACCGACCCCACATGCTGTGTCATATGCTGCAATTGACCCGTACTCCGAGTTTGCTTCATGCATTTGGTCAATCACCATTTTTGGTAAGTAACTTCATTTCTTAATTTTACAACATGTTGCCAATCATTTGATAGTTTACAAAGCAGTCTCTTGTTCCTTTTATTTATATGCAATTTATATAATATCATGTTTCAGATGAAGAGGATCCAGTCTTAGAGTGTCCAGCATCTTTTACAATCGTTACGGATGCTGGCTCATTAACTGCCACTGCAACTTGGGCATCAGTCAATGTCACTGACAACTCAATGCTGAATATTGTTCCTGTATCTGATGTAATGTCAGGTTCAGTCTTGCAATTCGGTGACACTGTTGTTCACTTCAATGCAACCGATGCCAGCGGCAACATAGGAATGTGTACATTCACTGTAACAGTTCAAGGTAAAATTGTAAAACTAATTAATAATTGCTATATATAGCTTTGCATTTTCTCCCGAAAAGGACAAAAGAAAAAAACCTGGGGGTGGTGAATGTACACACCTAAAAATCCAGGGTATAGTATTAAGATACTATATTTAAATATGTATTTGTTTTAAAAAGATTTCTAGTTTGTAGTAGTTGTACTATTAAAATCAGCAGTTTAGTGTATACCCCCCCCCCTTTGAAACGGGCACTCCATTTTCCATTGATTGCCATTCCGAACCAATGTGGGAGTTTATGGATGTGAATGGCATCCCATCTGGTGTCAAGTAATTCAAACTTTTCCAGCTTTGATTTATTTTCTTTCCTACAGGTTTCTTTCCTTCAGGCTTTTGTGACGGTGGCGAGGTTTTATTTCAAATGAATCCACTGTTCAGATTCTTCACACATTCAATTCTTCAAATTATTTGTGTTGTTCCAATTATTCACTGTTCTTCCAACTATTCACGTAAAACTGAAAGAAAAAATAAAGGAATAAAAAGCAAATTAATATCAGCAGAAATAACCACAAATTAGTCCCAAGATGCTCATGGTATTGTCATTATATGGTGTGAATAAACAAACCTTACATAGGTCAAAGGTCACATGAAAAGTGCACATGCACGGTCTACACACACACAAAATATACAATCAAACATGGTCATTATCGTAAATGAAGCTTGGGAGTTTAAAAATCATTCAAAACAACTTATCAAAACTTATTCTATAAATCAATAAATACAATATGGTAAACAGAAATAAAGTTACCTCTGTCCCTAGGTCGGATTCTGAAGGGATAAGAATCTATGGCTCTCATTAATTGGCAATAAAATCAACGCTAAACTATGTGTATCAACTGTGATGTTCAGTTTCTGGAATCAATAACTTGCTGACAAACAGCGCCACTAACCGGCAGAATTTGTCACAGGCAGAACTGCCATTACAGCTTTTATTTAAATGCCTGTTTAATAATACAATGGAATGGAATTTGAAATAATTGTGTAATGTCTGTTATTTCTATTATTACATTTTCTATTTCGGTAACAACTTGGTCCATGGATACATCACCTCCAGATGCTTCACCTAGTGTTCCAATTATTGTCATCTGTGTGATTGTCTTCATTTTGATGGTTATCGTGATCGTGATTGTTGTCTGCTATCTGAAACGTCGGCAGCATGGAGATCAGGCAGCTAAGCAACAATCCTCTATTACAGAGCAGGAATTGGTGAGTGGGGTCAGTCTTCAAGTTGTTCATTTGGATCCAATGAGATTTATGCATATTCTGACATCTTGATGCTCTGCATATTTAGTATTTTCCTCAGGGTGGCTGTGAATAAAAACAGAACCATACCAGTAGATCAGAGTGACAGGATGATCATAAACGCTACCGTTATAGTTGAACCATTCCATCAGTCAGTGGGGTACTGGGCAGATAAACTCCCTCCCCTCTGGCTTCTTGTTGTCATCTTCCAACAAAATCAAACAAGTACTCTAAAGAAACTGTTTTAGCGGAGGACGTGTTGTTACACCGATTAAACACTTATTTTTTTACTTTTGTACAAACAAGATGTTAAGCACCTCTTATGCTTAACTCTGAAGTATATACCAGAATGTAGTAAACGATAAAGCTGCAGCCCTTGACACTGGGCCACAGGATAATGTCTACTTCAAACCCCTGTTCCTCTTAAGCCAAGTTTTTTATATTAATTTCGAATATAAAAATGTATTTATTTATGTCGTTTTTCTGTTATGAGACTGTATATGACAATGGAATAACTGCAGAGACTGGCAACACCGTATCAGAAAATGAGGATGTGAATGTTGGTGAACATTCACTGCATGATGATCCCGCTCCAGTGCCAACTAATGAAGATGTTGGCTTGCCATCATGGGCTCAGAAATGGAGTATTCCATGGAATAATCTGATGATAGGCGAGAAGATCTTAGGGAGTGGACTGTTTGGAGAAGTGCTTGAAGGAGCCATCCATGTACATGGAGAAGTTGACAAGGCAGCTATTAAGAAGCTCAAAGGTAGGCATGTGCAGTGGCAAGGCTACATCCCTTCAAATTATAATCGACATGCATTATGACTTATGACATATCACAACATTTTTTAATGCTGTCCTTATTATCAGAAAATCACATGTTACCACGTCATTGGAACATTTCTGATGACATTTATTTTCATTTTATATGCATGTAGATGTCAAATGTAGATATTGATGGAAAATAATCGACAAACTGAGGAAAACCAAAGTACATGCTGGAAAATTAGAGTATAATATTTATACTATATACGTGTTTTTCCTTGAAAAACGCGTAGCGACGGTATAGGTTGTTTGTCTATTTTGTAAGAGATAGTAGAAGCAATGCTAGAAGATGAGGACAAAGGGTGATCACTGGTTTGTAATGCTGATGAACTTTGCATACTGGTTACCTTTCTTCAATTTCTAAGGTTTGTACTGAATGGTGTTCAAAGGTGGGGAGTAAGATCAAGTAAGAGCCAATCAGAGGGGTGTTGACTGACTTGAGAAGTGAAGAAAATTTAAGAGTTGGTATTTATGTAAGCATTGTTTGCCCAAGTGGGAAAAGAGTAAAAGACTAATAATAAGACCTCATTTACAGTGCATCTGCTGAATCATAATGTATTGTTAATCATATTTATGAATGTTTGTCATTACTTCAGCCCATGCATCTGAAACTGACCGACGGAACTTCATGGACGAATTCCATATCTTGACTCGTATTGGTCAGCACCCAAATGTGGTTGGTATCCTTGGTGCATGTCAACATGAGAGTAAGTGGCGATGGTTGTTGTGTTACTGCAATGAACCATGTAGCAAACCAACTTTTCTTATATACAAGTGCTCCTTTAACAAGTACTATTTAACTAAGCTCTAAATTTATATCACACGGTGGCCCAGTTCATGCATCTTTCATAGAATTTGACTAAGAACTTAACATTTCATTGTTCTTTATTGGTATGATTTCAGCAATAGAATTTGCCCGAAGGCACTGTAGGTTAGTGAATAATATATATACACAAACACTCATTATAATATGCTGCAAATTCAAATCATTAGATAATTTGTACGTGGCTTTGGAGTACCTACCCAATGGTGACCTTCGCTCTTACCTGAGAAAAGCCAGAAGCACTGAGGATGATAGTCAGTTATCTGTGACTCCAGTGAAGCTAGTCCAGTTTGCTCTCGATGTGGCTACAGGAATGCAACACCTTGCTGCATTGGGAGTGAGTACAATCATTTATCTATGGAAATAATATGAAATATAACTATCTTTATCAAGTTATCATACAATTCCTGAAAAAGAAATGTGCATCACTTGGAATGATTGCTACTAATAACACAAATGTATTTCTAGATAATACATCGTGATTTGGCGGCAAGGAACATTCTTCTTGGAGATGATCTGGTTGCCAAGGTTTCTGACTTTGGTTTATCAAGAGGAGAAGATATTTATGTCCAGACATCAAAGGTGTGCATATATAATCTTTTAAAATTCATTACAATGTCAACCTCACAGTAATGATAATTATAATAATAAGAAGAAGAAAGACAATTTCTATATATAGCGCCCTTTCAGATAAATCTGCCCAAAACCAAACTGCTCAAAGCAAGAGAACATACTGCATGTTAACATGCCACATCTGTTAGCATCCTTCTGTCTCTGTATTGTACAAGTGAACATTTCATATACGACACATCCTCAAAGAAGAATCAAAATCTATGCCTAGAGTTTTTACTGATTTCACATGTATTAAGAGGGTATCACCAATATATGCAACTGAATATTATCAAGTAAATGATGTAAGTAAATGATTACTAACAGTAGTAACACACTGATTACAAAAATAAATATATATGCAGTGTGTCCCAAACAAAACCCGCAACACTTGTGTCGAGAACTATTATATAAACATTAAACTGTTTATCACTTCAAGATTCAGATATGTAATACAGCTATGTCTTGGCTATCACCATGTAGAATTTGAGCACAATTGGAGTGGACTAAAATTTAGTGAAAAAACTCAGACTGAATCACCTAACCTCAAAACCCGATTTTCATCTTTCTTTCATACACATTATGTGCGTATTGACCACTATGCGTGTTATCCTTGCAAATTTGTTTTTAGGAAGTACTCTTTCAATTGGTCATATTTTCGCCAATTTCAGTCCTGATATGCCTAAATAAACATGGTGATAGCCAAGACATGGTTGTATCACATATCTGAATCTTGAAGTGATAAACAGTTTAATTTTCATATAATAGTTCTCGACACAAGTGTTGCCTTTTTTTCTGGGACACCCCGTATAGACAAATATTATGGTCCATGGTTGTCAAATGGTGGAATGTTGTATGTCGATTCTTAAATTAGTTTGAAGGTGGTTATGCCTGATTTATAAATAGGCCTATTTCTTTACATTTCAGACTCGTGTTCCTACTCGTTGGTTGTCTCTGGAGTCACTGCGTAAGCGGATCTACACATCACAGAGTGACGTGTAAGCAAAATATATATATGAGTTTGAACAATGGCAAAATAATGATAGATACTTGGACAGTAATAACATTACAAACTCTGAGTTATAACTTCTTCTCTTTTTTCTCATAAGGTGGTCCTTTGGAGTTCTTCTATGGGAAATCGCTACACTGGGTATGATTCCACTCTAATGCAATTTTATGATGACAAAAACTAATGATACTAATTCATATTATGTATGATAACATGTTCATAGTGGACTTGCTCATCTGTGTGCCAGTATATATCATTGTATCATATTCATTATCCATAGGTGCAACACCATATGAAGGCATTCAATCCAGAAATCTCATGTCAAAGTTAGAGAGTGGTTATCGTATGCCCAAACCAGTCAACTGTGATGATCAAATGTAAGTATTGAATAAGATCCTCTAGCTTTTCATTTTATTTCAGATAAATTCCAGACATGCAGTGTTGACTGATTTGACATTCTTTATTTTTTATTCCAAATATCTTAATTATGTTTACTAATGAAGTTGCATGTTGTAACCATTAGGATGCAGAGAGCTCCTATATGGGGCTAAGCATATGATCATTTAAAGGGATTGCATACGTTTGGTAATTTGAGCCTATTGTTTGTTTCAAACCAATATAATTGTATATATATACCATAAAACTAACCTGTGAAAGTTTCAATTCAAAAGGTGGTAGCGTTTGTGAGATTTTGGCGACAAACTAGAGCGGTTATTTCACGCCAGATAACAGTAAGTCAATAGCTGAGAAGCGTTACGGCCATAACGCTTCTCAGATTCATAATTTTTGGAGATAAAAAGTGACATATTTTTCCATAACCGCGGTACTTCGAATTGAACGTTTCTCAATATGCATTATACTATCCAAAGCAGCTGTACTTCTCACCAAGTAAGTTTTTATTGCCATAAATTTTCAGAGTCATTACCAAACGTATGCAATGCCTTTAACCATCATTGTTACCAAGGTTACTAGTTCTATCCCTTTCAACGTGACCAAAGAAAGGTATATTATTTAATGATCATTGGTTTTCGTCATTAACTTACATTTAGCGGTATTTAATTTTTTATCAAAGAGTTATTTCATGTAGATATTCATTGATTATATATAGACTTTGAAAATTTTGAGTTGTCCAAGATATTCACTGATAGACTACTCAAGTCAAGTTGCTTGTTTAATCACAACGGACGCAGTTTCCATGTTTGTTCCAAGTTTCAGTAGGATTAGGATGAGTAGTTAGAACATGGAGTCAAATGAGTGTATTCAGTTGTCATCACTGTACTGTAGTATATTACACTTGGGTTATGTATAATGTCAGTTTAATGCTTGCTGAGGTCTTCCAAGTCTTCCTTGTTCTCATTGACCTAAACACTTCCAAAGATGCATTGCTATAATTAGCACTCATAGTTCAAGCCTTTTTCATGTAGGCCCAGATTGATATAGGAAACTGATACAAAATAATTGGTATATGAAATCAAGCCCATTGACTTGCCAGAATCCAACATTATTGGGATGTTTGCTTGTAATAGCTTTCCCCACAAATGATATTACATAGAAGTAATCTAGGCAATGATATTGTTCACATTATGTGGCATTTTGCAACTTTCTTTTATTTGTCTCAGCTACAATCTGATGCTAAAGTGCTGGCAGGAAAACCCTAAGGAGAGACCAACATTCAAGAAATTGACATCCATCCTGAAATCAATGGCTGACAACAAAGATGATCATGTAAGTGTATCATTAGAAGTTATAGATTATAGATTGATCAACAGATGGTAATGTTGTTTGTATTATATGCACCTTTTATAATTGTACATTTGTAATGTACATGTGAATATGTCTTTTCCACAAAGGACTTACACTATAAAAAGCACCTTTTCAGGTATTAAAGTTTTCTTGCTCTGTCCATATGAAAAATATTTCCATCTATAGTTAAACATCCTAAGTAAAACATATCATTGTGAACCCCCTCCAAAAAAATGTTGAAGTGATTTAAATTCAGAAATTTAAGGAGTGGTACAATATTAGCTTATACATGATACCTTAGGCGTTTACTCTTGACTCATCCCACATGGATAATGGTATGAATCTTTCATTATAGATAGTTTCTAAACATTGCAGTATTATTGTTACTTTCTTTTCCTTGACTGCAGCTGTACATGCGATTATTACCAAAGTCAGATAGCTACATGTACTTGATGATACGTCCAGAGCTGGATGATAATTGATATCATCTTAGAGTGAATCTGAGCAGTGAGCTGGATTTCTGAGCAATGTAGACTACAGTCGATGTACAGATACAAGATGAGATTAAACTTCAGTCTTCAAATGTTGATGCATACACAAAATATTAAACATCACAAGTCAATGGTATAAGTTAACTCATTATACTTGTGCGCTCATATTATGGTACTTGACAAGATTGATTACAGTTCAACATAACAAAATACTATTTTTGGCATGAAAAGAGCATCATGTTTTAAAAATCACATCGACAGCTACCATATACATTAGGAATGTAATCATTGCAGAGTTCTTGTTTTATTAGAAATCAAGAGAATGCAGTTATTGTTAGAATTTGAAATACCCATTTAATTTCATGGGAAATGTGGCCACCGATCATTTAGAAATCTATCAATATTATGGGAATGGAAATACTCAATGTATACTCCATTTAGTAGCTATAAAAATGTATTCCTAGCTTGATTAGCAAATATTATACATGGAATTGCTCATCTTGTATTGAGGCTTATAGAATGCACGGTGGTGAAGGGTTTACAATAATTATTAAATACTGTATATAATTTTAATGTGAAATACTTCATTTTATCATATTAAGGTTCAAAATCTTTATACTCAGCATGCAATGGTATGGTTGATTATCTCTTTGCAGCTGGTTAATTCTGTACTGCAAGGCAGAAATTGGTGAGAACCATGTTATGGGTAGTCTGTATTGAAAGTGCTCTGTGGACGTAGGGCCCCCGTGTTGCTTTTCACTTACGTGTAGGGATGGTCCATACGCAAATATCATTTTTATGCGTGGAGATAAATACAGCGCCTGCAATGCATTGTAGTTGGGCAGCAATATGTTCAAACTGTCGGGATTTCCGCGGTTTCAGTAGCAGGCAAGGCGCGTGATTGGTCAGTTGTGGGGAAGTTTTTAGCCAATCAGAGGCACTGTGGTTTCCTATTGGCGAGGGTCTTGGCGGCTTGCTGATCACTTGCTGGTCGCCCTTTGGGTCCATTTGGGGCTAAGGTAAATCTGTATACACATCTGATAACATTATATTTGGTTTACAATCGTAAGAGCATGGGATTTGTATTTTATTTAACAATAGTGCCAGTTTGGTCCTGTCGGGTTATTTAACATGATTGTCCTCTTAGCTTTCAAACTTAGGGAATTTAAATGCTTTGTAAGAGGAGATAAACTTTTCTGAAAATTGTACAATTGTAATGAATTCTATTTATAGTGCCCTTCTGTTTCGTTGGGGCCAATCGTTCGTTTTGAATTTACCTATGTTGTGTACAAAGGAGAAATAGAGGCAAGGTGTGTGTTACACATATTGTCTGTGGAGGTTCGGCTGTTGACCTGTCCATGTGAGGTGAATTGGTTGGTAGGGACTGGTAGTCCTATTTGGTGTGGCCACAAGTGGGTATGGACGATGGCGTTCATAAATCTGTTTTAATGTACATGGTTTGGTCGTCCATTCATGAAATGTTATATCCTCTTTGTCTGTAATAATAGCCGGTTTGCCCTATGTTCAGTATCCGACTCCTTGTCATTATTTCTAGAAAATATAGTGAAACTTTCTGATATGTTTTTTAAGTGTTGTAAGTTATGTAGATTTAAGCCGTGTGGCATAGATTCAAGAATGATGTCAGCCCACACTTGGTGTTATCTTTATAAATGAAATACGTTACAATCTTGACTATAATTATGCTGTGCTAATTTTAGCACTTGACATGAAAACAAATTATGTTTTAAAATCGCAATGTACATACCATACATTTTAGCAATGTAATCATTACGGAGTTCTTGTTGTTTCATTAGAAATAAAGAATGCATTTAATGTTCAATACCCATTTATCAATCTAGAATTAGAATGGAATTGTAAATAAATTAATTAAAAGTAGTATCATACTTTAGTTTTTGTCAAAGAAATACAGATTCATGGGCAAAAAAGTCTTTTCTCTTTTATTTTTGACCTTTTAAAAGATCAAAAAGATTTTCGGTCGTTGTTTTACTCATTTCTGGATAAATACACCATTTCGGGCGGGAAAATTTTAACGGTATGTTTCTACCACCACCATCTTCATACCCTGTAAGTTATACGTAAATCTGTGAACATTTCTAATTTGATGTCTTACCAAAGTATGATACTACCTTTAAATACTCAAGGTATACTCAATTCAGTCGCTTTATAAATGTATTCCTAACTTCATTGGCAAATATTATACATGGAATTGCTCATCTTGTATTAAGGCTTATAGAATGCACGGTGGTGAATGGTTAACAATAATTATTAAATACTGTACATAATTTGAGTGTGAATTTATTTTATCATAGTGATCATATACTGATTATATAGTCAGGTTTATTAACTCCTAGTAGCTGGTTAATTGTGTATTATAGGGTAGAACTCATTGAGAAACACGTTATGTGCAGTCTGAAAATGCTCTGTGCACGTACTGTGCCACTATACGTGTATTACTAGTAAGGGCTTCACTTTACGGTCTACACACAGGATCTTGTTATGGGTGTATTTAAACGTTCATACATCTGTTTTAATAGACATGGTTTGGTAGTCCATTCATTAAATGTTATATCCTGTTTGTCTGTATAGCTGTATTGCCCTGTGTTCAGTATCCGGCTCCTTTCCATTTTCATTTTATACAAAATATAAATAGTAGGCCTATAACATTCTGATGTTTTTTCTTCAGTTTGATGAATGTTGTAATAAATGCAGATTTAAACAGTAGCATAGATTCAAGAACAGTGTTAGTCTCCACTTTTGTTTGTCTGAGTATAATGAAAACAATTACAGATAGTTGATGTCAGTAAAATATAATATCAGTTTAGACCCAGTCTTTGAGAGCTACTTGGTCGTAATATTGCAGAGATCAGCTAATGATGATCAATCAAATACAACAGTACTACGTGATACCCAATATACAATACACATTACACTGATATGACCTGTGGTTGGTTAGAGATTGGAGAATCAGCGTACTTAAAAGCGGTTTCTCGTTATAAACATTGGCGTCTTGTGGGCCAGTTTAACGTACAGACGCTCTATACCAACTGAGCTTTCTAGCCCTGTTGGTGGTGTACTAAAAAGTCAATTATCTTTGTTCGTTTGGCAGTCAGAAGCCATGAAACCACGCACATAGTTACTGCTATATCCCAGGGATCATTTTATCGATACTCATAGCAATGTTGCACACTGAGAAATAGTACACGGGGCATCACTCAAAAAGGATTAAACACAAACTCGATGTTTGGTGACTCCATTTCAACATGCCTCTGAAACGGCAATTTTCTGATCAAAAGCTCGATGCTCTTCTGGTATCGATGAATCTCACAGAGAGCTACAGTTCCTGGTCGGTATCGGTGAGGTTTCTTGACTCCGCTGGTGGCAGGAGTGCTCTTGTGAGCCGCCTTGGTTGCCAACTGCTTCCGAGGAGCCTTACCGCCAGTGCTCTTTCTCGCTGTTTGCTTTGTTCGTGCCATGGTAGTCGATGTTCAGTATGATGAATTCGATTGGCTTGCTCTTGCTCTTAAAGAGACCAGGCGTTTAAAGGCCAACAATAGAACGCGATTTGATTGGACGCCTCGATATGTCGACGCTGGGATCGGATAGAGATTAGGCAACGCGATTATAACTGTGTTATTGTCGATATCATTCTTATCTGTCCATTTCTTGGGCTTACTTGTCCTTTATATATTAAATATAAAAAAAAGGACGGAATAGTTATATACACTGTGTATTTCACCTAGTTCTTTAATTTCTTGTGGAAAATAGTCGTTTCGAGATATCAAACAGAACTAAATAGTATTAAACAGACAGACACACAAATAAACAAAAACAACTATTACAGCCTTATCCTATCCTTCGACGGACCCGTTGGATGTATTAATTAATGCAGCTGCACGGAAAAGAATAAATTACAACAGATTATACATGTACATGTACATACATTTATACAACGGACGAAATTGTATGAAAACATAAAGACCCCCCCCCCCCCCCCCCCTTCGTGCTCACGTACTTTGTGGACCAGGAAAACCTATAATAATATATAATACTGATAATCATAATAAAAATAATAATGCAATAACCACCAACCGTTAACTGCAAAGGAAAAAAAGCAAAAGTTAAGCAGACCGTCAGGTGTTCAGGGGCACGCGATTCACCGGGATTCTTTCACCCAGCTTACCGGCTCCCATAATAGTCCCCATAGGCTTACTGGCAAGCCGACTACTGCGTATCCTCCCCACCGAACGACACCTTAGCGTGACATGCAAAGCTCTGAAGACTAAAAGAGAGAAACAAGGCGGCCATGGACCATCGCGGTGCCAGGGTCCGCACATGCCATGTTCCATTCAATATCAGAGAGTCAGGATCGGGGAATCGAACCCAGGCTGCCGGAAGGCTGAGCAGTGGCGTCACCAGACTTTTGAGTCTGGGGGGGGGGCACAAGGGGGGCACTAGCAATTGTTGGGGGGGGGCACCGCTACAATATATATTATATTTTTTTTCACCAACCCAAATCTCAAATGGGGGGGCACGCGGGGGGGCACGAGGTTTTCCAGGGGGGCACACAGTGAACGTATATGGAAGTACGATCCAGCTACTAGATCAACCCCCAGGTCTGATGTCGTGTCTACACTACTGATATCCGTTGCCTCGTCGATATCCTCAGCGCTATCGAGTAAAACCTGTCAATCTGTGATGTCAAAGCAAGTTTGTAACGCTTCTATTGTCTCATTGTTCCACACTTTCACTGTTGTGGATATTACCTTTCCTGATTTCAATTGTGTCCGGTATGTTGGCGATAAGTGAGCACTATTGTGGTCTGAGTTCCCCATTGGTGATCGAATGATTGACTTAAAAAACGATTTCTTCACCGAACAATAGCAGAGGTCCAGCAATCTCTCTCCGTGGGTTGGAGCTTGCACAACTTGTTCGTAACTCGGCAACACACCATGGAGTGAACAATGGTTGAAATCACTGAGTATTATCCTTGGAGACTCTGGTGACGTTATTTCCATGGCATGAACAATGTCTGCCATTTCCCGTGCAGCTACAGCAGCGTTTCCGTCAGATGGAACGTACAAGAAAAATGTGCACCCGGCTGAACTCCCTCGGGAGGTAAAATGGTCGTAACGAAAGACACAGCAGCTCAAGGTTTGGGTTGCAGATTTCTTTTCTAACTTTACAGTTTCAGCACCACATATATCGCTAATCCTCCACCCTTAGCTTTGTTGGTTTCTGCCAGATCTCTGTCACTCCGAAACATAACATAATTGTCGACATTAAACGAAGCTTCCCTTGGGGTCGTGCGAGTCAACCAAGTTTCGGTATTAAAACATAGCAGCCCAGAGTTACGAAAGTCATAATCACAACGCACCTTTCCACGAATTTCATTAATGTTATTCCCAATAGATCTGACATTGCTGAGAGTAATTACCGGTAAGGGAGGTTAGAATCCCTGATTCTGAAGTCTTTGTCTCACACCACCTTTCTTTCCTCTTCTACGAGTTCTTACTCGACTCTCTCGGGTGCGGTCAGTCCGAAGGGGCGTCCATTCCGGTAGATCGGTGGGACGCCTGGTTGACGCCGGTGCCGAGGCTAGATCATAGAGTTGGTTCCATTCATAGGAGATGATTTGGGCATGGTCGTTTGGCCGTCCAAATCCTGGTTTTGTTGTTATTAGACATACAACCATAAGTATCCATATAATGTTCGGTGCTTTTATCTCCATGTTGATGACTTCGACGAAGGTGCATCAGTCACAAACGAGGACAAATAAGCCAAAAACAGGAGAAATAAAAAAGCGAGGGGGGGGTGGGGCAAACAAGTCGGCATTCCGTGCGTACGTACTTTATGGACGGCCCCTAAGAGAGCTATAGATGCATCGTTATAGACCTCATTCACGGTGCATCCATTCTGCGGTTGCCCGCTCTCGGTCGGAGAACGTACGAAAAACTCGGTGCGACCGTGAGGAAGACTACAATTACATCCCCGAATTATCATCATTTCTATTATTAAATCCCTGAATTATCATTATTTCTACCACGAAGAGCCTTAAACTGTTACAATAAGTATTTCACACACACACAGACAAGTGCCCAGATTACTGTGACATTTTAATGATGCTAAAGCGAGGTACCACGAGAAGTGAAAAACGTAATATGGAATGCGTATGCGTACTGGGGGGAGGGGGGTTGGGACCACTGCGTACGCCATGCGTACAGAGGGGGGGGGGTTCAAAAAAGTCGGCATTTCGAGCGTACGTAGGCCTACTTTATGGACGGCCCCTAAGAGAGCTATAGATGCATCGTTATAGACCTTATTCACGGTGCATCCATCCTGCGTTCGAAGCACTTCAACCAAACCATGGAGGAAGGAAAACAGATTCCTTCCTCCATGACCAAACAAAGGCTTGTAGGATTCAAATTACTCTGTTACACGTTTTCTTTTTAGAATTGGTGTTATATTTACCGAAGGGTTTACATGTACAAGGAAGGTGACAAAATGGATGCCCCACGAATAAGGCCTATAAGGCCGTGTCCCAAATCGATCTCTGCCGGCGGCCACAAATGCACACTCCCCTATGGCAGCAACTAACCAGTGACTGCAGCCGTTTCCATAGACTTGTGCGTTATTTGCGGGCCCAGTCAGAGATTTGGGACACGGCCTAAGGCTTCTTCATTGAGAGTGTACTGGACATGCTCGAGTGATTTTGTGTGAACAGTGATCGACAATAACTTCTCTCAAATACTATAAGTTAAATCTTAGACGTTCGTGCTGGCCTAGTGGTTAGGGCATGGGATTCTGAGTCGCTTGCACCGGGTTCGAGCCACGAGGCTCGAACCCGGTGCAAGCGACTCAGAATCCCACTTTTTTAATACTTTTTTATTTTTGTTGTGCCACTCGTCAGGTATAAGTAATTTTATAAACGGCTTCGACTTCACCAACGCTTCGTGGCTCGGTGGGATAAACGACGGTACCACCGCTCAGACTCAGTGGCGTCGCCAAGGGGGGGGGGGGGCCACAGTGGTTTAAGGGTGAACACACAGTGGAATTACTGTGAATGTTCACAGTGTCTGTTCACAGATCACTGTGTGAACACAGTGGAATTACTGTGAATTTTCACAGTGTCTGTTAACACATAGATCACTGTGTGAACACACAGTGAAATCAATGTGAATTTGAAAAGTGTCTTTTCACACATGGATCACTGTGTGAACACACAGTGGAATTACTGTGAATTGTCACAGTCTCTGTTCACACATAGATCACTGTGTGAACACGGTGGAATTACTGTGAATTTCCACAGTGTCTGTTCACACTTGTATCACTGTGTGAACACACAGTGGATTTACTGTGAATTTCCACAGTGTCTGTTCACACATAGATCACTGTGTGAACACAGTGGAATTACTGTGAATTTCCACAGTGTCTGTTCACACTTATATCACTGTGTGAACACACAGTGGAATTACTGTGATTTTCCACAGTGTCTGTTCACACATAGATCACTGTGTGAACACACAGGGAAATTTCAACAGTGTCTGTTCTCAAATAGATCACAATTTTCACAGTGTCTGTTCACACATATTTCGCTGTGTGAACACACAGGGAAATCACTGTGATTTTCCACAGTGTCTGTTCACACATGTCAATACACATTTAACACGAGTGCATGTCAACTGATACTCTATGAGCATACTGTGATATCACTGTGAATCGTCCAGCTTCAAGGATAATCGTCAGTGATAATTATACCACATGAAGAACAATGTTACCACATTGTGTTAGAGTTTTACTACCTCCATAATCGTATCCCAATCCCAAAATAATCATCGTGAATAGGAATTTTAAACCATTGCGCGTTAAATATCAATAAGTTGTGCTAGTCTAATTTGCTAGTCTTAAGTTTTCCAAGTAATTTTCGGAATGTGACGTTTTGTTCAAACAATTAATGTTAGTATTAATTGTACTCATCAGAGTCTGTTTTATTGTCTTGAAATTGACAATTGAAATTACTAATATTTGCAGTTTTTAAGTAAATTTAATGTAAACGTCATGTTTCAAATAAGAGAAAATTAGGATCATCGCGACGCTAAAGCCAAAGGACTTGTCCAGTTTAATAGCCAGTGTAACAAAGTATATACAGGATATGTACGCATTACGCAACGATCAACCGTTATTATAATAAGTACAGTTGAATGTACAGTACAGGTTACTTATGTTGTGTCGGTCCAGCTTGCTCGGGAATTCTTCATGATTTTGTGAAAATCGTGAGTATTTACACATTTGTTTGTATATTCGCGCATTCTTATAAGTCCCCTGTATTTACATTCATAGGTTAAGCCCAATATTAGGTGGGGAAAAGGGATTATTTACGTCAGACTTCGATAGTCTGGTCCTACTAAATTTACGATGCACAACATGGCCATTATGACATTGCTTTAAATGCAGTCTTGTTGAATATTCTCCACTGTTCTTGGTCAAAATTAACTGATGTACGCCTATACTATAGACCTATCTGATGTTTTATTCGTACCCCCTACATCATTATCAAGCCCATTTAAAAAAAGAATTATTCTCATTCATGATACTTGATTATTGATAGGCCTAATCACTGGCATGTAAAACGAATGAACATTCACGTTCTAGCATGTCATAAACACGAGGCTCCCGAATTAATTGTAGTATAGCCGGCTATATTTAAATTATAGTTGACTATATAATATAAAGTTACAAAATTGTGTGGGTCTATACGACCTAAAATTCTGGGGTTTCCCCCAACTTCTGTACTTGATTTAGAACAGATTCCATGTAATTTTTGTATTTAATATGCAGTGTACACTTCAAGTTTGAGAAAATACGTCCATATAAGTTCTTGCAGTGTACAGTAAGATGTATTCTGAGAAGATGGCTGAGGCAGTGATTCAGTCAGTGTGTTCTTCTTGTACTTTACTCCTATGTATAATGGTGGGTAGCCGTGTCAGTCAGATAACATATAAAATACAAAAATACAAGTAGCACTATATTGACTAACTAGAGTTTAAAAAGAGCATGAGCTTTCGTAGCAACAACTACTTCATCAGATGCAATGAAGTGGCATCATCAAGCAAGATATATATATGGAGGCCAAGTCTGTTGTCTAGACAAAAAGGTAATGATGAGTCCCTGATGTAGGGTGACAATAAACCAGAGTCCCTGTTTAATTCCTCTATTGATACAGTCTAGTCTTTGGATGATCTTTTGTTCAGCTGCTTCTCTCTCCATCCAGTTCTTGAATCCCCTTTGTTGTAGTACTGTAACTGATAATTGGCTGAGTGAGTGGCCTGGAAGGTTGAAGTGTTCAGCCACAGGTTTTTCTGTGTTCCTGTTCCTGATGTCAAGCTTGTGGTTGTTCATGCGTTGCCCTGTCCAATGTTCACAGCAGTGGGGCAAAGTCTGCAGGTATGGCATAAACAACATTGCTGGATGTGCAGTTGAATGATCCCTTGATTGAGTACATGGCATTGTTAGGTCCAGTGATAACCTTGCTGAAGTTGACATCTGGGCCTGTTGCATCGGGTGGTACCAATGTTGGTGGGGAGGGTGAGGGCACTGCTGACCAGATGGGCTCGGAGGTTAGGGGGCTGTTTGTAGGCCACAATGGGTTTTTCCTTGAAGATGTGCTTTAGGGCAGTGTTGTAGTCAAGTCCTCAAATCCGAGAACAGAGTACTCCGAGTACTTCAGGGTCCGAGTACTGGGCCGAGTCCGAGTACATTGCTGCCGAGTCCAAGTCCTAAGTACCAAAGTTCGAGTCCCGGGCCGAGTATATGCACTGAACCAATGCACATTAGCAATAAATGCAGTTCATGACAGTCGTGTTTAATAAATCTCTTCATTACACAACAAAGTCAACAAGTAAATACACGGGTTTACACTTCCAAAAGTGCGCATGCGTGATAGTGCCTCGTTTCGAAGTCGCGATAAAAACCGCAGAAGTGTAAACACGTGTATTGTCTTCGACAATGGACGGGCTTACACTTCGAAAAGTGCGCATGCGTAGAAGTGCCTCGTTTTGAAGTTGCGATAAAATCCAAGATGGCCTCCGAAGTGTAAACCCGTGTATTAAAAAAAAAAAATAATGCCCTTCATTCTCTCTGGACTAAATCACAAGCCAAAAACACTTTGGATCTTAGGGTGATATCAAAACTCCAGATGTTTTCTAAAAAAAAAGTGGGCACTGTAATAAGGGACTGGAAATTTCCTGTATGTTTTTTTTTTTTGCCCATAAATCTGTTTTTCTTTGACAAAAACGAAGTGTATGGAGTAAACACAATTATGTACCGATTGAGAATGTACCATGGACTGTACATGTATATATAGTGCATCATTTTGACCCAACCATAATTGGGCATTGGGCCTGACATCCCAATTTGGGCCGCGCTAACAACTAACTCCACTAAATGTATCTCTGTGCTCCTTGCACGTGCACGCACTCACACCGTACCCAGGGCAAGGGAAGCCTTCTACACACTATTATTAAATGGATATCGTGCTACCGCGCTTACGATATGTTCGAGGTTGAGCAATGTCATCGATGGTTTTTTTTTTTCAGAAATTGTTGAGTACTGGGATCGAGTACCGAGTACTTAACGTCGAGTACGTCCCAAATTCAAGTATATCAGATCGAGTACGGGCCAAGTACATTTTGTTTCGAGTACTTTTATTCGAGTACAGGCCAAGTACCTTGGTGGAGTACAAGTACAAGTACTACAACACTGCTTTAGGGTGTCGTAATCTTGAAGGATGGGGTTCAGCTAATTAATTATGCGTTGCAGGGGTTTGAGTACAGGGCTGTATGTGACGACAAGTAGGGTCCTGTCTTGGCTTTCATGTGACTTATACTGAAGTTGCTCATCAAGGGGTTTGGATTTAGCTTTGGTGATTTGATCAGCCACAGTCCTGGGGTTATAATTCAAATCCAAGAAAGATTTCTGCAGTTGGGCTTGGCAGTTGTCTCTATCCAGTGGGTCAGAGCAAATCCGGTTGTATCGTAGGGCTTGGCTATATACTATAGATCTGGTGGTATGAGGTGGGTGAAAGCTGGAAGCGTGGAGATTACTATTACGGTCCGTGGGTTTCTTGCAGACGGGGGACTAAATGTGGTCGCCACTGAACTTGATGGTGGTGTCCAGAAAATTGACCTGCTGATCAGAATGTTCCAAAGTGAGTTGGATGGTTTGGTGGAATGCATTAAGGTTCTGATGGAACTGTTCCAGCGATTCTTTCCCATGTGTACAGATCATAACGATGTGGTCAATGTAGCGGACATACAGCAGGGGTTGCAGGGCTTGTTTTTGGAGAAATCGCTGTTTAAGGTCTGCCATGAATAGGTTGGCGTACTGAGGGGCCATTCGTGTACCCATGGCAGTCCCACTGGTTTGTAGGTAGAGTTGGTCCCCCAAAACAAAGTAATTGTGTGCGAGGACAAACTCCTGTGGTAAAGGTTTGCTGGTGTTCTTGGAGACGTAATTGGGAGAGAGGAACTTTGGTCACCTTTGTCAAGTGGACTGCAGTTACAGATGGCTACAGACTGTGTGTTTCATTTCAGTCCTGGTGGAACATGTGCTTCATCTTGCCTTTGAAGATTGTAAGTTTTGATGTTGAGGACATTCTTGGTATTTTCTATAAAAAAAAACAATTATACAGAATGAAATCCAGGTCCAACCAGAGTTTACTGGTCTCAAGGTTGACAACGTAAGGCTGTACATTGATTTAAAATGACAGATGAATATCTAAAAATCTGTGTTTGTGACTGAATTTATAATTATATCATAAGCAACTGGACTACCCTTACCTATAGGCTGTTTACAGCGCAACCCTTATAAACAGCAACACACACATGCAACTGTGTATGCTGAAACATGATCCAACAGAGGAGCACATGACATCCATGGCAGGGTCGATGTAACGTGTAACAACTGTTCTTGACATGGTGGTAATACTAGTAGGGCCTAGTTTGACCAGGGATCTCTTAATACATGCATGGAGCTATAAAACAGATACATGTACACCAGGGCCATTTTTTTGGTGTTGTCATCTGGCTCCCTCTCTATGGACTGTGGTCGACAATTGGCAAACCTTCGTGTTTGTGACTTCGTTCTAGTTTTCCACATTAATAGTGTCAATCGTGGTTCATTGGAATGTAGCATTTGTGGACTTATGGCAAGAGGTGTAGACCTATGGATTTGACGACTGCTTGATTTGAGTTCTGAAGTGAACCCAACTTATATTTGATTTCACCCCCAAGACCAAATTTCAAACAATGAGTAAATAGGCTATACTTATGATGTGCATTAATGGATGTTCTGTTGTTTGTTTGATGCATTTTGCAGAAGCTTTAAAGAACACTTGGAATGAGTGGCTCGCCGGTGTAGGAGTTAGTGGTGGTAGTTGAACCAACTGGAGAATGATGGCTAGACAGAAAGTGCCTATTTACAGAGCAGGCATCTTGATTTTTCAGGCAAAGCTAAAGTTGCTAAATGCAATTTATATTCATTTACGCGTACAATTTGTACTGTGGTGTAATGTTAACAAAGTAATATATTGAAAAGTGAACAAAGAAAAATTGACTGGAGCGGGATTCGAACCGGCGACCTCCTGAATACCGTACAGGCGCTCTACCAACTGAGCCATCCAGCCCTACGTTGGTGGTGACCCCAATAGTCAACTATCTTTGTTCGTTTGGCAGTCAGAAGCCATGAAACCACGCACACACCGCCACACCCCAGGGATCGTTTCAATGATACACGCAACAATGCTGCAACCTGGGAACGGTACATGGGGGATCACTCAAAGAGGATACGGCTTTTTAATTAATATATACGTGAAATAACCATAAGGGAAACTGACTGAGGGAAACTCAGTCAGTTTCCCTCAGTCAGTTTCCCTTGGGAGACATCGCCACAATGTTCTACCAAGTACAAGTACCAAGAGAAGATAAAGACTGCCTCCGATTCTATTGGTGGCCTGATGTGAATCTCGAAGAGCACCCTGTTGCATACCGACTGAAGGTCCACCCTTTCGGAGCCGTCTCCTCGCCAAAATGCTCAAGCTGTGCTCATAAGCAAACAGTTCAGGACCATGGTGATCCCTATGTAGAGGCGCCATGTGCGGTGATAAAGATAAGCTTCTATGTTGAAGACTGCCTCGTCTCTGTATAGGTACATAGCAAGAAGCAGCTGACCTGATCAGAAGAACCACATCCCTATGCAAAGAAGGTGGCTTCCATCTGACTAAGTGGGTGTCGAATAGTCATGAGGTTTTGCAGACGGTGCCAGTAGAGGAACGAGCAAAAAACATCGGAGAGTAGACCGTCAGCTCCACATTTTTGCAGATGCCAGTGATGTTGGGTATGGTGTGGCTGCCTATCTCCGACTCTGTAGTGAATCTGGGAATTACAGCTGCGCACTAATTACAGGCAAGGCAAGGGTTGCTCCTTTGAAGAAGATGACTATTCCACGTATGTAACTTACAGCGGCAACAATCGCAGTCAGGCTTGGTAGAGTCATTGCACAAGAGCTAGACCTCGACATTCAAGGCACCTACTACTGGACCGACAGTATGACCGTTTTGCGGTATTTGGCTAATGAGAGTTGTCGATTCAAGACGTTTGTCGCTAACCGCCTGGCAGTTATCAGAGATGCCTCTGGTTTGCAGCAGTGGAAGTATGTGAACACCAAGTCCAACCTGGCCGATTGTGCAACACGTGGTTTGTCAGTGAAGAGGTTTCTTCATAGTTCTATTTGGTTTGAGGGACCGGCCTTCCTGTCTCGGCCAGAAGCAGAATGGCCTGTGCAAGATGCAGATGTGGCCAAGCTGCCAGATGATGATGTTGAGGTGAAGAAATCAGTGTTGGTGACAGTGGAGACAACTGCCAATCCAGTTGACAGGCTCTTGGAGCACTATTCGGATTGGACAAGACTTAAACGGGCAGTGGCTTAGCTAGATACAGCTATGAATAAAGCACCTCCAAGACAAAGTTGTCGCACGCAAGGAGTTGAAACAGAATGCATCAAATCAAGAAGTACTGCCACAACATCTTGATCCTGAATCAGACCAGAAGAGAGCTAAGCCAAGTCTTTCTTCAAATCCCAAAGAAGCCAGTCGACTTACCCTAGAGATGGTTGAGTCTGCTGAGAGGGCCTTGGTGTCATATGTCCAGCAGAAGCAATGGAATGATGAGAACAAGTGGCTCAAAGAAACCAATGGAGTGAAGAAGTCTTCTTCGTTGCAGAAGCTTGATCCAAAGCTAGTAGATGGCCTTCTACGTGTTGGAGGCCGAATTTGCCGAGCTGATCTTGAATTTGAGTCCAGACACCAGATTCTGATGCCGAAGGACTCACCTGTATCCAGACTGATTCTTCAGCACATCCACAAGTCATTGGGACACTTGGGAAAGAATTCTGTCTTGGCAGAGCTCCGCCGACAGTACTGGATAATTGGGGCACCCTCCATCATTAAGAGTATTGTTTCGAGGTGTGTCATTTGTAGAAGATACCAAGCCCCAGCTGAGCAACAAAAACATGGCTAGTTTGCCACAAGAGCGCAAACATGGACTATTTTGGTCCCTTTGAAGTGAAACGTGGTAGAAGTGTCCTGAAGAGTTACGGAGTCATATTCACTTGCATGACCTCTAGAGCTGTGCATTTGGAGCTTGCACATTCACTCGATACAAGTTCTTGCATCAACGCGATTCGAAGATTCATAGCTCGTCGTCGACCAGTGAAAAGCATTCTCTCTGACAAAGGGACTAATCTGGTTGGTGCAGAGCGTGAGCTGCGTGAAGAGATAAGAGCCTGGAACCAGCAGAAAATGACTACCTATTGCCGAAGGGCATATCGTGGCATTTCAACCCTCCAGCAGGATCCCACTTCGGGGGAGTATGGGAGCGTTTGATTAGAAGCACCATACAAGGAAGGTCGACTACTCCTTGATTCGAGAACAAAGCGTTCATCTGAATGATGAATCTCTCCACACCTTGTTTTGTGAAGTTGAGGCAATAATGAATGGAAGACCACTCACCGAATGTCCTAACGGTCCAAATGATCTGGATATCTTGACTCCTAACCACCTGCTTCTTCATCGTTCTGGCGAGAGTTTGCCTCCTGGGTTATTCGTCACACATGACAAGTATCCTGTTAAGCACTGGCGGCAGGTCCAGTACTTTGCGGACCTGTTTTGGACCAGGTGGATCAAGGAATATCTACCTCTGCTTCAAGAGAGACAAAAGTGGACCAACCCCAAGCGCAATGTGTCTAAGGGTGATATTGTGTTGATGGCCGACTCTACTCCTAGAAACTCATGGGCACTGGGGAGAGTTCTTGAAGTTGTCAAGGACAAGAGTGGATTTGTCAGAAGTGCCAAGTTGAAGACAAAGACATCTACTCTTGTTCGCCCTCTAACCAAGTTTTGTCTTCTAGTTGAAGGCAATGTTGAGTAGATACTCATTTTCAGACCTGTTGTTATGCATTGCAATCATTCAGCGTTACAGTGTTTGTTAAAATGCTTTATTGGCTTTTCCGTGTTTAACGGAAAAGGTATTGGTTTTGTTCTTCTTTTTTTGGCTTTTCCGATTTTAATCGGAAAAAAAAAAGAATTTTGTTCTGATTTTTTTTGGCTTTTCCGATTTTAATCGGAAAAGGTTGTGCTTTTGTTCGGATTTTCTTTTTTGGCTTTTCCGATTTTAATCGGAAAAGGTACTACAGTAAACTAACTTACCTAAATATGACTCTTCATGGGTACCAGCTTCCCTGAGTGTACTAAACTGAGGTAACCCCTCTCTAATTCTGTAGTATGACTCGGGGTCTATTTTCAACCAAGGTCACCACTTACTGTAGCACAATGGCTCCACAAAAATACCCGAGTTTCTTTTAAATATCGAACCATGATTGCGAAATGCCAGGGGGAAATCCTGTCTTTGCATGTGTGTACGGTGACTTTGAAAGGACATCCAGCATTTCGACGCCGTTTGGTAAATTTGTACATGTAACTGAGTCGTGCAAAAAGAGTGGATAGCTTTGAATGGACCGTGTAAACATAACTAGTGACTACAGTGTGCGCTTCCTAGTCAGTTGCATTTGTGCATTTATAAATATTAATAAGAAGAATGGCTCAATAAACTATCCAAAAAACTATTAGAGAATTACTCATTTTTGAGTCGAAAATCGCCATGGCTTCCATTATTTTTGCATTGAGTTATCAGTATAAAAGTGGATCACCAACTGGTTAGAAGAAGAATTATTGGAAATCAGCAACAAAATCAACCGTGAACTTTTTTTGGAAAACTTTAATAAATGAAACAATGAAATTTGCACTGGTATAGTACTCCCAAAATTCGAGTACATTGAATCGAGTACGGGATTTTTTAGTACTTTTTATGGAGTACGGGCCAATTGTACATTTTATTTCTGATGAGTACTTTCATCGAGTACGGGCCTTTTTTTGGCATGAACTCGAGTTGTACTCGAGTACGAGTTCGAGTACAAGTCCGGGAGCACACTAAAGTGACTATTTGAACTATACCTCCATGTTTTAACTGATTTAAAAACAAAAGGGGTCCCAAAATGTGCGTGAAATTAGCAGAAAAGAACAAATCCATCACTAGGCCTAGTTCGTTTTCAAATAAAACAAAATTGTGTGCAGTCAATAACGCCATAAACCGCTATTGGCTGTCGGCCAAGCACTTGGAGAAAAATTGTCATTTTTTCCCAGTCTCGGGCTAGTCCGGAGGCGTGCAAAACTGGTTGCAGTGCGTGTGAGCGTGAGAGAGAGCCCTGATTCGAGGCATGAATATCACGCCAGACGCGTGAGACTTGGTAGGTCTACGCCCGTGCGCCGTGAATGGAAATGTCGCATCTTTATTACCAATTTTCAACCCCATAAATTTCTCTCCAAAATCAAAGCCCTGCCCTCTTTCCACAAATTTAATCTTGCTAATACGGAAGAGGACACCACGAATGTATTTTTAGGTGAGTTGCTTTACAATAATAGTTCCTTTCTTTATAGTTTTGGGGCACTTGTTATGTCCACAATGATTTTCTTACCCATTTGTGAACTTGAATTCCCACTGAGACTGACGTGTCAGTCGAGTCACACCATTTTGTCCCCTACTACCCCCCAACAGTTTTACCCCATAAATTCCCTCCAAAATCAAAGCCCTTCCCTATTTCCACAAAAGTTAGCCTTGCTAATATAATAATAGCATGGCGCTATAGCTCCATGGTAACACTCAACTACAACAAGACCAATGTATTTATGTTGGTTACTTCACACAAAGTGGTTTTTATTTCCTTGCTAAAAATAGAATTTCCTCGTTTATGATACTTTTAAATCTGTTTTCACTCAGAAAATGACTTTGTGACTATCTGACCATGTACACTGCATAGCTAGTAAGTTGGCAGATAATCAAGTTCTGTTCGCGTAGCATTCCCTCACACTGAGGCACGAAGTAAGGGTACTTCCCCTAACTAAACTGAAAATCTGGAGACTGGTTGAGTTGATAACAATTAACAGTGAAGTGTAATTCCCCTCTCTAATTCTGTAGTATGACTTGGGGTCTATTTTCAACCAAGGTCACCAGTTACTGCAGCACAATGGCTCCACAACAAAAATACCCGAGTTTCTTTTAAATATCGAACCATGATTGCGAAATGCCAGGGGGAAATCCTGTCTTTGCATGTGTGTACGGTGGATTTGAAAGAACGTCCAGTATTTCGTCGCTGTTTGGTGAATGTTCGCAAAACTAACTGTCGTGCAAAAAGAATGGATAGCTTTGGATAGGCCATGTAAACATAACTAGTGTCTACAGTGCGCTTCCTAGTCAGTTGCATTTGTGCATTTATAAATGTTATTATAAGAATGGCTCAATGTTATCCAAAAGACTATTAGAGAATTACTAATTTTCGAGTCAAAAATTGCCATGGCTTCCATTCTTTTGGTATTGAGTTATCAGCATAAAAGTGAATCACCAACTGGTTAGAAGAAAACTTTACCAAAAGAGACATGCCCTATTCATATTTGAAACAGTTCGTATAAGGCATGCCTTTGTTTGGGGGGTCGGTCAAATCCAGCGCGCTCGATCTTCGGGAAACCAACACGGTGAAAATCGAAAAGTGAAAAATGACAATCAGATTCAAAGGAAAAACTTGACCCTCAGAGACAATTTTAGCAAATAAGTGGCCAACTTGACAGGACGACATTCAACACAAAAACAAGTTCGAATGGTCATTTGGATTGATGCAAAAGTTAAATTGAGAAGTGGACAAGACGCTCCTTCATCTATAGCAGGAATGTTGCCAACCAGCGAATATAGAAACTTGGTGGGGCAGGTTCAGAAAGCAGTGCTCTCAGCACTAGATCAATGTATTTTCCGATCTGACGGACGAGGGTACATTCAGTGCAGATTTTCTGGACAGGAATCTGATTCGCTTTTGTTTCCTCAAATTAGTTCAGGGTGCACAGATAATTATTACCAATACTATGCTTAATCGTTATAAATCGACTTTCCTGCTTTCCTTAAAGGATTGCTGCAATACATTTTAAGGAATAAAAACTTCTAAAATGTATACCTTTAAGTCCCAGCTGACCTTATCTTTGTTTTACAAAAGTCTTCAGTTTTGTTTTACAATTTCAATGAGGGTTTTGCTCCCTTTTCAGCTTGTATGTTAATTGGCTTATCCATATCCGTGAAGAAAATTGTATGATGTCATTTAAAGAAGAATACTGCCATCGATCTGCATTGGTCTGTACACAAAAATATCTTGCACATTTGAAATATTTTGTAGATGCAATGTTTTTTTCTTTGAATTATTTACGGTGTAAGTTAACAGCAATAGGCGCAGGGCCAGTCGGCCCTCTCTCATAATGTTCTCAGTGACTAAATGTTAGGTTCTCAATTTGAACAGAAAAACCGTACGTACACAATTGAGCCAGGTCTTCTCTGAATGACATCCCCACAAAAGTGTCTTGAGTTTTCCAGAAAAGTAAGATGTTTTTAAGATGATGGATAGTCTTCACTCTCAGAAAAGGATCATAAATTGCTGAAGGAAACTGTACTAATTGTCCTCAATCGTAACTATTTTCTTTAGTGGTGTGGATCAACATGCCTTTTCTCCTGCACTTTTACAGAAGGCGCGGTTCTAGAGCCACTATTTTTAGGGGGCTTGAAGAGCCATTAAATTTTTTTTAGGGGGGGGGCTAGAAGAGCCACTTATTTGGCGGGGGGGGCTAGACCCTGTTAGGTCCTATTAGGAGTAAAAAAAAAAAAAACATGGACCTTTAGCACACACAACCCGTTATTCATGTAATTGGCGAGTAATAACTGAAAAGATTTTTTTCCAATTGCATTTGTTAAGCCCCCCACCCCAATTCCCATAACTTCTTGAAAACCACTCGGATATATAGTCGGTGCGCAAATAATCCAGGGCCCCGATTTCTTCTGCATGTTTTCATCTAGTGCCCTGATGAGCTGCTTCTGGTAGCATAGGGAAGAACTCTAACTGTTCTCTGTCTTGAGGATCAGCTTCTACTAGGAGCTTCATAATAATCCTTGGGTTGGCCTCTTGGCTTCGTATACTGGTTGCATGATGGAGTCTACGTCTGGGAGGAGTTGGGCACAGATCTTCTCTGGCACTGCATGCCAGAGAATGGCGATTGAATCTCCTGTATATTTTGGTTCTTGTATTTAATAGGTTTTTGTGAGCAATGCCCAGGATGGTTTCTGTGACGCTTACATCGTCTGGGATTGTGTGGCAGTTAACTCAGGACAACTAGTCTAGGAATTCATCCTTTGAGTCATCATCCAACTTATCTTCGTTCAGTGCCAAATCAAAGATATTCTTATCGGCTTCACCAAGGTACATCCTGAAAGAATGGAGCAGCATTTTCGATATTATCGCACTTTCTCCAAGATTGACCGCAACACTGAATGCATAGGACAACTGGATCGGAAACACGCCAGTATCTATGAAACTTTCGCAAGAATCCTACCAACCGCATTCCATTCCTAACTGCCGTATTCAGGAAAGATGACCTTAAATAATGCTGAAAATGCCTCTCTAGATCATGAGATACACACCGAATGTCAAATCCAGCTTCATCAATGAACCGGAATTTGATAGGCGTGTGCAGAATGCCAGATCTTTCAAAGTGGTAATCAAATCATTGTTACATGTCATGACGTTGACGTTGCAGGGAAAGATCTACATGTTCTGGCTCAGGCGGTGGGGTCGGTGATCTTGGTGGTGTTTGCATTAGCTGATGCCGTACATCATACTGAATCATGTCCGCCCACGGAGAGGACGTGGACAAAATACCTTCGCTTTTCACGTCACGGGACAATAACTCGCCACGGCGAGCTAGTAACTCGCCACGGCGAGATAGCAACTCGAATTGTTTTTGCATGTGGCCCTTACACGCTTCCGTAGGTATCCGTATCACATTTCTTTTGTCACGCACCAGCTGTCATGCATCAATACCCACATTATCAATAATCAGGATATGTACTTCACATTTTGCAATATCAGGAAGTTCAATTTGCCCCAATATCGTCTTATATAGAAGCATCGAGTACAGCCACTTATTCTTTTTAGACTTAATTACAGAAAGCACTTGTTGGACAGTACAGTGCAACTTTGCAGCCTTAAACAAGCTGAGAGTGGCCCGAGGAAGATCAAGGACAAGGAATGAAACTGCGTTCCTAACAGTTAATTATAGCCTGACTCTTGTTGTGAAAACCTAAAACGTGTATATTTCCCGCCTTTCGTCAGCGTGAGTGTGATCACACTTACATCATGTTGAAGTTGGTTCTTCTACTTTTTGTGGTTTTGTCAGCCAGGCTATTCACTGTATCAGGTAAAATAATGATTCCATAAATTTAACTTCACATTATTCAGGTATTCACATCTCTAGTTCCCCAGTGTTATCGGTACATGATAATATTTTCATTGAATTCATGTAGGCCCTACAATTTGTTGCCAAATGTCATATTGGCAGAGCACCAGTCACGGGAGGGGGCGGGGTCTAGGGGGTAACACCCCCAGGTTTTCATTTTATGTATATTATGTGTATCTATGTAATTTCATGCACAAACGTATATGGAAGTACGACCCAGCTACAGGATCATACCCCCAGGTCTGAGGACGTGTCTATACGCTACTGCAGACCACGATTAAAATTATGTTTGTAACAATCGAAATGACGAAAGACAATTTGTTGACATGCTGAAAAAATGTGCACGCGTATTCCAAACATTTCTCAAAAACACTTGTCAACATCAGAAATTAAAAGGATAGATAAAATAAATGCCATATCGAAAGCGAGTGTATATGCTATTCATGATGAAGCAGCCCTCAGATCAGTTTAATACACGTCAAACAATACGTTTTAAGCCTAAAGCAAACCGAAACATCTGTTCCGGCTTCTTATATCCACTTTCTTCGATTAGAAAAATATATTGTAAATTGGCATAGCATATTGCACGACGATAAACAAGATATGTTTTGTATATTATTAATACCTTTATATAAAAAAGGGTCGCGTCAAGAGCCATCGCCAATGACCACAAACCCTACTTAATTCATATTCTTTTTCTCGCTCAATACCTATTAAAGTGGCGTTCCTATTTCATTGTTCGTACTGCATTGCCATTCCACAGTTCCGAATCCCCTCACAAAACAGCCGTAGATAGAATGTGTGTAAGGTTTACGTATTCATACCATTTTTCATTTCATCTGATTCTGAAAAAGCAGCCGAAACTTTTCACCCTGTTCGGGCCGGGCTCTGCCCAGTGCCGAACCTTTCTTTGGCACAGTTCTGATAGTCTTTGATCAAGACGTCGGGCAACACTACATCCCAAGCCTACGGTTATAAGTCTGCACACGGTGTCTGACCTACAAAATGGCATCTCCTGGCTGGTACTGGTACTCGTACCACTACTAATACTAGTGCATGAAGTCGAAGGACTTGTTGAGCATGGTGTTCATACTGTGGCGGTGTGGTCCAAGTGACCGCTTCCCGTTTAGTCTTGGTTCCCAGACGTTCGTTGTTGTTTTCCCTCGGCCTATAGGGTGCCCCCGCGCGGCGGACATGGAGAGAATTCTGTCGGACAGCTGGACTGCCACGAAGGTCTTGGATAATTTGTAAAGCCATGTTTAACTTTTTATTTACTTTTCGTTGAATTTCTCTTGGATTTCCAAAAGGGGCCAATCAGCAAGCGAGTTTCAGCTCACGTTATGAATTATTCATAGCAGACAAACATCGTTGACATACGTTATGCAGGTGTAGCTGCTTGCATTCAAACTGCACAGCTAGTATTATCGTAATGTCAAGTCAACATGATGGAATAATGATGTATAGTGTTTTAAGCTAGGTGGGTTTTAATCATAATGTTAAGTACAAACGGTTTAGGTGTGGATTTCTATTAGATGTAATGTACGAATGAGAGAACGGGTCGTCTTAAGTTGCACAACCCTGGGCTTTGGCCGCCCTGGGGTACCAAAGTTGCCCCCAATATCGATTTATTCACACTTTTGATTACAACCATAATAAGCTGTTTCGCATGCAGCGGAACAGCTTTTGTTTCTCTTGTTGTTGTTTTTATTTTTAGCTTTTCCGCATAGTTGCGGAAAAGCTATACTGTTTGTTCAGATTTTTTTACTTTTTCGCACTTTCGAGTGCGAAAAAGTCATTCTTTTTGTTCTGATTATTTTTTTTCTTCTTCCTCATCCTCTTCTTCTCCAATGGCCCATTCAATTTGTACACGTTTTATTCTTAGCGCGACTTTAGTGCTTTTGCAAGTTCGGATCATCATCAAACTTATACCAATGAATGACCCTTATGCCGGGATGATCCTAAAACAATGACGTCATGATGACGTCATCAGGTGTAAAATTACAAGCAATTTAAATTTAATAATCAAAATCTTTAAAAATCAGCAAAAAGTCAACGGTTTGAGATATGAACTTGATTCTTTCACCAAAAGTCAATGTTAGGCAAGGTCTTTCTTTTTGACATGTTACTTGACCTCTGTGACCTCTACTTCCGGTCAAACAGGAAGTAGTTCCTCATTTAAAAGTGGTAAGAGCTATGATCATGATTCTTTCACCAAAAATCAATGTTAGGCAAGGTCTTTCATTGTGACACATAACTTGACCTCTGTTACCTCTACTTCTGGTCAAACAAAAAGTAGCTCCTTATTTAAAAGTGGTAAGAGCTATGATCATGATTCTTTCACCAAAGTCAATGTTAGGCAAGGTCTTTCATTGTGACAAATAACTTGACCTCTGTGACCTCTACTTCCGGTTAAACAGGAAGTAGCTCCTCATTTAAAAGTGGTAAGAGCTATGATCATGATTCTTTCACCAAGTGCACAATGTTAGTCAAGGTCTTTCATTTGTGACACATTGCTTGACCTCTGCGGCCTCTACTTCCGGTCAAACAAGTCATTGGCGAAAAAGTCATTTGCTCTGTCAGTTGACAGACAAACCTCTAGTTTGTTTTTCTTCTTCTTTTTCTTCCTTTTTTTCCCACGGCCCATAGACTTTGCACATGTTTTATTCTACGGGACTTTTTTGCCATTAAACTTGTATACACATAGTTCAAAGTTTGTATATGCATAGTACATACAGCATAGATGTGCCCGCGTGAATTACGTCATGATGACGTCATCAGGGGTCATGTGACAAGCTATTTGAATTTAATAATAAAAATCTTTAAAAATCAACAAAAAATCAACCGTTTGAGATATTAAGTTCATTCTTTCACCAAATATCAACGTAAGGCTAGGTCTTTCTTTGTGACACATTGCTTGACCTCAGTGACCTCTACTTCCGGTCAAACAGGAAGTAGCTCCTCATTTAAAAGTGGTAAGAGCTAGGATCATGATTCTTTCACCAAATATCAAGGTTAGGCAAGGTCTTTCTTTGTGACACATTGCTTGACCTCTATGACCTCTACTTCCGGTCAAACAGGAAGTAGCTCATTTAAAAGTGGTAAGAGCTAGGATCACGATTCTTTCACCAAATATCAATGTTAGGCAAGGTCTTTCTTTGTGACATATTGTTTGACCTCTGTGACCTCTACTTCCGGTCAAACAGGAAGTAGCTCATTTAAAAGTGGTAAGAGCTAGGATCATGATTCTTTCACCAAATATCAAGGTTAGGCAAGGTCTTTCTTTGTGACACATTGCTTGACCTCTATGACCTCTACTTCCGGTCAAACAGGAAGTAGCTCATTTAAAAGTGGTAAGAGCTAGGATCACGATTCTTTCACCAAATATCAATGTTAGGCAAGGTCTTTCTTTGTGACATATTGTTTGACCTCTGTGACCTCTACTTCCGGTCAAACAGGAAGTAGCTCCTCATTTAAAAGTGGTAAGAGCTAGGATCATGATTCTTTCACCAAATATCAATGTTAGGCAAGGTCTTTCTTTGTGACATATTGTTTGACCTATGTGACCTCTACTTCCGGTCTAACAGGAAGTAGCTCCTCATTTAAAAGTGGTAAGAGCTAGGATCATGATTCTTTCACCAAATATCAATGTTAGGCAAGGTCTTTCTTTGTGACATATTATTTTACCTCTGTGACCTCTTCTTCCGGTCTAACAGGAAGTAGCTCCTCATTTAAAAGTGGTAAGAGCTAGGATCATGATTCTTTCCCCAAATATCAATGTAAGGCAAGGTCTTTCTTTGTGACACATTGCTTGACCTCTGTGACCTCTACTTCCGGTCAAACAGGAAGTAGCCCTCATTTAAAAGTGGTAAGAGCTAGGATCATAATTCTTTCAATGTTCGGCAAGGTATTTCTTTGTGACACATATGTAGATCTAATATTGCAAGGATTCATAAATTAATTTTAAAACATGGAGCGGAAAAGCTCTATGCTCTGTTGCAGACAGACATAGAATCTCTAGTTTGTTTGTTTTTCACTTTTTTTCCCATAGACATAACACAGGGGTTTTCTACAAGTCACTTCTACCCTTATGCCAATTCCGATCAACTTCATACTTGGCACATAGTTACACCATCACCCCAGGTATGGCCTCAAAACTTTTCGTCATCGTGACGTCATCATGTGCACCATGACGTCATCGTAAAAGTGCAAATTTCAGGGCTATTCATCTCCGGAACTGCAAGTCCAATGCAACTCAAACTTGGTATACAAGTATATGGGGACGTGTTATACACAAAAATTGCAGTCATGTGTTGATGACTTCATCGTGTGATTTTATACGAATTATTCAATTTTTGGACCCTTTCTTCATATCTCATGAACTACAAATCGTATTTTCGAAATTCTTTCTTCACAGTGTTTGTTAGGCTATAGGCACATGCCACAAAATACGAAAAAGTTGTGACGTCATGATTACGTTATCAAAAAGCCGATTTTCTGATTCACATATAAGGGAATATCCGATGGTGATGAAACTTGGTGGGTAGGTAGGTAATGTTACTAGTATCCTAAATCTGAAGTGACGTCACGATGACGTCATCGGCTGATTTTTTATTGATTTTTGAATATTTAATTTTACAATTTTTTCCAAGAAACACATATTAGCGTATATCCGATCGTAATGAAACTTGGTGGGTAGGTAGGAAATGGTACTAGTATCCTTAATGTGAAGTGACGTCACAATGACGTCATCAATTGAATTTTTATTGATTTTTTTACTCATTAATTTTGCCATTTAGAGTCAAACATAACACAAAACACGGGCCTCGGAATTTCTTGGACCGCTGATATGGCTATCCATAGTAGTGGGCCAATTGTGTACATGTAAACGTAGTACGACGAGCTAGAAAATCAGTCATTTTGCTGTTTCCACCGCCCATGCACAACCATACATACTTTGCGCGCTGGCCTATAGTAGAGACTCTGCCATTTCTGTGTTTCTCATGGTCGTGTGTATGTACATGTATCTATATGTATACGTGTATTTATGGACGAGTGGCGACGCTCCTGATAGTTGCTTATTACGACAATTAAAACACCGCAATTTCTCTGAACTGGGACAATTGCGTTCATGTTTGTTTTTCATATTATTTACAAAAACATACGCGAAACAGCTCAGTGTTTGTCAACAAACACATCTAGTTCCTTTTGCAAATGATCATTTAGTGACCTCTGACAACAAATCCACAATTTAAGACATGATTTTCCCGGGTTGTGTAGATAAGATGGGGGTGTTTGTAGATAAGTGTATGTTTGTAAATAAGATGGGGGTGTTTGGACCCTGGGTTTATTAAATAGGACCTTCAAAATTTAACTTATAAAAAAAAAAAGTCTGTACATAAATTTTGATTAGAGCTATGAATAAAACATAACTCAAAATTAATAAAAATGCAATTTAAGACACAAACATTTCTGGAGTTCCTAATTAAGACCATTACTAATTAAAGGCAAATTAGCGATTTATTCACACTTTTGTGTACAACCATAATTCCTCTTGCAAATAATCATTTAGTGACCTCTGACAACAAATCCAAAATTTAAGACATGATTTTTGTAGATAAGACACAATATAAAAGTTGCATAACAGCACTGACCTTATGATTGCGTTATGATTGCAGAAAATTATGTATACTGTATACACATGCAACGCATTGAACACAAAAGGCAATTTGATGGTATTTCGGGAAAATGCCCCGAAATGATGCCACGCAAGAGACAATGCAGATGACACGTTTGTGTAAAATTTAGTTTTCTGCTTTTCTGCTTTGGCAAAAAAAGCAAATGCATTGTCACCTTTCTTTAAAAAGTGGCCCTTAGAAGGGGCCCAATTGAGAATTTGCCCCGCCAAAATGCAACGGTGCATCGTGCAGGAACAAAAAACTGAGAAAAACTGCAATTTTGAATCCCTCTTCTGATCATGCTTTTTTGTAGTGATTGACGCCGTGGGGATCTTTGTTGATTGAGGGATTCTGGGTTGATGTTTCCTGGCAAGAAAATATTTCTTGTTTTCCCCTTTCTGTTTCTGAAATTAAATTATTTTATTTACAGTATTGACTCACTGGTTTGTTAATTGCTTATGAAGGAGACAATTCAAAGATGCAAAATGGAACTTCACCGAGAGATTACCTGAAACTGTATAAAATCATTGTTTCAGAAGTTTTGTTTCTTCTGTGTTTTGTGGTCAGTGAAGCCTTTACTCATATCCAAATATCTGCCTTCCAAACAGTAACTTAATATTATAACCCCAAAAATACTTCCGCTGAGGTCCTGAAGCTTATCTGTATTCCCTGTGTGAGAATGATTAAAAACTGTATTTTGTCCTTTTGGAAGAAGCAGAAGGGTAGATCTATCCAAAACGTTCATTTCTACGATTATGCTAACAGAAAAGCAGATGGGCTCTTTTAAACCACTGTGCCATGCACAAGCGTTCAATCTGCTTTCTTGGAAAGCACACAAGCAAAACCGTGGATTTATCAAAGGAATTTTGGTTGTACTCAAAAGTGTGAATAAATCGATCTTTGGGGCAACTTTAGTGCCATGGAGCCAAAGGCCAGGGTTGTGCAACTTAAGATGGCCCATTCTCTCATTTGTGCATTAAATCCAATAGAAATATGCACTCAAACCTTTAGTACTCAACATTATGATTAAAACCCACCTAGCTCTCAAACGAATAAGAAAAAAGAGCGCGTTCGAGCCCGCGTGCAATGTATCAGGGAGGAACAGTGTACGAGCTCCATATATCGTGTTGTCGGCATGACTTCAATGCGGTCGTGCTTTATTTGTGTTCTTGCAATAATTACATTTCTCAAATAGTAAATCCCAGGAAATTTTTTATTAAGCGGTTTAATCACAAATTAACAATTCCAAGTGGTACAAACATATATTGTGCAACATCTGCAAAATCATTTTGAATCGTTAAAATGATTTCGTATTTGCAAAATCATATCGCATCATTGAAATGATTTCATTTTCTCGATTTAATTTTGTATTCGCAAAATCATGTTCGTATCGTTGAAATGATTTTGTGTCGTTGAAATACGTCATGTTGAATCGTTGAAATGAATTTTTTTCTCAATTTAATTTCGTATTCGCAAAATCATCCCAAAAGCCGCATTCCATGTCCTCCAACATCACCATAATGTTGTCGCCTATGGCAATGCCTGTAAGGAAATGAATTTACCAAGATGGTCACAAGCAAACGCCATGGCTTTGTTGTACTGTTTGTACAGCTCCGATTGTCTCATTAATTCCTGTAGCTGGCATTTTGCATAATCAATAAGCGCTGTACGTCATTACCATAATCTGGCCCCGCCCTAAAATAAAAAATGTCAAAGACGTTACTTGCAATCCAGTATTTCCTGTGGTTAGTCACGTTGCGCGGCCCTCTATTGACTGCATTTCACACACACTTAAGTAATAACGTCTTGGAACCAAGACTACTACCCGGGTCGCTCTCAGCGAGCCGCGGTCTTCAAAGGCCGGGAGGCAGATCCGCTGTGGCGGCAGTTTACCGCCTATGCCGTCAACACACCACCAGCGAACACCCAGATTACTCACTCAGATGTGATCCTCAAAGAGAGCCTATGCAGGCTTGCTTTGGCAGCAAGGTGCTTCATGGTGTCACCTAGCTGATCACATGACCCTTTACCACAAGCCGTGGCAAAAAAGAAATCCACCAGGCCCCGTTCTCTCTGTTCTGGTAGTGGGCAGTTGATTTGATGTTCTATCCGAACCCTGCCCAACAACACAATAATGGAGAAACATATCAAATACTACTTCCATTACCGAGGTACTGCGGGACATCAATTGAAAACTTATAATTACATTAAAGGGAACCGCACAGAGAAAGGGGACAAAACTGCGCATGATAAAATCATTATATTTCAAGTGGCCAACGAAATTTCAACGGAATCTTGTAGAGAAAGACCTGTTCTACCAAGCACTGAAATTGTTTCATGAAATTTCGGAATGATATTTTTTTTTATCTGGGTCAAAGGTCAAAGTTCGTTTATCAAAGGTCATGGGTATCCACTTTTTTCTCTGTTTTTAGGGTGGTGTCGCTTAGAGCATCTAATTCTGGTCAATTTAAAACCAAACGTGCATACTTTTGTGGAAATATGACCGAGTTATGATTTATGCATGTGCAAAGGTAGTGTCAGAACATGAAAATGTCCGTATTTTTGGCGCATGCGTCCTGGCCACATGGGTGGAGGGATTCCTCTAAACATTGGCATGCATTCATTACTTATGGATACCTACTTGCATACACATTTTTATAAAGGTCAAAAAGTGTGTTGGTCTGACATGGAATGACCCACAGTTTGCGTCAACTGAAACGTTGTGGGATTCCCATTCCTGATTTAATCACCGTGTAATTTCAATATGTTAGACCAACCTTGGAGTATGCTACTCCTATCTGGCCAATGCCTTGAACAATTACAACGTAAGGCTCTGCGCTTAATTCTGTCTTATGACTATTGTGCTAACCACCATTTTAGTGAAATAATTTACAATTTACAATAACTCACAATTTAACGTTTCCCCTCTGTCCCAACGTAGAGAGCAGTTGTGTTCTAGTTTTGGCAAATCCATTCTTCACTCCCCCAAATACAGACATTGGCTTCTTCCCACTAGAAACAATGGCTTGAGGAATGGCTAATCAGTTAGGCATCCCCAGATGCAGGACAAAACGGTATAAGTGCAATCCCTTATTTGATTCAAATGGTTGATGTTAGATTTCCATTGAATTGCAGAATGAATGCAGCATCTTGTATGTTTTGTTTCAACAGCAGATACAGCACATCTAACAATGGTTACACCTACACCATACAGTGCAGGGTCATCTGCTAATATGACCTGTTTCCGCAGTAGTCCTGATGCTAGTATTACTGTGAGCTTTGGCAGACCTTTCCAAATAGATATCCCAGGAAGTACTATTGCATCAACTACTGCGCTCCCATCTGGCAGTTATTCATCTACTAATGGACAATCAGTGACAAGGTTTCTTAGTGACAGTAATGATGCTGTAGGATTGTTCTATTGTGAAGGTACCAGCAGAGAATTGACAACGATGGTATATAGCATCATTCATAGTGTCCATAGTAAGTAACACCTCAATATGTAGTGATTGAAAATACTTCTCTCTTGCTATTAAGAATCATTTTAAAGGTAATATATCATACTTTGGTTTTTATCAAAGAAATTCAGATTCATGGGCAAAAATATAAAGGAAAATACAGTAATAGTCAACTGTGTTCACTCCCATATATATGGTGCCCATTGTTTGAGAAAACAGTGGGAAAACGGCCACAGTATTTTAAAACCTTTTCACCTTTATTTTTGATCTTTAAAAGATCAAAATTGTTTTTGGTCATTGGTTTGACTCTTTCCTGGATAAATACAAAAATGTAATGGTAGGCTTATGTTTCTACCATCACCATCTTTATACCCTTTAAGTTATGCGTAAATCTGTGAAGATTTCTGTTGTGGTATGCTACCAAAGTATGATAGTAACCTTTAAACAAGTGAGAGTTTCAGTCATGTTAAGCTGTATACCTTCGCTTATACAATTGTTTACAAACTAAAAATTCTAGACATAGATCTGCCCAGATTTCTCTTCCATTCCACCAATGAGGAAATAATACTTAAATTCAGAATGATAAATTAATTTAATTCCCATTAATCTATGTACAGGGAAGTTTGTGCCAAATAATGGACTGGTGACAAGAACAATCAATCAGGGAATAGATGTGATTCTGACTGTCACTTCTTACTACAATCTGGGTACCAGACCTATATGGCATCGTATCAGGAATGGAGAAGTCACTGACATTGGTACTGCTGGAGTGTATTCCCTCACATTACCATCTACTGATGTCATGGATGGGGATTTATATGCTGTTATACAGACTGCTGCTTCACTCGATGATAATCATTTCAGTATGATTAGACTCATAGTCAGAGGTAAGATATTGAATTAGCTTAAATTAATTTCTAACTAAATTCAGAGAGAAGAAAAGCTATTATTTAATTCAGTATATTATTTAAACCAAGCAAAGAAGAACAACTTGAAACTGACTTTGTATACATGTTATGTACATTTTAATGATTCTAGGGTAAACTAAAAAAGTTTGAATATTTATTGGGATTTCAATCAGAGTAAACTGGGTCAGAATTATAGTGAAAGTGAGAAGCCACATATCTAATAATTAATAACGGTGAGGCCATACACTAATAAGTTAGTTTGAATTAAATCTAACTAGATTTGATCTGCTCAAATATCAGAAATAAGGTTACATAATAAATAAGTCAGCTGACAAGGCAAGCAAATTTGTCATTTCTAGTGATTTGTTTTGATCATTCCATAACGGATGTGTACAAGATAATCACAAAATTCTAGTTGATATGCTTATGTGACTATCTTTAATAGAAAGGAGAAGCTAGCTGTTCTTCCTGATGAAGTTTTGTTGAAATGAAATAAAACACTTGGCCTAATTGCCATCAATAATTCATACTTCATTTTATATTTCTTTTAACATAGCTTCTGTGAACTATTATGGTAAAGAACAAATACATTTTTTTCAAATCATCGGCATTTGAATCCTACCAATTTTTTCGTGAAAGAATTTTGACCAAAAAATTATAAGATCTTAAATTCCTGTTTAATTTAAAAATTGTCTCGTTAATAAAAAAAAATCATGTTATGTCCTAAAAAAACATTGCAGTGGGATCTGTACAGAACTACACAAGATCTCCTTCATAATTATGCGAGAATCATGAATTGCTCTGGTTATTTATCAGGTTGTGTAGAAGGCAGGTGGGGTCATCCAGACTGTACGGGGATATGTGATATGTGCTACAATGGAGGAGTATGTGATGATGTGACAGGAGAATGCATCTGTGCACCAGGATTCACAGGAACAAACTGCTTGAATGGTAAGATGTAAATTCAGTCCTGGTGGTCTGTCTGTTGGTCTGTCTGTCAGTAGGGCTGTTTGTTGGTCTGTTTGTTTACTGTACTGGGATATGTGATATGTGCTACAATGGAGGAGTATGTGATGATGTGGCAGGAGAATGTATCTGTGCACCAGGATTCACAGGAACACACTGCTTGAATGGTAAGATATAAATTCAGTCCTGGCGGTCTGTCTGTTGGTCTGTCTGTCAGTAGGGCTGTTTGTTGGTCTGTTTGTTTCTTGTACTGGGATATGTGATATATGCTACAATGGAGGAGCATCTGATGATGTGACAGCTTGGAAATCTTATTCCCCTTACATTTATGATGATCAGTTAGACTGTCTGTCTGTGGAGTGGGCTGGCTACATCTTAGCTTGACCACAATGCCTCACTGGTAAGCTTATAGTTAGTACATCAGATATTATGCAATATGTGTGATGTGATCCACAATGTACTGACATATGTTACAGTACAGTGAGGATCGAGTCATTATCGAGGCAGTGTTAATGAAATTTCATTCTCATTCCAAAATTCAATACTTCATCCATATCAGACGATGTAACAAAGTTGAAAACCTGGCATCTTTATATGACTTGGAATAGGTAACTTTCTTACAAGAAGTTTGATTATATATGTAAATATTGTCATTACAAATGACAACCACATTGATTTGCATCAGATTACTCTGCCATATTGCAAAAATGACGTGAAACATTGCAATGTTACTATGACATATTAAATCTTTTATCATTCACAGCTTGTGGTCGGCACAAATTCGGATGGAATTGTGAGTTTCAGTGTGGATCAGGTCACACCATCCAGAGCTGTACAGGAAGCCAGTTTGGTCTACCAGACCCATATGGGAACAGCTGTATCTCAGGCTACAAGGGAACATACTGTAATACAGGTAAGGAATATATGAACTACTGTATGAGAGTAAGGCTTCTACATGGAATCAGTTTGGTCTACCAGACCCATATGGGAACAGCTGTATCTCAGGCTACATAGGAACATACTGTGATACAGGTAAGGAATATATGAACTACTGTATGAGAGTAAGGCTTCTACATGGAATCAGTTTGGTCTACCAGACCCATATGGGAATAGCTGCATCTCAGGCTACATAGGAACATACTGTGATACAGGTATTAAAGGAATATATGAACTACTGTATGAGAGTTAGGCTTCTACATGGAATCAGTTTGGTCTACCAGACCCATATGGGAACAGCTGTATCTCAGGCTACATAGGAACATACTGTGATACAGGTAAGGAATATTTGAACTTCTGTATGAGAGTTAGGCTTCTACATGGAATCAGTTTGGTCTACCAGACCCATATGGGAACAGCTGTATCTCAGGCTACATGGGAACATACTGTGATACAGGTAAGGAATATATGAACTACTGTATGAGAGTTATAGGCTTCTACATGGAATCAGTTTGGTCTACCAGACCCATATGGGAATAGCTGTATCTCCGGCTACAGGGGAACATACTGTGATACAGGTAAGGAATATATGAACTACTGTATGAGAGTTAGGCTTCTACATGGAATCAGTTTGGTCTACCAGACCCATGTGGCAATAGCTGCATCTCAGGCTACATAGGAACATACTGTGATACAGGTAAGGAATATTTGAACTACTGTATGAGAGTTAGGCTTCTACATGGAATCAGTTTGGCCTACCAGACCCATATGGGAATAGCTGTATCTCCGGCTACAGGGGAACATACTGTGATACAGGTAAGGAATATATGAACTACTGTATGAGAGTTATAGGCTTCTACATGGAATCAGTTTGGTCTACCAGACCCATATGGGAATAGCTGTATCTCCGGCTACAGGGGAACATACTGTGATACAGGTAAGGAATATATGAACTACTGTATGAGAGTTAGGCTTCTACATGGAATCAGTTTGGTCTACCAGACCGATGTGGCAATAGCTGCATCTCAGGCTACATAGGAACATACTGTGATACAGGTAAGGAATATTTGAACTACTGTATGAGAGTTAGGCTTCTACATGGAATCAGTTTGGCCTACCAGACCCATATGGGAACAGCTGTATCTCAGGCTACATAGGAACATACTGTGATACAGGTAAGGAATATATGAACTACTGTATGAGAGTTAGGCTTCTACAGGAATCAGTTTGGTCTACCAGACCCATATGGGAACAGCTGTATCTCAGGCTACATGGGAACATACTGTGATAAAGGTAAGGAATATATGAACTTCTGTATGAGAGTTAGGCTTCTACATGGAATCAGTTTGGTCTACCAGACCCATATGGGAATAGCTGATTCTCAGGCTACATAGGAACATACTGTGATAAAGGTAAGGAATATATGAACTTCTGTATGAGAGTTAGGCTTCTACATGGAATCAGTTTGGTCTACCAGACCCATATGGTAACAGCTTTATCTCAGGCTACCTGGGAACATACTGTGATACAGGTTAGGAATATATGAACTACTGTATGAGAGTTAGGCTTCTACATGGAATCAGTTTGGTCTACCAGACCCATATGGGAACAGCTGTATCTCAGGCCACATGGGAACATACTGTGATACAGGTAAGGAATATATGAACTACTGTATGAGAGTTAGGCTTCTACATGGAATCAGTTTGGTCTACCAGACCCATATGGGAACATCTGTATCTCAGGCTACATGTGGGAACATACTGTGATACAGGTAATGAATATATGAACTACTGTATGAGAGTTAGGCTTCTACATGGAATCAGTTTGGTCTACCAGACCCATATGGGAACAGCTGTATCTCAGGCTACATGGAAACATACTGTGATACAGGTAAGAAATATATGAACTACTGTATGATAGTTAGGCTTCTGCATGGAATCAGTTTGGTCTACCAGACCCATATGGGAATAGCTGTATCTCAGGCTACATGGGAACATACTGTAATACAGGTAAGGAATATATGAACTACTGTATGAGAGTTAGGCTTCTACATGGAATCAGTTTGGTCTACCAGACCCATATGGGAACAGCTGTATCTCAGGCTACATGGGAACATACTGTGATACAGGTAAGGAATATATGAACTACTGTATGATAGTTAGACTTCCGCATGGAATCAGTTTGGTCTACCAGACCCATATGGGAACAGCTGTATCTCAGGCTACATGGAAACATACTGTGATACAGGTAAGAAATATATGAACTACTGTATGATAGTTAGGCTTCTGCATGGAATCAGTTTGGTATACTAAATATATGATCTGTTCCATGTCTGAGACAGCTTTACAGCTGATATATTGGCAAAACTTTTATCAGAGAATCACATGTTATATGGAATCTTGTACAATATATGCAGAATCATTCAGTTCACAGAACTAAGAACATGGAATATTAAGGTGGATTGTTGGTTACATTAATCTCTTTCTTATTTTTGTACACTTTGTTCTGTGAATGCAATGACGGGAAATGGGGAGTGATTGACTTCTAGCATACAATATACATATGCTAGTATGAGAAAGCTATGAGTAATATTACCAAATAAACTCTCTGTATTTGCCCCTGTAGTTTGTTCTCCTGGAACGTTTGGTGCTGGTTGCAACCAGATGTGTCATTGTCAGTCAGGAACATGTGATATATACACTGGTACATGTGGTACTGGCTGTGCATCAGGATGGTCAGGCATTCACTGCCAAAGTAAGTGCATACATTATTGTTACTTTGTTAGTCTTCACAGTTTACTAAAATCCATGGAAATAATTATATGGCGCATTTCATCTTATTTGTAGGAAAATTATGCTGAGAGATATTTTTCTTCTTTTTATTTTAATTTAAATAATTAAAACATACATAAGCGTTTTTTACCACAAGTAAATCCATGAAGTAAAACAATTTCCAACTACATGCTGCAAGGGAGTTGAGAGTGTAAATGACACGAATGATGTCAATAGCCAAAAACATATTGATGGTTTAGCTTTTTACACATACTCCCGCACATAAAGCTATAGTGAATTACTGGAGTGCCGACTTGTACATTGATGCCTGCTGAGCGCATGTTTGTGCACAAACCAATGGAAACACACAATTCTGTACGTCTTTTGTTTGTCTGTGAATTTGTGCACATTATGTGTTTACGTTGTTCTATACAGGCGCCTTATCGAAGCCTAATATGCAAAAAATCCAATGCACCTTCAAGACTCGCTACTGGTAACGTTCGCGCGTATGGTGTACTTGTGTGTTCGAACATTCTTCGAAAGGCAGTTTTATTGTTCCTATTCACAATCCACAGACATGCACACAAATTCAAAATGACTGCTCCCAGGATCGATGGTTTCAAAGCCTCTTCGCAGCACTCAAGAAAACAAAGCTAGCACTCTTAGGCCAATTTCATAGAGTTGTTTAAGAACAAAATTTGCTTAAGTATGAAAAGTCTTCCTTCATCAAACAGGATCACTAACCTGAGTATTGGCAAATAAGAAGCATTATAAAAAAAAAACGTTTAACTGTCGTTTTATTTGTGCCCTACTTTAAGCTGATCCTGGTATTAAATTGGCCCCTGGTAGTTTAATATAGCTCAATGCTCCAGCGCCATGTCACAAATCCTACACACAAAACCTTAAGAAATATTCCATAGGTTACCGAAGGACGTTTCCCTCAGTAACTTTTCATGCTATTTTTATACACACATATTGACTGTTTATTATTGTCTTGTCTGTACTAGTCCCAGATGTCTGTCCAACTGGTTACTATGGATCACAATGCATCAATAAATGCCATTGTCTTAATGATGAAGCATGTGATAAGACTACTGGCTACTGTACTGTAGGATGCGCTCCAGGAACAGCCTGTATTACAGGTAAAGTAAAGCAAACAAATCATTATCTACATGTGTATTAAGGAATCTATAGCTACAAGAAATATAATCATCTACAGATGTGAAGCAGTAAAATTCATTCAGCTTGTAGTAAGCTTGGGAAGAATGTCTGGTCACACAGCTTTGCTTGGGAACCTCCGTCATTAGACACAGTGCCTTTGTAATTACCCATGGTAAACTTACAGACTTATAAAGTTGTGTGTACCATTACAGTTGCCTGATGTCTTACACTATTTGTTGCAGTTTCTGCTTTAGCCTGCTGATAAGCCTCTCTTTCTCTTTGGTCACTGACACACCCCAAATTATGACGACATGACACCATGTTTAGCCTGTCACCATCGAAGGGATGATACTTTATTTAATCTGAAACAATCAATAAATCATTGTTTAAGACATACAGAATATTCTGAGGATCAGTTTGAAATACAATATGTAATTAAAAGTACATGAATTTAACAACACAGTGCAACGTACGTACAGTACCTAAATAAGCAACACAGCATTTTAGCACACCGTAAAAAACTGTCTACAATGCAAGAAAACAAGTCAAATAATCTCATTAATCAACAAGGAAATGGACTTACGACTCTGCCGAGATAATGGCTACAGCGGCAGAACTACAACTCCATTGACAATAATGACATCAGGTATCAATAATCACATGAATAGTTGACGAAAACGTTAATTCATGGAGCAACAAAAATGTCGGCCGCAAACCAAGTTCACGGTAAAACCACACCGTGTCTATTCCTCGCCCAGCACACGTGAACGCATTGTCCACCCAGTGTACAGTACAGTGACCCAGCTTGCATACATTTACACTACATAGATAGGACACGTCAAGTCATGAATATTTAATACAAACAAGGTCAAAGGTAATGAACGCCTCGGTTACATTCCGGCCCCTTAAATGGTCCTACATCAAAGGTACATTTACAATCAATTTTATACAATAGGTAAACAGGCGCTTTTATAATAACAAAACTGCAAAACAAACTTGAACGTGAAACACGATAACACTTGGCAACATCTCTACTTTACGTTAAGGCCACATAAAAAAAAAATTGTTTAGCGTCCACCTCTTCCAAATTGTCTAGGTAGGGAGGGAGGTTTTTATTTTTATTTTTTATTTTAAGGATAGAATGGCAACATCCCTGTGGAAGAAAAGATACATGGTATTCATGGTCAGAAAACATGTTAGGAAGATACTGAAGACCATAGAAGCTTTCAAGCTAGATATCTGACCATTGGAAATTTCAGTAGACTAGAGAAACCTAAGTAAAAGCATTAAAATATTATCAAATGTCCCTTCCGCTTAAATTTGTACATTTTTCGCATGCTGCGGCTTCTACCCCAGGTGGCCTTCATGATGTTTACTCCGAAAATTACGGTAGATATTAGCGCACACTGCTTTTACATACAAGAAATAATTGTTTCCCCCAATATTAATTTTTTTTTGGACAAATAAAAAAAAAAATTATAATACAGGTCGGGCTCATATCGGAGGTCGGGCGGGGACGCTAAACAAGTAATTTTTTTTATGTGGCCTAATCTAAGAACGTTCCAAAAGACACAACTTTGTGTCAGGTCTAGTATAGGTCCCAGTGGCAGTCTTGACCTCTGCACTACGAACCAAACCATCGCTACCAGGACGGACCTTACTGATCCTAGCTAAGGGCCAGCGGTTCCGTGGTGACTGATCATCTACAACTAGCACAAGGTCTCCCACCTTGAGGTTCACCTTCCTTTCAACCCAACGTTGTCTTCTCTGAAGGTCTGGTAAGTACTCTGCGACCCAACGCTTCCAAAAACTCTCAGCCAGAAGCTGCACATACTTCCATCTTTTCCGAAACTGCTCAGTTTCAGGCAGGCCTCGAAGTGGCAGAGGGTGGCCTGATCTATGCTTCAGGAGATGGCTAGGGGTCAAGGCCTCAAGATCATCGGGATCATCCGACACTGGGGTGATCGGCCTGTCGTTCACGATCGACTCTACCTCACAGAACAGGGTAACTAGCTTCTCGTCGTCAAGGATCTGACTTTGGAGAAGTGCAGACAGAACCTTCCTAACAGTTCTTATCTGGCGTTCCCACGACCCACCCAATTGGGACTCTGCGGGAGGATTGAAGTGCCAATCAATGCGCTTGGCAAGGAGAACACCTTGTACCTTGTCATCCTTCTGCAGCTTTAAGGTGTTTTCTCTGAGTTCTCTTTCACCTCCAACGAAGTTTGTGCCATTGTCTGAATACATATGCTCAGGAACTTCTCTTCTGGCAGCAAATATCATGAGACCGTTTAAGAAAGCATCAGTCTCCAAGGAGTGAAGGACTTCAAGGTGAATGGCTCTGGTTGCCAAACAGACAAACAGACATCCGTACCTCTTTTCCCTTGAGCGGCCTCTCTTGACTAAGAAAGGGCCGAAACAGTCTACCCCCACATGCGTAAAGGGTGGCAGACCAGGGGTTACCCTAGCTTCAGGCAGATCGGCCATACACTGTGCTTCAGGCTGAGCACGCATCTTCCTGCAAACCATACGTTGCTTCAGGACACGATTTATGAGAGGACGCGGTCTGGGGATCCAGTAACTTCTCCTGACAACAGAGAGAACATGATCTCTTTCCCCATGACCTGCCAACGACTCATGTACATGTCGAACCACCAGGAGGGATACGTGATGATCCTTCGGCAGAATGGAGGGGAACTTGCAGTCTTCATCAGTTGGTGCAAGTCGTAGTCTACCGCCTACTCTCAGAATACCAGCATCGTCCAGATAAGGTCTCAGATTGTAGATGGGACTCTGTTTCCTCACAGTTACACGGCCCTTCTTCAGATCCTGGACTTCTTGAGGAAAGCTCATACGCTGGACATACTTCAGGATAGACATCTCAGCCGTCTTGAGCTCCCCAACTGTCAGTCGGGACGGGTCACAAGCTGGCTTGCCGTTCCTCAACCAGTTCTTGAAACGGGTGAGCCATGCCACTGCCTTACGAAGACTGAGCCAGCAAGAAAACCTATTACAAGTTTGTCAGTAGGACTGGCACAATCCTTGGCATCGACAGCTCGTGAGGTCGTCTCACGTTTCACTTCACTATTCTTGTCAAGCAAATTCATCACTTCTGGTTCCACAGGCCATTGACTTTCGCTGTGCCAGAGGAAACTAGGCCCGTCCCTTCATCTATCTGATGACAGTAGGCACTCTGCATCTAGCCCTCGAGAAGCATCATCGGCAGGGTTGAGGTCTGTGTTTACGTACCGCCATTGCTCAGGTGATGATGCATCATGGATTGTTGCCACACGATTGGCCACAAACGTGAGGAAACGCTTTGTTTGGTTCCTGATGTACTCTGTCCAGAACGTGGATTTTACAACATCAAGATCGGTCTCTTTTCTGAGCATGACATCCTGCCGAGCAGCAAGTACTGCTGCAGACAGCTCGAGTCGAGGAATAGTCATGGCCTTCAGAGGTGCTAGACGAGACTTGCCCATAACAAAACTGCAGTGGATCTTCCCAGTCACACTGACAAAACGGGCAAAGGACACACACCCATAACATCCTTGGACGCATCCGAGAAGTGGTGCAACTCACACTCCTGGACTTCACCAAAGCCCACCGGCAACAAGCATCTGTCAACCTGAAACTTGGACACTCGTTCAAGGCCGTCTTGCCACTTTATCCACTGACTTTGGGTTGCACATTCCAATGGCTCATCCCAACCCTTGTTGGCGATCCTGCATTAACTCTGGAACAGTAACTTTGCTCGAAGAACATAAGGACACAAGAATCCAAGTGGGTCGTAGACCGAGCACATGATACTTAGTAGACCACGTCGAGTGTGGCTTCTGAGCTTAGGACGAAAGCTGATTCCAAGGGTATCATCTTCAGCATTCCAGTGGATGCCAAGAGCTCTGTCTACCGGCAGTGATTCCCGGTCCAGGTCTACATCTGTAAGAGTCTTTGCTCTCTCTGCTTGGGGAATGGCTTCCAGGACCTTTCTGGAGTTGCTTAACCACTTTGTCAAGCGGAACCCTCCACATGCAAGCAGCTTAGTCAGTTGGTCAACTGTTTTCATTGCTTCTTCCTCTGACTTGACACTCTTAAGGCAATCATCGACATAGAAGTTCCTTTTCAAAGTCTCCGCCACATCATGGTCGAACTTGTCTCTATGGTCGTCTGCCGTCCTCTGGAGAGCAAAGTTGGCACAGCTCCGGCTCAAAACCCCGCCGAAAGGGTGGACAGTCATGCGGTAGGTCTCTGCTAGCTGAGACACGTCACCACCTGGCCACCAAAGGAACCGGAGTACGTCCCTGTACCTTTCAACCACACCGACCTGATGAAACATCTGCTCAATGTCTGACATCAAGGCAACTTGTCCCTCTCGAAACCGCAAGAGGACTCCAACAAGTCTGTTCATCAGATCCGGCCCCTGTAGAGCGGTATCGTTTAAGGACCGACCCTGGCACTTGGCAGCGCAGTCAAAGACCACGCGAAGCTTTTCCGGCTTGGATGGATTTAGAACACAGTGGTGTGGAAGGTACCACACTATAATCGGGAGGTGCATTCATCATGTCACCAATGACCTTTTGAGCATAGGCTCTTTCCAGAAGGTTATTTATCTCCTTCGTGTAACGGTCATGCAAGCCTGGATCCTTTGTCAACCGCCTCTTGAGAGATGCAAGTCGCTTCTCCGCCATGCTTCTATTATCGGGCAATCCTGGGCCATCTGCCTTGTAGGGAATGGCCAGCTGGTAGTGTCCGTCTACCACGTTCAAAGACTGCTCCCAAATAGCCAATGCCTTCTTGTCATTTATGGACATAGCAGGTGAGTCACAAGCCGAAGCATCTCCAGTATCAAGCTTCCAGAAGCGTTCCACCTGCGCTTCTAGATTTCCTTGAATGTAGTGAGTAGCGGCTCGCTGGGGTGCTCCGTTGGCCAAAGGACCATTTATAGTCCAGCCCAACGCTGTCTTTACAGCATAAGGCTCCCCTTCCAGGCCACGTCTCACGTCATGGGGTGCAAGCAGGTGAGGTGCATCCTGGCCGATAAGCATCGTCACTCCCTTGCTCGTCACGCGCAGAAGAGGGATGTCCTTAAGGTGCTCAAATTTCTGCAGGTCCTCACATGTAGCCCGACTCTCGCAGAGAACTGGAAAACATTCCAAGGCGTGCACCTCTTTCAAACAGAAGGGTGCTCTACGTCGAATTCTGTCATTGACTCCAGCAACTTCTACAGAGACCACACACGTCTCCACTGTTGAAGTGTCACTGAGAGTATTTATGGACATGGAACGGATGTTCAGCATGTTCAATGTTCAGCATCTTTGTCAAGTCTAGTGAGCAGAAGGATCGGTTACTTCCAGGATCCAGCAAGGCACAAGTCTTCAACCAGTCTTCCATACCCCTGCCCCTCACCATCACCGCAACTACTGGTAAGGCTATCGTGGCCGGTGCCTGTGATCCTTCACAGGCATAGCTGGTTGCTCCAACACCCTGACTGCCTTGGGTGGTGGAGGGACTGGACTCTGTCTTGACTGATGAACCTGCATCTGGACGGGACTGGAACGCACCATGGATCATCTTGTGGTGCCTTCCATGACAGCCGGGAACACCGCATGAGGCCTGCTCGCATCCTCTAGAGAAATGTTTCTCTAAGAGACAATTAAAGCACAGCCTTTTATCCCTTGCGACGGCCAGCCGCTCGGGAGCTGTCAGGTTCATGAACTGGGAGCACATAGCCAGAGTGTGGCCCTGGGAACACAATGGGCAGGCTGTTGACGACGGCGTCTTCCCACTGTACTTGGCTTTCCTTCTCGGCTGGTTGTTTTTCGTGCCTTGGTGGTTGGACGTCGCCTCCACACTGAAGTTGGAACCTTTGGATCTTGTAGACTTCTCCTTGTGGTCCTTGAATCCATACACTGGATCATTTGCTTCCTTAGCGGCCTTACTGAGGAACTCCACCAGCTTGCTTATGTTAGGATATTTTCCTGTATCCTCAAGCATGCCAATGGCCCTAGAGCTTCACTTGGATTGGAGAAACTGTGGCATCCTCTTCGCTATGTCTCCAAGACTTCTCTTAGTATCGATCTCCTCCAGCCGTCCCATTGCTTCGAGAGCAAGGGTGCAACTTCTCAGATCAGTTTTGGATTGCCTTTCTGTCGCCAGGGGCAACACGCGGGCCTTCGGTGAGCTTATGGACCCAAGCTTCAGAGATTCTGTAGTCGTTTCCGAATCTATCCCTGAGCAGTTCTCTCGCCTTCGTGTAGCCTGCCATTGGCTCCATAACCACACAGCTACGGATAACTGCCAAGGCGCCACCTGTACAGTAATGGAACAGTTGATTTAGCTTGACGGCGACGTCAACACTCGTGTTCCCCACAGTAGCGTCGAAGTTGCGAATGAATACCCAATACTGGAGTGGATCTCCGTCAAACCTCTGGAGCTCACACTTTGGCAACTGCATAGCATCAATCATCTTATGCTGCAGGTCCAGTGCACTGCTGTCAGAAGAGGACTGTGTGGACTGTGCTGCTGGTGCTGACTGCACGGACTGCGGCGCTGATTGCACGACTTCTGACTCATTTCCTGGCTGCACTTCCTGCTGGGATGACCACTGTGGCTGTTGCGCTGGCTGCTGGACTGACCACTGTGGCTGTTGTGCTGGCTGCACTGGCTGCTGGACTGACCACTGTAGCTGTTGTGCTGGCTGCACTGGCTGCTGGACTGACCACTGTGGCTGTTGAGCTGGCTGCTGCATTGGCCATTGTGGCCACTGTGCCGGAGGAACTGGCTGTTGTGCTGATTGCACTGGCTGTTCCATTGACGGCTGCACTGGCTGTCCCGATTCAAAATGTAGAGACTCATCTCCGACGTCATCCAGCCAGTGCCCCACCTTCTCCTTGGCTGCCGGCTCAGCAAACAGCTGCCCTAGGATGTTGCAGGACGACTGCTCCTCGATATCTCGCAGCGCTTTCTCTTCAGTCTCCGCCTTGTCGATCTCGATCTGCAGCTGGCATTCTCTTTTTCGCTGCCTCAATCTCAGCTCTTCTTCTTCAATGGCCCGCAGAGCTGTCATACTCTTAGCTTCAGCAGCCAGTCTCGCAAGAGTACCCGCAGCTCTCACCCTGGCACTACTAACTGTAGTTGACGAAGATTTGTGGGAACTAGAAGGCATCCTGCAACCTCAATACAAATACAGCAAACAATGCAAACGTACAATATCGTGTACACGCCAAAGCCTACATGTACATGTACATTACAGCAGATGCAAAACCAATAATGTAATGCTTATACAAAAATTTTAAATATTGCACCACAGCAATGCGAGATGGCAACAAATAATTTTTACAAATACCAGATTGCCACGAAACATGTAAATTAGGCAACAACACGTTCCAAATTGGTAGTGCAAAATTACAAGCTCAATGTTGCAATAACAATTTCACCAACTGCAACTGATAGATAGCAGGAAATTACAATATGATAAACAACACACACACAAAAAACAATTTTACCAAGAAGCAGTAAACAAACTTTATTACTGCGTAATTTTATATTTCAACTACACAATAGCAATTTCTTTTACCAGTGGCAAACAGTAATCACATTTGAAATCTATACCGATAAGTGTTCAGTTCTGTTGGCCAAAGCTTACTGGTCAAAGTTCAAAGTTCGCTGTTCGCTGCCATTGGTCGGAAGCTCCGTATTTGCTGGTGTAGCGCCTATCCAGACATGTCAGGAACTTCTCCCAGGAACTCTGAGATGTCGATCCCTCCAATCCCTGCAGACACGTTGACAGCCGTCCAGTGGCACAGACTGCGGTCACCCCTGTCACCATCGAAGGGTCCACGAACTGCGGCACTCCACCGTCGTCATCACACTGCGGTGCACCAGCTGTCACAATCATTTGACCACCGTCGGACAGCACGGACAGGTCACAAGAGGGATGGGAGGAGACTGAGACTGCAGTGACATTAACAGCAGTCAGAGTCATTAAACTGTTGCAGCTTCTGCTTTAGCCTGCTGATAAGCCTCTCTTTCTCTTTGGTCACTGACACACCCCAAATTATGACGACATGACACCATGTTAAGCCTGTCACCATCGAAGGGATGATACTTTATTTAATCTGAAACAATCAATAAATCACTGTTTAAGACATACACAATATTCTGAGGATCAGTGTGAAATACAATATGTAATTAAAAGTACACGAATTTAACAACACAGTGCAACGTACGTACAGTACCTAAATAAGCAACACAGCATTTTAGCACACCGTAAAAAACTGTCTACAATGCAAGAAAACAAGTCAAAAAATCTCATTAATCAACAAGGAAATGGACTTACGACTCTGTCGAGATAATGGCTACAGCGGCAGAACTACAGCTACATTGACAATAATAACATCAGGTATCAATAATCACATGAATAGTTGACGAAAACTTTAACTCATGGAGCATCAAAAATGTCGGCCGCAAACCAAGTTCACGGTAAAACCACACCGTGTCTATCCCACGCCCAGCACACGTGAACGCATTGTCCACCCAGTGTACAGTACAGTGACCCAGCTTGCATACATTTACACTACATAGATAGGACACGTCAAGTCATGAATATTTAATACAAACAAGGTCAAAGGTAATGAGCGCCTCGGTTACACTATTTAAGCGACCCATGCTGTATAATTCCCTGCAAAAATGGGGTCTTTGTGAATTACTTGATTCTGATTACTTGACATTGATTCTGATTAGATAAAAACTGCAATTGTGTCAGACATTAAACAATTAATTTGATTGGTCATTATCAAAAGAATTTGTTTTTCCATGAGATTTTTTTTATTCTGATTGGTTTACTGTTAATAGTGATAAATCAAACTTTTTAGACAAAATTGTCTAAGAGAGTTCATACACAAAATGACTCTCCGTAAGGAAAGCACACATTGGTCAATTGTTCCACGCAGTAGTGGGGCCAACTTTGCATCAAATTTGGCTGTCTATAGGGAAAGTATGCAAGGCATCTGAACTTTTCTGATTGACCTTGTGTTACAAGCAGTGATTCCCACATTGCCACAAATTTGCATATGTAAACTCTTGGTTGTCCATCGAGATCGATGATGACTGCTTCATCAGCTTATCTCCCGCCTGCCGTGGGCTCGAAGGTGGCTAGTGAGGCCAATCCTCGTTTTAAAGGTGCGGGAGCACTTCGGAATAATAATACTAATAAAGAGACCAGGGACGCTCGGGTAAGCCCAAAACTGTTGTGCTTTACGTCTCTCCCGGGCCTCTGCAACCTCAGTCCGGCGCTTCTCCTCAAACTCGACTTTGGCATGTCTGGTGAGGGCTCGTCTGGTGAGTTGCTTTGGCAGCCTGTCATCACTAATCCGGATGAAATGTCCCACCAAACGCAGTCGAGACTTGAGGATCATGGCTTTGATGCTTGTTAATTTGACTCAGCCATGTCAAGGACTTCCAGATTTGAGACTCTGTCCTGCCACTTGATGCTCAGGATTGACCGCAGGCTTTGCATGTGGAACCGCTCCAGCTGCTTCAGGTGTTTATCCGTAGAGGAGGCCGATGAGGACAAGAGCCCTGTACACCTTGAGCTTGGTGAATTGCCTGATGTTATTCTGGTTCAGGACGCGTGGTTCATGCGGCCCAGCGCTTGACTGTCCTTACATATCCTGTCATTGATCTCCTTGTCCTGGCTTCAATCGCTACTGATGACACTATACCTAGGTATTTGAAGTCGTCCACTTTCCTCAGATGGGTACCCTCGATGGAGGCAGTTGCAGGTTAGAACAGGATCTCGGTCTTGCCGAGACTGATGGTGACAACGAAGAGCTGGGAGGCTTCTGTAAATTTGTCAGTGACGACTTGGAGGTCGAGCTCCTTGTGGGGCATGAACACACAGTTTTCGCTGTCAGTCACCGCAGGTAGAAAACAGAACCATATCCAGTCTAAAACGCAGGTACATCCCATATGTTCAAGGTCTATTACAGCATATGACAGCATGCAAGTGAAGAGCAGGTTGAAGAGGACAGAAGAAAACACACAATCTTGCTTGACACCGTTGGTGATGTTGAATGGCTCCGATGCCTCCCCGACCGAGAGCACCTCCCCTTACGTCGTCGTGGAAATGGCACATCAGGTTAACAAACTTGGCCGAGCAACCAAACTTTGTGTTGAAAGCCTTCGTCAGGTCTATGACGACAGCGAAGTCGTCCATGTTTTGCTGGACACATTTCTCCTGCACCTGGTGAGAAAATCATGTCGATCGTGCTGCGGATTGGACGGAATCCACAATGGGCCACAGGTAAGTTGTCTTCAGCAATGTTCAACTTGGCGGTTGAGTAAAACCCGAGCGAGAACCTTCCTAGCGCTTGAAAAGACGGAGATACCCCCAGTAGTTGCCGCAATCAGTCTTGCTCTTGCTCTGCTTTGTTCTGTGTCATCCCTGAAGTATTTGGGCACTTCTACCTCTCCCAAAAATCTTGGCAGGAATCCAGTCCATTCCAGGGGCCTTTCCTGAGCTGGTCTGGTTGATTGCCTTCAAGACTTAATTCTCGGTGGAGGGAGGTTGAGGCTACTGACTATAGGGGTTAGTACAGGGTCTGCTCAAGTGCGGTGAGGTCCACAGTGAAGTGTCTGTTTAGCAGGTTATTGAAATGTTCTCTCCTCCGAATTGATTTTGCTCTTCTCCTTCAGCAGGGTCGAGGCATCGTCTGACAGGAGCGGGGTAGTGACAGGCTTGTTGGGTCCGGAGACTTGCTTGATGACGCTGAAGAACATCCTGGAGTTCTTTGCGCCGGCCTTCTTCTCCCACCACTTGTCTTGCATTCTCCGTAGTGCTGCTTGGGTTTGCCTTTGGAAGTATTTGAAGCAATCTCGCTTCAAGGTGGAGAGGAAGTCATTCTGCCACTCAGTGAAGGCCTTCCTTTTGTCGTCCAGAGGTTGTCCGGTATGGTGAGCATTTTCATCAAACCATTCCTGATGGATTCTTTTCTGGGCCCAATGGTTAATTTAAACTCCGTCACCAGCGTCTTGAACTGCACCCACTGTTGAGTTGGGGTCCAGTCAGTGGTCCATAGGCAGTCATCTTGTCATCCAGGTCATGCGACGTCATAAGTTGGCCTGCAAACTTTTGGAGTCTTGCGATGTGTCTGGGTGATGTGCAGTGACAGGATGGTTCTGACAAGGTGGTGAGCTATTCAACATTCTGCACCACGCATGGCCTATGTGATTTTGACGTCACGAATGTCCCCTTTGCGGCAGATGACAAAATCAATCAGATGCCACCTGGGGTACAAACAGGTTGTCTTGAATGTGTCCGCCGCTGGCAAAATATTGTGTTGATGATATGGTCATGTTGTTTTCGGCACAGAAACTCAGCATGAGGCCATTAAGCTTTACTGTGCCGTGAGGCTCCTCTCCAGTTGTTGCTGTCAGCCTCTATCCTATAGCGTTGAAATCCCTGAGGATAAAGAGATTGCCCCCTGCGCAAAAGATGATATTTGTCTTTCTGCACTTTCATTTGCGTTGGTTCTGATCCCATGAAAAAGTAAAACCACCACCCACGGTAAACTAGCCGGATGGGATGGGCATTTGTTTGATGCTCCTTTAATAGCCCCTTCCCTATCTGAGGGTGAGCAGGGCTACCCTGAAAAGGGCTGCTCAGTCACCCGGTGGAACGCCTGCTCTCCTCTGTCATCCCGGGGTCAGTTGGAGAACGACTTACTCATCCAGGCGCCTACGTGCGGGTTTGAGTCTGGCGACTCCCAGTGGTTACCTCCACCTGTCATATTTGTCTCTCGGCCATCGGCACAGGGCTTGTTAGAGTGCACGCTGAAGAAAAGCATGCGGAAAGGTTTATATTGGGAGGGCCGGTGCACAATGACGATCCCACTCTCTCGGTAACGGAAGGCAGGATCTGGTGGTGTGGTGTCACGACCGCCGACTACGTCGGCTGGAGTGGATGACCACGATAACTTCCTCGCCTTGCCGCGCTCTGAGCGTTTACGACGCTTACTGTCACCGCCTTCACGACCGTTGGGACAAGAATAACCCCATTCGCTCAATTCGCCGACTCCAATCTTCACATGCTTGGGTAGGCATACCCTGATGAATTCACCGGGGAGTTTCAGCTACACTCTGCCTGGTTCAGCTCACCTGCCATTCGGTTACCGGTGTGTGTTGAGATGATGCCACAGACAGAGAGTGCACGGATTTATTAGTAGACGCCGACTGTATATGGCGGTCCGTTTGGCAATCAATTATATAAATGAAATAGAGTGAAAAACCCTAACCCCAAACCATGGGCACACCAGACCCAACCACGGGCACACGTACCGGACCCAACCACGGGCACACGCGTCAGACCCAACCACACCACCGAAATCCTGTTTTGATATCGGCCTTATACTAGCCAGCCAATTAAGCACCCACACCTGCGCACTTTGCCAGTGACACTGCGCAACGTCAAGTGAGGAATAATGCACCGTGCAATGATCCCGGTCTAAAACATTAATCGACTGGCCGAGGGAAAGGGAAAGATGATAAATCAGGCCCAATGTATTTGGCTCACGTTGATCGGAGAGCATTGTAAATTGGGGAAAGGGCGGCACGAAAAAGGCACGGCTATGGGGTAATGATGGGGCCGAGGTCTTTCTGAACTGCTGCGGCCGCGGAGCACAGGCGAGCAGACTGACCGGTCGCCCCAGCAATCGAATCCTGTCCAGCACCATGTCCGCTGAGCATGCATTGGGAACATTTATCCACCCAACGATTGAGGTGACGCAAATATGAAATATAGCCATGAACGAGTTGTCCGCCGACTGCCATATGTCGAATGTTTCAAGGCGCTTGCGCTGGGGACTCTTTTTCTTGACGACAACGTTCCCCCAAATGCCAAAGTGACATTTGCACCGCCCACTTCAAAAGACATGGAAAGCGCTGCGCCCGCCGCATTATTGTTAAGAAGCCTGAAGTCCACAAATTCGCCTGAATTAATTTGAACTCAAAAGTAAAAAAATATTCCACGCAGGATGCCATATGCGTATATAAGAAGATAATTTCTCTTCTATGAGTCTTCTTATTTCTGCCATAATTGGGAAAAACTTGCAGTTATATCGTTCAGTCCAGAAACAGTTACATGAATGTAATCAGAATCGTCTTTCTTTAAAATGAGGCAAAGAATCCCAATTACTGTTTGTTTTTAAACATGCAAATCTGAACAGAGTACACATTCACTTATATATTATGTTAGTTATGAGAATGTGAACGACTGATACTTGACACTTATAATGTGCAATAGGGCTTGAAATATGTCATTGACAGCAGGTTTTCTGGCTGACATAATATTCACACCCAGATACAAAACCTGCTGTTTGGACAGATATTTTATCTTCACAAGACAAGCTGGCCCTTCAGTTTTATACATTTCAAATCACAATATTATTACTGATATAATTTGTGTGAAAGTGAACATGCACTGGAACTGTGTTAGAATGGTTATGCTTATAAAAGGAATTAATTATATTGGTTCGCCGGGTGTTTTAAGTCACGTGCACAACCCTGCTGGAGTTTTGACATGTCTAATTGCAACTCTAAGCATGTATCTTTCTAGTTTTGACTAATGTAATTTTGATTCGCCTTTCACTCTTGCGGACTTACCAATCGGTATAACCATACCCCTTCTGTTTTCCGTGTGTTCCGGGTTTTGATATGACATACTACTGGGGTGTATCCTGAGACCATCAACTCATTTCTATTGTCTCTATGGATGTATTTTATTGCATTTCCTGTGACATTTGCTTCAATGCTTCGATAATTATTCCCCTCTTTTATTAATTATGTGTAACAGATAAGTGTAACTCTACACCTTGTCAGAATGGTGGAGTATGCATCCAGAGGACAGCTACATTTTGGTGTGTCTGTGCACCTGGTTATAGTGGACCTCGGTGCCAATATACTAGCAGTAAGTAAAAACCATCACCTCATCTGTACAGTGTCAGGCTTCAGTATGTTTCAGGATGTAATTGTTAAATCTTGTGACATTTGTTTCAATATGTACTCTTTGTACTATTTTGTTCCACAACAGACGTGTGTGACTCTGCGCCTTGTCAGAATGGTGGAATTTGCATCCAGAGCCCAGCTACAACATATTACTGTGTCTGTGCATCTGGTTATACTGGGCCTCAGTGCCAAAATGTTACTAGTAAGTAAACACTTTGAGACTAGGCCTGGGCGATTAGTGCTTTTCACTAATCGATTAATCGCGGAGGAAATAATCGCGATTAATCGATTAATCGAGATTACCCGGAAGTGACTATACAAGCCGCACGTACTTTGTTTTCATCATAGCGGCACTGCAGTAAACTGCACTAGCATAATGCATTGATTCTTACAAGTTTCAACAGCGATCAGTTCCGATTTCCGAGGCATTGAGCAATGCCATTTTTTTTGTTCTGATAAGGTATAATGCAAAATTCGTGAAGCTAATATCGTCCATAATTACTTCCTTCAGTAAAGTAGGGTAATTTTGCGAAGTGTTGGCCGACAAGGCATGCAGTTACTGCCTCACGTACGTACACACAGACGTAGTCCCATACATGCATGTATAAGTCAACGATAGTATGCTGAACAGTGAACACGATTAGTATACAGTTCACGATTACTGAACAGTGAACACGATTATTACACAGCTCACGATTACTAAACACATCGCGATTATTTTACATTTCACGATTACTCCACATGTTCACTTCACGATTATCATACGATACGATACAGTAGTCCAGTACAGTAATCGTATAATCGAGTAGTCTTGTTCAAGACGGTATTACGTAGTTGTACCTGGCCAACAGATCGCACGTACGTGTACGTGTCAACAAAACAAACGACTTGAAATAACGTCTACGCCACACACATAAGCCTGTAATATTTCGTAGGGCGGTGGAATGGTCCACTTTGTTCACGTGGGGTGGGTAATTGTTTGGAGGGACTAGCGCATAATCAACGTCTTGGACAAGACTAATAATCGAGTAGCGTCTGTACTCGAGTAGTTGAATGCCATAGCGCCATGCGCCAAGCTGGCCGGCCATGGATAGCCAATCCTAAACACGTGGGCCTAAGAAGTTGAGAAAAACTTCGTTGTCAGCTGTCAGGCTTGAATAAAAATTCAGCACGACACGTTTAAACTGTATGTATCCAATAACTCATGTGTGCGACAAGTCCCGACAACATTTCGTTTTATTACTAAGTGAGATAAATAGTATTTATTGGAAATGCAACATAACTAAATGTACCTCAACAAACAGCGAAATGGTATGGCCCTCATTCATGCCTCATCCACGTTGACCATATAAGGCAGTATTATTAGAAGGGCTACTGGTCAATAGCGCTCCGCAATAATGACGTCACAAAATCCCCGGCTGTCAGACAAACATTGTCTCACACGCGTAGTGTACATGGACGCGCGCACCCACGCACGTGCATGGTTGCAATGTTTTTCTGAGATCCGGTGCTATTTTTAGCGTAAGTGCGGAGCGCTATTACAGTGTAATCTCAAAATGTTGTCATGGTACTGTCACAATTGGACGGGCATCCGGTGCACGTGCAGCAGCAGACTTGATATCAAGTCGGTAATTTTATCGCTACACTAGGGGTACGGTGTGCGTGTTCACATTACACTGTGTACGTCCTGCATAATGTCCAATATGCGGGGACGCGACCGCGGTACATATACACCCTCGACCCCTTTGCCTCACTATACGAACGATGCATGATATTGACGGACGGATGGACAAAACACGAATGTCTAACGACTTGTCATCAAGTCTATGCAGCTGCTCCATGCAACACACACGGCATGGCTATTGATCGACTGAGAATAGTAGTAACTCGTGGAATTAGTCGCAACTCGAAGGCACTAATCGCGCTGGCACGATTTATCTAGTAGTTCAGAATTTACTAATCGAGTAATCGACACAGGAATGTAATCGCGATTAATCGATTAATCGAGTTAATCGCCCAGGTCTATTTGAGACCATAACCTCATATCTACAGTGTCAGCTTAATTCAGTATGTTTCAGGATGTACTTATTAAATACTGTGACATTTGTTTCAATCTGCACTCTTTGTTTTATTTTGCACAACTACAGATGTGTGTGACTCTGCGCCTTGTCAGAATGGTGGAATTTGCATCCAGAGCCCAGCTACAACATATTACTGTGTCTGTGCATCTGGCTATACTGGGCCTCAGTGCCAAAATGTTACTAGTAAGTAAAAGCCTTATATAGACCTTCACCTCATTTTCAGGCTTCACGATGTAAATTGAAAATCATGTGACATTTGTTACAATCTGTACTCTTTGTACTATTTTGTACCACTACAGGTGTGTGTGACTCTGCGCCTTGTCAGAATGGTGGAATTTGCATCCAGAGCCCAGCTACAACATATTACTGTGTCTGTGCACCTGGCTATACTGGGCCTCAGTGCCAAAATGCTACCAGTAAGTAAAACATTTTAGACCATCCCCTCATCACTACAGTGTCAGGCTAATTCGGTATGTTTCAGGATGTAATTGTTAAATCTTGTGACATTTGTTTCAATCTGCACTCTTTGTACTATTTTGTACCACTACAGATGTGTGTGACTCTGCGCCTTGTCACAATGGTGGAAGTTGCATCCAGAGCCCAGCTTCATCATTGTACTGTGTCTGTAAACCTGGCTATACTGGGCATCAGTGCCAAAATGTTACTAGTAAGTAAAAGCTTTTCAATGCATTTTAAATTCAGTCAGTTTCCCTTGCGGTTATTTGATGATTATATTAAATAAAAAGCCGTATCCTCTTTGAGTGATCCCCATGTACCGTTCCCGGGTTGCAGCATTGCTTCGCATATGAATGAAATGATCCTTGGGATCTGGCGGTGTGTGCGTGATATCATGGCTTCTGACTGCCAAACTAACAAAGATGATTGACTATTGGGAACACCACCAACGTAGGGCTGGAAAGCTCAGTTGGTAGAGCACCTGAACGGTATTCAAGAGGTCGCCCGTTCGAATCCCACTACAGTTAATTTTTCTTTGTTCACTTTTCAGTAAGTAAAACCTTAGACCATCACCTCATCTGTACAGTGTCAGGCTTCGGTATGTTTCAGGATGTAATTGTTAAATCTTGTGACATTTGTTTCAATCTGTATATACCCTTTGAACCTTTCTGTACCACTACAGATGTGTGTGACTCTGCGCCTTGTCAGAATGGTGGAATTTGCATCCAGAGCCCAGCTTCATCATTGTACTGTGTCTGTAAACCTGGTTATACTGGGCATCAGTGCCAAAATGCTATAAGTGAGTATTTAAACCCAAGACCATCATATCACCTCATCTGTACTTCAGGCCTGGATTTCACGAAACTTTATGATTAATCTTAAGATGATCTTAAAATGAATTAAAGGGGCTGTATCGTCTCGATATTTTCAGGCCTGTTTCTGGGCCCAGAAAGATGAACTGTGACCCAGTGTTATATTGCGCATGCGCGCTGGCTGTCATCACATTTGCATATTAACCAGACAGTGTGACCAAATCATAGAGATACACTAATAAACTAGAGGGCGGGCTCGGCGAAATTTCTGTGACAACATGGGGATCGATCCGCCATTACTGAAAAAGGCACTGCGCCGGCGCTTTATTATCCTTGATGTGTACGTACGGCGTAGTACTTTGTACTGCTCCGTCAGCATATCATTCCCTGGTACGCATGCGTATACGTAATTCGTGCCTTTAATAGTAATGGCTGCATGGGCCCATGCAATCACAGTGCCACAGTACAGGGGAGTATTGTGCGTCCGCCCTCTCGTTTATTAGTATGTATCTCTATGGACCAAATGCACACAGCGTGTATGGCCGGATATGTACTGCACATACAAACCTGGCCTATACGATATTGCGGGATTTGCGCGCCTGCAATCATTTTTTGAACTTCGAGGCGCGCTTGCGGTCAGCTCCCATGGCAATGGCCGGTTCAAACAAAGGGCAATGCAGACATCGCTGCATAATGTAATCTGATACTTTCCCACGGCCGGCCAGTGTGTGTAATTGCCATGTGTACTGTACCATGCATGCATACACTGTATACAGCGTGTACAGTGTAACATTTAAAACTCCTTGCTTCATGTTTTTTGACCAAATGCGATGGAATTATAATATTCCAAGGTACAGTAATTCGGCAACTGTGCATTTCTACATTAAGTTGTAAATTAGCCACTGCAATTCACAGTAATCTGTACATTTCAGATCTGAACAACTACTGTCCGTACATACACTGTACATGGGATGTACAGTACATGTACTGTACATCAAGTACAGCGTACGATACGTTATACCATGGACTCATGGAGCTCCATGGTTATACGGATATACGCTTTGGGACTAGACACGACTTTTCTCACCTTCAGGCGCACCCACGTGAATTTTATTTCAATCAATGGTTAAAAAGAAGTCAAAATGCATATGCATATTATGGTTTAATTTATTTAATAGCACGGGGATATCACATTATCCATGAATAACCAGGGGGGAAGCAAATTACATGGAGGGGGACAGGTTAAACTCGGGGTGGACATAATGAACACGGCGGGGACACTTTTAGCTGGCTGAATCTGTCCGGGCGGACACATTTTGAGGGGAGACAGATATAACATTTACACCGTCACAATAACGGTACCCCGCCGGTGCATTTGAATAGGGCCCTGTCGGTCTATGGGTCATTTATGTGTGTGGTGTACAGGGGTGTCGATCCCGGGATATATCCCCCCAATATTTGATGTGGGGGGATGGCGTGTATTATCATCCCCCCCCCCCCCCCTCAATATTTTGAGGTTGAATGTCATTCAAGTTTATTGTATAGAAATATTACATGTTCCTTTTGGTTTTTTTAGTCTTCGCAGTGAATGTTTAATTCTTCTGCATATCGTTTTAAATGCATTAAAATGCGACTTTTCGACTCTGTTTCTATTAAAAAGTCCCTGGTTTGGGAGGGGGTATCCCACCGCTCACAGCGTCCCCGGCTCGGTCGCTTCGCTCCCTCGCATAGGACACCAATCACCAATCATCCCCCCCAATCATGAAAAGAAATCGACACCAGTGGTGGTGTATCAACGCTGCGCGGTATATATGATTATGAGTTTTGTTTACTTTGTGTACCGACGACGAACGCTGTCGTCGTGGCCAGTTTGCGAATTTACGAAGTACGATCATAGTGCTATTTCCTCCATGATATGACAATTGACATAGCATAGTCGTCACAAAATAAGAAAACGTTTACACCATCTTCTCAACATGAACACTTGGGTCGACGATGTCCGCCATTGGCCTTTTTTGACTGACGAAGGTATGTTTACGCATATTTCCATTGACTTTTAAAACTAGCAAACGTTACTAGTTTGTGAGATATTTGACCAATTATGTTCATTATCATTGACATGGCAAACGGGATCCCGATAGCAGTATAATCCGTCTCCGTCAGACCATGGAGGAAGGAATGACCATGGCGTGGTCACAATCTTTGCAGCTTTAAAAATTGAATGGAAGGGATGAAGCCGGGAATCGGGACAATCCATTTCAATTTACACTGCATGGGTCCACTGAGCATGCTGAGTCAAAAAGTAATTTTAGTTAATCGTTCATTATCATGTTTCACAAAATAAAATTCGTGAACAAATAATTGGGCATTGGACTTAAGATTGCTTTGAAGCATTCACTTCTTTCCCAATCTAAATACAGTAACTTCCTACAAAACTATTGAACATTCAATGTTAAAAAGCAATTAAATGAGTTCTACCTTTTATTATTCATACTCCTAGCTATCCAAGACTACTTCCTGAAGCGTCCAGCGCGTGGTGCTCAACCAAACGCTAACTACCGGTCACTCATAGAGGGCCAGAATCACCTGAGATCTGGATGGGTGGGTCAGATAGTTTACCAACTTCACATCATCATGAAAGCTTCCGTGCGACCTCACAGTCCATCGACTCATTCTGTGGAGGCAACGCTACACAGGTGGAATGCAGAAGTTGTTTGCGTCAAGTGTGACTGCATGGCTAACCAGGGCAAATGTTGTAGTCATACAGCTGGTGTGTTTTACAAAGTGAACCAAGCTGGTACCAACGGCTACACTGGTGTGTCGTGTACTGATACGGCATGCTTATAGAATAACTCAACATCCCAAAATGTTGTTCCTGACACAATTGAGAACATACATGCTTCAACTGAAATGGCTAGGAAGTCCACATTCGCTGCGACAACATCCATCGAGACAGATGAGGAACTGAATGACCTTTTCGGGTCAAGAGTGATTGCAGACCTGGGGCCAATTTCATAGAGCTGCTTAAGCACAAAATTTGCTTAAGCATGAAAAGTCTTCCTTGATCAAACAGGATTTTCAAACAAATTTTCATGTGGTGTTTACTGCTTTTGACTTGTATTCGGCCATTGTTTGCTTAGCATAACATTCACAAGGAGTTTTGGCCAGCATACTGATTTTATCTACCAAGGTTTTTTCGTGCTTAAGCAAATTTTCTGCTTAAGCAGCTCTATGAAATTGGCCCCTGGTGTCGATTCCTGGAACAATAATATACCATGTGTTAACAGCTCGGCCAACTAGAGTCATCATACAGGATAATGATGTATTGCCCAAAGAACATGGTAACTGTTCTCAACAGCAATGTCAACGTATGTGAAGAAACAGACTCCTCGATTGCTGGTAGCGGAAATTCTTTATTGCATCAACAACGATGATAGAGTCCTGTGTGGCAAAACAATATCAGTAAACAATATCAAAATGTGTTAAACTGTAAACAAGCCCAAGGACTATTAACCGATGACAATAAGATAAAATGTGATTAACAAAGAAAGTAAAGACTTACAAACAAAGTGGAATTGGTATGGCAAGACCAAGTTACAACTGATTAACCAAGCAACACTTAATGAAATCGGCACGCATGATACACTGAGCGCTGCCGTTACATCCGCATTTGAGAAATGTCATAGCGCCCTCTAGCGGTGGAATATAGAGACCTATTGGTGGAAACTCTGCATCCCCCCAGTCCGAGGAGCTAACCATATTTCAACGGACTAGTTATTCAGTCCACCGTCCAGTCTCAGGTTCGTAGCGCTTGGGAGGCCGTCGGACGCGGTGAGGGCGCGGAGTGTGAACCGTCCGCTGGGGCTCCGGGACGGCAACTGGCATGGCATCCGGGACGTCCTGGCGGTAAGGGCCGTCGTCGGCCGTAGTTGGGCCCATAGCTCCTGGCGATGCCAGCCCACTGGTAGGTGTGCCTCGAGGCGCAGCCGCCGGAGATCGCACAGGCTCCCGGGGAAGGGCAGGGGGCTCCACGAGGGGCAAGTGGCACAGTGGGGTTCCACTGGTAGGCTTAGGAGTCGCCGCAGGGTGCCGAGGGATGGAGGGAGTAGCTGGTGTATAGGCGCGGAGGAAGCGACGATTGCGCAATGTGAGCCGCCCGGATCCATTGACCTTCACTTGGTATTGATCATGGCCTGGGGACTCCACTACCACGCCTGACCTGTCCCACTTGGTAGGATGGGCACCCTGTTGATTCTGGATGAAGACTCTCTTGCCGATCGTCAGTGGTCGGAGGGGGCGCGAGTGGGCCTGAAGAGATTCCGTGGTGCGAGTCATCCGTGTCCGGAGAGCGTGCTCCCTTGCCGCCCATGCCTGGCGCCAGAGGGGGCGTATGTGTGGATTGGAGAATTTCTCCAGTCGGTTAACGAAGGAGAGGGTGTCTCGTAACGGGCGGCCGAATATGATCTCCGCCGGTGACAGGTTGCAGTCTGGATCGGGTGTGTTACGGAGCTGTAACATCGCACGCATGAAGCGGTCATGGTCGAGGCTGCCCGTAGGGCCAGTATTCGAACCCAAGAGTCTCTTCGCTGTCTTCACTGCGAATCTGCTCTGCCGTTCGACTGAGGGAAACTGACGGAAGACAGGCGATGTCTGACCCCCCATAGGCGGAGGAAGTCTTGCGTGTGACTAGCAGTAAATTCTGGGCCGCCATCGCTGGAGATCTCCTCTGGAACACCAAACGTGGTGAAGTATGAGCGGAGATGGCGGACCAGGCCGGCAGATCCACCGAGGCTTGTACCTGCTGATGAGCTGTATACCTCCACCCATCCTGACAAGCGGTCCCCTACGGCAAGGTAGTGGCACCCTCCGTGATCAAAGAAATCAGCAAAAATCGCCTCAAATGGGGATGACGGTGGTGGTGATGGTAGCAGTGGTGTGGCAGCTTGTGAAGGAGCGTTTCGGTTGCAATCTGTGCACCCCTCTCGGGTATCACGGATATCCTTTGACATCCCTGGCCAGTACACAATGGTGCGAGCACGCTGTTCCATTTTGGACATACCTTGGTGGGCAGCGTGGAGAGTCTGTAAGACACGACGGCGAAGTGATGGGGGGACCACCACACGATCCTGATAGAGTAGGACTCCCTCATGGGTGTAGATGGACTCGGCAATGGGCCCGAGATTGGCAATGGCGGGATCGTCACGATCAGGGGGTTGGGCCCCCTGCTCAATCAGCTGCAGAAGGTGACCGAGTGATGCATCCGCCATCGTCTCCTGTGCGATGAGTGGCCATGAGATCAAGCCGAGCTCCTGGGCTTCGCTGCAGATCGAGGCCATCAGCGCCGATTCTATGATGTCGGGGCGGCTCGACGAAGTCAGTGGACAGTCGTTCACTAAGCCTGACGGGGAAGGGTGTCTGGACGCTGTGTCAGCGGCATGGTTACTCCTACCAGGCATGTGCTGTATGGCAAACCGCCATGGGAGGGTGCGCTGCTTGAGCCGGAACAGACGTGAATTGGATATCTCATCCAGCGTGCGGTCACCGAAGATCTTCACAAGCGGCTTGTGGTCCGTTACCACGATGAGCCTTGGGTGAAATACCGCGACTGCTCGAGGCCCCAAGCCACAGCCAGAGCTTCCCCCTCAATGGCTGCGTAGCGTTGCTCTGCTGAAGATAGGAACCGTGAGCCAGCCAGGGTGACCCTCCATCCCCCGGGGCAACAGTCTGGCATGCCTGATGAGCACCTGCAGTGTTTTTGGAGGAGGAAGTAGCCGATGCCACGCTTTGACCAGTCGGGGCGGAGGCAGGTGCGCTTCCTGGTGTCGAAGATTTCAACGCCCTGACGTATGGCTTCAACGATCGCTTTCTTGGACGCCTGGAAGGTCTCCTCTAACTCCGGGGTCCATGAGAACTTGCAGCGTGAGCTGAGGAACGGCTAAAATGGGGCCATCGTGTCACGCAGCTGGGCGTAGTTGGCCACCTGGTTGACAAGGCCAAACCAACTCCTGATGTCTGTCGTGGAGCTTGGGGAGGGGAAGTCCCTGATAGCGTCGAGGTACTTCGGGAGAGGTTCGATGGCCGAGTCTGACACCCGGAAGCCGGCAAAGTCCACACTTCTCTCAGCAAACTGGAACTTGTCCGGGTTCAGAACAATACCCGCCTCGCCGACAAGAGTGAGAAAGTCGATGGTCCTCCACCAGTGCTGCTCCAGGTCGGTGTCAAAGTGGATGGTGTCATCAACACATCGTTCCTTACGCTCAAAGGTTAACAGTATGGCGTCAAAGCGGCGATTGTACCCATCCCCCGATGACAAGAAGCCAGCGTCCGAAGGGTGTGATGAAGGTGGTCAAGTGACGGTCGGATGCACGCAGGGGGACGCTGTGGTAGCCGTTCCAGGCATCTGTGACTGACTTCCACGTGTCCTTTGGAATACGACGAGCGAGTTGGAAAGGCGATTCCATGGCAAATGTTTCCCGTTTACAGTACTTGTTCAGCGGAGAGAGATCAACTGTCCGACGGGGGGCGCCGTCGTGTTTTCGTGTGATGACCATGCGATGGCACCAGGTCACCGGTTCGCCGTATGGCACGCGCTCTATGACACCGAGGGCTTCGTCATGGAGAAGGTCGTCGTGTACCTGCTGTTGCCAGTGTAGGGGGATGTTAGCCGGGGTGTGGCAGGCCTTCGGTGGCGCTGTTGGATCGATATGTATCTCGACTGGGGGTCCCTCCATGCATGGCAATTCTCGATGGGGGCAGGTGTTGAACGTGGAAGAGCCGTATTTGTCAAGCAGCCACGCTTTCATTCGCTTGTTGTTTTCCACTGTGCATGGGAATGGCAACTTAGGTGGGCGTGGTGGCGCAGGGTCACGTTGGGGGCAAGAGCATGTACCATCATGTTTGGTGTAAGGTGCCCGGCACCCCTCGTCGATGAACCCGGTGGCGTTCATGGGTGGGGGGTCACGTGATGTGCCCTGGCCCTTGGGGTCATGAGGCTAAGGCTAACGGGGTTCAAGTCGTCCCTGGAGAATCCACAGGCCAAGAAGTCTGCCAGCGACCATAAGTCTGATTGGGCACCTGTATCTGCAATCGCGGAGACCTCTGCCTGGACGTTTGCAGATCCAGGGGTGCTGGCCTTTCTGGTTCGGGCTGATCTGTCGACCGAGACTGTTATCGGGACCCTGGGGTGGTCTCGGAGGCGGGCTCGCTTCCACTCACCTTTCGTGAAGATGTGATGGTCCAACCTCGTGGGTGATGGTTCGTTGACATTGCTATGCGTGGTTGGTGCATGTCGGTGGTGTCGTCGTGACTGATTAGGCGAGGGATGGGGGCCACCATGCTGAAAAGCTGCAATCTGTGAGATCGGGCCTGACTCCAAGGCCTAGACGTTGGACGTTGGGGCCTGGTGTGGTCGTGGCTTGCTTTTCTTTCGTCGATCGGCCCTGAAGCAGTCGATGCAGACTCGGTGGGGTTTGGAATTCCACCCCCGGGTCCCCTCAGTGAAGATCCGGAACGCCCCCTTGCAGCCTGGGCAAGTTGCCTCCTTGGTCCGGTCAGCGTGGGATGGCGTAGTCGGCGAGGGTGTGGGTTGAGCCTTTTGATGCTGGAATGACGATACAGCGGACAGGGCCGATGAGGGGAGGGCGTTACGAGCCATTTCCTTGGTTTCTACGAGAGCGATCACATTGTTCACTGGATTCTTGTGGATGTCTGCTATCCCAAGTACTTCACGTCGGATGTCTGGATCGTACAGTCCATTGAGGAGGACATCACGTACTATGTGATCTGTGTAGTCGACGCTCTTGCCGCATTCACACTGTGCGGCAAAAGCACAAGGCTCAGCTTTCCCACGCACCCTGGCCAAGAAGGCCTGGGATGCTTCGTCTCGTTCCTGGCGTAGCTGGAGCAGGTCGGTACGTAAGACACAGGTTGCCACCGGTATGACTGCAAGGGAACGCATTGCGGTAAGCAGTTGTGGCAGGGTGTTGGATGCAGCGTTGGGGTTTGCTTTCAGTATGCCATCACCCAGGGCAGTCCCAGCACACTGGAATAACTGTGATGCGGCTGATGCCTCGTCTATCCCCGATCCTGTGCGGAAAACCTCCCATCGGCGGACGAAAACATTCCAGTCTTCAATGGAGACGCCAACATCAACTTTGGGCCGGTCCAACTTCGGGCCTTTTGGTGCAGGGTGTGTGTGGGCTAGTGCATGGTTCGCTAGGAGGGCGATAGCCAGTTGTTCTGAAACATCGGTGGTTTTGAAGGTGCAAGCTGGCACCGAGCACTCGACGATTACCATGATGACTCTATCATGAAGAAACAGACTCCTCGATTGCTGGTAGCGGAAATTCTTTATTGCATCAACAACGATGATATCAGTAAACAATATCAAAATGTGTGAAACTTTAAACAAGCCCAAGGACTATTAACCGATGACAATAAGATAAAATGTGATTAACAAAGAAAGTAAAGACTTACAAACAAAGTGGAATTGGTATGGCAAGACCAAGTTACAACTGATTAACCAAGCAACACTTAATGAAATCGGCACGCATGATACACTGAGCGCTGCCGTTACTTCCGCATTTGAGAAATGTCATAGCGCCCTCTAGCGGTGGAATATAGAGACCTATTGGTGGAAACTCTGCAGTATGCAAGTCTGTATTTGACAAATATGTCAAATGTGAAGGGCAGCTAAGGGAAAATCTTGCTACCAAGGACCAAAACTCTAAACGTTGGCGAGACCAGCGAAAAATCAGAATAACGAGTAGTGAGGCTGCAGAGGTACCGAAGAGGGCAGACCCCAAAAAGTGGATCTACCGTAAATTCAACAGCAGGTTTTTAGGAAATGCTGCCACAAGACATGGACATGAGTGTGAACCCTTCGCTCGTACTTTCTATGAACAAACTTACCACAAGAAAGTGGAGACCACAGGACTTGTTGTCCACCCATCAGAACACTGGCTCGGTGCCAGCCTAGATGGATCCATTGACGATAACACTATCTTGGAAATGAAGTGTCCAACTTCCACAAAACTGGAACCATTATGGTGCTAGCCTTATCAGAATGGTTGAATCCAATAAGTATGATGTTCGTATGGTAGGTGGGAAATGCGTTCTTCGCCAGACTGCCTCTGGGTTAGGGTATTATTATCAAGTTCAAATAGCAATGCATTGTGCTAACTAGGAACTTTGTATATTTCTTGTATGGACAGCTAATGAGCATGTAATTACAGATGTTCCTTACAACAAGAATTGGGTAGAAACACAATTAGATCACCTCAAGTCCATTTACTTCCAGCATTTCTTTCCTGCTGTCTCCACAAGAGTTGCACTTGGACATATGAAAATCAAGTCACTGACGTAATAGAGTACATATAACACTGTCAAGACTCCATCCAGATGTAAATGTATATGTTCATGTTTATGAAGGGCTTGAAGATGCAATATCCCTTAAAGGTATAATACAGGACTGCACTCATACTCTGTCTGATCAAACATGTACAAGAAATAATAAACCTGTGAAAATTTGAGCTCAGTCGGACATCTGAGTCACCAGCCTAAAATAGCGAAAACCCGACTCAATTCTTCTGATAAAACATGAAGAATGGTTTTGATCTTCCCCGAGATCAAAACTGTTTCCGGTCTTTGTTTTACTAATTTCTGGATAAATGCAGCATTTCAGGTGGAAATATTTTAACGGAATGTTTCTACCAGCACCAAGCGCGGTTCTAGAGCCAATATTTTTGGGGGGGGCTAGAAGAGCCATTATTTTTTGGGGGCTAGAATACCCAATATTTTGGGTTCTTCTAACACTCGCTACAGATTTGTCTTATTAGGGGTCGAAAAACACGCACCTAGTATCATACACTACGCGTTTTTTATGAAAATTTCCAGTATTTTCAAGAATTTGTTTTTTCAATTGCATTTTTTGGGGGGTTAGACAGAAATTTTGGGGGGCTACAGCCCCCCGTAGAACCGCGCCTGACCAGCATCATCTTCATACCTTGAGTGAAAGGGGATAACTTAAACAACTTAAGTGAGGGTGCCCTTTATGTTTGTTCCAAAAATCGTTCGAACGAACAATATTTGGAAAGGACACTTAATATTGATTTCCTTTCCTTTCCAATGGTGACTGTTTGCACTGTTTACGAAGTGTTGAGTCCATTTTCTTTCTCAAACTCAATAATTTTGTTAGTTTTTAGAGGCCTTGCAAATCCTATAATGCTCCCTTAACGCACAAAGATATAGCATTTTTTTTGTACAACGCGTATTACAAGCTTATTGTGTTGTGTATTGCCAGAAACTTTCCCACCTGATTGTTGAAAAAAATCTGGTCAGGTACTGTCATTCTGAATGTCTGAGGCAGTGGAGGGTGAGGGTGTCCTTTATGTTTGTTCGTGTAAAATTCCTAAATAAATCAGTTGCATTATAGACAATTACACATAATAGCAACGTAATATTAGAGACTGTAAATCATGATTTGTAGGTGGAAAGAGTTATGGAGTAAATGTAGTTGCCACATATACGGATCCATTTTGAGACATTAATAACCCTTGTGAGCTTTTGTTGAATCAGCTTTGTTCAAACCCTGTCTAGTTGACCATCATGGATATGTCTGATACATGGTTTTGTCAACCATCTGATGAAGCCATCCCAAGGCTCCATTTGTTTTATTGTTTGAATTATTTTTTGCTTGGTTGATCCGGAAAATGTCACTTATTAAACAGTTCATCAATCATATGAATTGCATATGCCTATTGATTTATTGATTGGGGTCATTCCAATTAAGTAAATCCGTTTTTATTAACTTTAATCATCCAATAACCACAAGGGTAACATGACTGGATTGTTGTTGTTTTTTAAGTCATTGAAAAGTGAACAAAGACGAATTGAGTGATCGGGATTCGAACCAGCGACCTCTGGAATACCGTACCGGTGCTCTTTAACTGAGTTATCCAGCCCTAATGGTGTCCCTAATAGCCAGTTATCTTTGTTCGTTTGCATTCGTGCAGAAGCCATGAATTAAACCACACACATACCGCTATTCCAAGGAATTTTTTTATCAATACGCGCAGTATTGCTTCAACCCGATAAACGGTATATGGGGATCACTCAAAGAGGATGCTGCTTTTATAATCAAATAACCACAAGGGAAACTAACCGAACAAAGAAAAATTGACTTGAGCGGGATTTGAACAAGGGACCTCTTAATGAAGTCAAATGTTGCCTTGCTACGTACTTGCCAGTATGAATTAAAGTGTTTCGCGTATCTTTACTGTGTTATTTTTCCAGAATGTTCAAACAAAATTTTAATTAACAACATAGCAACTTCAAAGCTTTATGATACTGATTTAGTTAAATAGTATAAGAAATGCCATCACTGGAATCATTATTGGGAAGAGCAGATTGCCCTTAATTCTCTAAATGTTTTTTTTTTGGGGGGGGGGCTAGAAGAGCCATTATTATAGACCCTTCTTCTTAGACTCGCTTCTGCTATGTCTTATCGGCAGTAGAAAAATGTGCACCTATTTTATTTTTGTGGGGGTAGACAACATTTGGGGGGGGGGGGCTCAAGTGTCTATGTGTAACTGAAACATAATAGGCCTTCGTCCTAAAAATGTATAAAACATTTATTAACAAATGTGTATAACAGGTAACATGTAGTGTGGCTCGCACAATGCGGAGGAACATGCTTAGTAGTGTCTCTTTTTCTTTTGATTTTATAATTTCTTTTTTTTTATGACGTCTGTAGATTTTAGCAAATGGTCATTAGTGGCATATATTTATTTCTACTTTAATTGTGTGCCTGTTATCACTGGAATTATTTTTCAGCCAGTGGTGGAGACACCTCTCCGCCTACCATCAGTGGATGTCCAACCCAAGGAGTGACAATAACAGCCCCAGCAGGTGCGATCTCTGCCGTAGTGACTTGGACTGAACCCACAGCGACGGATAACTCTGGAGGACAAGTAACACGCACGTCAAACCACTCACCAGGCCAAACCTATCCAATAGGACAGACGAATATCGTGTATACATTTACTGATCCATCTGGAAATCAAGCAACCTGTAGCTTCACAGTTACTGTCTCAGGTAAATGACTGGAAAACACCATGACATACATAAAACGTGTTGTACTTATTACTTGTACAGTTCGGTAAGGAAAACAATGCTTAGTTCTTTATCTTCCAGCAATATAGCATTGTGCTTTTTTGTGACTGGTGTAGAATGTAGAATTTCAGCTTTTCTGTTTTTGTTCTTGATTTTTTTCACACTTTCGAGTGCAAAAAAAGTTTGCAGTTCGGATTAGTTTTTTCTTCCTCTCATCTTTTTTGACTTTTTCACACTTTTCAAGTAAGAAAATGTCATTTTATTTCCACATTAAGTAACGGAAATGTATTGTTTTGTTCTGATTTTTCCCTTTTTCTGCTGTTCAACTATGACAGTCACTTTCTTGTCTTCCAAATCCCATTGACTTTGTACACAGAATTTGTACACCCCACTTTGGTCACTTTTGAACAGTACATGTGCCGCGAACATCTTCGTTATCATGACGTCATCATATGTCACATCAAAGTGCCTTAAAAGGACAAATTGTACATTCCAATGAACGGAACCCACTTCTCGAGTGCGAAAAAGTTATTGGCTTTTCCGTGAATAACGGAAAAGGTATTGTTTTTGTTTTGATTTTTTTTTGGGGGGGGGTGGGCTTTTCCGATGTTATCAGAAGGATTGCGTTTGTTCGACTATGATTTTCTGGTCTTCCAAATCCCATTGACTTTGTACACAGAATTTGTACACCCAACTTTAGTCACTTTTGAACAGTCAATCTGAACCAAACTTAGTACAAACAAAGTCCTGTACAGCTTAGTGCCATAAATTAAAGGGCAAAGTTCACATGCCAGTAAACGAAACATTTTGGATCATTTAAGTTCTTTGAACAACATAACTAGTAAACGAAATAAGGTATATTTTTATTTATTTCTTGTAATTCTTAAGTGTGCGTCACAGATCAACACTGTGAAAGCAAAATACTGTGACTTCATCATATGACGTCAGAAAAATTACATTTTGTGTAACACACTAACATATAGAAGACATGGGCCGATCGTCATTACAATTTTAATGGGTATATAGTATGTGTGTCCGAGATGCTAAATGTGAAAGGACATCAAGTGACGTGTTGGTAGATTTTTTATGAATTAGTAAATATTTTAAGCTTCCTTTATATCCAGGAAATTCAAACGTTCAGTATCCGTGATTGTGCATTACAGGGACAATGCTTGTAGATAAAGGTCCAAATCTGTCCCGTGCGTCAGCTCATAAATGTTGTCTACAAAACCGTCAAAATATTTGGATGACTAGCCAAGAAAAATGTACGAAAACGTCTTTTCTCAACGGCAAAAGAATGTTTAATAGAAAGGCGCCCTCTATCGTTAGGTTTATGTTTGGCTTTTCCTATGTTATCGAGGGCGTCATTATTAGATTTTTTATGAATTTTTAAATCGCATTGTCTGTAAACCCCATTGACTTTGTACAGAGTTTTGTTCTTGTCAAGTTCCTTTCAGCATTTAATTATCTGTTTACTTTACCACTTCAGCTATCATTAACTAATTGCATGATTAGCACCACCTGGTACTGAAGTGTGTATGTTCTGCTTCAGGAGATTATCTCAGTGGAATATGGTGCTCATAAACTGGGCCTGTTTCTGTAATATTCCTTCCCCCATAAAGACATGCACTTTTCTAATAAGTCATCAAGTTTCATATTGCATGATGATTGGGATGCTATGTATATATGCCTGTTTGATAATGCAATGAAATAAGGGAATGTGAAATATCCTTAATGTCTGTGATTACTTTCATTACAGTTTCTATTCCAGTAACAACTTGGTCCATGGATACATCACCTCCAGATGCTTCACCTAGTGTTACAATTATCGTCATCATTGTGGTTGTTTTCATTTTGATGGTTATCGTGATTGTGATTGTTGTCTGCTATCTGAAACGTCGGGAGCATGGAGAGCAGGCAGCTAAGCTACAGCCCTCTACTAGAGGGCAGGAATTGGTGAGTGGGGTCAGTCTTCAAGTTGTTTGTTTTAATCCAATAAGATTTATGCATATCCATTCTGACATCTTGATGTTCTGCATATTTAGTATTTTCCTCAGGGTGGCTGTGAATAAAAACAGAACCGAACAAATACAACATGGTCATTTGTTGTGATTTAAACGTCATGAGGAGCACAGTTATAGATGAACCTTTGCAGCAGTCAGATTGAGGTACTGGGCAGGTAAAATACCTCCCTCCCTGAGGAAGAAATTAGGTCGCACTAACACTTATTTATACTTTTGTACAAAGAAAATGGTAAACAACTATTATGACTAACCCTGAATCTGCGCCAATGTTTGTTGTAACTTGTATCACTCAATTTATTTAAATCCAAGTATAGCTTAGGTATCATTGATAGCCCAGGTTTTTCTTTTGAATGTATATTATTTTGAAAAACATTCCTGTTTTTTTTCGTTATGAAATGTTTGCGAGGAGATGAAAACGGTGATCACAAATTGTGGTCATAATGAGGACTGACTGTCCTCTGACACAATGGATTACGCAATAAAATTGTACATTTGATTGCATGAAACCAATCCCAATTTCACTTGCAATTGAATAGGCAGTTACCACAAAACCACAAAGCATTTGCTTGGAGTGTTCACCATTCTGTACCAAATGCTCATTTATAAATATCAAATCAAGTGTAAGCTTCACCTTATGCTAAATACATGTACTTGGAGAAAAAAGTACTGACTAGAAGTACATGTATTTACTTAGAAGCATCTGCTAGTTTTTATGAATACGAGCCATTGTCTCATGCAAGTCTTGAGACGAACTATATACATGTACGTATAAGTACACGCAAACACCTGTCATTAATGCATGAAGTTATGCACATCATCATATCTAATTGGCATGCATCTCAGCCTCTTTTCATCAAGTACAGCCCAGAATGTAGACAAAGACAGCAGCCCTCGACACTGGACCACATGAAAATGTCTACTTCAATCCCCTGACCCCTCCAAAGCCAAACTTTTGATATTAATTTCAAGCATGAAATGGAAATGTATTTATAACATTTTTCCTTTTATGAGACTGCCCATGAAAATGGAATAACTGCAGAGACCGACAACACCGTGTCAGACTATGAGGTGGATGGTGGTGAACATTCACTGCATAATGGTCATCCAGTACCAACTTATAGAGATGTGGGCTTGACATCATGGGCTAAACAATGGAATATTCCATGGAACAATCTGATGATAGGCGAGAAGATCTTAGGGAGTGGACTGTTTGGAGAGGTGCTTGATGGAGTCATCCATGTACATGGGCAGTTTCTCAAGGCAGCTATTAAGAAACTCAAAGGTAGGCATACAATAATGAGGCACATCCAATATCTTCAAATCAGAAGGATAAAATAGTTTTAAGGTTGACAGAACAGCACGCTTTGCCACGTCATTGGAACATTTATGGTGACATTTTTTTTTCATTTAATATGCCTCCTGTAGATGCCTCCTGTAGATGTCGTTGGAAAATGGTACACAAACTGAGGAAAACTAGAAGTGGAAAACCCAGCAAAAGCCTAGAATAAAATCCAGCTTTATATAATAGCCCAATGGGAGAATCATGGCTGCTATCTTAAAACAGCATGCATCATTTGTCAAAGGAATGTTTATTTGCCAACAAAATTGAACATGGTTATTTAACCATGTATTTCCATAATGCACATTTCCTCATATGTGAATTATAATTCAATTTAGGGTATCCCATAATTGTCCTGTGCTTATCGTGCATCTAGTATTATTATACTGGGCTGATACCAAAGACTACTGAAAGTGCAATGCTACATCATGACAATTCACCATACCATAACACATCCTGCAATGTTCTTGAATTCTTTTACTAACTTCAAATCTCTGCTTGTCTGGTATCAGTTTTCCACCCTCTGTGGAAACATATACATTCCAATCCCATTAACTGCACTTACACACACTCTTCTGTTAAATGTGATAACATCAAAGAGCTATATTAGAATTAATATAGCTCTATGGATAACACATTATGTTTATTAGGAAAAGACTCAGCTTGATAGGGCCAGCACATTAATTCAAACTCGGTATCCCACATACCACAATTTAATTATTTTTATCAGGGTGAAGAAATTACGCAAATTAGGTTGACCCAAGGGTGTAGTGTGTTTATGTCTAATTTGCATAATTCTGTCATAATGCCTTAATTTGTCCACAAGAGAGTTGTTCTGTCTTTCATTTAACTTCGATTTCCTGCTTCATTCCATCTTTCTGGCTCTAGTTATAACAATCTTGCTGAAATCTTATGCATCACAGCTAGTCTCCCTAGACAGTAGCTTACGTTTACAAGATCATTGTGTCATTTCATTAAGAACGTCATAATTTATGTAGTATGTTATCATATCACTGTGGTTCAGCGATGACGGAATATTGGTCATTGATTATATGATAAAATACAAGTACAAATGAATCAAAAAGGGAACAGATAGGTTAAGAGAAAAATTATCAGATCTAGATATGATGATAAGTATATAAAAATCAGAGGTCGATTTTACGAACTCATCGTAACTTGCTACCTATCGTAGGACTTAGAATGCATTGCAGCACAACGTAGGATATGATGGGTTATCCTTCGTAACTAACTCGATGGCGATCGATCGTATAGGGCTTCGTGAAATCGATGCCTGGTTTGTCATGCTAATGCTAATGCATACAGGTAAAATATGACCGGAAAAGGAATTGATGAGCTCTATGGGAAAGTAAATAATGTTTTCTAAGGTGTGCACTCTGGATGGTGTTCAAAATGTGTGGAGTAAGATCTAAAACGAACCGATCAGTGGGGTATTGACTGACCTTAGAAGTGATGAAAATTTGAGAAGTTAGTATTTTTAAGCATTTTTTGCCCTGCGTTGTACAGACCCCATTTACAGTGTATCTGCTGGATCACATGTATTATTAATCATAATTATAAATGTTTGTCATTACTTCAGCCCATGCAACAGAAACTGACCGACGGAACTTCATGGAAGAATTCCATATCTTGACTCATATTGGTCAGCACCCAAATGTGGTTGGTATCCTTGGTGCATGTCAATATGAGGGTAAGTGGCGATGGTAGTTGTCCAGTTGTTGAACTATTTTATGAATCATGTAGCAAGTAAGTTTTTCTTATATCACACTGTGGCCTAGCTCATGCCTCCTTTATAGAATTTGACTAAGACTTCACTGTTCTTTATTGGAATGATTTTAGCAATGGGTTTTACTAAAAGGCACTGTTGGTTAGTAAATAGCATAATGTACACAATCGTTCATGATATATTCTGCAAATTCAAATCATTAGATAATTTGTTCGTGGCTTTGGAGTACCTACCCAATGGTGACCTTCGCTCTTACCTGAGAAATGCCAGAAGCACTGAGGATGATAGTCAGTTATCTGTGACTCCAGAGAAGCTAGTCCAGTTTGCTCTAGATGTGGCAACAGGAATGCAACACCTTGCTGCATTGGGAGTGAGTACAATAATTGATCTATGAAAATAATAATAAAATATAATCAAGTTATCATACAATTTCTGAAAAAGAAATGTGCATCACTTGAAATGATTGCTACTAATAATACAAATGTATTTATAGGTAATACATCGTGATTTGGCGGCAAGGAACATTCTTCTTGGAGATGATCTGGTTGCCAAGGTTTCTGACTTTGGTTTATCAAGAGGAGAAGATGTTTATGTCCAGACATCAAAGGTATACATACATGTACATAGTCTTTTTAACTTCATTAGAATGCCAGTCTCACGTTCATAGTAATATATTAATAAAAATGATTATTTAATGTATATAAAACAAATTATAGTACATGCTTATCAAATGGTGGAATGTTGTACGTCGCTTCTTCAATTAGTTTGAAGGTGGTTATGCCTGATTTATAAATAGGTCTATTTCTTTACATTTCAGACTCGTGTTCCTACTCGTTGGTTGTCTCTGGAGTCACTGCGTAAACAGATCTACACATCACAGAGTGACGTGTAAGCAAAATACACATGAGTTTGAACAATGGCCAAATAATGATAGATACTTGGACAGTAATAACATTACAAAAAAAAAACTCTGAGTTATAACTTCTTCTCTTTTTTCTCATAAGGTGGTCCTTTGGAGTTCTTCTATGGGAAATCGCTACACTGGGTATGATTCCACTCTAATGCAATTTTATGATGACATAAACTAATGATACAAGTTGAGTTAACTGTAGACATGAAGCATCCTGGAGTTTCATATAAACTAATGATACAAGTTGAGTTAACTGTATACATGAAGTATCCTGTAGTTTCATATTATGTATGGTATGATAACATGTTCATAGTGGACTTGCTCGGCTGTTTGCCAGTATATATCATTGTATCATATTCATTATCCATAGGTGCAACACCATATGAAGGCATTCAATCCAGAAATCTTCTGTCAAAGTTAGAGAGTGGTTATCGTATGCCAAAACCAGTCAACTGTGATGATGAAATGTAAGTATTGAATAAGATCCTCTAGCTTTTCATTTGATTTCAGATAAATTCCAGACATGCAGTGTTGACTGATTTGACATTCTTTATTTTTTATTCCAAATATCTTAATTATGTTTACTAATGAAGTTGCATGTTGTAACCATTATGATGCAGAGAGCTCCTATATGGGGCTAAGCATATGATCATTTAACCATCATGGTTACCAAGGTTACTAGTTCTATCCCTTTCAACGTGACCAAAGAAAGGTATATTATTTAATGATCATTGGTTTTCGTCATTAACTTACATTTAGCGGTATTAAATTTTTTATCAATGAGTTATTTCATGTAGATATTTATTGATTATAGACTTTGAAAATGTTTGGTTGGCCAAGATATTCACTTATCGACTACTCAAGTCAGGTTGCTTGTTTAATCACAACGGACGCAGTTTCCATGTTTGTTCCCAGTTTCAGTAGGATTAGGTTGAGTAGTTAGAACATGGAGTTAAATTAGTGTATTCAGTTGTCATATATCACTGTAGTATATTACACTTGGGTTATGTATAATGTCAGTTTAATGCTTGCTGAGGTCTTCCAAGTCTTCCTTGTTCTCATTGACCTATAGGTCATGCACTTCCAATGATGCATTGCTATAATTAGCACACATAGTTCAAGCCTTTTTCATGTAGGCCCAGATTGATATAGGAAACTGATACAAAATAATTGGTATGAAATCAAGCCCATTGACTTGCCAGAATCCAGCATAATTGGGATGTTTGTTTGTCTTTGCTTTCCCCACAAATGATATTACATAGAAGTAATCTAGGCAATTATATTTTTCACATTATGTGGCATTTTGCAACTTTCTTTTATTTGTCTCAGCTACAATCTGATGCTAAAGTGCTGGCAGGAAAACCCCAAGGAGAGGCCAACATTTAAGAAATTGACATCGCTCCTGAAATCAATGGCTGACAACAAAGATGATCATGTAAGTGTATCATTACAAGTTATAGATTATAGATTGATCAACAGATGGTATTGTTGTTTGTATTATATGCACCTTTTGTAATTGTACATTTATAATGTACATGTGAAAAGGTATTTTCTAAAAAAAACTTACTCTATAAAAAGCACTTTTTCGGGTATTTTGCTCAGTCCATTATGTAAAATATTTCCATCTATAGTTAAACATCCTAAGCATATCATTGTTAATTCCCCTTCAAAAAATGAATTTTGAAGTGATTTAAATTCATAAATTTGAGGAGTGATAGAATGTTAGCTTGTACGTGATACCTTAGGCGTTTACTCTTGACTCATCCCACATGGGTAATGGTATAAATCTTTCATTATAGGAAGTTCTAAGCATTGCAGTATTATTGTTACTTTCTTTTCCTTGACTGCAGCTGTACATGCGATTATTACCAAAGTCAGATAGCTACATGTACTTGATGATACGTCCAGAGCTGGATGATAATTGATATCATCTTAGAGTGTATCTGAGCAGTGAGCTGGATTTCTGAGCAATGTAGACTACAGTCGATGCACTACAGATAAACGATGAGATTGAACTTCTGTCTTCAAATATTGACATTACAAGTTAATAGTGTAGGTTAACTCACTAGTTGTACGCTCATATATGGTACTTGGCTTAATCTTAATGAAATTAAATCAATGACATAAGTGACAAGATTGATTAGAGTTTAACATAAATACATACTTTGCTTACCTTTAGCTTTGACATGAAAATTATATTGTGCTTTTAAATCACAATGTACAGCTACCATATATATTAGGAATGTAGGCTAATCGTTGCAGAGTTCTTGTTTTATTAGAAATCAAGAGAATGTAGTTATTGTTATGTAGTGTCACGCGAGGGCGAGCCTACTTAATTGGTTGTCCAGGCCTGGGCGAGGACGTTGGGAGGGGGAGCTGATCCCCCAGGACCCGGTGACAAAAGAACTCAGTACACAGCCACGGATGATTAATCAGAGATGATTGGTGTTGATCTTTTATTCCAAATTTACAATAATTGTGTATATATATACAAATATCTTGAAAACCCCTGTGACACGAAAGGGAAAATAAATAAAAGCAACAACTTAAGGAATAGCACTGAATGTGATTGGCTACATGTACATTGTCTACAAGTCTACGAGTTAACAGGCTCTACAGGCACAAACACATACGTACCCAGTTGCATAAGGGCTAAAGGCAATCACATTATGGAGATGGTACAGTCTCCTATGGGGACGGACTCCAGAAAGCTGAAGCAGTAGTTACTGTCAATGAAAAGTCATAACCCCATACAATACACATGATGTACATGGCATCAGATCAATTAGTACAATATAATGATAGCCTTTCATAAAATATGGCCACTCATGATACAACAGGACGAGACCCAAACGATAGTACTGCAGTACGAGTAAACAATTTGCATGTATTATAATAAGGTCAGAAGGTCGTACACATGGTTTCACACACACCGGGACGCCATTCATTTACATGTGAGAAACAACACACACACGATAATGCGTGTGCGGTACAATGTACATGTACGTAATACATATAATGCATGTATTAATATTAACGCAATGGCATATGCACTGAATAATCTTCACACAATGGTGACACAAAATGCTGCAAATGACCGATTATTTGGACAATGGCTCGATATCTAATCAACCCACTAATATGGCGAAGTAAAACACTCACCATCATCGTCACAGAATATGCCCTCAAAACATCAAAGGAGAGCAAAAAGCTCGACTCTTGGTCGAGAAAAGGACCCAAAGTTCTAGGTCAACGGCTCATCAAATCTGTGTGTCAGCGCAGCACGTCGGCAGCGAGTGCGCGACGTCCCGCAGCACAGCATGGCCATAATAGATCAATGCGCCACAAACAAGTAAAAGTGCATGAAATGCCATATAGACGCTATAAATAAACTTTACATTACATCATTGTTTAAGGAACTAATTCGCTTGGCGAATTAACACAAAACCAGATATAGACCTTTCTTTTGTTTATAAACACTGGTTGGCAAGATATGGGCGGCCAAATGTTGCAAATCATTTCGTCTTCTTCACAGACGGCGTAAACAACTTCAAAGTTTTTGCAAACTTTCCATTAGTCATATAGGCCTACTTTTAGACTTGTCACAAGGCTTCAATCAATACAATAAATTATCTCATGGTGTAAAAACCCAGACCACCACAGTTAGAATTTGAAATACACTTTTAATTTCATGAGATATGTGTCCACCGATCATTTAGAAATGTATAAATATTATGGGAATGGAAATTAATTAAATACTCAAGGTATACACCATTTAGTCGCATAAATGTATTCCTAACTTGATTGGCAAATATTATACATGGAATTGCTCATCTTGTATTGAGGCTTATAGAATGCACGGTGGTGAAGGGTATACAATACACTGTATATGTGAAATACTTAATGATCAAATTCGTTATACTCCGCAATTGTATGGTTGAATATCTCTTTGCAGCTGGTTAATTCTGTACTGCAAGGCAGAAATTTGTGAGAACCATGTAATGGGTAGTCTGTATTGAAAGTGCTCTGTGGACGTAGGGCCCCCGTGTTGCTTTTCACTTACGTGTAGGGATGGTCCATACGCAAATATCATTTTTATGCGTGGATATAAATACAGCGCCTGCAATGCATTGTAGTTGGGCAGCAATATGTTCAAACTGTTGGGATTTCCGCGGTTTCAGTAGCAGGCAAGGCGCGTGATTGGTCAGTTGTGGGGAAGTTTTTAGCCAATCGGAGGCACTGTGGTTTCCTATTGGCGAGAGTCTTGGCGGCTTGCTGGTCACTTGCTGGTCGCCCTTTGGGTCCTTTTGGGGCTAAGGTAAATCTGTATACACATCTGATAACATTATATTTGGTTTCCAATCGTAAGAGCATGGGATTTGCATTTTATTTAACAATAGTGCCAGTTTGGTCCTGTCGGGTTATGTAACATGATTGTCCTCTTAGCTTTCAAACTTAGGGAATTTAAATGCTTTGTAAGATGAGATAAACTTTTCTGAAAATTGTACAATTGTAATCAATTCGATTTATAGTGCTCTTCTGTTTCGTTGGGGCCAATCGTTCGTTTTGAATTTACCTATGTTGTGTACAAAGGAGAAATAGAGGCAAGGTGTGTGTTACACATATTGTCTGTGGAGGTTCAGATGTTGACCTGTCCATGTGAGGTGAATTTGGTTTGTAAGGACTGGTAGTCCTATTTGGTGTGGCCACAAGTGGGTATGGACGAAGGCGTTCATAAATCTGTTTTAATGCACATGGTTTGGTCGTCCATTCATGAAATGTTATATCATCTTTGTCTGTAATAATAGCCGGTTTGCCCTATGTTCTGTATCCGACTCCTTGTCATTATTTCTAGAAAATATAGTGAAACTTTCTAATATGTTTTTTTAAGTGTTGTAAGTTATGTAGATTTAAGCCGTGTGGCATAGATTCAAGAATGATGTCAGTCCACACTTGGTGTTATCTTTATAAATGAAATATGTTACAATCTTGACTAAAGTTTAACATAACTATATGCTGTGCTCATTTTAGCACTTGACATGAAAACAAATTGTGTTTTAAAATCACAATGTACATACCATACATTTTAGCAATGTAATCATTACGAAGCTCTTGTTTCATTAGAAATAAAGAATGCATTTAATGTTCAATACCCATTTATCAATCTAGAAATATAATGGAATTGTAAATAAATTAATTAAAGGTAGTATCATACTTTGGTTTTTGTCAAAGAAATACAGATTCATGGGCAAAAATATCAAGGACGATACAGTAATAATCATCTGTGAAAATATAAGTCCCATACGGTGACCACTTTTTGAGAAAACAGTGAAAAACGGCCACAGTATTTCTTAAGTCTCTTCTCTTTTATTTTTGATCTTTTTAAAGATCAAAAAGATTTTCGGTCGTTGTATTACTCATTTCTGGATAAATACACCATTTCAGGCGGAAACATTTCAACGGTATGTTTCTACCACCACCATCTTCATACCCTGTAAGTTATACGTAAATCTGTGAAAATTTCTGTTTTGGTGTCTTACCAAAGTATGATACTTCCTTTAAATACTCAAGGTATACTCCATTTAGTCGCTTTATAAATATTCCTAACTTCATTGGCAAATATTATACATGGAATTGCTCATCTTGTATTAAGGCTTATAAAATTCACGGTGGTGAAGGGTTTACAATAATTATTAAATGCTGTACATATTTTGAGTGTGAATTTCTTCATACTGATCATATACTGATTATATAGTCAGGTTTATTAAATCCTAGTAGCTGGTTAATTGTGTATTATAGGGTAGGACTAATTGAGAAACACGTTATGTGCAGTCTGAAAATGCTCTATGCACGTACAGTGCCACTATACGTGTAGTACTAGTAAGGGCTTCACTTTACGGTCTACACACAGGATCTTGTTATGGGTGTATTTAAACGTTCATACATCTGTTTTAATAGACATGGTTTGGTAGTCCATTCATTAAATGTTATATCCTGTTTGTCTGTATAGCTGTATTGCCCTGTGTTCAGTATCCGGCTCCTTTCCATTTTCATTTGATACAAAATATAAATAGTAGGCCTATAACATTCTGATGGTTTTTTCTTCAGTTTGATGAATGTTGTAATAAATGCAGATTTAAGCAGTAGCATAGATTCAAGAACAGTGTTAGTCTCCACTTAATATGTTTGTCTGAGTATAATGAAAACAATTACAGATAGTGGATGTCAGTAAAATATAATATCAGTTTAGACCCAGTCTTTGAGAGCTACTTGGTCGTAATATTGCAGAGATCAGCTAATGATGATCAGTCAAATACAACAGTATACTACGTGATACCCAATATACCAGTGGCGCAAAATAGAAAAAAAAAGAAAAAAAAGGGGGGAGAGGGAAAGGGAGAGGAGGAAGGGGGGGGGGGGTCACAAAATGTTTTGTGGGAGAAAATTTTTCTTTGAGCCCCCCCCCCCCCCCAAGACAAAATCCTGGGTGCGCCGGTGCAATATACATTACACATTACACTGATATGACCTGTGGTTGGTTAGTGATTGGAGAATCAGCATACATGTGTACTTAAAAGCGGCTTCTCGTTATAAACATTGGCGTCTTGTGGGCCAGTTCAACGTACAGACGCTCTATACCAACTGAGCTTTCTAGCCCTGTTGGTGGTGTCCTAAAAAGTCAATTATCTTTGTTCGTTTGGCAGTCAGAAGCCATGAAACCACGCACATAGTTACTGCTATATCCCAGGGATCATTTTATCGATACTCATAGCAATGTTGCACACTGAGAAATAGTACACGGGGCATCACTCAAAAAGGATTATACACAAACTCGATGTTTGGTGACTCCATTTCAACATGCCTCTGAAACGGCAATTTTCTGATCAAAAGCTCGATGCTCTTCTGGTATCGATGAATCTCACAGAGAGCTACAGTTCCTGGTCGGTATCGGTGAGGTTTCTTGACTCCGCCGGTGGCAGGAGCACTCTTGCGAGCCGCCATGGTTGCCAACTGCTTCCGAGGAGCCTTACCGCCAGTGCTCTTTCTCGCTGTTTGCTTTGTTTGTGCCATGGTATAGTCGATGTTCAGTATGATGAATTCGATTGGCTTGCTCTTGCTCTTAAAGAGACCAGGCGTTTCAAGGCCAACAATAGAACGCGATTTGATTGGACGCCTCGATATGTCGACGCTGTGATTGGATAGAGATTAGGCAACGCGATATCAGTAACTGTATTATTGTCGATATCTTTCTTATCTGTCCATTTCTTGGGCTTACTTGTCCTTTATATTTAAACGAAATAGTTATATACACTGTGTCTTTCACCTAGTTCTTTAATTTTTTGTGGAAAATAGTCGTTTCGAGATATCAGACAAAACTAAATAGTTTTAAACAGACAGACAAACAAACAAACAAAAACAACTATTACAGCCTTATCCTATCCTTCGACGGACCCGTTGGATGTATTTATTAATGCATGCAGCTGCACGGAAAAGAATGCATTAAAATGGATTATACATGTAAAAATAATAATAATAATAATAAAGATTTATAAAGCGCAACAATTATTTAAATATATTCTATTGCGCTTTAAGAGCTCATAGAAGCTAGTTAATGCTATTGAACAAATGAGATTTCAGTTTAGATTTGAAACTTGCGAGAGAAGGGGCTTTCCTTATATCAAGTGGTAATACATTCCATAACCTGGGGGCTGCACACAAAAATGACCTATCTCCAAGAGTAACTTTTGTTCTATATGAGGGTATTTGTAGTGTAAATTTGTCATGTCTGCTACGTAAGTTATGACCATGTGATTCAGATTTTAGATTCAGTAGTTCAATTATGTAATTTGGGGCTTGACCATTCAGTGCTTTGTAAATTATCATTAGTATTTTGAAAGTGATTCTTTGTCGAACGGGTAACCAATGTAGTTCCTTAAGGAGAGGGGTGACTGAAGAGAACTTGGGGAGATTATAGATAAGTCGTGCACATGTATTTTGGACCCTTTGAAGCTTGGAAATTTGTGCATCTGGCAGCCCATACAGTAGGCTGTTACAGTAGTCTAATTTGCTAGTGACACACGCATGAATGACTGTTTTCATTGTATCTTTATCAAAGTATTTACGAATACGTCTCAAGTTATATATCATGAAATAGGCTGATTTACAAGTACTAGTTATATGGGCTTCCATATTTAGGTTGGTATCAAATAAAACACCTAGGTTCCTAACAGTATCAGATGGAGTTATAACACAGTCGCCTACTGAAATATCCCGTGCCCTGAATTTTGAAACCTGACGTGGAGTACCAATGGCCAAGAGTTCAGTTTTCCTATCATTTAACTTCAGTTTGTTTTGTAACATCCAGGTCCTAATATAACTAATACATGTTTCCAGAAGTGAAATACAATCATTTTCATTTGGTGAACCAGGACAGAACGAAAGATACAATTGTGTGTCGTCTGCATAGCAGTGACAGTTGATACCCGGAAACTTATTTTGGATATTTGTCAGGAGACGACTCGTGTATAATGTAAACAACAAAGGGCCGAGACGTGACCCTTGAGGAACACCGAAGGGCACCCTGAATTCCTCCGAGACAATGTCATCGATTTCAATTATCTGCTTTCTGTCAGACAAGTAGGATTCAATCCAATCTAGAATATTGCCACTAATCCAGAAATGGCTTTTCAAGGTTTTTAACAAATTCAAATGATCTATCGTATCGAAAGCACTGCTCATATCAAGTAAAAGGAGCAGGGTAATCTTCTGATTGTCCATTGACATAAGAAGATCATTTTTGATTCTGAGCAATGTTGTTTCCGTACTATGAAATTTTCGGTATGCAGATTGATTGAATGGTAACAATGAGTTTGATTCAAGGTGCTCTATGATTTGTTGGGTAGCAGCGCCTTCTACTAACTTAGAAATATATCTCAGATTGCTGACGGGTCTAAGATTAGTGAATTCTGATTCAAGACCAGGTTTTTTCAGTAATGGTTTTACTAAAGCAACCTTCCACAGTGCAGGGAACTGCCCCGTTGACATGGATAGGTTTATTAAAGAGGTGATAATAGGTGTCAATACATCAAGGCATTGTAACAACAACTTGGTGGGTAATGGGTCCAGAGGACAAGACTTTTTACTAAGGTTGGATATCAATTCAACAACATTTCGTTGTGATAGCAATTTAAAATTAGTTAGCATTTCATTTTGTGATTTTTCTGGAGCTTCATCACTGATCGGTGTGTCTATGTTACTGAGTTTTGAATCAATGTCACTGTGAATTTTCTGCACTTTATCAATGAAAAATTTCCCTAAGTTGTTGACAAACTCTTGTGTACTGACATTACAAGGTATAGTGGGCTGTTTATTTGACATACTAAGCAGCCCCTTCACAATATTGAACACTGCTTTAGCATCATCTTTATGTTCAGAGACTAGACCTTTCAGGTGAATTGTTCGTGCGTTATGCAATGAGAAAGAGTATGAGTTTCGAGCTGACTTAAAATCTTCTTCTATGTACATACATTTATACAACGGACGAAATGGTATAAAAAAAAAAAAAACATAACGACCCCCCCCAGCCCCCCCCCCCCCCCCCCCCCCCTTCGTGCGTGCGTACTTTGTGGACCAGGAAAAGCTATAATAATATATAATACTGATTCTCGTAATAAAAATAAGAATGCAATAACCACCAACCGTTAACTGCAAAGGACAAAAAGCAAAAGTTAAGCAGACCGTCAGGTGTTCAGGGGCACGCGATTCACCGGGATTTTTTCACCCAGCTTACCGGCTCCCATAATAGTCCCCATAGGCTTACTGGCAAGCCGACTACTGCATATCCTCCCCACCATTGAGACCTTAGACTGACATGCAAAGCTCTGAAGGACTAAGAGGGAGAAATAAGGCGGCCCCTGGACCATCGCGGTGCCAGGGTCCGCACATACCATGTTCCATTCAATATCAGAGAGTCAGGATCGGGGAATCGAACCCAGGCTGCCGAAGTCTGAGCGGTGGTACCGTCGCTTATCCCACCGAGCCACGAAGCGTTGGTGAAATCGCAGCCGTTTATAAAACTACTTATACCTGACGAGTGGTACAACAAAAATTAATAAGTATTAAAGAGGTGGGATTCTGAGTCGCTTGCACCGGGTTCGAGCCTTGTGGCTCGAACCCGGTGCAAGCGACTCAGAATCCCATGCCCTAACCACTAGCCCAGCACGAACGTCTAAGATTTAACTTATAGTATTTGAGTGAAGTTATTGTCGATCACTGTTCACACAAAATCACTCGAGCATGTCCAGTACACTCTCAATGAAGAAGGCCGTGTCCCAAATCTCTGACTGCGGCCGCAAATAACGCACAAGTATATGGAAACGGCTGCAGTCACTGGCTAGTTGCTGCCATATGGGAGTGTGTATTTGTGGCCGCCGGCAGAGATCTTTTCGGGACACGGCCTAATAGGCCTTATTCGTGGCGCATCAATTTTGTCACCTTCCTTGTAAATGTAAACCCTTCGAAAAATATAACACAAATTCTACAAAGAAAATGGGTAATTTGAATCCAAGCCTTTGTTTGGTCATGGAGGAAGGAATCTGTTTTCCTTCCTCCATGGTTTGGTTGAAGTGCTTCAAACGCAGGATGGATGCACCGTGAATAAGGTCAAAGCTCTCTTAGGGGCCGTCCTTAAAGTACGTACGCACGGAATGCCGACTTTTTTGCCCCCCCCCCCCCTCGCTTTTTTATTTCTCCTGTTTTTGTTCTTTTTTTTGGCTTAGTTGTCCTCGTTTGTGACTGATGCACCTTCGTCGAAGTCATCCACATGGAGATAAAAACACCGAACATTCTATGGATACTTCTGGTTGTGTGTCTAATAACAACAAAACCAGGATTTGGACTGCCGAACGACTAAGCCCGAATCATCATGTCCTATAAATGGAACCAACTCTATGATCTAGCCACGGCACCGGCGTCAACCAGGCGTCCCACCGATCTACCGGAATGGACGCCCCTTCGGACTGACCGCACCCGAGAGAGTCGAGTAAGAAATCGTAGAAGAGGAAGGAAAGGTCGTGTGAGACAAAGACTTCAGAATCAGGGATTCAAACCTCCCTTACCGGTAATTACTCTCAGCAATGTCAATCTATTGGGAATAACATTAATGAAATTCGTGGAAAGGTACGTTTATGATTGTGACTTTCGTAACTCTGGGCTGCTATGTTTTAATACCGAAACTTGGTTGACTCGCACGACCCTAAGCGAAGCGTTTGATGTCGACAATTATGTTATATTTCGGAGTGACAGAGATCTGGCAGAAACCAACAAAGCTAAAGGTGGTGGATTAGCGATATAATAATTGTGAACGAAAATTGGTGCTCTAACTGTAAAGTTAGAAAAGAAATCTACAACCTAAACCTAGAGCTGCTGTGTCTTTCGTTACGACCATTTTACCTCCCGAGGGAGCTCAGCCGGGTGGAAATTTTTCTTGTACGTTCAACCTGACGGAAACGCTGCTGTAGCTGCACGGGAAATGGCAGACATTGTTCATGCCACGGAAATAACGTCACCAGAGTCTCCAAGGATAATACTCAGCGATTTCAACCATTGTTCACTCCATGGTGTGTTGCCGAGTTACAAACAAGTTGTGCAAGCTCCAACCCGCGGAGAGAGATTGCTGGACCTCTGCTATTGTTCGGTGAAGAAATCGTTTAAGTCAATCGCTCGATCACCAATCGGGAACTCAGACCACAACAGTGCTCACTTATTGCCAAAATACCGGTAACGATTGAAATCATGCAGGTAAGGTAAAATCCACAACAGTGAAAGTGTGGAACAAAGAGACAATAGAAGCGTTACAAACTTGCTTTGACATCACAGATTGGCAGGTTTTACTCGATAGCACTGAGGATATCGACGAGGCAACGGATATCAGTAGTGTAGAGACGTCCTCAGACCTGGTGGGGTTGATCTAGTAGCTGGGGCGTACTTCCATATACGTTTGTGCACAAAATCATTGTTTATACATAGTGAAAACCTGGGGGGTTGCAACCCCCCAGCCCCCCCCCCCCCCCCCCGATCTACGCCCATGACGGAAATCGTTCACTCATACGTTAATTTCTGTGAAGAACTGCACGTAAAATCTCGCGTTGTGAAAAAGTTCCTGAACGATAAACCATGGAAACGCAAAGAACTCCCCGTCGCTCTTTTAAAAGCGTTCCCAAGCGTTTCGCAACCAGGACGACGAGAAGGGAAAGGAGATAGCTCGGAAAGTGACAAAAGAAATCGCTCGCTCCAAAAAGAAAGACAAAGAAAGACTGGAAAACTGTTTTCGTTCGAATAACACCAAGGCTGCATGGAACTGTATGAACACCCTCGGGGTTAGTAAGAAACAACATAAACAGACCCACGTTTTTTGTCAAATGACCCGATCGCAACAGCAAACGAACTCAACGCTTTTTATGCCCGTTTTGACAGCCTCAACTTCTCCTACGAGGTATCTGGAAAGTGCGATAAACTTCGACATGCCGGGGGATTCACTCCGGTCCTCAGATTAGCGTTCAGCAGGTAGTAGAGACCTTTCGACGTGTAAACCTACATAAAGCCACTGGCCCCGACGCCATCTCTGGAAAGATACTCAAGAACTGTGCCCATCACATAGCTCTTCCTTACACTCTTGTCATCCAACAGTCGTTGGAAGAGAGTTTGATTCCAGCCTGCTGGAAAGCGGTGACAGTCGTCCCCGTTGCTTAATCCAACTACGTATCTAAGATGAACGACTATCGCCCCGTCGCTCTGACGTACATTGTGATGAAGTGCTTGGAGAGGCTCATCATGAAGTTCATCCTTCCCACAGTTACTCCTCTGTTAGACAAGTACCAGTTTGCCTACCAACCGAAGAAGTCAGTGTCAGACTTCATTCTAGCACTGGTTCACGAGGCAGCCCAACATACTGATAACTTAGGATGCTATGCCATAGGCTCTTTTCGTAGACTTTTCGTCAGCCTTTAATACTATTCAGAGACACATACTTATTGACAAACTGATTAACATGGACATATCTCCCAAAAAAAATTTATGGATAGTAGAATTTCTGTCCAACAGATCACAAAGAGTCAAGGTCCAGAATAGTCTGTCTGAAGCACTTATCTTAAATACAGGAGCCCTAGGGGATGTGTTTTGTCAGCTTTGTTGTTTATTTTGTATAGGGCCTACAAATGACTGCAGATCGACTGATGAAAACGTTAAGATGCTGATGACACGGTTATCCTGGGATTATTGAACGGTACGAATGACAATATCTACTTTAGAAATATTGAACGTTTCTCTGTATGGTGCAATGATAACTACCTCACGTTGAATCCCACGAAATCAAAAGAAATTATCTTTGATTTTAGGAAATCTCACCCTCAAATGGAACCAGTAGTACTTAATGATGAGGTTGTTGAAACTGTAAATGAATACAAGAACCTAGGTATTATAATAGACACTAACCTTGATTGGATTGCCAACGCTAAAGCGACTTTTTCAAAATCTCAACTTAGAATGTATTTTTAAGAAGACTAAGAGCAGCCCAGGTGTCAAGACCAATTCTCAACCTTTTTTACAAGGCAATAGTTGAGAGTATTCTCTTATCCAATATAATTGTTTGGTATACAGCATCCAGAAATGAAGATAAAGAGAAATTAGAAAGAATCGCAAAACAAGCCAGAAAAATGATTGGAGAACACAGACAACTAAAAGAAGCATGCACGACCAAAATATGTTAGAAGGTAAAGGAAATCCTATGTAACGACTCATACTCACTGTTCGAATGTTACCGATTCATGCGATCAGGAAAATGACTCAGATCATTGCCTTCCCGAACCTCACGATTTCTAAAGTCATTTGTGCCCACCTCAATTCGTACTTATAACGCCAATTTGTAAAGATTCCTCTCAATACTTTCTCCTGACTCATTATATGTCCCTACTCCTTGGCTCTAATTCATAAGTTTATTAATAGCCGTGTTTACTCCTTTAATTAATGATATTACATGTAGTATTACTATAATGGCAAAGACGGGAATACCAATCGTCCATAGAGAGCGAGAGGAAGGCGACAATGAACCTTATGACAAACAACTCGGTGCATAATTTAACATTAAATATTTATTACACAATATATAGCGCTATGTCTATAAAAACAAAGTAATATTCAAAAGCGCTCCACAATAGGCCCTATATACGATATGTTTACAAATATGAATAAAAAACATTTATAACATTTTAAAATTAACTTGGACAATTACACAATTTATGATCTAGAATTTGAAGATAAGGTAAAATTAATTTAATAATTAGTACTTAATTACTCGTAACGTTTATTGAAGAGATGTATCTTTATTGCAATTTTAAACTCATTTTCGGCTTTGATTTTCTTCAACTGGTGTGGCAAGGAATTCCATAAGCTTGGTCCAACAACGGCAAATGCGAAATGCCCTGTCATTAAGTTTATTTTTAGACCGAGGCACATTAAGTAATATAGTGTCTGGACTACGTAGACTGTAAGCAGAATCGGATTTTACAATCAAGTCTGTTAAATATGCTGGTGCTTTGTTCTCCAATACCTTAAAGATTAGAAATAAAATCTTGAACTGGACTCGCTCTCGAACTAGGAGCCAGTGCAGGTCCATAAGTGATTGTGAAATTCTATCATACTTAAAATATGTGAACCTAATACTGAGCAGCATTTTTCTGTAATCACTGCAGTTTGTGCATTTACAGTCACTTTTTTTTTTAGTTCAGAAAAATGCATCTTACATGGATAACCAATTCATCTAACTTACAAAGTCGGCCGGCCAACTGTGAAGACGGTTCGAATCTCACTCCAGGTATTTTTTTCTTTGTTCACTTTTCAGTGATCCAGTCAGTTTCCGTTGTAATTATTTAACGATTCCTTCTTTCTTTCCCTTTCCTGCCTCATCATGTTGTTTCCACAGCGTCACATCGTCTCAGAATAAAAAGTTCAACCATATACAATTATTTCATGATTTATAGTGTCTTGGGATAAACTGTTATGGCTAGGACGGCTGTCTTTGTTCTGAAATTTCAACCAAGCTATAAGGGGTATCACCTAGAGGGCAAAAAGGACAATGGTCAAACGTACCTTGGTTGTGTTATGAAACTTTATACATATGTGTAATTATTTCATATCGCGATTATACGTTATAGATTTACCAAGGTCAGAACTAACTGAAATATGAAACTAAAATATGAAACCACAATAAATTGTACTTCGTAAAGTCTGCACTCGATTTATTTTTGATTGTACTTCGTATATTTGTATCTCAATCAGCACTACAAACTATGTTGATTATGTAATTCACAAGTACAAAACATTTACAGTGGATATGAAATTATAATTTAACTTAAGTGACTAATTACGACATGTGTGTGTCGCGACTAAGTGCAATAAGAAAATGCGACGACCAATGATGATCCGACGTCTCCATAGTGACAGTGACAGAGTCCTGCAGTCGATTTCAATTTGTGGCGTAAGTGGACTTACGCAACTGCGTAAAGTTTCGTGAAATCGGCTACTGGTGAATACTAGTCCAGCAAATCAATGTCCTACTCACTGACGAAACAGACGTTGAACTAATGGAGGTCCGCTCCAAAGAAGACCTCGTAGTACTAGTTTCCGAACCTCCCACGTTGCTTGGAACGAACTAATGTCTCAATCACAAAGTCACTTCTGCAGTTCGACAATATCTACTTCTCGGCAGTAACACGCCGGTACCGAAAATCTGCAAGTACCGGAACTAGAGCAAACTTATGCAGACTTCGAATGATCTGCCTCTCACAAAGATAGTTAGCATAAAAGACCATGTGAAGCCAGTTTACAGCCTTTTTATAAAGATTTTCAGTTTCAGGAAATGTCTATACCGCTAGATGGAATATTCCAGAATGTTCTCCAGACGTGTAGCGCATTCTCTCTCACATTCAACATTGTTCTAGAATGTCCCATTGCTCTACACACACAACCGGCCGTATATACACCAGGTCAATGACTCATTGTTTACTATTATGATTATAGAACTTGTGAATGTTTTGAACATTATCTCAAAGAAATCAAAGCAAGTTGAAATTACTTAGGGGCACGTAACAAATTTTACTAAAGATCATACAGAAACAAGTCGGGTCAACTTAAAAAAACACATGGGTTAAAGGAGGTGCAACTCTCGACGATTTCTGTAAGGAAGCATATTATTCAATCAACGAACTTTCAAAGTTGATTATCAAAATTCTTATTTTTTACAACTCATCCTATATTAACAATTAACGAAAAATACTTAAAATTTCAAACAGGCAGATTCAAAGCACAATTTAGGCCGGAATTCAATCTAGACATTTATTGTAATACTGAATGCGGGTGACAATGCTGCTCGATCATTCAGCTGCCATGAGCGATAAAAAATAAACAAACCCCTTTATTTAAATAATAAAGGAAGTAAAGTTTATAGTTCATGTGCAAAACACAAATACAATTACAAAACAAAAAAATACATATTCCGCCGCAATAAAATTATTTGAGAGGCAAACAAATTTAATGTGAGCTATAGACAAGAGCCTTCGAACTTCACATGTGACAATAACATGTGACAATCGTCCGCTGATATCATTATTTTTAATGGCTACACGGACTCAGGAAAAATCTGAGGTCTGTTCACTTCAGGGGCCGGATGACAAACTTCTGGGCCTTACCCCCAACAGGTACACAGCTTAATGAACATAATCTGTTCAGACATTTAAGTAGGCCTGTTTTACAACGATGCAAAATCACTCATTAAAAGTCTACATATCAGTTCCAAGGCTTCCATCAGTGGCGGTTATACGGGGTGGGGGGGGGCCTTGTGGGGGGGGGGGGCTTGAGTGTTAGAAGAAGGGTCTAGCCCCCCAAAATATTGGGTCTTCTAGCTCCCCGGAAAATGTAATGGCTCTTCTAGCCTCCCCAAAATACTGGCTCTAGAACCGCGCCTGGCTTCCATCTGATCGCTTCCTGGACACGCTATCGAGGCACTGAGCTGAATCGTCTGACATGATTTCATCCACACTTTCTCCCTGTTGAGATGGATCGTTCATTCAGGGAGCCTTAACTCTATTAATACAATTACGTGGTCCGGGACAAAGTTCCCTAATTACTTTTCATCGAATCCTTTTCACCTCGCTTCTGTGGGTTCTGTCTTCCAACATCTACAGACCTAGCCCTACTGGAATCTGCACAGTGACGCAACTTACCCTGCCCCGCTGGTTTCACTATAGGCAGGTAATATCATATACCTGTACTTTGGTTTTTGTCAAAGAAAACGCAGGTTAATGGGCAGAAATATCACGAAAGATACAGCCTGAACAGTCATCTGTGAAATTTTTCAGTCACATACGGCGCCCACTTTTTGAGAAAACAGTGGAAAACCCCCATGGTATTTTTAAAAACCTTTAAACGGTCCTTGGTTTGACTCTTTTCTTCATAAACTTGGGAGTACGGCATTTCAGGCAGAAACAAATGTCAAACGATATGATACCATCCAGGCGCGGTTCTAGAGCCAACATTCTAGGGGGCTAGAAGAGCCATTATTTTTTTTTTTTTCGGGGGGGGGGGGGGCTAGAAGACCCAATATTTTGGGTTCTTCCAACACTCGCTTCTGCTATGTCTTATTAAAAAAAATGGGGGGGGGGCTACAGCCCCGCAGAACCGCGCCTGCTACCATCACATTATACCCTGTAAGTTATATAGATAAATCTGTGAATATTTCCGTTTCGGTATGGTACCAATGATAATATCTTTAACAGTGAACAAATTCAACTCTTGGATGCGTCTTCTCAATAGTTGCAAAACAGAGTGAAACTGTTCCGGAACGGTCTGTCATTGTAAAGTTCGGGACCCTCCCTATCAAGTTTTTATCACACACCGGAAGGACCATGCATAAGTTCCTTTGCATATGCTGTGGGCTGTGCCCGTGATAAAAACACAGGACCGGGGTCCCGAACTTTACAATCGCCAGGAAGTCTCTGAAGTTGAGGGAGATGATGAATTTGAGCCTCTCCCTCGCAAAAATCAAAATAATATACAGAGAAAGTACATGTACGTGTATCAGGGCAAAACGCCCAGACAGAAAGTGTAATATGCCAACTGAACCGGATCATTCAAAAGCAATCTAAAACTGAAATTGTATGACCAAGCGACGACTAATTAAACTGCGTATCTAGGGGAAACGGTGCCCGGGGCCAGGGCATGCGTTCAAATTGCTCCCGTAATTAAAACTTGTGATGCTAATGAAAAGAAAAATATCAGACAATTTGAAATTGTAATCTGTCTTTCTTTGTTCATAGAATTAGATTTCAAAAAAACTTCAACAGTACAGCTACCTTTTTTTTTCTTTTTCTTTTTCTTTTTTGCGTTTTTTGCGCCCCATAAAAAGTAGCGCGGGGCGCGATTCCCTCTTGCCCCTCCCCCTTAGATACGCAACTGCTTCCATGGACAAAACAGTGGAGCAAAAGACAGTCCGTATGGTTTCAAAATTCTGAGATGTGAGGTTTCTGCCAAAAGAGGGCGCTATTTACTTTATTCAGGGTGCAACCACACTAAATATACTCCCATTGCCTTTAGTGTAAAACCCTCAACTTCCGAGTCAACCCTCATCCTGAACCTTGTATCAGGGGGTACAATACTGCAAATAATAGTTTTGTATCTATCCAATTCTTTTACATTTTTTGTGTCGACTGCTGAGAATTTTTGCCAATAGCCCGGAGAAACAAAAATACTCCAAAATGTGTTTTTTCCCAAACACTTAACAGAAAATAACTGTCAGTTTTCAGGAAGCATCCCTCCATCTTTCAAGGCCAAATGTACAAAGTCTCCTCGAAAGCTAAAGTACATAACCCCCAGGTGTGATAACTTGTCATCTTAATACTGTGCTTTAACTGCATGACCCCAGAAAAACAATTTCAGAAATAAAAGATGGGTACAGTGATAATTAGCCAACCAAGTGAAATTAAATCAAACAAAGAAACAAAATGTATTGTATTAAGTGAAAATAGACGTTTTAATCTTGATCTATCAAATTCTTGTCAATTTTGGGTATGTTTGTCAATAAAATATTTCTAATTACATGTACTCCTAGAAAAACTTGAACAAAATTTTTCCCAAAGTGACTGTGTTGCCAACAGTTTCCATTTAACTTCCCTCGGCTTCCAAGGCAAGATAAGGCAAACTTACTAGAGTCAATCATAATTCATTGCATTTCCTTCAAAGATGAAGCACACAACCCAAAGTTGTGATGACTTGTTACAATTACACAATTATTATATTAATGGCATGAACCCCAAAAGTTGTAAATCAAAAACAGTTCCATAATAAATTTTCGCCAGTTTAATGTGCATGTGGTATACACGGTGCTCAAAAACAGTCCACCCATCACCGACAGCTAGGCAGCGCCAGCTGTATGGGACCAATGGGTGTACAATATACAATTTTTGTTGTAAAATAATGTAAGAGTGAAGAATGACTGCAGAAGAAAAACTAAACACCAAACTCATGGACAAACATCATATGAACTTAATACCATATCAACTTAAACATCAGGACTCAGCTTCCCAGCCTCTGGACAGAGATAAATACTGGTGAAATCTTACAAACATTTGAAACCAAGAAACACAATATGCTAGTGAAGATTCAATGAAATGAATGAAAAATGTCTAAAAAGGGTCACTGCGGTGGAACGCCACTAAAACGAACATAGTGGGATACACATTGTCCTAAACAGAGGTCATTTGTTAAACTACAGTGTTTGGTAAGTTTTGTACACAACAATAAGGAGCCAAGGACGATATAGCAGTTCGTTATCACAGTGTTCCACTGTACTTGCTTTTGTCCCTTTTTTGACAAAGCACAGCTCCGATGAAGTCGCCCTAAGTTGATGAATATTGTAGATTTTACCAATTTCATTTTAAAACCCCCCCAAAAAATGAGATCAATCCACACCCATCACACGATCAATTTAGAGTCTCAACTACAAAAACACCTTCAAATTCTAAGTTCCAAGTACATATATGTACCTGCAGTACCTGGATTAGTTGAACTTTCATTTCGTGTTTAAATCAAAGAATTAAGGGAAAAAAAATTTCATCTTCTTGACTATACATCTGGAAACTAAGGCAGAAATGCAGCAAATACTTTCTGCAATGCTCTGTTTATGCCAAGTCTAGGCCCTAAGTGGTCAGTCATGTACATTTAAAAGATATTCTCCAAACAAAAGCAAAATATCTTCCACTCCTGAATTCATGTTAATTTCTCCTACTATATCTGCAATATGACCACACTATAATCATTTACATTTAAGTATTTTGGTAGTAGGGCCGCTCTGCATTCTTTCCATCAAGGCAGAAGAGAACTGTTATGGTGTCATATCACAACTAGATTTTCCAAGAACTGATTAGTCTGACACTGACAGTGTTGTGACAAGTAAGAACCATGAACAGAATTCAATGAACAGAAGATAATGATTAAACTACCTTCGAAAACACGACACTTTTCACCCATATGAACAACATTGAGTGATCCAGTCATTTTAAACAGTAAACCCTGATTCGATTTTTAATAACATTTACCTTTAAAAGTAAAATGTATTAAGTATTTGACTCAGTACATGTATTAATAAAACTCTCATTTGAATTCTGATCATATGCAATTATGATCAAAGTAATAACTAATAAACTGTATTCTTTGGTTGTACATAGCCGTACATAATCATAATCATTCAAAGCAAAATTGACCTATGGAACCCACTTTCATTCCCACACCCCGGCAAGGCAAACAACAAAATATTAATCCAATGAGAAAATGAGATGTACCATGGAGATGAACCATATGAAATAATATTCTAAAGCCATGCTTCCATTAGTTTTTGCGAAATGCTTTAACCTTTAACCAGACATACTCTGTTCAGTTAAGTTGAAGCCTTTCCAAGTCAGTTATAATGACGTCATGCCTGACATGATATGGGCTTGTGTATGTTATTAATACAGAGTTGTGTAATACTAAACAGCTGTTTCAAATGAATAACTTAAAGATCCAGTAAAACTCTTTCTGTAGTGTCCAACATTTTCAAAACAGCTGGGAGGAGTGGCAGCCTGTTCCATCTAGACAACAGCAATGTCACACAGTCACTCACACTCTGTGTTACTGTTGGATCAATTCTTGTCATTTGCCAAGAAAACCAATCTCACCAGTAAATTCATACACATCACTGATTGGAAACACAGCTCCAAGCAGCCTCAACCTCCATGTCTGTAGGAACTTGACATAATTGTTCATTAGCAGCTTCCTGTCATGTATCTTCACACAATTTAGCATACTCCATAGGTAGAGACAGTCCCACCACAGGGCCTACTGAGCTCAGCCATGTCACAACATAATTCCTACATACACAAAATAAAAACAAACAAATAGGAATTATTGAATGAACTCAAAATGGAATCAAAACAATGTTGAGAATCCTATTTCTGATGATGCTTTACTCAATAGATGTAGAGGAAAGGTATAATATAATGAGGAGATTGGTGTTTCTTGTTTAAAATCACACTACATGCACTGGAGCTCAATATGAGATAACACCTAGCTGACTCAACATTGGTTAATGCTCAGTTCTAAGATGCACCATTTCATATACAGTATGCATCAAACAAAACAAGTTTATCTCACTCTTCCCCTCAGCCAGTTGTGTTGGTATAAAAGACAAGTAAGTGTAGTTGGTTCACAATGGGAGACTTTGGAGAACCGGTCTTCAAGTCAACAGCGCACGCACGCGCAAAACAACGCGCGCATGACCACAATTGCGCAAGCATGGTTTGCGCGTGCGCTGTTGACTCAAGACCAGTTCTCCAAAGTCTCATATTTAGGGCGAGAGATTATTACTGAGTAAGGAAGTTGTCAAGCACATGTATAGGGCTTTTCAAACTATCAAAAATCTCGGGGCTGGAACCGGATCAAGCCCATAGAGCTACTAAAATTTCTAGAGCGTTCGCTCCATGTACAGAGTGATGCCTGCTGGGCGCATCCATGTTTATGCACAAACCTATGGAAGACAAACAATTTTGTATGTCTTTTTGCATATCTGGGTTTGTGTTCTATACAGGTGTGTTATCAAAACACAATACGCCCAAAATTTGACGCACATTCAGTAAATTTTGCGCAGGGTGCGCACATGCAGCATGCACAGAACACGTCACTTACTCAGCCTGTGTTATGTACACATGTATGTGTTGTGGTGAATGGTCGATATACCCACAACTTTTCCAAGATAGATGGCGATGTCCAATATGATTCTTAAGTTAATGCTCTTGAGTTTCTTATAAGCATTTATATCAATTTTTTGACAATAAATTGCAGAGTTGCACCACACAGAGTTGAGTTTGACCAAGACTGAGTCAACCTTGGGTAGCCCTCCATGCAGGGTTGAGTTTGACCCAGACTGAGTCAACCTTGGGTGGCCATCTATGCAGGGTTGAGTTTGACACAGGCTGAGTCAACCTTGGGTAGCCCTCCATGCAGGGTTGAGTTTGACCCAGACTGAGTCAACCTTGGGTGGCCATCTATGCAGGGTTGAGTTTGACACAGGCTGAGTCAACCTTGGGTAGCCCTCCATGCAGGGTTGAGTTTGACCCAGACTGAGTCAACCTTGGGTGGCCATCTATGCAGGGTTGAGTTTGACACAGGCTGAGTCAACCTTGGGTAGCCCTCCATGCAGGGTTGAGTTTGACCCAGACTGAGTCAACCTTGGGTGGCCATCTATGCAGGGTTGAGTTTGACCCAGACTGAGTCAACCTTGGGTAGCCCTCCATGCAGGGTTGAGTTTGACCCAGACTGAGTCAACCTTGGGTAGCCCTCCATGCAGGGTTGAGTTTGACCCAGACTGAGTCAACCTTGGGTAGCCCTCCATGCAGGGTTGAGTTTGACGCAGATTGAGCCAACCTTGGGCGGTCATCCATGCAGGGTTGAGTTTGACCCAGACTGAGTCAACCTTGGGTGGCCATCTATGCAGGGTTGAGTTTGACCCAGACTGAGTCAACCTTGGGTGGCCATCTATGCAGGGTTGAGTTTGACCCAGACTGAGTCAACCTTGGGTGGCCATCTATGCAGGGTTGAGTTTGACCCAGACTGAGTCAACCTTGGGTGGCCATCTATGCAGGGTTGAGTTTGACGCAGATTGAGCCAACCTTGGGCGGTCATCCATGCAGGGTTGAGTTTGACCCAGACTGAGTCAACCTTGGGTGGCCATCTATGCAGGGTTGAGTTTGACCCAGACTGAGTCAACCTTGGGTGGCCATCTATGCAGGGTTGAGTTTGACCCAGACTGAGTCAACCTTGGGTGGCCCAGTTAAAAAGTGTGATACTTTGCGAAACAGCTCCATGCAGACTGAGCCAACCTTGGGTGGCCATCTATGCAGGGTTGAGTCAGACTGAGTCAACCTTGGGTGTTAAAAAGTTAAAAAGTGTGATACTTTGCAAAACAGCTTACCCCATGACCAGTGTCACAGTTTATGTAACAAGGCCTTTAGACAAGCTGGACTTACCCATATTTTGTATGTGTCCCAGATTTAACCACAGCCTTCATCAAGTCAGCTGTATGGCATGGATGAAGAGCATAGAATGGTCGACCTAAGATTGGATGCTCCTGTATTCAGAAACAAAACATGCTTGTTATGTGAGATGAAAGATGGTTATACATGTTATACATATATGAACCTGAAATTACACTTGCAATTTGTATCCAATAAAGACATCTGAAATCATACTTTATAAAAGTAAACAATCTGATAATCAGTCAAGCCTTCTTCAAAGGTACTATCATACTTTGGTAGCATACCGAAACAGAAATCTTCACAGATATACCTATAATTTACATGGTATAAAGATGGTGATGGTACAAACATATCGTTAAAAATGTTATGCCTGAAATGTTGTATTTATCAAAAAGGGAGTAAAGCCAATTACCAAAAACAATTTTAATCTTTAAAAGATCAAACAAATCGGTGAAAAGATTTTTAAAATACCGTGGGAATTTTTCACTGTTTTCTAAAAAAAAGGGGGCACCGTATGGGACTGGAAATTTCACAAATGACTGTTACTGTATCTGCCTTGATATTTTTGCTCATGAATCTGCATTTCTTTGACAAAAACCAAAGTATGATATGACCTTTAAGAAAAAGCTATGGCCAGCTTCAGGACTGCCCAATGAGTCTGTACAACTAGGGTAACTAGGGATACATATACATACATTTATTTCACACTGTGAACAAATATATAATTTGGAAGGGATGTAATCACTTGATTTTAAACCACATGTATGTCATTTTATTCCAGTAGTGATGTTGGCTTGTTCAATTACCTGCTGAGTAATAAAAGTCCAGCGTTCACTCTGTAGTCTCTTTTGATAATGAGATGGGACTGACTGCCATACATCATGGAGACTCAACAGCTTGCCATCTATGATGGAATGAAGAGACCAAGCATGAGTAGCAATACATGAGACGGGACTGACTGCCATACATCATGGAGACTCAACAGCTTGCCATCTATGATGGAATGAAGGGACCAAGCATGAGTAGCAATACATGAGACGGGACTGACTGCCATACATCATGGAGACTCAACAGCTTGCCATCTATGATGGAATGAAGAGACCAAGCATGAGTAGCAATACATGAGACGGGACTGACTGCCATACATCATGGAGACTCAACAGCTTGCCATCTATGATGGAATGAAGAGACCAAGCATGAGTAGCAATACATGAGACGGGACTGACTGCCATACATCATGGAGACTCAACAGCTTGCCATCTATGATGGAATGAAGAGACCAAGCATGAGTAGCAATACATGAGACGGGACTGACTGCCATACATCATGGAGACTCAACAGCTTGCCATCTATGATGGAATGAAGAGACCAAGCATGAGTAGCAATACATGAGAACGGGGACTGAGAACATTAATATTGAGCGCCATGGTGACGCATTCAACTCAGAATAGATAGGTGGAGGAAGACTGAAAATAAAATAAACGACAGAAAAGAAAAGGAAAATTGTTACAGACAAAAGAGAATAGAAGAAAGGAGCAAAGATGAGGAAATAAAACCACAAAGCAGTTTTCAGTGGGTTCCATGCTTTGTCACATATTGCTCCTCAATCCTCATCACCTCATCAAGTGTAAATGGGTACACATGAGGGTAGAGATGACTCTATGCACAGTGCACCCAGGGCATGTATACTCCCCAGGTAGTTAAGATGGTTTCAGGAATATAAATTATGGCCCAATGACCAGGGATAATAATGAATTTGTAATGTGCAGTTTTGAAAATTTCTATAGTTGCGCGATATAAATGTCCTATATTAATATTATTATTTGTATTCATACATTATTTTTATTCAAGCAATGGGACATTTCTTTGCTTCATTTAGGCTTACTTAGTATTTGTTTGCACACAAATTATATGGAATGCTGCAAAATATACAGTGTATTACAATTCATCAATACTGAATGAAGTTTAAACTGAGAACTATCTTAATTTGGCTTTAAATGTGTGAATATACAATATATAATATGACAGTTATTATTGTATCTTCGTGGGACTTACAAATACAATAAATAACTGAGAGATTTATTTCTGGCAAGTTCCACCAAAAAGGACTATGCTAAAAAGAAATAAACTACAACATATTTAAACAAGTCACATTAAATGTACAGGATTAATAACATACATGTACCCAAACAGAAATGTTCACAGATTTAAAGGTAGTATCATACTTTGGTAAGACACCAAAATGGAAATGTTCACATATTTACATATAACTTACAGGGTATGAAGATGGTTGTGGTAGAAACATACCGTTAAAATGTTTCCGCATGAAATGGTGTATTTATCCAGAAATTAGTAAAACAACGACAGAAAATCTTTTTAATCTTTTAAAAGAATAAGATCAAAAATAAAAGAGAAATGACTTAAGAAATACTGTGGCTGTTTTTCACTGTTTTCTTAAAAAGTGGGCACCGTATGGGACTGAAATTTTCACAGATGACTGTTACTATATCTGTCCATGAATTTGCCCCTGAATCTGTATTTCTTTGATAAAAACCAAAGTATGATATTACCTTTAAGTATAATGTTCAGGGTATGAAGATGGTTCTGGTAGAAACATATACCGTTAAAATGTTTCCGAAAACAGTTTTGATCAAAACCATTCTTTATGTTTTATAAGAAAAAAGGTCGGTTTGTCTGTATTATCTCGTGATTGAGCTCAAATGTTCACAGTTGTTATTTTGTTGAATTGGACAAAGAGTGAGTACTGTTCTCTCACCTTTACTACCAATCATGTATTATACCTTTAAATTCTAAGTCCGTTCCAAAATATAGAAACCTGTAATAATACAAGGAATATGTGTCATAACGATTAATGCTATAGCAAAATATACACAATAAAACCTGGGAGCAAATGTAAACAAGACTTTTGCTCAATATAGTCATTAAGTTCATATATCCCCGATTGTATCCCATTTTGTTTGTCAATACTTGAAGTAAATGGATTGTCTTGTTTGTTTGCCAGTCAGACAGACACACAGTTGTCCTTATGCTAAGTAGGATTCCAAGCTATGGCTTGTTAGCTGGGCTCTGCTCTGCCCTGCTCTGCCAGCACCAGTCCAGCTAAATATAGCTCTGCTTATTTGCATATTTGCCTGCCTGGATGCTTCTGCTCACGTGTGGTAAATGTACAGTGTCAAATACACAGCAGTAATATGTAGTTAGTATAAATTATGCAAAGAGTCCATACCTTCTGATTATAAATACCATGGTCTATACATATGCCTATTGTGCATGTCATAACCTTATCAAAGAACAATATCATCTATGTAAACACCAGTATTTATTTCCAATGATGTATGCTAAAAATAAGGCACATTTATCAATTACTTATTTTCATAAGTAGCAAATATGTGCTAGCAGATATGTGCTAAATATGCACATTGGCAATAAGTTTTATTTTGCACACTAAATGATTTTATCAACTTAATATTTACATTAAGTAGGTGTACAAAGTTTCAAATATATGAGATATGTATTATAAAAGATATCTTAATTAAATGAAAATGTGAAAATAAATATTTGTCATGAGACACTTGAATTTAAAAATATTCAACAACAAATCCAAGAAGTGATCCATGCCATTGTGCATTTCTAGCACTGATACTTAACTGATATGTCTTTCATAGAAATGAAAGACAGAACGTGTTTATATGTCTTAATCATTAAAAAAACAGATTAACTAGAGTGTAATATCAACAGAGAATACAGAAAACTGCATGAAGAAATTACTAAAGGATGGTGACATTGCATGCATGACGTTAAATGTATGGATGTGCGTTCAAAGGTGCGATGGTTTAACCTGCTCAACAGAAATTCCAAAAAACCCAATGTTAATACCAGAAAACAACAATTTCTAAATTGAGACCATTTATGTAATTTTATAAATTCACAAGACTGTTTTGACATTTTAATGTTAAACTGATGACATAAGAAAAAGCCTAGATTGCTATGATTTGAAGCATGGGGGCAGGGAGTGTATACTGTCCAACTCTGATTATATTCCTGGTTTAAAGGTAACATCATACTTAGGTCTTTGTCAAAGAAAAGCAGATTCATGAGCAAAAATATCAAGACAGACACAGCAACAGTCATCTGTGAAATTCCCAGACCCATACGATGCCCACAGTGAAAAAGCAGTGAAAAACACCCATGGTGTTTTCCTAATCTTTCCACCATTATTTTTCATCTTAAGATCAAAATTGCTTTTGGTCATTGGTTGTTACTCTTTTCTGGATAAATACAACATTTCAGGAAGAAATATTTTAATGGTATTTTCTACCATCACAAATACACCTTGAAAGTAAGAAGGTAATTCTGTGGAGATTTCTGTTTCGGTTTGCTATTTAATCGGTTTGCCTTTAAATGCTGACAATGAATCCTTACACATATTAATGAAGCATACATGTTTGTACATGTACATGTATAGTGTACATGTGCATATGCATTCATACACAGTTATCCATGAAAGACATGAACAGTCATTTTAAAGACCAAAGTAATGATATCTGAAATGGGAAAATCACAGTGACATCACACCCAGTATTCCAAGCACATGGTGCTAGAGTATATAAATGAATGTCTGTGTATTTGTATTTTGCAGTAAATATGAAAATATTTTGTGTCAATTGCTTCCGCATCAATCTGTGATATGTGTTTAAATGTATAATACATGATTGATAAAGGTCATGGAACAGCACTCACGCTTTGTCTGCTCAAACATGTACCGGTACATGAAATAATACACCTGTGAACATTTGAGCTCAATCGGACATTGGAGTCATGAGAAAATAGGAAAAACGCAACTAAATTTTTCTCATAAAACATAAAGAATGGTTTTGATCTTACTCCAAGATCAAAACTGTTTTCTGTCGTTGTTTTAGTTATTTCTCGATAAATACACCATTTCAGCTGGAAATATTTTAACAGTATGTTTCTACCAGCACCATCTTCATATCCTGAAGGTTATACGTAAATCTGTACACATTTCTGTTTGGGTATGTTACCAATCCTGTACTGTACCTTTAACTGTCGTAACAATAATCAATCCATCAATTAAAGCACTAGTTCACAATTCATCCTAATTAACGTTGATAATATAAAGTAAAACTTTTCAATATATTTTATGTACTGGTTACGACCAGCCATTGGAAAACTAGGTTATCACTTCTCTACTTCCAGTACAAAAACTTTTGTGAAAAGGAGTACAATTTCCTTTACTTTCAAATTTCTTTGTTAAGTTATCCTTTTTCCATTGTGTAAATTTTACAATGTTCAGAGAGTTTTCCAATTTATAGGCATACATATTTTAATGCATGTCAAAAAAAACCACATTTCTCTTTATACATGTTATACATGTATGTACATGATATATATGCAGATGATGCAAATATGCATGATGCTGTCACTGCTGTCAATTTTCTTCTATGGTATGTTTACAGGTCCCACTAATTCCATTAAACCTCCAGAGATACAGTTCTAAAATTCACAAAGGATTTTTCATAACTGCTGCAGCACCATTAGCTAGAGCATTTCACTGATGATACATTTCAAATTACAACCTGTTCCTGGTTATTGTGCAAATGATAAGTTAAAGCTACATCTCAGGAGTTGCTTTTGCAGAAGCATACAGCACGACTGCTGCCTATTTAAACTGATTATATACATAACGATTTACATCCTTTATGTATGCTACTTAATTAATGCCCTAGTTTGCATCTCAGTTAAGTCAAACGTTTTGCTGATGGATAATTCATTGTCTCAAATACAATGCAACTTCAATTTTGAATTTTTTTGGACGTAAATTGCATTAATTCTTGTATTAAAACTAAATGTTAATCATCTTAAAAGTGAGTGTACTTCATAGAAAACAATGCATTTTTTCAACAGCTTTGGATTTAGTTTTCTATGGAATCCTTCATGCTTTACTGAGATTAGTACTATATTCAGAGGGAGTGAGTTCAATTGATGGAGATTTGCAGTATTCTCCTGAAGGGCTGAAGTCAACAGGTTGCAATGAATACATTGACCTGTTTCCATGGTGCCTCTGAATCCAATGGAGCTTGCCCATGTATACCATGTATGGTTAATCAACCACTAAATGGTCTACTTGCTGATGATCATATTGGGTTATCTGTTATCATTTTATTTCAAATGGCATGGACATTTTAACCTAAAGCAGCAAAGCTGCAAATTTTAGGAAAATTGTCAAATAGAATGTTAAAAAGATTTGATTGAAACAAGTGGGGCTGACAGAGTATTGTCTGTCTACTTTGTTAATGCTATAAAGTGTGTACATTTAAATTAAGATATCACATATAAGAGTTTTACTTTGATTTCTAAAATAATCATGCGATAATATTGCATCTGTTCCCATTACAATATCTAAACTGTAATTGTCTTTCATACTTTTAAATGACATGCATAGGTCAACATGTACATCAATGTTTTAATTTAATAATAATTACAATATGCATAATGTCAGACCTGTTATAATTGACAAGTTCGAAAAAGAACAATAATCGTGATTATTTGGGAACTTTGAGAACCGTATACAGCAGTTTGATTTTAAGAAATTGTATCGGTACAATTTGGGTCACAATTTTTCTGCCTGCCTGGACACATGAGAAAATAATCAATTCAAATCGCACTTTTTCAGTGTGTGTGAACATGCCTATTAAGTACATAAAAAGTAATAATTTAACATTTAATCTGTCAGAGAAAAATTACAAAAGAAGAGACAGGTTTGGGGTTATGTTGATGTATCATGTATGCATAATAATAATAATATAGGACATTTATATTGCTCAGCAATACACTCTACTGTGCATTACCAAAAAACTAATGAGCATTAAATAAATAAATAGGTCTTTAACCTGAACTGATCTAGATAGTATGCTTGCAATATTTCAATCTCCTTTGTGAGTAGGCCTAAGCCCTGGACATTCTGCATTTCTGACTGAACATGACTACTCAAACACCTGATGATAGTGAGAACAAATAACAAACTACTGTTTAACTACATCTATCATACTAAGCTGGTCTATCAAAATATCAGTAATAAGGTAACGTGGCCTGTAAGCCCTGCACTGTTTGAATTGCAACTTGCGCATGTTTTCTGACTACTGGTACTCCAACTATACCAGTTGTTATGGTTGCTCATACAACTGAATGCAAAATATCTAGCAGACAAAGAATGCGTATATTATTTTTACAAACTATATAAAAGACAAATTCTAACCTTGATGGCAAGCTGAGAAGTAGAGAGTTGGTACACTGTAGCTGGGATGGTATACAATGTTGTAGTCAAATCGGCACATACTGGTAACTGTCTGGACATCAGGTGTATTTAAATCCTGTACAAATATGGTATTCACTAAATCAGAAAACTTAAATAATTGGTGGCAACTTACAAATACAAGTTTGATAAAATTTTGTTTACATTTTTTTGTTAGTCTTTAAATGTTCTTGGTGTATTTCAGCCTTAAATTTTGACTATTCACATACTTTTTTGGAATTAAGATTTTTCATCTTGTTCCTAGTGCTATTGCCATTGTTGCTATTGAGGATTTTTCTAAGCTTTAATTTCATTTGGCATGTTTGGTTTATAAAAACAAATTAAATTTGGTAAAATTGTAAACAGTGTAAAGCACCTTCTGCATCAACAAATTTAAGAAAGGTTTACACTGCATGCACAGGCATAGGAACCTTAATAAGATTTTGTTTTGACCTAGAGGCATGGGAACTGATGCTTTATATTAGGTGACGAGTCAAAATGTACACCATCAAACCATCACAAGAAATAAAACTGATGCAAGATACTACACAGGTTATATGGTGCCCAAGAAAATAATGTATATTTCATATCTATGTCATCAAGTATTTTTTAGGTTAAACATTTTTGTGATTAACGTGATTGTTGAAATACAGTGGAACGATGCTATAAGAAACATGGTAGGATACAAATATATTGTCCATTATAGTGTCCGTTCGTTATAGAGATTAAAAGAACCATATTTGGTATGTATTGTACACAAAAAGTTGGAGCCAAGGATGATGTTCGGTATAGCCAAATGTTCGGTATAGCAGTGTTCATTATAGTCGCGTTCCACTGTACTTTTGTTATTATCTTGAAGTTGAAAGATAGGAAATGCATGACAATATGGCAAGATTGTGCCTTACAAATTCTACACACCCCCTCTTTGTTAATCTTACCATTTCTTACCACAACACAGTCTTCCTCCTCCACACTAGACACTGTCTCATCTACTCCTTCTTCATCTGTTCTTGAATCTTGAGCAAGACATCCTGACTTATGGACATCAGTAATATGTAATGTCCTCCACACATTCCGTTTCATAAGAAAAGGACAACTGCAGGCATCTTGACTTTCATTCTGCCAGAAATAAATGGGAGAAAATTATACTCAAATTATCCCACTCATGAATATAAATAATGGATTGCAATCAGGCATTTCACTATGTGCCCTGTTGGTTGGAATATATTGTTAGAATACTGAGCGTTTGTGAAAGAAAGAAAATTATTCTTTCAGAAACATAGATTTCTTAATTTTTAAAATGGACGTTTTTTTAAAGCATTTGACTATCGATTTATGAAAAATTCTTTTTAAAAGACATAAATGCTCAAACCCAATAACTCAATTCCCTACAAATCCCCTAAGCCAGTCAACAAATTAAGGCCAAAGAGTTTTAGTTTTACCCTTTAAATCTACACCTGTTTGGAGCAATCTGGTTATGCATGGTGACGTACAATTAAATGATAAATTTGATTCCTGACAAGTTACAAGCTTCATCAAAGTGTGCATTATTTAGAAAGCTTACATACAAGGCTACATTTTGATCGCAGCTTCTTGTAAATCTTTGAAAAAATGGCAGCCAATTTTAGTTTATCAAAATCAACATTTGCCAATTTCATGCATACTAAATGTTCAGCCTACTACACATGTATGTATACTTCATCCTTTGTAACCTTTCTCTATGTCAAATGTGATCTGTGGCCAGAAGATGAACTTCAATGTTTTCCTAGATAATGTGATATTAAATGCATTCACCGTACACATTAATTTGTTCCTGTTTGTTTTCAACTGCATTATATAACATACCATTATAATGTCAAGGTTTGGGGCTTCAACAAACCAAACAAAAACATTGAAACTCAATCATGTCAATATGAAGATGAAACTATACGGGTATTTTTTTTACATTGAACAGTAAGTACATTAATTTCATATATACATAATTTTCAGCTTCGTGCATAGTGCAATACCAATAAATTAAGTCCATAAAGTACATGTAATAACAGCAACTCTTAGAATCAAAATTCAACAAGTCCTTGTTGGGAAGTCTCAATATCAGATGGAGAACATTGTTTGCACTTTCACAAGCATTATTGGATCATCTTATCATTTTAAGAAAGAAATTATCAAATTATAACAAACTCATGCAAAAATGGGCCAAGAAATTGGGCATATGGATGAATATACATGTAATTAAGCACAAGGACAAATGGGCCAGTGTGGTTTCTTAGGCACTGTTTGTGCTTTGTGTTATTTGTCCCCTGGAATCATTCTATTGTTGCCTTGTTTTCTCAGCTTTCTAATGGTGTATGACTTGGCCAATAGAGGGCCTCCTATGTTTTGCTGTATAAGTTATTATCTGTAGAATATTGGAATCCCATACAATGCAGGTCTGAGGTTAGAGATCAACAAGAAAAAGAGCTTGTTTTTAACCAAACAATCCAACTTGGTCAAATACACATAGTTTGCCATTCAGTCTTTTTACTTTCTGCTTGTTTATTCAAAGTAGATTTTTCATACACCCCTCTTTCCCACATCATCAACTATACCATATCCACATGATAAGTCCTATTGCTTTCATCATCCATTCTTGAGACTAAGACACATCACTGCACCCAAGGGGCGGATATTTCAGCTTGACTGTCATGATAACTGTACATAATATCAGTTTCCCATAATTACATTACACACCATGACTGTAGGCTAGTATTATTACTTGGCTGGTTACAGATTAAGGCTAATAATGGCACGTCTTTCACTCTGTCCAGCCAGGTCTATTCTATTCAGACAGTGCCTGCTTTATTAGCAAGATGGCAGATATGTCACTTACTCATTTATTTAACTTTTCACCTACCAAACTACACAAACACAAAGCAGGATAATCAACTAATACTAGTGATCTACTTCTACATCTTTCATATCCTTGTCAATGAGATATCAAACATATATTTTTGCATCTATTTACTATTTATATGCAGTTGGTTTGACAAACCAACACAATAACAATTGTGGGAAGGTGAAGAGTTGGATTTGGAACCAGCGAACAATAAATCAGAGTTTACATTTTCTATTTCAATGTTTGCATATTTGCCATTTGCATTATTTCTCCCTTCAATTTGGCAAGGCAATAACAATTTTATATTTCAGAATCACTGTGACATATGAAGGATTTGTTTAGGGTGGCTTTACATGCCCTACTCTATTTGCCATTTCCATTTGTCTCTCTGGCCGTGGAGGTCTTACGTCACTTCCCATCACATGTAAATCTGCATACTGTAATTTATGTGACCTATCGGTACCTCCACAAGTTCTGGAGGATCCAAAAATAAAGTAGGAATGAAAATAATGCAAACCAACCTACACACATTATGTACAGCGGACAATGTCTGATGGGTTGTCGGAGGAAAATGGCTTCCTCATATCAGGTAGCTGGAGGCATCAGTGGACTAAGGATAAGCACTACATACTGTAGTGCACAATACTAGAGAGAAAGCTTAATACCAGGGCCCTACATTTGTAATGCACAACTAGTGTTTAAAATGCAAATAGCACATCATTCCTTTTCTTCTTTTATTTAAAGCATAAAGGTGATTCATCCAGCCCTGCAATTGAATAATAACCAACTTGGACAATTTATAGACAAAAACAGGATGGTAACGCTGCAAGTTTCCATCAGCTTACCTAACAACTATGATTTAAAGAAATAATAGTTAATGCACTGCAAATGCAGTCAAATTATTTTTCCTTTTTTGGGCAATATCTAATAAATTTTCAGAGGTTATACATGCAAGTTCATTGTCCTTTACCCAGCACATAGCCAACCATAGATGTAACATTTCACACAAGTTTAAAGACATCACTCAAAACTATATGGTTTAAATGATTATGGACATACAGCTTGTCTTGAAAGATTTAACTAATGAAATAAATTGAATATTACTCAATGATTACAATTTTTCATTTTAAATGGACCCTTCCGGCTTGTCAATGTATGTACTGTGCACATTGACCAATTGAAGTTGTTGTCGTCCATTACCTTGGTCAAACATGGTATTACGCTGTATGTAAAACATTTGGCATTGCATTCCTATCAGCCAACATGCCTTTGAAAAATCAAAAAAGAACACCGTTTCCCTTTTTGCAGTGTACTCCGCAAACACCTAAGTTTGTCCTACAAGACCAGTTAAAATTCTTAATAGATCTTGATCCTCATTTGTCAACTAGACTTACTAAATAAATATCTGATGTCAAAGAAACTGATCATCTTTGGTAATTCTACCTTTCTCTGAGTACAAAGTGGAGCCATGGAGGTTTTAAACCTCTGCGAAATGCAATCTGCTTCACACTTCATATTCTTCCAAAACACTGCCATGTTTTCTCCAAACGAATGGCCATTTTTCTTTTTATGGAGGGGGGGGGGGTTGAAATTAATGGAATGTGTTTCTTTCATCAATGCAAACTCATAGAATTCAACAAACAACATTAATTGAACTTAAGACAAATAACCACAAGGGCAACTGACTGGATTATTCATCAATTATTGACTATGAGGGACACTGCCAACAAAGGGCTGGATTGCTCAGTTGGTAAGAGCGCTGGTAAGGTATTCCTGTGGTTGCTGTTTCAAATCCTGCTACAGTCCATTTTTCTTTGTTCACATTTCAATGAACTATTTCATGAAAAAAAATGAACAAAGAAAACTGATTGAAGCAGGATTCCAACCTGTGGCATCTAGTGGACGGTTTCTACCACCTGAGCTACATGCATCAAGCTCAGTCCTAACTGTCAACTACTTTGGATCTAGGTTGCTTCTTGTTGTGGAAGAAGAATATTCACATAACTGGTAAATCAATTCTGTTCCGGTCAATTCTGGTTCGAGTCCCGCCCCAGTAAATTTTTCTTTGTTCACTTATCAATGCCACTTTAATTTCAGTCAGTTTCCCTTGTGATTATTTGATGATTATTTATATTAATTAAAAAGCTGTATCCTCTTTTAGTGATCCCCCATGTACCGTTCTCAGCTTGCAGCATTGCTGCGTGTATCGAAGAAATGACGATCCCTGGGATATGGCGGGGTGTGCATGGTTTCATGGCTTCTGACTGCCAAACGACCAAAGATAATTGACTATTGGGGTCACCACCAACGTAGGGCTGGATGGCTCAGTTGGTAGATCACCTGTACGGTATTCAGGAGGTCGCCAGTTCGAGTCCCGTTCCAGTCAATTTTTCTTTGTTCACTTTTCAATGACTTAAATATTAATGCTTACTTAATGCTCAATTTTTTTTTGAAGAACTCAGACTCAAACAAAATCACACAAAAACATGAATCTATGGTTAAGCTATGTTAAACGTTGTAATCTACTCTAATTCAATTCTTGTCAACAAGAGGAAACAAATATTGGGGAGGAGAAATCTTAAACTAATAAAACACATTACATGTAATTTGCAAAGATATTGGAATATTAATAGTGTATAGTTATCAGGTTAGTTAGAAAAACTACTGCATAATTTTGAAAAGGTATACTGTACATTATGTTTTAAAATGTATTTCACAAGAGTATTACAAGGACGCAAAGTTAATAACTTTCAAACAATGTTGAGCCAATACATAAAGGAAACACTTCATGTTCAACAAGACATTTCATAACATTCTTTTCATAACTCGGTGGCAGTTAGGAGGGCCTGAGTGATGTTTCGATAATAGCACGATCTTTAAAAATTCTCTTCAGTTAGGTATAGGAATGGGGTCATGGGGTGCTGTTGCAAACAAATGCCATAACAAGGTCAAGGCTTACTAAATACTACTTTTTACAAGGCCATACTTTACAAGCAACATGCACAATTTTATCACGAAACTGGAACACCACTGACGGTTATTAACGTTCTGACTTAGGATTGCAGTCATGGTGGTGTAACTACTATTTAATGCCAATGGTCAATTAAAAAAACATAAACATTCAATCTCCTCGACGAATGAATCAGTTATTAATAACAGATTAATTATGGCGGCCGCCGATAAGGGATTCGATTCACTCCGCTGACCCCAGCTAGCTCGGTGGCCTAGCAGGTATGGCATCTGCACTTAGTAAGCAGGAGGTCGTGGGTTCGAATCCCACCTGAGCCACACAAGATTTTGTTTATGTGTGCTCAAAAGGCACTTAGTGAAGTGCTTATCTACATCGTTGAAGGGCAATTTATTGTTTGCATAAACATATAAATTCAAATATTTAAGCACAAGGAAAGAATTCCAGATATGACTGCTGATGACCATAGTGGCATAGACCATATCGCAAATAGCGACAATGGGGAGTTGTGGATGCACAATTGAATTGAATTAAATTGAATGGTTTATTGCTACATATTCATAAAAATACAAATACAGTAGTAGAATTTGCGTGACTGCTCGCTGAATTTAGAAACAAATTATGTTTAAAACTATTTACACAATACAAGACTAAGCCATCATTTAAAATTCCTATTTAGATACATGACAGCAATATTGTAAAAAGACAGCAGTGATAATAATGTATTTCTAAAACTTCAATCATTAAAAAAAAAAAAAAAAAATCCCATACAAATTATTAAAAAAGAAAAAAAAAAAACATTTACATGTAGATACTTGACAGCAGTTAAAGTGTGTAAGTACAATGTATACTATTAAACGTACAAGGGTCGAAAGGGCGCCACCACCTGCTTACTTTTGGTCAGTTCTCTTTGTGCACCGTGTCACGTGAAAATGCAACCAAGATGTATCTAACATTGCTTTGCGGAAGCGCCCTGTCTTGGTAAAAATGCCATTTGGGATAGGCCTAGCCCTAGGCCTATGTCTATGACAGTATGAGGCTATGGAAAGAATTCCACTGACTGCCATTATGGAAAAAGAGTTATTTCCTCCAAGAGTTAACTTATTGGATGCAAGTCAGGATAAACTTCAATCTCAGGTGTATAACACTGGGGTAGCTTATCTGAAAAGTATGGTGTTCCAAACCTGCCATCTCGCATCTCGCGTTATGAATCTCGCATCTCGCGTTACGAATCTCGCGTTAAGTTTTGAAATCTCGCATCTCGCATCTCGCATCTCCCCTCTCGTATCTCACATCTCGCATCTCACATCTCCCCTCTCGTATCTCCCCTCTCGCATCTCACATCTCGCATCTCGCATCTCGCATCTCCCCTCTCGCATCTCCCCTCTCGTATCTCACATCTCGCATCTCGCATCTCGCATCTCGTATCTCGTATCTCCCCTCTCGTATCTCCCCTCTCGCATCTCGCATCTCGTATCTCGTATCTCCCCTCTCGTATCTCCCCTCTCGCATCTCGCATCTCGTATCTCGTATCTCCCCTCTCGTATCTCCCCTCTCGCATCTCGCATCTCGTATCTCGTATCTCACATCTCGTATCTCCCCCATCTCCCCTCTCGTATCTCCCCTCTCATATCTCGTATCTCCCCTCTCGTATCTCCCCTCTCGTATCTCGTATCTCCCCTCTCGCATCTCGCATCTCGTACCTCGTATCTCGCATCTTGCATCCCTTTGCTAAAGCATGAATGTATTTCTATCTTTATGATAACACAACATTTGTCTTATAAGCTAGAGTGTTTTTTATTCATCACTTGTGAAGATTTTTCACACGAGACCTTTTTCTTTTCTTATTATTAGGGCAACAACGCATTGTAATTGATGCCATATTGTTGTTTCTTTTATGTAGGTAATCCATAGGCCTGAAATATGTAGACTTACACATTCCTGTTCCGGAGTTTTGGCAGTCCTTCCAGGAACAGATAATAATATCCTTTTAAATAAAGAGGAGCTTATTACATGATTTAGAGATGAATTAATGTCAAATAATGTCTTAATACCTTATACAAAACAACCATTCAGCCTTGTCTGGACTATGCCACTTCTGTATGGGGTAACTGCTCAATGACCCATAGGAAGACCCTATTTAGGCTGCAAAAAAGAGCAGCCAGGATTGTTGCTAATAACTTTGATTACATTCATTCTCACGGTGATGATATCATGAGAGCACTTTCTTGGCAGACCTTTGAACAAAGGAGGGACTTTTATTTAGCTTGTAAACAAATGTGTTCATGGTTTAGCCCCTGAGTTTAATACAAGAAACGCCAATTCCCTTAACGTTGTAGTCCCCAGAGTTGATATGGAACGTGTTAAAGGTTCACTGTAATAAAATTTTGGAAAGTGATGAAAGTGCTTTAAAATTATTGCTTAATACATAATTAATGAAAATATAAATTTATATTTGTATGTAAGTGCTTCTTTTTGGCGAAACAGTTACAAAATCAATATATGTATGCCCCGCCCCTCAAAAAAGTCCCTCTTGGAACCGACCCACGCAACAATAGCTTGTGACGTCACCTACAGAACTAGTATAGGCTCGCACCGCAGTATACTGTGTGGCGTTCTGCATGTGACGTAAGCAAGGTTTTTCGTCTCGAAAAGTGGGGTGCTCAATTATGGGTATAAAATACCTCCTTTTTCTATATACAATATTTTTTAGCATAAACAAAGATAGACAGGTTGAGTTTTATAACAGTACAGATGTATTAAACTTCAGATGTGTTTTTATTACAGTGAACCTTTAAGCAATCTCTCAACTACTCAGGGCCTGATGCGAGATACGAGATGCGAGATGCGAGATGCGAGATACGAGATGCGAGATGCGAGATGCGAGATGCGAGATACGAGATACGAGATGCGAGATGCGAGATGCGAGATACGAGATGCGAGATACGAGATACGAGATACGAGATACGAGATGCAAGATACGAGATGCGAGATTTCAAAACTTAACGCGAGATTCGTAACGCGAGATGCGAGATTCGTAACGCGAGATGCGAGATTCGTAACGCGAGATGCGAGATTCATAACGCGAGATGCGAGATGCGAGTGAGATTTTCAGGGTTTTTTTTTTACCTACAATTATACACTTCAAATGCAGCGGTATAGACACTTTTCTCAAAACGCCCTCTGTCGGTCCCATAGGTTCGTGTACAACTACAAGTGATGGCCGTCAGTAGAATTCTCCCGGCTATAGGCCTACCTTATTATGCAAAAAGGATTAAGAGTTAAGAGTTACTACTACTACATGTAGTTACTTGATACCTACACTCAGGTTAGCTGGTAGTGGTACCCACGGCCCAACAGATTTAGAGTCGCATTTAGGTGAGTAGAAGCTGGGCACCTGATGACCTGAGTGTACCTCAGGAACCCCATACATATCATGATGTACTTCAATCTCAGTTGATTGTAAAGTTTGTGACCCATCTGTGAGTGGCTGTGTTTATATAAATCACATTGACCTTCACTCCTCCGTGGTTTTTAATTTTAATAGTAGCCTAATACCACATGCCGGAACGATTGTGAATACATTCCGTTGTGCATGCTTTGTGCATATGATAAAAACACAGGAGGGTCCCGAACTTAAGTGAAACACTGGGGTCGCATATCTGAAAAGTGAGCTTTACGGGTTTTTGGCTTTACCTACGCTGATAATGATTGATCCATATATAGGCCTACTTCGAATGCAGTCTCAAAATTGGTTCCATAGAGTTGTGCACAAGTGATAGCCGTCCAACAACAACAAAATAGGCCTACGTTATTTCTGAATAATGCCAAAGGTAGGCCTACTCTGAATAATATACAAACCTCTCCATGCTTCAGTTCCCATCCATCTTTAATGTGCTCAGAAACTTGCAGAAAATCAAATATATTTCTGCGGAAATCTTCCACACTCAAAGTTCCTTCCGCCATGTTTAATGCAATGACAGGTAGGTCACGCGTGAGTGAATTCTACACGTAAACTTGTACGTTCTGTATTGTAGAGCGTGTGCTGCCGGTGGTGGCAGGCTCCTGCATGCTTCCCACACGCTGATGAAGTGATAGAGCTGTTTTCAAAGGGAGTAAGTTTATCAAAACGAATACCACGAGCATCCCGACCGATGTTTTCTAAACTCCGCCCATTTTTGTTTCACAACAGTTTCTAATTTTGTATTCGGCAAGCTGACTCTATCATGAACATTACATACGGTTTTTTTTTGCATTTCTGGATCGGGCCTTCGTCGGCTGCCCTTTGTTTTAACGCCGCATGGTACACAATCCATTCAATTCATGGAGAAATGTTAATTTGATATCTTGAATATATTATTGTAAAATTTGAAAGCAAAGAAGTTTCATTTGTTTTCTCAATGTAACAATTCGAGCAACTTTTATTTGTAGGATTGTTTGTTATCCCCATTGTCTTGTGCTCAGGATCCTTGAAGTTTATGTCACGGTCGAGTGCACCTTTCAGAAGTTGCTATATGCAGTGTTCCACTTTAATGACAACTGATATGATATTGTGTGATATGTGCGATTGTATTATATAGATTAAAAGCGCTGAAATTGCAAAATCAAGGAAACCAATAAATACTTTAAATCTACTAGGCCTATATGTATTATAAGCTCCAAGGTGACGTTTCGCTTAGATTTTGATGTGTGATTCCCCCCCCCCCTTTTTTTTATATTATATAATACTAATGATAGTAATACTAATAATTCCATCAATTAATCAATAAATGAAACTTCCCCTTTGTAAATTGTGCAAAGAAACTTGTAAAATGCATTTTCAAAAAAAGCCCAAGGGTTGTGCGCCACGCGTGGTCTCAACCAGTAAAAAAAAAACCTCATACCGTTAGTGGAAATATTATGAATGAACACAGCATGTAATCCCCAGCCTGCATCCGACGGTTTCTATTCCCCCACGATCTTGTTATCAGGTGACCAATCATGGGCAGAAAATGAACGGGTCATCAACTTGTTGCCATGGGACCGGGGTCATAGTCGGTCCTGATTACTTGACAGGTGCGTGACATGACAGTTCAGCTACCCAGCATGTTCCCTAAAGGAAAGGGTTCTACGGTACCTTCAGACAGCCAAGCCAGGGAAAAGTAAGTTCCTGTTTATTTTTTGACCATTCTGATCTAAAATTTAGAACCTACGGGTACGATTTGGTATAGTTTGATGCCAAATTCGTGGTGATTTAACCAAAGAATCGCACAGAGAGACGTGTTTTGAAAGGGATGCCCCTCTTCTCGCTGTTCCGTTTACCGTGTCGTACCTGTGTATCTCCCTCTGGAGCACCAATAAAATAACCATTTTTCTCACATATTCTTAATTTTTCCAGGTTAGCTCTCTATGTATACGAATATTTACTCCATGTTGGGGCTCAGAAAAGCGCACAGACATTTCTTTCGGAGGTGAGTTGATAACATTAGCGAGTCCTACGTTACAATATATGGGGGTACACACTTCCATGTTGGATTTCATTGACTGCACAGCATAGGTTTTGTGTGTGAGGCATTCACTGTGCACTATCCATGTGTGTACACCGAATACAATGGCGAACGCCATCTATTGCCCACAATACTATATTACTATACAGTATACTAATGCAGTGCAATGAGTGCATTATTGACATGTGCATGGTAAACCATTACTGTACCCTTTCCTTCATTATGGGTACATTAGATTTTGTTAAGACCAGTTGGTTTAGCTACCTTTTTGAGTTTTTCTCCAGTTTCTTTGGCTGTCTTGTTATTTTTTGTGTTAGTGTCTTTTTGAATTCTGAGTGCAGGATTGAGTTATAACTTAACTAACACACATAACATTATTGACTAGTGTAACTTGGTTTTGCACTCTGGAGTTTTGAACATTGATCTTGAATGTGCAATGCAGGGTTCATCTCAAGTATCAGCTTCACTATTGCTTACTTTAGACATTTCACTGTGACCTGGATGGTGGAATTTTGTGCCCTAGAAATGATCAAATTTGTGCGTCAAAATGTGTTTAGTGAGAGGTGGCACCAGATAGATGGGCTCATGCCTTGTCCAGTATTAGGAAGCGTAGGCCTACATGTATATTATTTGGCCATTGGTTGGTCTCCAGTGTTATATTGTACATGAAGACAAACCTTTAACTTTTGGTCAAGAAAATGACTGTAAATCCATGTATGATGAGGTGGGCTTAAAACGGCTCTTTTTTGGCAATGTTCACAAAATGGTCTGTTTACTTAAAATCAAAAACTTTGTCTGTAAACTACCCCTTTGTGAAAGACCAGAGTGGATAATAATGTCACAGTCATTCACTGGCCCTTTGTAGGCCTAAAGTGGATTGTGTAGAACTTCTGACCCTATATACCAAAATGTGTAACTGGGAGTAACTAGTCACTGGATTGAGCCCATGCTAAGAATTTACTAGAGATTTCTAGCTCATTCAACCACTGATCCTAACCCCTAACATGTCTACTTGTTGGATTGTAACTGTGTGTTAACTATCCTTGGAGGTTCTTTCTGCTTGTCCCATTTAAAGATCTTCTTAATACCAAAATATGATGGTAAAGCCACCAGCAAGACGTTCCAAAAGTGAGGTGCCAGGGAAAAATAGTCACCTACATATTTTATTTGTTGGCCAAGTATCTTATAAAAGCCACTAAAACACATACACTTAATCATGTTAATGAACATAATGCCATTTGAATAGGTCACCCTCAGTTACAGGTCCAAGGAATGGTGCATGTGGAAATACCCAGTGCTTACATAATATAGCTCTGAGTGTTTTCCATATTTGTTCCTCTAAGATGCCCTCAGTTATGCCAGTGCATAACACAGAAGCTACAATCAGTAGGCCCTATACAACCTGATGATCGAAAAGGATACATTGCAGGTTTATTTTTCATCAATCCCAACAGCACTGTTTGGTCTTGAATGATGCAGGTTCTAACTCCATGGTGAATAAAAGTTATGATTACACCATTTCCAAATTTGAGATCACCATCATCATCATGCATGTCATGATGCTTTTCATTTCACTGTTTGCGGCTACAGCGTTTTTGTTATCTTTTTGGTGGTGCATTTCACTTTTCAGGGTACTATGTCTTGACTCCTTGTTACTATTCCTTACATGTTCATTTTGTAATCATATTGTTTTGGACTTTAGGCCTAAAGGATTAGCAAATCAAAGCACTTGCTGTCTGGGCCTGCTGGCTGAACAACTGACACTAACTTATTGACATTGTGTACTGGCAATTTGCCCTGCACCACATTTGGTTTTGCAGTGTTATAAACTAAAGAAAAAAATACAATAATCTCAGAGGACCCACAAACGTTGGGTTTGGAGCAAGTCCATTTATGCCAACCACTGCTAATGTACCACATTACCATTGGGTTCCTTAAGCATGACTCAACCCAAATAATAAGATATCCACCAATGTACCTGCAATATGTGAGCCAGATTTAACGCAACGTATGTATCAACAGCGACAGCATGTTGTGGTGGCAATCAACACTTTTATTTTGATCTATTTAGGAGATCCATGTTTTACTCTGGTTGGGTTATTTAGTTTAGCAAATTCCTGAATAGAAAGTGGAATTTGAGTCCTTATACTAGTCTGTAATCATTCCAGTCTTACCATAACATGATTGTACTTTTCCATTTTGACCTCACAGATTAGATGGGAGAAGAATATAACGTTAGGTGAACCGCCCGGATTCCTGCATTCCTGGTGGTGGTAAGTACATGTACCTGTAGGAAGTGGACAACTTAGTGTTGTATGATGTAGACATTTTTAAATAAAAAACACATTGTAGTTAATAGTGCTATGAAAATGGGTCACTCACTGTACTATAGCTAGATGTACAGGTACATACTTTGATTACTGGTCATTAAGTTAATGCGATTGCTTGGATTCCGTAATAACAGGATTCATTGACAATGATTAATTTAGCAAAGTTGTTGGCAGTAGAGATGTTTTTCACCACCTGGGTACACTTTTACATTTAAGTACCTAAGAATCAGTTTGGAGTTTATATCCATATTTCACTTTATAATGTCCATTTGGAAATGGTTGAACACTAGTTTTTGTAGTGAGAGTGCGTTGCTTTGCTGTTCCTAGCTTGATTCCAGTAAATTCCCTCATTCCAGCCCTGTGCCTTTCTGTCCTCATTAAAGGATTGATAGGTTGCTAGCATTCTTTATCATTGCATTTGTGATAATGACTGCTTTACCAAGGTCAGTGTTCTAGATGTACAGCTAATGCCCAGCATGGATGATGGACGACTTGCAGACTTGGGTGTGGTGATTCACGAAATACAATAAAAAATCACATTTTACTAAGAAGAGAACATTACCGTACTTACCGGCAATTTCTTTGACAGGCATTGTTGTTGCATTGTTTAGCCAGGAAATTGTGACGAGGATGGTATGTAAAGAAAAATAAATTACTGGAAGATTAGCAGGGAAACTTGCACAAAATCTGTCCAAGAGTTGGTAAGCTTCACGCCTTGAGCCAAGACAATTATTCTGGAATATTACTGGAATCAAACTCAAATCAATCAACTTGGGACTGGATAGCTCAAGTGGTAGAGCGCCGGTACAGTGTGCCGGGGGTCACTGGTTCAAATCCCACTCCAGTCAATTTTTCTTTGTTCACTTTTCAATGACTCAAATCAATCAAGCTATCCATTCTCATTGTGTTCACACGAGTTCACTGTCACGCAAAACTATACATTTTAAATTTTGAAATTGTTTTTACATGAACTGTAAGTACGCTACAGATGACTACTTAATTGTGCACATATACATGAATTGTACAGTTATCCTGGCTAGTCAAAATAATGGTTGTTCACGTAATGTGAATAGCACATATTGGAAAACAGAACCCCAATACTAATAGTTTTACTGTAGGTTGTAGATCAATAGTTCCGTAACACTTGTACGCTAATTTTACACATCCTGCTGTCATGTTGTAAATTGACTTCCCTAATAAGTTGTATGCACGTGACAAGAACTTTAGAGCAATCATTGATCGTGTGGAGGATTTGAGTATGGCTCGAGGTCAGTGCTATTGAACAGATTTTGTTTGTACTGTTGTACAGTATGCAATCTGATGAAAAAAGGAACTGTCTCATTTTTAGTTTTTAGGTTTGTTATGGTAATTTGTCCTTAAAGGTAGTATCATACTTTGGTTCTTATAAAAAAAATACAGATTCATGGGCAAAAATATCGAGACAGATACAGTAACAGTCATCTGTGAAAATTTCAGTCCCATACGGTGCCCACTTTTTGAGAAAACAGTGAAAAACAGCCACAGTATTTCTGAAGTATTTTCTCTTTTATTTTTGATCTTTTAAAAGATCAAAAAGATTTTCGATCGTTGTTTTACTAATTTCTGGATAAATACACCATTTCAGGCGGAAACATTTTAACAGTAGGTTTCTACTAGCATCATCTTACTTTAATCTGTGAACATTTCTGTTTTGGTCTCTTACCAAAGTATGATACTACCTTTAACAAGGTTGAAAGCCACGCAGGCTAATTGGTTAGAATAAATAGATGCCCGATAGAATGAGAAAATTCATCATGTAGAGTTCTAAAAAGCATAGAATTTAGGGAAAAGCTTTGCTATTTATTACCTTTTTGTTCTATATTTAACCCTAACCCTTGGCACCTACATATGAGTACCACGCAAGACAAGAGCTGCTTACCACACATTACCACAGTCTCCCACCTAGGAGAACTGGATTTTAAACCATGCATTACCATGACAACTACACTCAGACTGCACGTGTATTGTGGTGTTCAGGATATAACACTTACGTATGCACCTGTAGAAAAAAAACATGAGTGAAAAGCTGTGGTATGTATGTGGGTCAGGGTTAAGAGTAATTGACATAGAATAGAACATTTGCCCTGAAAATATCACTGAGAGAGTAACAGACACTGTGACACTGATCATCTAGTGATTGAGACAGAAATATTATGATCTGCAATATCAGAAATATCTGAAAAACCAAGATGAATTAACCCGTCCTTGTACTTGTAGTTAATATTGAATTGTGAATGTAATATGCACATTTGCACAGTGTGCATTGTACACATCCTAGGCTAGGCCCATGTGTGGCCTTCAGCATTAGTATGATTGGGAATATTTTTAATAGTTTAGTGTCTTGCGAATCTAGGGGAAACACTTCAGTACACATGTATGTGATAATATTATCCCTCATATTGGGGGCCTTGGCTATTATATGCAACCACTTTGTGTTGTGACAGATAGCTTGTTGACTTGGGAACATTTCCCAAACCTACAGTAGATGGTGAACTGACGTGTATATTTTGGTCATAATTATAGTCTGATAGTTGAGATATGTGTGAAACAGCAGATTGATCCTGTATGTTCCTAGCTCATTTGCATGGCAGTCATTGAAATCAACTCACACAGTGCAAGTCTTCATTGTCATCTACTGTGACCACTAACCACAATATACTAGTACACTCTATGACCAAAATGCACACGTATCAGTCCACCATGGACAGATTTGGGAAATGTTCCCACACTTACATTGTACACATACCAGATAAAGATGAACATATACCGTTATTGAGTATATATTACATGCTGATATTGTTATTATTCTGGCATGGCATTTTAAAGGTTTTTGGTGGTTGCACGCACTTTGGCCACTCATTCTTGGCCACTCAGTTTTCTTGCACTTCCTATGGGATGGAGTTTTCAGGCTCTTGTCTACCCCAGAAGGTCTCATGTATTAAAAGTGTGTGATCTGATTGTTGGTTTGGACATGATTGACAGTTAAAGATCATATACATGTTACTATTGCTCTGTATATTTCTGTTTGCTTAGAAATATAATTTATAAACATACCTTCATGTACTGTACCAATACTAATACAATACATTGCCATACATGTATGAACATGAAAAAAGATTAATGTGAAATATGAGTGAAGTGGTTGAATTTAACATTCTTGGTGAGAACAATATTAGCAATGATAAAACAGAGAAGAAATTACTTTTGTACCTGATTCAGATGAAGTCAGATTAATAACAAGTACTTCAGTTGACCAGCATTTCATTCTCATTTATTGGCCAATAGAGGGCAGCACAGTGTCAGACCTTGTTCATGTGTCAGTGTATACATCATACATTTTGATACAAGTGTACATGTTCATGCACATTGATATGTGAATGTACATTACGTGTACACATATATGTTTGTACTATAGGCCTACACGTACATGAACTATGATACAATGTTGACTGTTCAATCACAACACAGTTATAAACTATTTAGAATGTTGAAAAATAAACAGTTGCTTTGTATTACTTGCATACTTTAAACAAAAGCATCCTAACTGCTCTACCAATGACTTACAAAAGATGAATACATACTAATAATGGCTTATTTCATTAGTGCAGATCCAAAGTTCCTTTTAAAATCTATACACATATGTAGACACTACAGAACACTGAATTGTTCCTGGTGCTGTAAAGCATGTAATAAACCACAGTTAACAAAACATTTCCAAACCTGTTGAAAACATTTAATAATGGCATGCATACCATCATATGGTGGGTTGTAACTTGTAAGACTTGGTGTTGAATATTCTTTTGAATTTTGTGTAATTAACCAGTTCAGATTATCACAGATATTTTCAAAATGATTTACAATTTATTGATGTGAGCACAAAATGTTTAGCTGTCATAGCACTGATGATGCAAGGGATTATTTCAGCTTACATACTGCACATGCATACTGTACATCTACATGTACGTGTACATCCCAGTCAAGAAAAACCTGTGAGCCTGCTGTTGGACTTGGGGTCTGACTGGAAGGTGATTGGGCCAAACCCATGACTACCAATGTACTCCGCACGATTACATTTCCAAGCTGTTCCCACCACCCCCCCCCCCCCCCAAAAAAAAAGAAAAAAAAAGAAAAGAAAATGGCCATTCATTAGTGAAAACAGCATGTCATGTTGCCAAGAGAATAAGAAGAATAATATATTGTCCATAAGAGGCTACACAAATATCTGAAAATATTCTAATTCAGTCTTCAATATTTGTCTATACCATTATTGTACATAACATTACATGTCTGTGTATGTACTCTGTAGTAAGACATTTTATGAACATTTCCAGTGTTTGAACGGTTAATTTTTCAAATAATGATGAATAAAAGAAACCACAAAGTATAAATTTTGTACAGAGAATTTTACATATATAAATACAATTTCAGTTTATCTTACTTGAAATGCATATTTAAAAAACCCAAAAGTACACATGTACAGCATGCACATAAAACACTGTACAGTACAGTATTAACAGTGAATGCCCAGATGGTGTACCAGCAGAAATCCTAATTTGTAGACCTGCTGGTTATCAAGGCTGTCTATTCATGTCTAAATTATGAGTAGACTACTGTACGTATGTAAATGTACATGTACACGTATGTACATTGTAAAATACATGTACATGTAGTAGATGGAACTGGAGACTTGCTGTATTACTCACACTGACCTTTCTGACCTGGTTTCTCTTGGTAAAGGCAGAATGAATATTACACAAATATTATCCTCTCAATATTTTGTGAGAATTTTGTCTGATATGCTGAATTAGAATAAAAATGGATATTTATATCTGTGGAAATAAAATTTAAATAGGAGTGTTTAGGAAATTTTTGTGAATCTAAATTTCTTCAGTATAGCTGTGCTAAAAATGTTTCTTTATTTTCATGGAAATAATTAATATAATTTTTTTTTAAAGGGTTTGTTAAGAAAGAAAAGAAAAAATCATTCTGAACTTAGAAAATGGAAAATACATAGAGAATCATAGAAATCTCACAAGATCAAGACAGCTTGGCATCATCTGATTAAAAATTCATAGAAACGACTGCTTGCTCCGCATGTTTAGCACCCCAACAAATACAGCAGCGCTGGAATGATGGTTGAGTAGCGGCAGAATGCTGAGCCAGTTTGACCCGTTATATAGCACTACTGTAGATTGGAGGTCTACAGTATGCAAATGACGTGGTAGGATGCAAGACTCTCTCTCCCAGGCCAATGACCATCCCTTTCTTATCACTTAATCTTTTAGGGTTATAGCATTGCATCATGGGAACTACTACATAGATGTTTCTTTTTTACCATGATGTAAATAAATGTATAATTGAGTTGTTTTCATGGTGTTGGTTTTTGTACATGTATCGTGTATAGTACCTGGTACATGTGACAGAAATGGTTAGTGTTTGGGTGTTAGGTTTTTCTCTGAGAATTGTGTTTGAAGCTATTGTATTGTTATATAATTGGATTTGTGATATAGTAAATAATACACATCTGTTTTGCGTATAGGTATCAAAATTAAAATGAAAAACAATTGTTCAGGTTTCAGTTTGAATTTTATAAGTGACTCAAAATAATAGGTTTTCATGAATGTACATGTGTGTTGATGGCATTGTCACCGACCAAGTTACATGTTAAATGCAATGCAATGAATGACATAATTAGTGTCAGAAAACTTAAAAATCATATCTGCATTATTTCAGTCTATTATTTTTGAGTACATCTCTTGTCAGATAGAAATCAAATATTAAATGTGCATGGTTTTTACTGCAAAATGATGCCAATGCAATGTACAGTGAATATATTGTAATGTACAGTTCAGTGTAAAAAGCAATACACAGTCACTCATGACTGTATTAGGTACATGTGGAGAAAAATGAATACTGCATAGTATGCCCTGTATATTGTACATAGTGAAGTGAACACTTACTCAGACATAGACTGGTTAAGAAAATTAACCAAGTGAAATCATTACTTTACATACGCAGGCTAAATATCTGTCACTGCTTTTTCTGCAGTATTTTAGACCATGATCAAGATTCAAGAAGGATACAATGTAGAATGATTTGGGAGTATATAGGGTTAATGTGTGGTTTTGTATTTGTTGATTTTTGTATTTGTTTCGTTTTACTTTGCTTTGCTTTGCCTCGCTTTGCAAGTGAAGGGCAAGACTAATCAAATATAATTCTTAAGACTTCAATTTTGCAATTCAGAAAGATTGGTCCAGTCTTGCAAAGATTCTAGAATCTGATCCTCCAACATTTAACTTGCAGCCATAGATATTATGCAAAGGTACATGTACAATATTCTGGAAGTTGTTGGTTCACATCCCACATATTCCTGATTCTTGGTATTACCTAGGGAGTTTTATGTGATGGTTGGATAAACTTTACGGTGGATTTTCTGTACATTTACCTCAAAGATGATGTAAAGGAGACTAACATGTATATAATCAATCAACCTGATTGAAGGGAAAAATACAGAAAATGATATGAACAAAACTGTTATTTGAACGTAGTTACCACTGATAAAATGAAAATGACTACATGTACAAGATAGCTTTAGTATAAGAGACATGCTACCAGTCTATGTTCATCACTTCTTGAGATATCTATGGCATTCAAAGCTCATCCCTCCTTGCTCTCTCAGGAGTGGTAGAATGCTAAGAATCTTGTACATCTTAAAGAAAACACATGCTTTGGGTTATTCAAAGATTGCCGCTGCATTACTTAATTTTGCACAGTAGCCAGTGCGGTACATTGCCCGAACAGGTAACATTTGGTTTGTCTCCAGATCAGGCAACACATTTCCAAAACAGGAAACAAGTCACAAAAATCATATTTTGCTCATAATTTTTTAACCAAATATAAAAAAAATGATTTTGAAGATACATGACTTTTGATGAGACTCATTAAATTAAATAATGAATGAATTATGTCATTTTTTAAAGATTACATGTATTTTTTTCATAAAAGAAAATTTCAAATTCTCATATTTTCTGTCTGCAACATATAACGACTTAGATGATTTGTGAAATTATTCAGTTATTCATTAGGCAAAAATACCACAATGTTGTTTCATCGTTATATATTGCAAAATAAAGATATAGATCATTAATGATTGCATGTTAAAACAGTCCGACAAAAAGAAATAAAATGTTTCCAGAACAGGAAACACTCTTATTTTACATCATGGATGTTTCCTGTTTTGGAAGCACTGTAGTATGTCTCCAATTTTGGAGACATCCAATTTGTTACCTGTTCTGGAAACAATAAGGTGTCTCCAATTCTGGAGACACTACAATAGTTTCCTGATTTGGGAACATTGTTGATGTTACCATATCTGGAGTCATCTGATTGTTTCTATTTTTGGAAACACAGATGTCATTTTAAAGCATTGGAATTTGAATTCAATAAAACAAGTTGTGGTTAAAAAACAGAGACGCGTGAGTAGCACAGAGTATTATCCGACATCGTCCAATGATATCACCTCCTGTGGTTGTTGGCTACAACTTGTCACTAATGGTCAACGCACCAATCTAACTTGAAGCTCACATTGTTTGAGAAGTAACTCACATTTTCATAGAGGTAATTAATTAATATGAAAACTTGATCCTGCCAGGATCATACATGTACATAACTACATGTCAGGTACTCCTAACTCCAAGTATTCTAAGATACCTTAATATGTTAAAATCATTCATTACTTCATTCTCTAACACATGCACTCCTTGTAAAAACAAAATCATTTCAAAACTAATCATGACAACCTTCCAGTGTTATCTGATCAGGGATATCATCACCCCTCACATGGACACTTCATGGAAGGGAAGTCAACAATCTGTGGTTGTTATACCTGATTCTGCTCCTGTAAATATTCACTGATGATCAGATTTGATTTAAACCATGGATTTGAATCAATGGAAAATATCTCTCAAAAATAAATCTGTATTTTTAAATCTAATGCAACTATCTGTTCAGTCCGGTACATTTCCCATTGTGGAAACGCTTCATTTTGTTTCCAGATTTAAAGACATTTTCCCATAACAGGAAACAAATCAGTTGAAATCACTCAATCAATATAAAACAGTTTGATATGAGAACGAAATTACAGTATGTATTACTAGTGATGAACAATTTCATGTGTGACATTAAAAAGGGGAAGAAACTTTTAACATTAAAACCATTTTTATAATAATTCCAATGTATAGTGTCTGTTGTTTTTAGCAAAGACAATTTCAAATGGATTTATCTCAAGATTGTCAGACTTCACCACCAAGGCATTTTGAGGAAAAAATAACTTACATAAACAATTTTATTAGAAATATGTATTCACCAAATATCCCAAGCAAAGGATAGTAACAAACTTATTTCTTGAATAGGGACACATTTTCACTGTATTTGCAATGTCGCCTATTTAGGAGACATTGTCCCTAAATGTGTCCAGTTTTGGAGACATTTTTAAATGTTTCCTGAAATGGAAACATTGATAAGGGTTAAGGCTGTGTCCTGTTCAGGAAACATACTTCATATTTTGGAGACATTGTTTTCATCTTTGTGCAATATGTAAATTGAATGTTGCTTAACAAATTTTCAAAGATTTTTACAGGTTACACACATCACCAGGGTACTTGAAAACACCTGAAAAAGTCCTGAATGTAGTAAATGCATGGAACATCCAAATGTCCCCTGCAGTATGCACGTTCAACCATCTATGGATACATGTAGGACTAGCTAGTACAGGTTTATTATTCCTCCATTGTTCAATGTGTGAGACCTGTATAATGTACGAAATACGTGTACCCACATGCCGTTTAATTAGGATGCACAATTTGACAGATACATCTGGAAAACAAGACATTATTCAAGTGTATTCATCTTAAGTACAACATTTTAAATTTCCTACATAATGCACTGTACAAATTGTGTAGCCTACATGGTGTACGTTGATGTGAACTGAATATTAATAAATTAAGTTTCAGTGTAATTTCAGATAAACATTAAACAACCAGTTGCTATAAGAAAAATGTCATTGCCAAGTACAAGTCTACATGTGTACTCATGTACAAAACCAAGTATGTACAGTAGGTCTTAATCTGTAGGTCTATCACTCTATATTGTAGGCCTTCCTTCAAAATTCACAGTTTTTACAACTTTTTTTAATAGGTACTACTAGTACTACATGTGTACCTTGACAGGCATTTTTGTGTTGTGTAAGGTGAATGTGTAGCATGACCAACCCATGTCAAAATTTGGAAGAGTGTACACATGGTGGACCCTTGAAAAATGAGTAATGGGCATTTTCAAGCCATCATGGTCCATTTTAATATTAGATAATCGATGTAATATTAACATGTGTTAATATTAACAGTGTTTTTGAAAATAGATGGAGTCGGACCCATTAATGGTATTGTGTTTTAAAACTAAGTAAAGCTATACTATGAATTTCTATGATCAGGATTTAACATCAAACAATTCAACCCTGGTGGCCAGCCTGGTGATTAGCTTAAAATAAGCTATTACAGGCTGACCTTGCTTTAGCCATCTAGCCAATTTATCTTTGCCACCATCAGCTACAGTGTGTGTGTGTACAGACAGTACATGTACAGGCATGTGGGTGCACTTGCTTGCAATGTAGTTCTACACATTATGCAACAAGAAACCAAAGTTTCTTGCAAGTTGCAGCATGGCATGCAACCACAGGAATGTACACAGTCCTTATTGTGGGATTTCTCCTGTGCCCAAGCAATGGGAATAATGTCAAACCATTGTATTACATATGTACATGTAGTAGATTCCAAATCAGTGGTTTATTCATTTATTGGTACACCTGAGTGACCTGACATGATTTTGTGTATGAAATATGAAAAAAAAATGTATCCACAAAATGTAAACGATTTTAAATGAAATGAGGGAACAAAAACTTAACTCAAAACTCAAAATCTAGGGTTCATCAAAAACGATCAGAATCAAAGACAATGTGGGTACTTGAAAGCAACAGCCAAATAAAATTGAAATAATTATGGACAAGGAAATCATAACCAAGTGATTAAAAAAATGCAGTAACTTTTAAATCAGAACCATCAGAAGCAATTTATGAACTGAAAAACTCCACTCTCTCAATCCCTGCCATCGCAGCTCTGTGAGCAAGGTGTACATGTATAACCATGTAGACATTTTCTATTTCTTCCTCCTTGGGGTAACAAAAATGCAGCTGTTATGTAAGACCATGTGGTAAGACCATAGAGCTAGGATGGAGTACTGGGTAAGACAAGGGACACACCAAGCAAAACCACTGAGCCATGGGTAATTGGTAGCTATAAGATAAACAATGTTTAGGGATCAACTTCACCAGTCAAAGTGATGGTTTTACCATGGAGGGGTTTTACCCTCTATGGTTTTACTAAGTACAGTAGCACTAGCAGTAGCAGAATGAAACAAATTTTATTTCCCACACTACCCATTCTCAATGTGTAGAACTGAAAGATCGAGGATTATAATCAAATATTATAATTTACATGTATTAGATAATAATCTAAAACCTGAAATGACCTTACCGATAAACAGTTGAATTTACAAGGAAACAAATATGGGTCTCAATACTTAATCATCCCATCCATCTCAGCACATACACATCGTACTGACTCCAGCCTTCAGGGTCATACAAAATGTAACCTCTCATTCTCAATGTACTATAGGCCTATAGCACCATGGATCAAGGATTATAACTGTCTAATGCCTAAAATAAGTTTTAGATAAAGAGCACAATTTACTGATTTTTTCATGGGTCCTAAAAACTCCTAATAGTAATAATTATTATCCCTGCTGTCCCCTTTCATCTAATCTTGATAGGACTGCTTTATGTCGTCACTCTGTTACATTGGTGTAGATCGGAAATTTCATTACTTGGAAATAATTCACACTCTTAAAAATAAAATCAGTTTGCCAAAGTCTCTATTATTTTTAACATGTAGGGCCTTTAGGCTACCATGTCAGTAGTCTTTTCTTTTTCTTTTAGTTACCGAAAAGAGGTAGGCCTACATTGTAAAACTAGGTTACTTGTAATATTTATGATCTTTGTCAGTGAACACCGTGAACAGAACTTAGTCTTCTTGTCTTGTATTTTTTGGTATCCACCATTGTCCACAGTATTACTGGTAACTTTGGTTGGCTAAAATTATTATTGGCTTTTTTGCATCAGCAAAAAGCCTTTACTTTTGCTCTGTTTTTTTTTTTCCAGATTCTTCTTGTCATTTGAAAGAAAGGTGCATTGTAGCCGTCGGTCCCACTTTGATCACGTATAAATTATAAACAGTTGATGTTAACCAAACTTGGACCAAACAAAGTCCCCATAGTGTAAATGTATGTATGCAATGTCCATCAACATTTACATGTACTATGTACAGTATGTACATGTACATATCAACAGCATCAGCAGACAACCAATGCTTACTGTGCAATGTGCATGCACACAGTCGACTGTGCTAAACCCTCTTTCCGAGCAGTTTTAACTTTTTTTGGTGTTTTAGCGGCGGATAAAACCGATCTGTTTTAGATAAATAACTGTTTTAGAGCATCCAGACACAAATTGCTAAAACCGATCGGGTTAAAGCAGCTGTTTTAGCGAATTTAACACGCTGTCTGAACGTACCCTATCTCAAGCGCGCAGCACTTGGTTATAAAGAAGGATTAGTGGGGGGGGGGGGTAAATAGCACAACTTATCAAAGATTTGTGTGGTAAATACTGGACCACTTTCTTTTGCGTGGCACATTTCGCAGCATTTTCCCAAAATACCATCAAATTACCTTTTGCGTTCAATGCGTTGCATGTGTATACAATTATCTGCAATCATAATGCGAGTAAATCAGTGCTGTGATGCAACTTTTATATTGTGTCTTATCTACAAACCCCAGGAAAAATCATCTCTTAAATTGTGGATTTGTTGTCAGAGGTCACTAAATAATCATTTGCAAAAGGAATTATGGTTACACTACAGTACACAAAAGTGTGAATAAATCGCTATTTTGCCATTAATTAGTGATGGTCTTAATTAGGAACCCCAGACATTTGTATGTCTTAAATTGCATTTTTATTCATGTGGAGTAATGTTTTATCCATAGCTGTAATCGAAATTGATGTACAGACTCTTTGTCCTAATATGGTCCAAACACCCCATTTATGTACAAACACCCCCATCTTATCTACAAACCCCAAGAAAAATTATGTCTTAAATTGTGGATTTGTTGTCAGAGGTCACTAAATAATCATTGCAAAAGGAATTATGGTTGTACTCAAAAGGCGGTGAATAAATCGCTACTTGGCCGTTAATTAGTTATTGTCTTAATTAGGAACCCCAGACATTTTTGTGTTTTAAATTACATTTTTATTCATCTAGAGTAATGTTTTATCCATAGCTGTAATCAAAATTGATTTACAGACTCTTTTTTATAAGAACTTTTGAAGGACCCAATGGGTCCAAACACCCCATGCCTTATTGTCAGATGTCACTAAATGATCATTTTCAAAAGGAATTTTGGTTGTATTCAAAAGTTTGAATAAATCGATATTTGGGGCTTTTTGGTGCCCCAGGGGGATTAAATCCAATAGAAATATGCACTCAAAACTTTTGTACTCAACATTATGATTAAAATCCACCTAGCTCTCGAACTACAAGGAAGATGTGGTTTCCCAGCATTAACCCCATACAACACCAGTAGTGTACTGGCTACTGGGCAGTCTTTAATTCAATAGGCCTATACATCTTATATATTACAAGGCTGATTAAAGTCTGACACTTCATAGCTCTCCATGGTCTGATGTCTGACCATGGCTCTATGGTCTGACTATTAAAGACTGGGTGGCTGAATGAACTGGGACTTGCATCATCATTGCACACGTATGGATGTTTCAGTGTTCATGCATATTTCAAGTGAAAAAAATTCAAAATTCATTTAAATTCTTGTGTGTTACCAACCTTCCCACAAATGTTGGTGAACTTTTACCAGGGTTGTGAGATTTCAGAATTGAATCTGATTTCAGATTTTCCTTTTTTTTTAAGTTTTAAACTCATAAACCACTCTGTTGTACCTTCCATATTCAAAAGTTTCTGCTTTTGACATTGCAGAAAGGTTATCAGGGCTACATGTATGCAAGTTCGCTCATGGGCGACTCTGAATTGTCATGATATTTCGATTTTTTCGGGCCCCTTACGACTTTCAATGTGAAACAAGTATCACGATGTAGTCATGTCAAACAGCTACTTGTATGAACGAAATATGAATGTATTCCACTTGCCTATATTAAAGTGTAAAACGTTTAGCACAACCCTCTTCTTTCTATGATTTGCTTTCTCGAAAACCGCTAACTAGCCTGGACTTTGAGTACCACCTGCTATCAGATATTGTCTGGCCACAGTCCATTGTTTAATCCTGAATGAACAATCTACTCCAGCCTGATGACCATCATGAAAAAGCTATTGGACCATTTCCATTTGATAACTGTGTATTGGACGTTTTATCGGACACCAATAACCAGGTGCCTGTTGCTCAGGTCCAGAATAGCTGTGGTTCTATGATTTAATTCTTCAATTGGAATCTCTCCTCATTCCTCCATGGTTCTCCTAACCCAAAAACAGTAGCAAGATTGGCCACTTGAGACCTTGTGGTCAATTACCTGATTGATTGTCCATAGATAAGACAAGAGTACATGTACATGTACTCAGTATGGGGTCTATACACTGTGTCCTCATCAGGCTAATGCCTCCAGCTGCATAACAGCCCTGGCCAGCTCCACAATTAAGTAGATCTATAAAACTGTACTTTCTTCTCAATCTTAAACTTTTCTTGAAGTTGTACAGCCAGAACTATGTGCATTGAAATTAAATTTCCCTCAGTGAAATGACCTTGGATATTCTTTTTTCCAGCACAAGGGGGTTTCCCAGCATTAACACCCATATTACACTACCAGTACACTACCCTACCAGTACCAGTAGTGTACTGGCATGGCTACTGGGCAGTCTTTAATTCAATATAGAGTGTTTATCTTGCAATTACCAGGCTGATAAAAGTCTGACACTTCATAGCTCTCCAAGGTCTAATCATGGCTCTATGGTCAGACCATAGGCTGGCCAGACTGGGTGGCTGATTTAAATGTACATGTAGTGTACATAACTATGACTTACATGTATTTATAAGTTATGAAGATGGATATGATTGAAACCCCCTGTTAAAAGATTTCTACCTGATATGCTATAGGGCCTAGTTGTTAAGAGAAAAGTAAAACAAATAATTAAGTCTCGGCGACATCAAAAACATTATTTATGTTTATAAGAAAAAAAGTGTCAGTAATCGGGACTCAGATGTCCGATTGAGCTTTGAGCAGTGTTCCCATAATATAAAAACAATGTTATGTAACAAATATTGAAACATGTGGCATTGTTTCAGGCAACCCAAGTTGGTTCCTAGTTAGGGAACATTGAATCATGTGATTTTGTTTCCTGATCAGGAAACCCATACAGGTTTCCTGATCAGGAAACATTGAATCATGTGACATTGTTTCCTGATCAGGAAACCATATGAAGGTTTCCTGATTAGGAAACAACCATGCCGAAATGTAAATGTTTCCTGAATAGGAAACATGTTACCAGAAGAGGAGTTTGGATTCCTGAGCGGGAATTGTACCGGACTGGTAGCCAACCAGGAATTGTTTATCCATGCTTGAGTTGGATGCTTGCTGTCACTGTCATCTATATGTGGAACTTTGTTTAGAAAAGGGCTGTTTAGTATATATGTAGGTTGTGTTTTACTTCAAAAAGACACTAACATTTTAAGTGTGTCAATTTTTCATGGAACTAATTATGATAGAGAAAGTATTGTTGTGGACAAATCATGCTGATCATGAGGAGGAATTTAGCAGACTAATTTGCATTTGGTAAAAGTAGAGGAACCAGTATTTGTCAGGACATTTCCTAGCCTTTGATGCATTTTGTGTTCAGCATTTGCAACCTACTTGGGATATTGCTTGGATTTTTTCTTACTTCGTTTTACATTGTATGCAATATGAATGATCTTAAGAATTTCAGATTGTAAATGTATTTCTTGTGCATCATAAATTGTACAAGTAAATTTGGTTCTCAAGATGTTATGTATGCTGTTTTGAACCTTTTTGCAAATTGTGCAATCAGAACATGGTTGTATAATTAATTCCATGATTATCTGCATTATTCAATATGTACATTTTTCATTTGTATTGCTTTGTATTTATTCAGTGGGCATGAAGTCACAGTACTGTTGATAAAACTTAACATTTGGTCAGTTGTGATATTTGAAGGGTTTTGATAGACAAATTGCTACTTTTTATGCCAAGTGATGGTTAAGTTATATACAAATTAACAAATTCTGAATTATTACCACTTATATCAATCGCATATTGATGGATTTCAGTGATAATCCTGACTTCTATAGAAACAAAAGGGCCAGTCATGATAGTTTTTTGGGAAGACATTGCAATCATCTGGTTTTCAAAATACATATTAATTATAATTAACTAACCTGTGTGAATTGCATTCAATCAATGTTCACTTCTTCTTTTTTATAGAGAGAGGAGAAGTGAAGACCAGTTTCTTTTTTAATAATTATGTGAATTTGTTATTGTTCTTATTGTGTTCAATTGTGGACAACTTAAAACAGCGGAATAACAGCCTATAGGTGCAAAAGTATTCAAACACAATCTTCTCTGTTATTTGTTTAGTATGAACATAGCAAGCTTTAACACCAGGGGCCAATTTCATAGAGCTGCTTAAGCACCAACATTTGCTTAAGCACCAAAAACCTTGATAAATAAAATCACTATGCCAGCCAAAACAATGGCTAAATACAAGTCAAAAGCAGTAAACATCACATACAAATTTGGTTGTTAATCCTGTTTGATCAAGGAAGACTTTTCATGCTTAAGCATTTTCTGCGCTTTAAGCAACTCTATGAAATTGGCCCAAGAACTGAACAATATTACCTAAGTAATCCTATTACATACCTTTAAAATATGTTATGATTTGTATCAGTACATTTTAAAGCCTGCCAATTTGTGTACTAATGCTAATGTCATATTTTGTTTGTTGTAGTGTATTTTGGGATTTGTACTGTGCGGCACCAGAGAGGAGAGAAACATGTGAACATTCAAGTGAGGCTAAAGCTTTCCACGATTACGTGAGTACAACTATATATTATATGTTGTCCTGTAAGCTTCATAGTATCCATGTATGTCTGTGAACAAGTTTAGTCCCAACAAGAATCCATCATTTTAGTGTTAAGATGTACTGTACATTATGTACTGTTATTGTTTTTTGGCAATCTTTGATACATGTGTGTAATTATTGTTTTGTACATGTATGGCATGTCAGATTTGATCTGTTTGTTAGTCAATACATGTGTGTAAATTCAATATGGGAATTCATGTATGTATTGAATAATTTATCCATATATTTGCTCATTTTGCAATTATTGGGTATAATCAATGTCAGCTCCTAAAGAAATGATGATATTTCCCATACTGTACATTCTGTGGATAGATCAAATCACATGTTCAGCTCTGTGGTCTGTCAGCATGTACAGTATGTCCTTTAATCTTTTACATTAAATTTTGATTAGTTTTTATATTCATTACATTTCCTACGAAACAATGTTTATGTAGGTGCACATAACCTCCAAAGGTACATCATATACAGCCTCACTTGTATATAAGGCCTACCCTTTCATCCATAGCCTCATACATTTAGTCCCATCAGCCACCATGCAATTCTTGTTTCCATCCTATCCCAAGTATCCTGACATTGGTGATCAGTAATGGCGCCTGCATTGCTTGCTTAGTATGTGCAATCTCTGATTTCAGCACATTTCCACTTTTTCCTGTCTTTCCCAATTTTTACTTGGCTTCTTCATGCAAATTTACTTTTTAAACTTTTTTTTTTTTGCAAATTGCATAAAAATGACATCTCATTTTATGATCACCATGTTTTCAAAGCTTGTATCTGTGACAGTCCTTGAGGTATGATTGTTGCCTTGTTCTTAGGTGACATCAGATAAGGTGAACTGTCAGATAAGCTTGGTGCATTTTTGTACCTCTAAAAATGACATAAGTGTCGTGTATTCACTAAAATATGGTTCATACATTTGTCTTCCATCTTAAATTCCTCAATGTGTACTGTACAATACATGTTACACATTGTGTCCCCTGGCCCTACACACATGTAAATGGAGGCATGTAGATGGGAAATGGTGGGCAGCCATCTTAGTCCAGTAAATACATAAATTTATAGAATTATTGTATAAAAGACTAAGAACTGCATGGTCAGTTTTGTGTAGTACTTTTTGCACTAGAAAAGCCTTTGCAGTTCTTTATTGTAATAAGTCTTCAAGGGCTACAATCATTTTCTCTTTCAGTTGATTGGATGAGAACATATCTGGAAAGTTGTTTTGTGATATAAACGAATGTGTGCATATCATGTGTACCGGTACTCATTCCTGCTAACGGAATTGAACGCGAGAAGACACATTTTGAAGAAAATACTGTATGTGCTAGAGAGAGCCATTACTTCATGCATCAGTAGAAATTTGTAAGAGACTGATTAGCCTTGTTGGTAATATATATTGTTTCTGATTGAACATAAAGCATTTCAATTTAATTCTACCCTCTTGGTGTGTGAATATGAACATGTGGAAGCCATTTGTCAGGAATTATGAGATGTCAAAATCAACTTACATACATTTATTTACACGTAAGCCTGTTTGAAACAACCACTTTGGGCTCTGACTCTATAGCTCCATTTCACACAGCTATTAATAGTAGATTATACCATGGAGGAAGGAAAAGATACATTTAAATTGCAGTTTTGAACAAGAACGGAACAGAGTTTTAACTTAACAAAAACTACAAACTTCGTGTTCATCTTGTCAACACTACATGTATGTTGCTTGTACTACATACATGTATGTATGTTGCTTGTACTACATACATGTTCATACAATGTTAGACTAAGAAATCTCATTGGTTAAAACCTGGTAATTTGTTGTCACACTCATAACCACCAAAGTTTTTTAGTAAAATGAATATTGATTGTCAAGTACATGTACATGTAATTGGACCATTTCCTCAATTTTTTTCCTGTCAAAGGTAATGTATAAGTGTCGTGTAATGCCATTGTATGAAATGAGGCTACAAAATGGTATAAGTTGGTACATGGATAATATTCACAGTGACACACAGGTGGACAGTTGACATCTAAGGCAAACTTCATGTATTGTACACTACCACCTTCCAGTTCCACCACCTATCCACCAACAGTAAAAATGTACACAAAATAATCTGCACTGCATTGCTTAGCATTGTTAGGGAAGCTTCTTCTTATCCTTATTAATACACGGCTACCCATAACCTTATTAATACGGTAAGTGCTGATGTTGGCAGTAGAAACAGCCAAAAGGAGAAATTCACTTCATATGGATGGTTGACTTTATTTGGAGGTGCATTACATGTACTTGTACATAATGTACATTTCATTGGCTATCCTTTACCCTGTTACATGTAAATTTACTATGGATCAATATTACCCTGGTATTCATACATACTACATGTATGACAGTCAAAAAGTTCAAGCCAGTCAGTTTACTGGGGTGAAGCCAACAGACAGTAAAAGGGTGCACTGGACCGTATCTGCTACCACTCAGTCTATTGACCATGTTGACAGGTATACACTGTATGCTGTACACATACATTGTACAGGCAGCCACTGCACTAGTGTGTTTGTCCACTGGGGAAAACATCAAATACTTTGCAATCATAGCATGATTATAGCAGGCAAAATACATACATGTACTTAACAGTATGTAGGTGAATATGTACATGTACATGATGCATAGTATACATGTAATGTCACAAACAAAAACATGTTTGTTGAACACTTTGCTGCCCAGATTTTTGCGAGGGATCTCTGACAGGACACTATATAGCCTCATGCAGATGCTTGTACACTACTCCATGTATAGTCAGATAGTGTCCAGTGTAGAGATTGTATAAATTGCAAGTTTCAGTCCTAGCCATTGTAGGTTTTAAATAAATTCAAATGCAATCTGTTGAGATCATAGTTGATTACTCTAAATGCCACGTGGCTGTTATGAAGCCAGTGTGTTCTTACATGGTACACACAAGGTTATAACTAAGATTTGAAATTTATATAGTGGCATGCAAACATCATTTGGATAGATATAATATTTGAATCTTGCTTAAATAAAAACTAATCATGAGGATAATAGTACGTATGTGAATTTTGTTTTCTTCGCTGTTTTTCTATCGCATTCATGATGTGGTAATTTCATATATTTTATGAATATTTAGGCCTAGACATGTACTGTACATAACAATGTTACACTACATGTACATGTAAATACAGAAATAAAATGTCCTCTGTTACATGTAAAATTACACATAATTGTCATTGGACATAGAGATCGTCATCTATAGATACAGTAGTGAGTATGTAGAATGTAAGTTATAACCAGTGTATTCAAACATATTAATTATAGAGGCCAGCTTATTCAAATATGGCCCAATAGTCATTTCCTTCCATACACTTCATTTTTCATTCCATTCCAGAAACAACCGGGTTCAAAGCTTATAAAGTCTGGTATGATACCCGATGCACCCTCAGAGGTATGTCTGAATATTCAACATCCTAACACTCAATCAGTTTCACTGTTCTGCCAAAATATTTAATAAATAGATAAATTAAATATGTCAACACTGATTAAAGCATGCAAAATGATGCTCATCTGTATGGAAAAAAACATGGCAATGTATCAAACAGCATAACATTCTGCACACATTCTCTTTTTTGGGGGATCAGTTGGCAGAACACTGAAATGGATCAATTTAACAGAATCATTTTGGTGCTTAGTTGAAAACAATCGGGTAACATTGCACGTACTCTACTAACCAGACATTTTACTATGAAGACAAGGACTGGTACTAGATTTTAAATTCATATACCAGTACCTTTTTATTTTGTGTTTTTATTTTGACCCAAAGATGAGTTCTCCATGCTTTATGGCCAAAAACTGAAGTGAAATATGCAGATACTTTGTAATTTAAATGGTTAAATGGTCATATAATAATTTGCTAGGATTCATTGAATTATAACATTGCAAGTAAGATACATACTAACAATCTATGAATCAGAACACAAATAAGAGGGCATTTAAATGCATTTTTGTATTTATTTCAAGATGGTAAGTAACTGATAATGTGTCTTTATGTGGAAGCTCTTTTATTAACTTCTAAGGAAATCCCAACATGTGAGCAGTAAGTTAAATTTGAGCCTGCAGACAGTATACATTACAAGGTACACTGATTAGATTGTGTTTGAAAACTGCAAGGATTGTCTATGTTTTTTTTTATAACTATAGCTTCTTGGAGCATTTTGGGAACAAAATAACCAGGTTAAAGACATCAATTATCACTTGATTCATTCAGACAAAACAGTCAAGACTGGATACACACTTAAAATGAAGAAATAATTTACTTCTTCAAGGGCAGATTTCTCTAATCTGAGTTTCTCTGTGATTCTGTTGTAACCTCTAGTCCTACATTGATGTTTTTCATATACAGTATACACTCATTACACTGTATACAAATGTATTCATATTTATACAATGTATCAACATTTTGATACTTTATTTGTGATTCTTAACAAAAATTTGTATTTGTATACTGGTACATGCATGTATTTTGAAGACAACAGGGAATTCTTAGTATACTGGTACATGCATGTATTTTGAAGACAACCGAGAATTCTTAGGAATCAAGGGGATTTTTTTTACATTAGCCAAGGATGCTTCTCAAATTCCTACATGTGAGTGTACATCTACACTGTACATGTAGCTCACTTTACAGTATAATGCCTTTTCTTTGTTGCGATTTTTCAAATTCTGGAAGATTCAAAAGACCAAGGTGGCCTTGCCCTGAAAATTGTGATTTTCCAGGCCTGTGAATTGACAAAGATGCCTGTCTAATGCCTCTGCTTGAATTCCACCGTACATGGCATTTTATTTGTGCGTTGCTACAATATGAAAGATTGAAGGAAATGTTAATGGTGCACAACAAACATCATGCATATCATAATTTCAAGTGTGAGCCATACACTGTTTAACATGTTAAGAGTGGAACTTAAAAACTGAAACAACATATTTGATTTTTGTTCTTATTGGCATTAAAGGTAGTATCATACTTTGGTAAGAAGGTAAAACAGAAATGTTCACAGATTTACATATAACTTACAGGGCAGGGTATGAAGATGGTGGTGGTAGAAACATACTGTTAAAATTGTTCCATCTGAAATGCTGTATTTATCCAGAAAAGAGTAAAACAATGACCAAAATTAAAAGTTAATGATAATGTAGTATTGTATTGTGCAGGCTGGGTGTATAGTGACCCTACCAGTACATTATGATGCTTACAGGAGCCCATTCTGCCCAATGTATGAGCTGAATATTATACACACACATACCTCATGTATGGATGAATATCAACCAGCTCTCAGGTTGACATCTTCAATCTCAACCTGCACAGCTGGAGTTGTTCACTAGATTCCTGATGTATAAATATATTGACACTGTGTATTACAATGTATATAATTGCTGGCTTCTGTGTACTGGTTGACTCTGAATTGTCTTTTTTTTATGATGACATACTATACTTCACGGACTTTTCATCACTATGCTTGGCCAACAAAAAGACATAGTACCTTTAGTCCATAACACTTTCCTACCCCTTTTGGTTCTTCTGTGTCTTTGCAGTCGCTTTGAGAACCTGTTACCATGTACAACTACCAATACATAATATGGCACCAATTAAACAATTTAACCAAATTTACTCTTTGAATTTGTGATACATTAAATGTATCTTTGGTTTCATTCACTATGATGACTGCATCATCAGACAGTGTTGATATCTGAATCCTTTTTGCTGAGCTTGTTTGTCTTCAAGCATGATCAATTTTGTTACACTGTTCTTAAACCTGCTTTATTTACTTGGTGAATTCAGATGAGGTGCTGGCTTCAGTACTTGACCCGAATGAGGTTACTTTCACCATAGAGCTAGGAACTCTATGCTTTCACTGACAAAAGTTGTCATTAGGACACAGTATTTCCAACCCTGGTCAGGTTTAGCCTCAACAATTTGTGGGACTACTCCCACTTTCATGTCCTGTGGCAGGTTCTTTTACATGCTTTATGATAACATTTTGTAGCACCACCTACTTTGTTTGGACACAACTGACCTAGCCCTGATCCCACATGACATATCCAGTTTGGGTGACCATCAGTGTTGGAGTCGAGTCCTCAGATCTGAGTACAGAGTACTCTGAGTACTTCGAGGTCTGAGTACTGGGCCGAGTCCGAGTACATTGCTGTCGAGTCCAAGTCCTAAGTATCGAGTCAGAGTACATTCAAGGCCGAGTACAGGGCCGAGTCAGAGTACCAAAGTCTGGGTCCACATCTGAGCACAGTACCAACGCACAGTGCAAAAATATCGCATTTTGTTTCTCAAAGATGTTCATAATTGGATGTTGTGCCACTCTTCTCAGAAATTAATGTTTTTCAAACCTTGCATATGACACTGTACTGCTTACTCCATTGGATACTAAACTCCCAATGATCTTCATACTCCCATTGTATCATGTATTTGCCTACTCACCTCAGAAGAAAGTGTCCAGTGTTTTAAATCCTTTTTAGTATATTAATTGTGAACAGGTTTTGAAAAGGGTGTTTTGTCTTTTTATTTTTTACAAACGGCTGTTGGTTTTCACAATGTTATTGTACATGGCACTTAACATACAACCAGCTCATCAAACATGTTCATCATGTTCATGGATGACACATTCATAAGTACAGTATATCCTACAACTCTGGGGAACCAATACGTTATTCATACAAGCAATGAATATGATTTATCTGTAGTGATTGTGTCACCTTCAGTGAAGGTTATTGACAAACAGGAAAGTCTGATTATGGGGAAATCTCATACACAGTACACATCCATATTCATATAATGGCACTAATAGTGCATCTTTTTGCAAATAATCGCGACTTTTTGCTGTGTCAATGGTGCGGCAAGAAAACCTTATATCCCATCATGCTTAGCACGCGCTATATACAAACCTCCTGTCACAGCATTATTGAGTATAAACTACATGTACCATATCAATTCAGTTTGTCATGCGCATACATTGTGAGTGTTTGTAATGTATTAATTACAGTATTAGAATTTTAATTATTTTGTGTTTTTAAATGAAAATATTTACTTAAATAATTCATGTGAATAACCTTGTATTTGTTTTGGTAACCATCTTGTATCACAACCCTTGATATGTCTTATGACTAAACCCCCCCCCCCCAAAAAAAAAAACATAAGGATGTAAATGACATTGCAAAGAGCCGTACATGTACGTGTATGCTTATTTAATTCAGCTAACTGTTCATACATGTAGCACTGGACACGAGACACTAGTTGCTCCGAGTCTGCATTAGGTATGCTTCTCACCTAGCATTTGTCCCGGATGCAACCTGCGTTGCAAAAGCCATTCAGAAAAAAAAAATGTATATCAGACAAGTCCACAGTGCAGCGATGAGGATGTTGTTGCTATGGTAACTGATACGAGAAACCTTGTTGAGTTGTCCCCCAATATCTCTTGTCGTTGCTTCTGGTTAAAATATGACAATTCATTGAAAGACATAAATTTAGTTGTTAATTATTGTATTTCCATTTTCTAAGGCCATCATTTCTTTCTGTTCTTATGAAAATGAAGAATTGAATGCTGCATGTTTCAGTTGTACACATTTGCAACTGCTTTGATGTTAGCTTTGACTATTTTATAATACATGAAGCCAGAAAATGAGGTTATTAAGTAGGATTTATCTGGACGTACATGTACCTGTAATGTTGCCGCTAAACTTAAACCACTTTCTGACGGATGATGAATATGCTTCCAAATATTGTCAAAACTGATTACGGTAATTACAGTAAAATATTGAGTGGTCACTGCCAACGATGGCTCCATTGTAGATGCACCGTGTGGTACAGTATATGCCCAGTGTGGGAGTCCATCGTTATGATTGTTATAATCATACATGTACCTTACAGTCTAGTGGTTGATGTCTCAATTAGCATAGTAGCAGTTGGTCTCATTATGGCTGGTATTGTTTGCAGTCTTTGTGCTTTTATTGTTAGGCACATCTCTTTAGGCAGTGACACAGGTTGATCAGTCTGTTCACATTGAACACAGAAGTCCCATTCACACACATTGAAAAATCGCAATTTGAATTGCGATTTTCTTTCTGGCGTGTTCACACAGGAGAAAGAGTTGTGACCCAAATCAAACCGGTTTGATTTCTTAATCAAATCGCGACCCAAATAATGGCAATTAGTGGTGTGTGTTGTGTGAACGGGCCTAATGTTGAAAATTCAACCCCCCCTGTCCCCAAAAATTCTGCTTGGGAAATCACCTTTTGGCAGTTCGGTGGATGTGTAAAGTCATGAAGTGGTTGTATTCATTTCAATGCAATAGTGAAGGCCACAAGTGAGTTCTAGTAGATTCAATGCTGATTTGTTGGTCAGGGAGGGTGGCAATCTTGAAAGATTGTGTTTGAGACTTTGAGTTGCTGTACAGTGACATTTTATTTCCATGAGATAGTTTTGTCTTTGAAAAAAATCATTGGTTGCTGGATTTGGTGGGATAGAATGTCTTCAATTGGGTACAAGGATTCTCTCTTGACATGGTTTCACACAGAGAATGAACAAATAAAATTTAAATATTGCATTAATATTATTACTGCATGTGATGTACAATTAAACAAACAACAAATACAAAAGTGACATTTAATCAAATGGCAAAATGTTTTGCAATTTTCAGCCCTAATTGTAAGGAAGGCAGGCAAAAACAATTAAAATGAAAATCCAGAAACTCATTTTCATATGATTCCTTCCAATTTATGAGTTTCAAAACACATTGATGTAAGGCTCAGTTTTGGTTGTGGGGTCTGTTGTGTGTTGGTCATGCCCCTCTCATGTTGATTTGCTGCAGTTATCAGTTTTGCGGCATTGCTCATGCTGCGTGCTTCTAAAATACTAAATAAATGAACAGAGATTTGGGACATCGTCAACATACATGTAGGGCTGGATAGCTCAATCGGTAAAGCTCCAGTACAAAAACTACATGGTATTCTGGTGGTCTGGGGCTTTTTTGACCAAGTCCTTTTGTGAGGTTTGGAAACCAATGAAAATTCACACCTAATGTAATACTTTGTGTATTGTCTTGTTTTTATAGCAGTGCCAAATTACAATGTATGGTCATTTGGCCAATTTGGGAAAACAATTTAACACAATTTTTGTCCAATCGTGGGTTTGTTTGAGTGCCACTGTGACATTTAGGTGGGACTAACATGTTAGGTCTGGCTAATAGAAGTATTTGTTGTGTGCTGCTTGTAGTTGTAATGCTGCCCATTCTGCTGTAGCAAGCACCATAGTTGGCGACATAGTCCAGTGTGTGTGGAAATACTGTACTGAACCTTTGCAAAGTAAAATGTGTTCGCTCCATGAGCAGTGTAATGCCGATCTATAGGGCTTAATATACAGGTCTTCATTTTGTGCAGTATTCTGCTTGAAATTTGATGTTGTTTAAGATACATCACTGTGACTGCTCCAAAGATTGAAACTGAAAAATGTAAGTTATTAACACACTAATATGAATTATTGGGAAGTCTCTACTCAGCCTGCCTGGCTGTACCAGACTCTTTCACTCAGACTTGAAGGTTCCAAGGCCAAGGCTCTATACACTCAAGGCTGCCTTCCATACTTAATATTCACATACTCCCAGATCAAAAACATGTATGTAATATAAAGGAATGTAATATAAGCACTACATACACTGGTTCTAGGATTCATTCCTGGGAAAGGATGTATACATGTACCAGTATACTGTACATTTACATGTATGATGTAGGGCCTATGTGCTTGTATCGTTTAGGAGCTTCAGACATTTAACTCATTCGACCCCAGAAACAAAAGTTCTGCAATTGCACTGGATTGTAGTATCTGTTTAAGGGCATGTACAACATTGGTATCTGTGACAGATCAGCTGCAGACTGCTCATAATTTGATTTTTCATTGAATAAAAACAAAATCCTGTGAAATTTTCAGCTCAGTTGATCAGTGGAAACAGTAAAAAACAGGGGAAAACCATTGCAATTTTTTACGCCAAATTGTGTTGGAATAGCTACATGTATCTCGTTATTGATCTTTCCATGGATCAGAAACGTTTTGGTGTTTGGTTTTACTCTTGTCTGGATAAATACAGCATTTCAGGCAGAAACATTTTTACAGTATGTTTCTACCATTACCGTTTTCATACATAAATCTGTGAACATTTCTGTTTTAGTTTGTTACCAATGTTGTATGCCCTTTATATGTAGCAGACTTAACTGAGACCTAATGGGCAGAATAAGGACAGTTTTGCATGATTTCCCTATTTTTGGAACTACTAGTGTGAGATATTAATCATGGACCCCACTGAGTGTACATGGCTCATAGCATAGATATGCCTATGTGTTGCAGTATACTGGCAGCACATATCTTACTGGCTATTCCTGACTCATACTGATGGGCCTGTGGTCTTTTCAATTGATGCTGAAGCTTGTAATTTATAGAACCTTACCCAACATAAGAGTGATAGAGGAAACCAATGCTTCCTGATTCTGTCTTGAGATTTCCTTTGACCTTGGCATCAGTCAGGCAGACCTACATGTGTATACATTGTCTATGTGGTGACAACCATGGGTTCATCTAGATTTCAAGTTTTTGGTCATATCACTTGTATTGGTCACTGTATTTGTGTGTCACCGGTATAACGTGTAGGCCTAATGCTTTGTTCCTTCTGTTTAACGTCAGTAAGTGTATTAATTGGAGATAATATTAAGACCTGCCCCCCCCCCCCCCTTCCTAAGAAAAAAAAACAGAACCGAAGAACAAAATAAGTGATTTCTATAATAATAAATCATAAAGATGCAAGTTGTAAATAAAACAGTGTTAGAACTGCTTCACATAGTACTAAAACCTTAAAAGATGTCACACATATTATAATAAAAGTTGACGACAAATACTTTGTTATTTTTGTGTACCATTGAGTAAGCCTAAATGTTATGAATTTGCTGTTGAATGTCCCACTTGTCATAACGCATACTGTTCAGTGAATCATAAACTGATAACATCAGCTCTTTAACATTGTTGAACACAATTTCTTTTGATTTGTTAGTTCCACATATACACAATGAATTTTATCCTAATTCAACTCCTAGGTCTAGGGATACAAGTCTGCCAGCTGGGCTAGACAGCAAATTTGCATGTAGCCTACATACATGTACGTCAGTTGACTATCCAAATCAGTAAGATTGCATGAAACTTTTGGGGTCACAAAACCAGCTCCATGCAAAACCACTGTTGAATATGTATCACAGTGATGAGCCTGGGATTAATAATTAGCCTGTGTGTCTCTTGTGTTGACCAAGTATATCATGAATTTGCATGAAAAGTACAGGCCATGTAAAAAAGCATCACTTCCAAATAGAAACAAACAACCCACATACCACAAACATTACAAGCATGATGAATGGGGTGTGCTTGTAAGTCACCCATCCTAACAGCAGGTTATCACTTCTGTACATATAATGTACGTCAGTAGAAATAGTCATTTTGGAAATTTTGGGCATGGGCACTGAAAATAAATTGTATGGATCCTATACGGCCCTTACAAATTGAATGCCGGTAGTACTATAATGATACGTCCTCTGTCATAAAGTGGTGAGGAACCTGCAGACTCCCAAAATCGTGTTTATATTTACTCACTATACACATGTAGGCCTACACTGTACATGTACATTTATAATTTATGAGCAGTTACTGCCTCGATTTGTTACATATTTCTTAGACAAAACAGGTCGCTTTTACCAAAGTCCCCGGATGAACGTACAAAATCTATATGGTGACTCATTTGAATTGTATGAACATGTCAAACTCCAAAAACTGTTGTTACAATTACAAACCTGACCATGTAGCGTGCAGGAATGAACTGGTATCAAATGGAATCTTGTACAGGTGTATGTCTACTTTGTGCTTTTAGTGCACATATGTTAGTATACATGTGTACATGTACATGATCATGTTCATATGCTGTATGTGTTATACACATGTAGGTCTACATGTAGGGCCTACATTTATTTATTATTATTTAAATATGCACATGTACCATTCAATCAGGAAAATGCTAGCTGCAGTTATTTTGTAAATCATTTACATCTTTGAAGTATTCATGATACACATGTACATGTAGCCTACAGATATGATGTTTGCATAAATCTATGTGTGCGGACATTACATTTACACTCATAATATGTGAAAAAGTGTACAACAAAATTAGTTTCTTTGAGTAACTAACAGTCTTTTAAAAGCTAAATTGTGAATACGTAGGGCCTACATGTAGGCTACATGTAGAGTGAGCTTCAATCATTTTGGAATGATTTGCATAATGATACAGTATATTTACAGTGAATTTGAATTCCAAATACATGAACATGTAGACACGTGTATTTGATACAAGTTTACTTTAGTCTATTTCCTATTGATCTTACATGTTATACAATATACATTGTCCCACATTGGTATCAACAAACATAAATTCATCATGATGAAGTCATGTTTCATCTTTGAGCTACAGTAGGTTTGAGTAAAAAAAGGCATGTCGGCCTGTATAGCCTATAGGTACTGTATACAGCTTTTTTGGTATTTAAAAGGATGTACATGTACGTAACAATAAGCTGAATGTACATGTAACATAAATGTACATGCTTGTGTAGCATTTACCATGTATAATATTCAACAATTTACATAGAATTAAAGTAAATCCCAGTCTGTTTCTGGTTTTGTGGGGGTCATCACTTCACCCCAGTTGTGATGCTAGAGGCCCTGACCCGTGCCTGAAATGCTTTGTTCCATGCTGAAAGACCCCAAGGTCAAATGGAGGCATGCAGGATTCTTGAAGGATGTTCCATTTGAGCTTGTAGGGGAGTATATTCCTGCATGTATGATACACTTTGCCAACAGATGAATTCACATTGTAATAATTATGTCAGGGATAAATGTCCTCAGATAATTACATAATTATTTCATGCAAATTGTTTCAGCTGAATGTCAAGTATATCGTAAATATACATTTATTTTCATTAAAATCTAACATTTCCATGTACTTCTTTTTTACTGGTGCTTTAATTTTAAAGAAATAGGAGGGTTAATATATTACTATTAGTATTAGGGCCTATAGCTACATGTTTCGTTTTCAAATCATAATGTATTGTATGGATATAAAGCTTGCTACATATACATGTACATAGATGTATGTTGTGTCTATTATGTCTGGGCTTAGAAAATGGAATCAGCGGGAATTTGTCCAATCTAGCTACTCTAGTTTGGTTTGCTGGCTCATCATATACATACACTGCTGTATACCTCAATGTATGACTAGCCATTGATGTAGGAATGAACACACATAAGGCCTACATGTACACATGTAGTATATACAATTATTACAATATACAATGTACATGTAGCTATGAAGTACATGTACATGTATATTATAGGCATCTTACTAACTGGAACAAACACATGTACTTTTATCATTATGCATGACTTTTCATTCGGTTACAAAATCAAAGTACTGATTGCTAAATCCTTTAAAATAATCATAGTGTTATATATACCAGGTTCATTATGCTATAAATGAAACATTTACTAGTTAGTGTATGGCATTTATTCATGTTGTGCCTTTGGCAGATAATAACGTTTACTGACATGCATAGAACTTCTTGCCAATACAGTGGGCCGTGCTGCTTTAACAAATAGCCTACTGCTATACTGAACATGTGGCAATATCAAACATCATCCTTGGCTCACAATTTTCTAGTACAAAGCATACCAAATACAACAAATGTTTATTCTGTGCTTTGATTAGTGGGTTTTGGAAATTATCTTTTGTTTTTCCCGTCTATCAAAGCATGTAAACGTAATGGGAGACTTTGGAGAATCGGTCTTGAGTCAACAGCGCACGCGCAAACCATGCTTGCACAATTGTGAGCATGCGCGCGTTGTTTTGCGTGCGCGTGCGCTGTTGACTTGAAGACCGGTTCTCCAAAGTCTCCCATTGTTCAGTACATTTACACTGTACTTGTTCCCTAAGTGGTGCATCCCTTTTTGCATAATGTTGGCCTATATTCCTTAATTTGTTACAATTTGTTTTTAATTTGAGAAACTCAGTAGGGACCTAATTAGTACCTTCTTGGTTTGGTAAGATTCATCAATATGTGAATCTTAAAGTTCATTAGTTGTTTCAACATAATTGTAACAAAATGCTTCCTAAATTTACTCCAAGTGGGAAATACAGTGAGCAGTTAACTTAACAAATGTACGTCACAACCAGCAAGCATAAGATGTGCTGAATTTGGACAAGTAGCCTTTCATGACTTGACCAGTGCATGACATTTTCCAAAGGTGGCCCCTAGGGTCAGGACCATTTCAAAATATTTGGAGATTTCAAAAATATCTTTCTTGTTCTTGGTTTAAATTTTCACTGTAATCAAATATTCCCAGTAATGCTAATGAGTATTCTGCATACTTTGTGTAACGCTTACATTTATTCTGACATGGAGTGCTTGAGCATCTGCGATGTTGTGCTTTTGATCACACATCTGACGTAGAACACCCCTTAACAAAAAATGCACCGTCCCTCTTTGGCACATATCCAGGCTCTGACCAACAGAATATGGACTGTCTCCGATGTAAAATTAAATCCAAAGCAACACCAGAATTTAATGTAGAATCATTTCATACATTTCAGATCTGAATTTAAGGAGTAAGAGAGTGTTGCACAAGCAGGCCTGTATACAGAGTTTATATGTAGAAAATTACTTATGCATATGTACAAAAGGGAGGGGGGTGGTTGTTACATGTGCTAAATCATTATTATCATTAAATTGAGGTTCAGTCATCAATATTAAAAACTTGTTCCATCCCATCTATAGATTCATTGAAATAATTCTTAGTCTAGGAGTCTTGTATGATGGAAGGGAAGCAGAATGATAATGAGTGAATAAAATGTCTTGTGATATAAAGTATGATAGGTCTACTAGGTATTAGGTTTGCATGTGTAGTTGTACAGTCCTCAGACCACTACATATGACAGGCTATAGGGGCATACCTTCTTCATGATGTATGCATGCATAATTTACATAAAGCATAGGCCTACCTGTAGTTGCATGCCTTATCTCACATGTGAAAACTGTTTTACATGAAGAACAAAATTAAAAATTCACGTAATATACTCCACAGAATTTCAATGTGCAAAATGAATTTACTCTTATTAACTGAGTAAAAGTGAATTATAATGTTTGGCAAATAATTCATTCTTTTTTATCTCACTATGTGTGAGCAAAAAAAATAATATTAGAATGTTTAAATCCAAGTGAAAATTACAAACGCCACTTTTCTTGTAACATTCAGGCCATGCTACCATTTCCTAATAGAAACAAACAGCAGGGGCTGTTCATTGCCGCCTGGCAGCAAGTACAGTATGAGTCTTAAAGGTACTAACATATTATGGTAGCATACCGAAACAGTAATCTTCACAGATTTACCTATAACTTACAGGGTATAAAGATGGTGATGGTAGAAAAATGTTTCTGCCTGAAATGCTGTATTTATCCAGAAAAGAGTAAAACCGGTGACCAAAATGTTTTTGATCTTTTAAAGATCAAAAATAAAGGAGAAAAAACTTAAGAAATACGTGGGAATTCATGCATCCTAATAGCAGGATAATTGACAGATTAAAGGTAGTATCATACTTTGGTTTTTGTCAAAGAAGTACAGATTCATGGGCAAAAATATCAAGGAAGATACAGTCACAGTCATCTGTGAAAATTTCAGTCCCATATGGTGCCCACTTTTTGAGAAAACTGTGAAAAACGGCCACAGTATTTCTTAAGTCTTTTTTCTTTTATTTAAAAGATCAAAAAGATTTTCGGTCGTTGTTTTACTAATTTCTGGATAAATACACCATTTCAGGCAGAACAATTTTAACGGTATGTTTATACCAACCCCTCTTCATACCCTGTAAGTTATACATAAATCTGTGAACATTTCTGTTTTGGGCTCTTACCAAAGTATGATACTACCTTTAAGTGAATGAAAAAGGCACAAGGAACACTGGAAAACATTATTTGGCTATGGCCAGTGCCACTAAACATTGTGGATGTACACGATGGTGTTCCTGCACTGTAAGTATAGTATGTCTATAGGCCATTTAGTGTGGCAGTATTTTCCATGCTCATATGTTACCTGTCCTGTGGGTTTAGGTATACAGTGCTGTATACATATGTACAAGGATTATGGAGATGCATGTATTGTACGATAAACTACTGTACATGTACAAAGTAACATTAGTAGTTTACATGTTCTGTATAATACGCTCACCTGTATCTTTGTCTACATGTACATAATTGGTGACAACTTTCCTGCAAACACAATGAGATTTGTGCTGGTACACATTGTACAGTGTACATAAGATGCTTTGGATCCCTTTGTGTTTTTATTACATTTCATCATTTTGAAAACAGCTACTGTATACTGTACAGATACATGCATCAAGTACATGTGGACCAGGGCCCTTTTTTGTAAAACAAAACAAAACAACAACACTATAATTATATACATATGCATGACTACATTTACATTCTGCCAACAAACAAATGTGTGTGGTTTTGTTGTTAATTTTGCTAATTAAGACCTATGATACCATTCAGACTTTGGCCAAAATGGAGGTTGAACCAAATATTAAGTAAAAGTTTTTGTTCCAAGACAATCAATCACATGCAGAAATGTTGTTTCCAAGGAGCCGTAAATATACACACTGATTTATATACACATAATCAGTGTTTGTACCGGGAACCACTTTTAACTGTGGCACACATACAGTCTTATACAGAGGCTAGTATAGAAACGCTGGGTTGTTCTACGAAAGTGCCTTTTACACACTTTGACTACTTGCCTGGTATTGTTTCTTTCAAACTGCCAGTGGAAAGAAAAAGCAAATTAATTACTTGTCATCATGCACATGTATAGAAAATAATGCTTTTAGGGCCCATACGTTTTGAAGAAAATAGTTTTTGTTCCCGTATAACCATCATTAGCCTTTTAGAAGTACATGTATGGCGAACACAATAGGAGGGTGCTGTTTGGTTTGGGTAAAATCCTTTGTGTTTGACTCAAATTACCCACTTCAAACAGCGTCCTCTTATATTGTGTTAGTCTGAGTATCACCCATTCTACTCCATGCCACTACGTACGAACATCTGATACATGCATGCATGCAAATTTTATGCAACGCGGCACATCAGCCAATCAGATCTGCTTTTAGAACATTTCCGTCAGGATCGTGACGAAAAATGCTGATTGACCTATTTCGCGCGGCATCAGTTATCTACGTGATAGACGTGCTCGCCAAACGGTATGATAATAGATGCCCCCGATTGGTCCAAACTTAGAGAGGCCATTGCTGGGTTGGTTTGCATTTTAATTAATCAGGAAATCTGCACATGTGATAGACACTCACTGGCTGTACGGCGAGTGCATCTATCACATAGACTACTATTGTGTCTGCCATACTTCGAAAAGGCTAATTAATAATAGACTTAAATTTATGAAGTGTTGAGACTCAATGTTCACAACATCTTAACTGCAGTAAGTGTGTGCAGTCAGTGCAGAGGTACCCAACAATTATGTATTTCAGTGTGATCTTACTGCAACCAAACTGCATTCCCTTCTAAGTCTAATTCACCTTTTTAAACGGAAGTGTTGGAATGTTGGAAAGGTCAGAGTTGAAGTTACTTGTTTCATGTTGTACCACATCCTACTTTATGGTTGTACTTAAATGCTGAGTGTGATTTAAGGATTAAGAAAAACTTTGAAAGAAAGCGATTGAAAAGAGAAGAGAAATGAGAAAATTTGCAGAACTTGGGATGTTACCAACTCTACTACCTGGAGCTAGTTCCGGATCTACACAACCCTTGATTCTATAGCCCTGCAACATGTGTGATACTAGCTACCGTACACATTCAAACAAGGGGGAGTGTTTTATGACCAGACCAAGCGCCACAATTTTTGGCAATTTTGAAGGAAAGTGATGTACATGTTCCTGTAACCCCACAGTGTCTAAAATGTTATGAAACTCAAGATTAAAACAAAGCCCTAAAACTATGTATTTATACAAAGCAACCATTCCTTACAGAATGTAAATTTGTGTGAAAGAACCAGCCTAATAAACTGTGAAGTTGCTTGAACAGAAATGCTGTATGAACAAACCTTTAAAAGGACTTCAATTTTGCTGTGTATTATAACACACGTTGCAAAGTCAAACTTACACAATCCCAATACCAAATGTATTGAAACTAGACCTACTGGAAACAATTTTATTTTCATAAAAAGCAGATGACAACAATTTTCACTTGGCTTATGCTGGGATTGGACTCATGGGATGCAGTTGGTTTTATGTCAGAGATTCATAGATTATATACGTAAAGATCCTGAGAGCTCTCATAAATTAATTACACATGGACATGCAACATGTGAGTGTCCTTTTGGATACAATTAGTGTAAGGGAAAACCATTAGACTGCCCAACTAATTCACTAACTTACCCAGTGGAATCATCATCACTAAACTCAGTCCATGTACTCTGGGGAATATTTCTAACCATACAGTGCTATATGGTATGAATATTACATGGCACAGGGTTTGGAAAGGCTGGAAAATGATTAGTTGGGTTAGTATTTCTTGCCTACCTACCTGCAGCATACTAGCCCCAGGTCTGGTGTTAACAACCTGTTATGAACACATGCTGATCCCTCATCTGCATTGTAAATGTACAGTATTTATCAATGACAAAGACTGGGAATTAGTATTGTAGGGCTCAGTAGTATTGATCATAACATTGAACAATTGCTTCCGTTCATGACAAGATGTGAGCAGAGTTTCCTCTGGGAGCTCAGGAAGGTGGACTTTTACAGTATATTGATAATGTTCATTGAACACCAAACTGAGGCCATGTCCCTATTCTCTGGCTGTGGCTGCAAATTACACATGTACCTATGGCAGCCACTAGCCAGTGACTGCAGCCGTTTCCATAGACGTGTTATTTGCAGTCGCAGCCAGAGAATTGGGACACGGCCTGATTTTCATGGAAGTAGCTGACAGTGAAGTGGCTTCCTTTTACATTGATCATATGAAAAATAATGCCCACATGTTTCATATGTATACAATTTCCAATTGCTGTTAGAATATGAAACAAAGTCACTTTGTTACAGACTTACTCATTGCGCAAGTAATTTTCATCTTTAATTTATTTTTAAATCAAATTTTATCAAACATGTTAACCTGTTGAACATTCTCATGTTTTTGGTTATCTATGATCAATTTACAAAATAATAAAGAATTTAAATTTTACTTTTTGGGGGTTTTTTTACGTTACAAAAATGATTATTTTGAGGAATTCTAAGCCTGTACATACATGTACATAATTATATAGAAGAGAAAGAATGGGTATGGAAAAATTGTCAAAGTTTTGTACATTTGTACGTGGTACACAGAATTGTGGCAGATGCTGGGAATGATGCTTGTATGTGTGGCAGTTCAAGTTCCATTGAGCCACTCAATGTATGTTCCTGCATTTCTCCCAGGCTACATGATTGGATGCAAGTGTTTAAGAATGTAGAATCAAATCTAGCAGTCTCATTCACACTTGAACATTTGCAGATCAACAGTGGATGGCACCTTCCTAGACATTGCAGGCATTAGTGCAACCCCTTTCCATTCTTCTGGCAGGTTGGATCCACATTCAGTTTCCCTAACTTGATGCCGTGAGAATGTTCACTAAAACTGCAGGCTCAGATGCCTTGTTTCATATATCTTGATCTTAATAGTGTGCATCAATTGTATAGGATGTGATCTACATAATGTACATGTACTAATTAGATCGCAGTCTGAAAATGGATAAAGAAAGTTGGATTAGACCAACTTCACTGTGCAGCTGGCATTATGTAAAAAGCATTCCCAAATCCATGCTTGTGACAATCTTTTGATGGATTTGACTACATCCAAATTCAGTTGGTCTCCATCTTTTGCATTCCATTTGCAATAAAATGCCGGTTGTTGTGATCTACCTTTTAGCTGTTAGCATTCATACTACACACAATTGTAAGATCTGATCTAGGAATTTGGTAAATGGTGAATCAGATTCATCAGTTGGTAGGTCCAGTGTGAACAGGGTCATAGTATTTGGACCCTTCTCCGTCAATGGGGAAGAGGTAGAACATAATGTTGACAACTACAAAGAAAGCCAGTCAAGATTTATACAAAGAACGTATGGATGACCATGCTAAGTATGTATGTAAAGGAGGATTGTAGAGACAAAGACAAGCAGTGATTGCCCATCTGTCAGTCCTTGTATTCATTATTAGTAGCAAAATGCTCCCAACATTACCTGCTATAGTATATATGGTATATATCCAAGTATGTACAATGTATATGTACATGTATGTACTGAATGTGTACACGTGTACAAGTTGAAAGTACCGGTAAGCCGGTACAGTGCCAATGTTGGGTTCTCTGAGCACTGCTCTGCAAAGGTAAACTGTGAGTTCAATTTGCTTAAAGGTAGTATCATACTTTGGTAAGACACCGAAACAGAAATGTTAACAGATTTACGTATAACTTACAGTGTATGAAGATAGTGCTGGTAGTAACATACTGTTAAGATATTTCCGCCATAAATTGTGTATTTATCCAGAAATTAGTATGACTAAGACCGAAAACAGTTTTGATCTTGGGGTAAGATCAAAACCATTCTTGATGTTTTATAAGAAAAATTGAGTCAGGTTTTCACTTTTTTCTCATGACCAAGATCTCTGATTAAGCTCAAATTTTCAGAGATTTATTATTTCATGTACATGCTGGATCAGACAAAGTGCGAGTGTGACAATTACTAATCATGTATTGTACCTTTAAATTGACCCATTATACTGTATCCAATCATTTTTTTCACAATGTCTTGTGCTAACAGGGCTTATTAAAAACCAATGCAACTTAGATGACCAACCACTCTTAATTCTTGCTCCCTATTCTTCATCTTCCTCCATATGTGACCTTCCATCATTCCCTTTGCATCGCTGTACTGAACCCCAAACCCAAAGTATGAAGATTCAATTTCATGTTGTAAACCCTCAATGATCAAGCAAACAATTCACATCACACTCCAGCATCAACAACAGCTCCTTACAATACTCAACACACTGACCAGTCAATCTGGAATGCACTGTGGTCTGATTATGTAATCAACATCTTTTTGTACATAGGAATATTATTTAAATATGAATAGGTTGTTCCAGTCAGGATACACTAAGCCTATTAGTGTGGTATCTTTTTGTTGACATACAATACATGTTCATTATTCTGCCTAGCCTTCAGGCCTGGCATTTTGGAAACAAAGGGATCTCCAAAGTGTACACTGTACATGCACATGTCTAGTGTCTGGTTGACCAGTCTTTTGGCCCCTATTTTTTTGTACAGAAATCAACGTACCTGTCAGATGAATAATTATCATGGAAATCTATTCTTCACAATTGCTTTTTAATTTTCATAGCCAGTCTAGGAGTTATGCTAGTGGAATTTTATGTTGTCAGTCCGGTTGTAGCAGAATTTACATGATGTTGGTTATGTTTTTCTTGTAACTATAGTCCTTGTGAATCTCCCTATTTTCTTTGTTTTGATTAAATCAATTCTTGCTGTGAACATGCATGCTAACAACCAAACTAAATTAAATCCCAATTGTATTCTTAACCATATATGTACCAAACTATTTTGCTGTATTTTCGGCACGCCAGTTCAGTCCTTGTCCATGTTTTTCTGTTTTCAACCTTCTACCACAACGATGTAGTTTGTTACTTTTCAATGTGCTATAGAAAAGGTATATTTTTTGTAATAATTTTGTTCTTCAAATCCAGTAGACTTTGTTTACAGGTTTTCTATAATTTCACGTCACTTCTAAATACCTTGATCTTAACCAAATCATGTCATTATCAAGGTAACAAAAGAACTTTGTTTCAAGTTACATTTAACAAAATTGTGAATATACAACAACAATATTGATGAACATTCAAAAATGTTGTGACTTCAACATGGTATCATAAAAAATGCTGTTTTCAAAATGGCATTATCACCCAAATTGTCGCCATATCTCAAAGACTTTGTACTCAGTTTAATTACAGCATTTGGCAAGTTGTCAACATTTGATCTCAAACAGGTTTTATGGCATGTATCATCAACATTGTGAAGTGTTCTACATTTGTCCCAAATCACAATGAAGTTCTATTCTGTCATTCTTTGTAGTCTTTTTTTAACTCTTTCAAACTTTTGATTTCCACTAGGCAGGATCCAATAGTCATTGATGATTTTTTAACAGTTAGCATTTTTGTATGCCAATCTGGGTATTTGCAGAAACCTAGAATGGGTTAGAACATTGCAAGGAAGGAGACTACAGACTGCATTTCAAAGAACCCAAATTATGGAAAAGTTCTTGTTCTTTTTTTTTTTCAAGCAGATATGTATGCCATTTAAAAAAAACTTCATCAAATGGAAACATTGCATTTTTAAAATGTATTTTATTGGTCCATCTTGGAGTAAAACAGGCCTCCCATTTTACAGGATTATTTCAGTCAATAGTTTCCTCCAAATACGTCAAATCATATTCATGTTTGTTTGCATACATCATGTTTGATCATCCACACTAATCTCAGGGGGACATTGTGTACGTTGTTCAGTTGATTTGAAGAGATAGATGATTAAAATTGATGTTGTAAACAAATACACTGCAATGAAAAGTCTATGGAAAGGGAAATCATGCTCATTATGTATTGACAGGTTGATCATTTAGTACTGGAAGGTAATTTCATTTGTTTTGTAAAGGAAGTATTAAACAGAAATGAGATCAACTTAAGTAATAACCTGATGAGTAGGACTATTCCAATTAATTTCTGTCTATTGGAAAGCATAAATCAGTGTACTTGCAAACTCATTTTCATTAAGAATAATATGTTTTTATGCACCATTGTGCCATTCATTACAATCCAACAAATAATGATTGATACATGTCATTATTGCAGAGCATGTGTGGTCATTGGCAGGTACTGTATGTACTCATAGTACTCTGTGCACACTGCACAGTTTGCCTGAAGTTCATTTCTGCAGAGAGAGGGCGCTCTTCAAATTTAGCATCCAATTGAAATGATGTCATGATAATGTTTCCTGAATTGCCTGTTCCTTCACATTATCATTAACACTAAAAAATATGCAAATAATAAATAAATGGATATTTTATCTTGACACATTTTCTTGATTAAGAACAAATTAAAATGATGGGTATTATGCAGATAAATATTTATTTTGTTGATGATCATTGAAAATTTAGTCAAATTAATAACAGTAATTCAAGTAAAGTAAACGAGTTTCAAAAAGACAGTTTTGTGTCGAATTTTAGAAAGAATGAATATGATGAATAGGCTTTTATGAATTCATTTATATGTAGTAAAATTATGTTGTTTAATTTATTGCTGGTATGTTTACATGCATGGTTTGTTGTTTAGTCACATCTTCAGTTTTGTTTTAATTTGGATGCCATGTCCTTATGATGTACATGCAGTGAAAATTTTACTGTTTTAGCAGTGATGCATACATGTGCATGCAATACATGAATACAATTTTGCTTGTCATTTATTTTGGGGGTTAGGCCTACATGTAGGCCTCTATGTTATGTAATACAAATGCCAACATGAAAATATGAATAATATATATTCCGAGTCACGTTAAATTTCCACTATTTTATCTTGGTCTGGTTTTCTTTTGATAAGAATCCCTGTATCAGCTTGGAAAGGAAACATGGAATCTGTCAAATATATACAAAGTATTGGTATTGATTTGTTTGTATTTGTGTTTGTGTACCTACTGTACTAGTGTATAACACTGTGAAACCATGATACAGACTCTGCCAAGCTATGGGTCACATCCACCGCTTGCGCATATATAATGAGCCTCAGCCACCAAGGGCAAACCAGTGGCTGTTGAAAGTACTGTCTGCCCTCCCTGTTCTACACTGTTGTGGCATACATAGGCTGTACATGTTCTGCCACTCAAGTATCCTTAGCAATATTGTAGTTTGTGTGGTCAGTGCTATACCACTTATATGGTGGTACTTCTTGGACAAATCTTGAATGTTATTTACACTAAGTATCATTAAGTTAAATATTGTTGGGTGACCAAACAGTGAAGGATTGGTGGATATTGTAGTGTTCCAATCTAGTGGAAGTTGAATAAACTATGCATCCCATACACTATGGTACCCAACTCTGGTACATGTACATGGTATGCCCCATTGTTACTCTTATTGATTACAAGTACCCAGAAATGTTCAGTACCTGGATGAGGTGTAATGATTGAAAAGGAGGGTCAGGCAAAGCAAGGGAAGTCAGCAGTGTTTGTTTAGTGACCCTGAATGGGGCTCATAATGTTGTAATCGCTTTTGTGTGAATTGAACAGATTTTCTGAAAGCTTGTGGCGCTGATGTTGGGATATCATCTACTGTTGCATGTAGTGTGTGCTTTGAGTGGGGAAGGCTGTGCTTTTTCACGCCTTCTGATTTAAGTGGGTATACAACTTATAGGATAGGGTGAACTAGAGCATGCAGTTTGTGTCTGAAGTTCTGCCACCCATTCTATCGTAAGCCAGGGTTTGTGAGGGATACCTTTTATTCACTCAGTCTGCTGTTTACTGGCTGTAGTTTGATTTTGACCTATGGAAGATCAATGGTGTTTTAATGGAGTCTACAGGCCCTATAACAATTGAAAGGATCATTCATATTTCATGTTGGCTGCAATTGGTGATTAGAGATTGAAAATGTGTTCCCCTTTCATTTTGATGGGAGAAATTGGCAGCATTGATCTGAATTATTTCATGTAATGTCTTTCAAGTTTACAAGTTTCTTGAATATCCGTGAAAAACTTTATTGCCTTGCTGAGTGACACCCCTATCTGAGTGTTGAACATTTAAGCAGAGTTTTTGCTGTGGAAGGGATTTCATTGAATATTTGTTGTGGCTTTTTCAGATACTGTAGTATTAAGTAAGTACAGTACAAAGATTGTCGCAAAGGCTTAGCTTGTGAAAAAGATCCAGGAAGGATTTAAACATAAAGCCCTCTTAAAGGTTCACACAAATTCAGTAACATGTTAGGCTCTATTTGTTTTGAGACAATAAGTTTCAAGAAGCTTTCACTGCTTTCACTGTGTGAATGTTTCAGTTTATCACTCCATTGACATTCTTTCTTGCCAAACAATGTGAATGGATTTGTATAATTTGATTATGGATGTTCAGCAACATTTTAAGATCATTGCAAGTTATGAGTTGCCAGTTTCAATTTCTGTGATCATAAGTTAAAGAGTCTTTGTATATCCCAGGTTATTATTCTGGTTAGTGAGCATTTGGCATCAGTTTTTGACTGAATAGAAGAAACATAACAAGAAGGCTAATCCACACACTGTCCCTGATGTAATAGTGTAGCGGGTCTCATGGAAGTTTCACACTACAGAATAAATGGAATGTGACATCATAACCCAATTTGTGCTGTTTAAGTTCTTGTGTAGTTTCGGTTGCTTGTATTTTCAATAAATTGTCATCACTTACTTAAATACTGTATCTTCCAAAATGAATTACACATTTTTCCTCAAAACCAGAGCACCAGATTATTGATAACATGCTTAAGTTAGTAATTTATGAATTATTATTATTTTGAAAATAACATAAATATATTGTGTATAATTTATGTACAGAGATCATACAATGATTGCAAATAACTTAAATGTGAATTGCATTGGTTCAACCTTATTTTAGTGGCTGGTATGTGGAAATGCATCTATGCATTGATCCTATGGGAACAGATGCTTTTGTAGTTTTGTACCAGCACATTTCACCCCAATCCTCTGTTAATCAGAGCCCAGGAGCATCCTTACATGTGGCTCAGACAGCCCTTGTGCTGTACTCATGCCTGTCTCTATTTTGTAATCCTTAAGCTTAACATAATATGATTACATATGACCTTCCTTTACAAAATGAGCTGAACAGCAATCATGGAGTAAAATGGCAAAAGTGATTGGCTTGAAACAAAGGATTTGACCTCTCTGTTGATGGCTTAGTATAGCCACAAAAAGCTTGTGAAATGCGGGCAGAAAATATTTTGAACATGATATTTTAGTAGCCACAATGCCCACAAACAGTTCTACTAACATGCTGAATAGAGCTCATGTGTCTTTTACGCATAAGCCAGCCTGAGAACAACACCACCTGCTACCATGAGTTGCTAAACTGCAGGTTGATATTGGTGAATAATGTGTTGAATGTGAATATATACCAGCTGTTTGGATAGATACACATACAACATGTACAGGTGGCACCCAGTGAAATCACTAATGCTCCCTGTATCTTTACATTAATCCATTCATTATTGATGCATTGAAACATTATCTGTCAACAAGTGGTTAATGTAATCATGCATCATTCAATGATGAAGAATTCATGTGATTACTGTTTGTCACTTACCTGTGGATAGTAATGCTAATGACACATTACTAAAGATTAGTCCTTTTCTAATTGGATCATTTACCCGAATTCCAAATAAAAGATTGAATTTTTCTCCTGTCTAATATATAGCGAGGGAGGCCGAACCCACATTTAGATGTCAATGGAGAACAACCCGTAGCACCATTTCTACACAAGGTACATGTTGTCAAAATTGTCTTGTCATATTAATTATTTATGTTTCAAGTTTCCCATAAACCTCCAACTCTTTGAGCATTTATACAAACAGTAATTTACACGTGTGGCCTACCTGTATGTTGAAGCACTCATGATGAGGGCTGCAATGGGCACACAATGATCACTAGAAACAACTCAAACTCCGCTATCCAATTAAGAATTTTGGAAACAAAATTATTTTCTGAAAGTAGAATTTTAAATCTGGACTTTTATATTTCTTAATAAGAAATATGAAAGTCCAGATTTAAAATTCTACTTCCAGAAAATGATAAATTATATTTGTGATGGAATTGTTTAAAGACTTACATTTCTAGGATCAAAATTAGTTTTGACATTTCTGAAGATATTGAATGAATGTGTTCATTGTTCAGCAATCAAGTAGCAAGCTCTCCCAGGAAAACAAATAAATATATAACAATATTTGTTTGCATACTTTTCTGGTGGGTTTATTTTTTACCGTCCTGGTCCACTCAATAATTCCCTACCCAAGTATTAAATGAAAGTTCAAAAGACATGGTGAAAAGCCATAATCAAAAGTACAAATATTGCTTAATATAACACATATAGTCCATGTCATTCAGCATGTGGCAGGTTTATGTTCCACTGACATTCGAATATCAGCCTTGAGGATGGATGAATTGTTTCAAATATGACACAGTTATTATAAACCGTTTTAGATTTTTCTTGTAATAATGCAAACAAATTGATTTCAATTAACTTTCATTTCATTGTAGATTTAAATCTCGAAATGTCTTTGTTACACTTTCCATTAAAATAACCATTAAAATTACCACCAAAATGATATAGTATTAAGGCATATTACCTCTTTGCAATACGAGGAAAATTTGAAGTGGTATTGTATGACAGTCAAAACATAAGAATTTGTTTCTCTAAATGTTATTAGGTAATAGTTAGTAGTTAGCCTATGCCTAGGCATTGCAGTCATTTGAATGGTTAATTCTACAATCAATCCTGAGTTGTTCTTGGTACAAGCTTGATTACATCCTGCATGTATGCTCTCTGTCTCTTGTTGATGTCATCATGGCATACATGTATTCAATAGGTTATTTCAATTCATGTAAATGTCTCAATAGGTGTGTTCACACACACCAAAGAGCGCGATTTTTTGCGTCGCAATTATTTTGTGGCGTGTCCACACAGGCAGATAAAGTGCAACCCAAATCGCACCGGTACGATTTCTTAATCAAACTGCACATGCCCGATTCTAATGTGTAAGGCACAATCAATGGCAGCTGCCTAGTACGCGCCTTGCATGATGCAATATAAAAAAAAACGGGATTTTTTGGAACGCACCATTCACACAGCAAATAATCATGACTATTTGCGAAATGACGCACTATTAATGCGTTCTTCAAATCGTGATTATTTGTGTTCACACACAAATTAAACAAGATTATTTGCATCGCTATTTGAATCACGACCAAAATATCACACTTTTGTGGTGTGTGTAAACGCACCTATAGTGTCCAATTGCTACAAAATTGGATGGGTTTTGTACTACTCCTGCCCTATATATGGAATGATAACATTTTGGCAGGTGTTAAGTTACTTGTTGAGGAATGTTTAAGATTGAAGTAGGAAGTTGTGGTGAGGCTCATTATGAGCATACACTGTACACTGTAGTACACGTACAACAAATTCAGAACAGCTTTATATTCATCCAGAATGATCAGTAAACACAGACTCTGCACTGTGATCTCTGAATTGGGAATCTTTTCATTTATTATCAAATTTACCTTATGAACAATTGAACATGCTTGTAAGATCTGTGCATTAGACACATCCCCATGCCTTATCAGAAACTTTATCAGAGATCATTTATAATGTGGAATAAACACACAGATACAATTTGTATAAGTTAAATTTTTGGATGATGGAGACAAAACAAAGAGTTAGTTTGAATATCTTGCACATGTTAATAACTCTTCTGGAAAGAGAGGTGGTTCAGATGGTCACCGTAAACCCATTACCGGTACTTCAAAGATTGTATTAACTATTATTCATCATACCCAAAGGATACATGCAGTTCTTAGTCAAGTTCAATTAGATTGGATGCCTGGATCATTCAGTTTCATTTGAAAAGTAAATACTCATTGTTATCAGCATTTAACAAATAAAAAGATTTATACAGTTTCAACACTTGAGCAGTCACTCAGCAAACACACTCATTCAAATTTAAATGGTTTCTAAGTTCATTTGGTTGATTCAAAGCCAGCAGCAACAGGCCTGTCAATAACTCAATTTCAACAATCAGCAAACATTTTATACACCTTTCAATAAATATTTAAGGTTTAAGAAACTCATTTCAGATAGAAGTAAAAGTATACATGAAATAAACATTTATCAACTTTGCTGCTAACTTCATTGTTCATAGAACAAATCTGTGATACTTGGAGCACAGTCAGACATTTGCCTTCAATAGTGATATCTTGCTGTGGAATATGGTGGGTGAATGGAACTGACTTGTGTGTATACTCCTTTCCTACATGATGTTTATTGCTGGTGTGGGTGTTTGTCTACCAGTATGTAACATTTGTACACAATTATTTACTGAATGCAAACTGAAAGTATTTAGGGATGGGTCTACCATGCTAGCCAATGACGTAATGGTCTTTGTGAACTCTGCACACACTGACTATATACTCACTGAATGTTACATAGCTTATAGTATCCCATTTCAGACACTTGTCTGTCACCTCAATCGATTGTTATTTTTTTAGTAGACTTTCAGACGACACAAGTCAGCCCTCCGGATCCCATGCCAGCCAATATTTCACTGGTACTGCACACAGTATTGTACATACTATTGTATACTTATACAGTGGTTACCAGTGGTCTTCCTGATGTTATGAACGAAGCATTACACTTTTTTTCCAAGATCCACAGTTTAGTTGAAATATTGTTAAATCCCACATAATTATGGAAGTGGAGAAGAAATCCAGCATTTATCCATCCCAGGCCAAAATGTGATGTGGACCCATGAAGGAACCACGTCACAGATAAGAGTAATGGGGCAAGAGGATGTGCAGAGGAAAATCTCCTCAACGAAAAATCATTAATAACTATGAGTAATGTACATATGTAAGAATCATTGTCGGACATAGACATCTTGGGAAAAGTTGTGTGTATCTTGACTTTTCCCCACATTACACATGTGTGAACATAAACATGCTGAGTAAGTGACGCTTTTTGTGTTTGCAGCGTGAGCACAAGGATCCTTGTTTTTCTGTATGACAAACCTTTCACACGTCGCATCTTTGTGATTTTAACATTGATGCAATATTTTGGAGGTGTCAATCTCTGCTCAAAATAATAAGCATCCAAGGTGATACCTTTCACACGACTCTATTTTTGAACATTGATGTGATCATGGTAGTCAACATCCCTTGTTTAAACCTTGCTGAGATGGTCTTAATGGGCTTTAGTCACTTTCTCAAACATACTTCTGCTGTGAGCCATGAAGTCTCTCGCAGCAACTCAGGTGAACACACCCTGTGTCAACCATGGTATTGTCAGGTACAAGACTAATCCCATAAACCCAAATTAATAAGATTACATAAGACCTGGAATCACAAAATGTGGTTGTGAACTTCAACAAAAGCAAGTACCCAGGAGACAATGGTACAACAAATTATGTGTGCTTTGTTGAAATAATGTAAAAATTAGTCATAATGCTTGGCTGGAACAAAAATCAGCCAGAGCCTACAGTTCCTTAACCTTGCATACTGTTCCCATTTGTATCAATCATCCCAGGTTTTGCTACACATACTTCCTGTGTATTATCCCAGAGATTATCAAATAACCACAAGGGAAACTGACTGAATGTTAAGACATTGAAAAGTGAACAAAGAAAAATTGACTGGAGCGGGATTCGAACCGGCAACCTCCTGAACACCTGTACGGTGTTCAGGAGGTCGCCGGTTCGAATAGTGTTCAGGAGGTCGCCGGTTCGAATCCCGCTCCAGTCAATTTTTCTTTGTTCACTTTTCAATCTCAGAGATTAATTAGAACCCTACTTGGTTTCCCACAACAACACAAAGACACTCACTTTTGTCTTAACTTGGGATGAAAAGGTGGTAGTGGGTCCACTTCCACTACTCCGGGTTATCTCAGGTTTAAGGCTTCCTATTACACCTAGAGAAAACGTGAGGCCTTTTTACACTATCTCCTTTTCAATCCGTGTTGAAAACCAACCCGGATCATGCCGGCTCATACGACACAAATCATGGCGAAAAATGCAGTTTGGAACTGGGTTGAGATTTTCAACCCTGGTCCGGTTAGAACATACTACCCAGGTTGGCTCAAGGTTGGCTCAATTTTCAAGTGTGAAAGGGGTTAAAAAAAATCTTGGGGATTGATCCGGTTCCAACCCCAAGATTTTTGATTGTGTGAAAAAGCCCTTTGGATATCTAGTAGTTGGAAAGGGGTTTAAGTAATGGATAACAAATGCCAAGAGAATAATGATTGTAATTGACCTTATAAACACATCATGAAGATGCATATCACATGCAACAAAATCTGCAAATATGAAATAACTCTCATCTTCTGTGTGAATATGAATGCTGAAAATGTGAAACACATTGCCCACAAATGAAAAACAATTACAGCTATAAAATTGATGACTCTGAATTTGGTTGGATGTAATGTAGCAGATATTCAACATGAGAATGGCAGCCTTGTAGTCCTTAATGTCTAGTAAAATGAAAAAGAAAGAAATGGATACAAGTAAGATAAATTGAATGAATTGATTTAGAAAGACAAACCCCAGACTGGTTTGATTTGACCAAAGATTGATTCAGTAATAACAGACATGTACCGGTATATGTAGCTGTTTCTCCTTGTGTATGAGTGTAATTCATTATTATGCCATTTCTTTAAGAGTCTGCATGGTGTTATTGACATTGCATTAAGTGGCATACCATCAAACTTATTTGCTGCCCTCCTTCAACTTACAGTATATCTTGTTAATTACAATAGTCATAATCCACTGCATTTAAATATCATGAAGAACAAACAGTATCTAAATGCATTCTTTTCTGCCGTTCAGTTGCCTTTTTAAAACTATGTTTGAGTTTCACCTGGGTAACAGCTCGGGATTTCGGTAATTAAGTGCAGGTCCATTTAAAGAGGATGTTCAACACTCAAGAAACCTCGATTTTGAACGGCTCGCATATCTGACGTCACAAAATCACACAGATTTGTCTGCTGCCCCCATTGACTAAATTCAGAGAATCTGAATTTTGGGGAGCTTGCAGGTTGAGCATGTTGAGAGAAAAATCATCCAAAAAGACTCTCTTTCTGTGTTCAGTGTGAGATAAATATTGTTTTTCTCATTTCAAGTAATTTAAGGATTATAGTTCTAACAAATAAAGCAAGGTTTGTTGAGTGTTGAACATCCTCTTTAATAGGGAACTTACTACCCATGTTTAATGTAAATACTCTGACAGCCTTATACATGTGCTTATGTTTGTTGTAAATGATGTGAAGCACTAAAACATCTAAAGGCCCTTACATGTTGCTCACTTCATTTTTCAAGTGGTGTAATATTTAAGCTTATGAGGATTTACAGTGTATTTCAACTGTTATTCCTGTTATGCAAATTATGAAATCAAATCCTCATGACATTTCCTTGTTTGTCATTTCAAATGAAATATGCATGATATATGCATAGACTCCTACCTATAGATTACTATATATAACTCTCCAACGGTCGTGGTATTGTAACTGTCTATTGGCTAGATAATACAAATAGAGTGTAATTCAATGGTTTCTTAGTGATTTCTTACCAAATGTCCCACCTTTAGTTTGTTTAGCCGTATTGTCTTTGGCTTCTCCAGACCTTCCATGCACAGCAGTAGTTGATGCATTTGTTTGGTTGTTGTTTGTTTACTGGTTGTATTCCAGTTCATAAAGGTAATCTCATCATGTAAATAACATTGTTGACTGTTATCATTGCAGAGTGGTGCAGCCCCCAGTCCAGTATTAGGTCAGATGCCTCCAAATGATGGGATGCCTCCTAGTGGTCCAATGCCTCCAGGCTTCTTTCAGGTAGGTTCATGTCATTCACTCATCTCTGCTTTATTTCATCCTCATCCTTGAAAGCTGGAGTCAAATTCTGTGAGACAAAAATAACTCTCCATAAATCACTTTGAATGTCAGTTGTTTTTGTTTTTGTTGTTTGTTTGGTTTCTAAATTTTTGATGTCTGGTTGCATGGCTTTTTCTTCAATACCTTTCACCGGTATCATATCCATTCAGAATCATTTGAATCATTATGCTAATGTTCTGCCTTAAATGCATGAGGTAAAGCTCTTTCTGTGAATGTGTATTCTAAATTTATACTTAATTGCAGTAACCCACTTTCAAGGTTTCCCTTGGTGTTGTTTCTTGTGATTAATCAAAAAGTTTTAAAAATGCATGTCATGAAATTAAATCGTGAAAAACGTCAAAATCATTGTTCACATTAAAAAAAAAAACAATGATTAACAGTTTCTGTTTTTGTATGTGAACATGTGCATGTTCCTATTATGTTGAATTTTGATTGTAAATTGCGCTGATGCTTTTTTAAGTGTTGAATAAGCAGTATCTAATGTGCCAGCAAATCAGGGAGAATATTTTCACTGAAATATTGTATCAGATATGAACTTTATAGGATTAAGCTTTTGAACTGACTCTGAAAATGATATTTTTATGCCCTTACTAATTATGTATACTGCTTCAAAGCTCACATGAATTAGTTCAGAACTTATTGTTGTATGCGTTAGAACCATTATAAACTATCAGGACAATTGCATCATGACTCACATTGGTTAGAAATATATTCAATTTAGTTGTACATTTGGGGTTATTTTTAAGGTCTACTCAATGTTTTTTTTCCAAAGAACTTGCATTGATAAAAAGCTAAACTTGTGTGGAAACAGAGAGAAGTTTCTTGCTCTTTGGGGTCAAGAGTAATGCAGACCTGTACAATTGCAGAGTTTTGGTGGTTTGCTTTGGTAAGCAAATAATCTTCAACAAAACTCAGGGTTGTTTGATTTAAATCACTCGATTTAAATCATTGATTTAAATGGAAAAAAATCAAAAAAATCGCTCATAAAAATCAATCATGATTTTTTTCATTATTTTATGATTTTTTTTAACGAAAATCATAATATCTTACTGAAAGAACACTTGAATTAACTTTTGGCTTAGTTTTTCCACTATAACCGGGTGTCTTAAAACAGTTTATGTTGTGTTTTTACAATGAAATTTTACTGTACAAAATACGCATGCACGTATACACACATGTATGAAAAATGAGGCAGTATCCTGTAGCAAAGTACAATGTATACATGTACAGCATTACTTGTAATTTACAAGTATCTATACAATGAATAGAATTACACAGTAAAATAATACGTACATGTATATGCAACTGCAAAGAATTAACTTTTGTTTGTGTACATCACTACATCTTGACTTTGCACAATAATACTGCCATTATTAGCTCTAATACACATGTACTGAGATGCAAATGGACCACTGGTACGTACATGTACAAGCCATGAAACATCTTTGAATGTGGTTTTAAACATCCCATCAGCAAGGAAGCAATACAGTATGCCTGTAGTGACAGTCAGTAACATTTTCTGTTTTTTTTTGCTTTGGATTTTTTTCCTACATTTTAATGACCACAATGCCCAAGCGACAAGAAGATGCAATTTGGCATCATTTATGGGTTTTTTTAAGCAAAATGTTATGATAGTAAAATGTTATTACGTAAAAACAATTAAGATTTTAATTTAAATCAAAAAAATTGATTTAAATCAAAAAAATCTGATTTAAATCAAATAAATCAGATTTTTTTGATTTTTTTATAAAAATCATGATTTTTATCAACCCTGACAAAACTGAATGGCCACTCTTATCCCCCCTGTACGTATCATCAATATATTCTCGGTTTCCTCATTGCATGGAGGCATGGCAAGCTGGCTGTCACTGTTAGGTAGGACCTATACTATAGTATCAATGGAACTTCCATGAAACAAATGATTGATTGAATTATAAACTCAAGGAAAGTAAAAACCGTAAATACATTGTACATTTAAAAATGTGTAATGTGATTAACCAATGAAATACATACATATTGAGTGGCAACCAACACTATGGAATCACAATTCCAAAACCTTTTTTTACCCTGTGCGGACACAAATAATCGCTTAGACTTTTAATATTTTTTTGCAATTAGCAAACATGCAATGGCCATTTTCAGAAGCCATTAGAGGTAATAAATATTATTACATAATTGCTGGTACAAATGAAGCTTGCTTTGAAAAAAGGGAAGACACGGACTCACAATTGTTGTGCTCCACAACAAAAAGATGGATAATGTCAAAACATGTCTGGAAAATTGGGATGTTTTGAAAGTAATATCAATGTTCAATTTATTCTTCATCATGAGGCTCAGAAGAAGCATTTCATTTATCTCTTTAGTTCTGCTCAATGACCTTTTGATGGATGATAAATACCCAAATATTTGTAGCATTAAGTATATGCAGTAAGAAGTCTTGTGTGTGCCTGTTAGAATTAGAAATGAAAGCACAGACATTGAAAAGCATGGTTGTGAGTTGTTGGTGTACAGTTGTAACGTCACTATCTTGACATGGCCTTTAATGTGACATACATATACTGTGGAGTACAAAATCTTGTTTGTGATTGTGAAGAACACTTTTTTTCAATAGCATTGTTTGTATCAAACAACTGCACTGACATTGACATGCATTCTTGTAAGTATTCATGCTGTATGATACAGAGTATGTATTAATGATGTTTAGTATGGAATATTTTGAACAAAAATGAAAGGTGTTACAGAAAATCTCAATTTCAGTCTGAAGGTAGGTTGTCTGCTAGAACCAATATTTCTATGATGTATGTATTTCCCTCAAAACTATAAGTCATATTTGAGAAAAATAATTTAAAAACCGAAAATAATCATGTTACCCTACAGTAGGAAATGAAACACAATAGGAATATGTACAAATTCACTCATGGAAATTAACCATTAGTATTTTTTTTGTCTTGAATATCATGAACACTGATTGTTCAAAGGCTAGTTCTCAATTGTGCTATGTATGTGAATACCAATGAGATCATTGTAAGTAATGCTCTCTTCCAAAAAGTGTACCGTATACAATATGCCCAATCCCATATAAAGTACATACTTCTTTAAATAAGCCATACACATAGAATTCAAATCAATGTTTCAATTGTCCGTGCAATATTTCTTTTGTTAGTTGTTGTTGATTGAAGTTCTGTTTAATATTTTCATATTTATTAGCATATTACACAAGACATATATCACAAAATGAGTGAATCTGTGTAAATGTGAAGTAAACAGTACAATCCATTAAATCATTACTGGTGCTACATATCCTGGATAATTACTGCCTATCTGTAATCATAAGTGCTCATGAAACAACCTATCCTATCTCTTGGCCACCCTGCCTACCTATCATGGTATCCATGGCAACCGTGACTCAGCCTCCTTGGCCTAGCGGCAGCATTTTGCCTGACGTAATGGTGTTTTCTGGCTGTAGATTTTTCTTTGCTGTTTTCTGTGCCATTATGCCTCACTTGTTATTCATGTTGGCCTTTATTACCGTAACTGGTAGCTAGCAGATTTCAGGAAAGATTTGTGCATGTCACAAATTATATGTATTATTTCGGTTTCATACACAGTTTAAAATTTTACCAATAAATTGAACATTATAGACATTGCATTCGGTAATTCACAATTGTTAGGCTAACTTCCAAAAAAAGCAAGAAGACAAAATCAATAATCCTATTGTGCGCTGAAAGTTAACTATTAAAACCCAAATTGGACAAAGATTCAAGATGTAATGGAAATTATTTACATATTAATGGCACATGAAGGGCATTAATGTTTTTTGTAGGAAACTTGTTATTATTTAGTCTGGAGAAAGCAAGACTGGACAAGTTGGCAGGTCGTTATGCAATCTCAGGTCTTGTGGCACTTGATATTGGAGTAGAACATGATTTATACATGAATAGTGACATCAACCTACATATGCTATGTTCATACATTTCAGTAGTTGGTCAAATTCAAATATATCATGTATTAATATACACATGTGTCTATAGCATTGTGTTACAACACAAAGTACATGTATTTTGGATATTTGCCATACCTTAAATTAAATGGTCTTACATTGGGTTTATGCACATGGTGGTGCTGGAAGCCATGCTTGATACATACATATATTATCACTATGTGGTCCAACTGATGAGACATGTCAACAAACATGTACAATCTTCAATACTGAGGATATATCCACCATCTACATGTAAAATGCACATATGAACAAGTACATGTAATATGAGACAAGTACATTGCATGATTGCACTGTACATGTACAATTAATACTAAAGATGAACGCACAAACTGGCATACATTGTACATGTATTTGTGATGCATACTGAATGTAGCATACAGACGTACATGTACATTATACAGTACATGTGGTACCATACATGTGCAATGAACAGTGTGCCATATTTAAGCAAGAATTCAGATTATTCGTGAGGATTGTGAATAATGTTGTCTTTTTTCTATTTTATTATTACGCTACTTTTGTCAACCAATGAAACAATTTTTCCAAGAGAAATCGGTTAAATAAACATGAATAGAATGAATTTCATGTAATTATGCGGTTTTCTGTACTACAAATTAATTATTCTTCATAAGTTGGTGTTACTAGCACAGATCATTGTGTGGACTAGTGCATTTAAAGTGTCTGTCAATCACATCGTTTGATAACTTAATGGGAAACAAATATATAATTACAGCAAATATTAAGGCAAATAGTCAATGCCATGCGCATGCACATGCACAGTAGACACAATATTTTAGTTATTATACTGAACTGAATTAATGTTATCACTGTACCATGTACAACTGTACATGTACATTTTACTGAGTATTTGTCAACTAGAATACAATACAAATATTCATCAACGAGTTACTGTCTCATATGCCATGATATATATGAAAGCTCATACCTTTTGGTACTCCTGTCAAATCATCAGTTTATGTATAATTAAAATCAATTTTGCATCAAATTATTTAGAAAATGTTTCGACTCTATGCATTTTTACTTCAAAGGGATACATTTTGTATACTTATAGGTATGTATGTAATTATGTATCAATTGAAAATATTGGTTAATGGTTTGGTTTTTTGTTTTATCCTGAAGAGTTAGAGAAGGTGATAAGTGAGATGTCATGTTTTTTGCACAGCCTGTTACTTACCTGTAACAGGAAATATGTACATATGTGCATGTACATAGATCTGTATATTTAATGGAGCATATAGATGCTGATTGCCAAGTACATGAGATATATGCCTATGGTACATCAATCCTTTTGCTATTCATATTCAATTTAAACAACAAAACCTTTGTTTCTACGGCTCAATAAAATATATGCAAGAGGCATGCCTTCAAAATGCTAATATCCTTGGTTTTTCTGTACCATCATCATTATTAATTCCCTGACAAGGACCCCAGTCACCTCCCCCTCCCCTCCTATGAGCAGGTATCACACTCTGTAGATGAGCACAATGCTGGAATTACTACCTGCATCACCGCACATGTGCTTGAGAATCCCAGTTGAATCCCAACACATTTGAATCATCCCCTGGCACCTTGGACAATAGTCCTGGCTGTTGGTAGATGGCATGTACATGTATGTACATGAGGTCCTGGATCTTTATGCCCCCTTGGCCTTGGAGAGGTGTTACAAAATTAAGTGCTGATCTTTTGCTTGAGCGATCTTGACTGTACACTGTACAGCCAGTTCATGTATGCGAGGACTGTTTGTGAAACAGAATCACACTCTGCCCGTTGACATTTTTGTTTTTATTTTAATTTTAATTCTCTGCTTTAGATTTGAAGTGCAAAGCTTTCCGTGCTGGAACTTTAAAGCCTGAATTGATATTTTACCATAAAGGCATTTAATTTTTCCAACATAATATTTATGCAGCTGAAAAATCAAACAAACAAAGTAACAAACAAACAAACAATAAGCAGAAAAAACATAAACCAATCCAAAACATGCAAGCTTCCCAATTGACATGAGTTATTAGGATAGATTCACCTCATGATTGTAGGTGTTGGGTTGTACTCCTGTGCATGGTAACCCCCGACTTGCTATATTTTGTAGCTTTTGGTTCTTAATGGTTTATTATTTCATTTCATTTTCAGTTGAAGAACCTTGAGGCCACAATGCTTAAAAAAAAACTAGCAAGGCTTGCAAGTGTTTCTCATTCTTGAGAAATCTATACTAAAGTGTGAAAGGACACCAATAGTTGAGAGTGAGCGACGTCCCCAGTGAATCCTTGAAAAGTTCACAAGCATGAGAAAAACTTGCATCGAAAAAATGACATCTCACTTGCGAACTTTTATAGCATCCTAGAAAAGGCCTTTAGCAACTCCATTGCAGTTCTTTTTCTAATGTTACAATAGAAAGTGATACTATTTGTAGCCTTGTAGGATACATAAAACTGCCATACTAACATGCAGTCATTTCACAAGGGACTTGTTTCAACCGTGAATTCAATTCCCCTTCTTTGAACCTGCTTCCTAATTGTATTTACCTCTCCTCCCAAATGGCCATGGTAATGGAACTTTAGGTTAAACCATGACATATTTAGGGCAACTACACATCTAATGACATGTAAGACATTGCATCATTCTTCTATTTTCCAAAAGACATTATCTTACAACAAATACCAATTGAAGAAATTGCTTAAATCAGAATTATTGATATACATGTGCACTATTGTTGAATTTCTGTAAACCTTTAAAGTGGCTTGTGGCTTGTGACTGCAAAAGTTCACGAATTGATTATTTGGACATATTTCCACCTTTTGATACTGTTTTCCTCATAAACATTCCCCCCAAAAAAATGATTGATCAAAACTTCCTTTTATTTGCTGACCTAACTCCCAAGGGAAATTATTTGAAAATTATACAAAATCAACAGGTTACAAAGATTTCTTCTGACTCACAAAAGTGGCTGATATAAAATAAAAGCAAAGGGCTCAGGGAACAATGGCCACAGATTGTTTCCATTGTTCCAAACATAGTCATAACAACATTACAAATTCTTCGCTGAAAATGATGCAATTCACACAAAAGACACTAGCACTTAGATGCATGATGAATCAGCCATGTGCATTTACATGGTGTAGATCTACCATCCAGCAGGGATGCAAGATTTGCTGTGCAGATATTTCTGTCATTTGTCTTAACAGGTGACAAAAGCTTGGTCTTATTCAAGTGCTAAATACCTCTCCTAAAGTTAATCAGGATACTAACATTAGAAAGAATCTTCAAGTGAATCACAGACATCTTTCAGCAGACCTTCCTGCCCTCTTCATACTTGTAATGCAAAGGCAACATCTTCTGAAATCATTTCATTCTTTGTTCCTTGATTGCTCTCGGTACAGTTCATTGCCCTTACAACCTCTAGAAAATAGTCTTCGGGGAGGAAATTTGGAATTTCCATTCCTGTACGTAGCAGCCACCCAGCCATGCAAAGCATAATGAGGGCTATTTTAAATTGTAGTACGGTAGTCTCATAGAGATCCAACATGCTGAGATAACTTGGTCCAATTTCATGGTGCTACTTAATATGGAATTCACTGCTTATGACTATCACTCTACTCTTCACTTATAAGGTTAAAGCAGAATTTCTAGACTAGGCAAGGAAGGGGGAAATCATTGTTATGTGAAGTACGCATCCTTACAACTGAACATTTCTTGCTTATCTAAAACGTAGAATCTAACAAGCACAGCACTTTCTGCTGATTCTAAGCCTATGATACTGGTTCCCAATGCCTGTATTATCCTGTACATGTACAGTACGTACTGCTCTTCTATGTACGCACTAACACTTAATGAAATACGCTTACTTACTAGCTTATTGTCATGTAACATACAAAAATGGTTCTAATGGATTGATTTTATTTTTGACTTTACTTTAAGCCTTTTCCTTACTTAAAGCAATGAACCAAATTTACAATTACATTTCTTTAGTTATTCCACTTCAGTTATAAGATGAAACTAGGCAAACAAAATACTTAATAAGTGTAGGCAGTTAAGATAGAGGACAACTGTGTTGTTGGAGAATTCATGAGCCTGCAGTGCACCCATGTGAATATAATTATGCTCACTTGTCATATTTGTTAAACTTGTCGAGCAATCACACTTGTATTCTTCAAGAATCATTAGATCATTGCCTCATCCCTTCCAATTCCTAATTAGTCATGTTAATAACACATTTTGAAACACACAATGCTTCAAAATGACTGCTTGAAAAACAACACGAGGACCAACTGATATCTGGATGAAAATAGACAGATCTAAACATAATAATGCTGTGCATTACTTACTGCCAAACGTATTTGCAGAAGCATACATGTAGCTATTTTAATGAATTTGTTAAACTAGGATTGTCTTGTGTACATGTGATGTTGGTCTACATGTAAATGAGAGTATAATGGGCACATATTTGCTTGGATGTGACAGGGCAAGCTAAGTTAGGTCAGTGTTACCTTATATGGGTTTTGAGTTTATATCAACTTAAAAACAAGACCTACTCTAAAAACATGTTTACAAAATATCATACATGTTCATTTCCCACAAGACAGCAACAGTTTCAGTCCAACTTCCTCAGTGACTCTGTACAGCATGTCTCTAGAGAATAAATCTCCTTTTTTTTTTAACTGTTTGAGTTGGATATGGCTTTACTGGATATGTGTACGTGTACGGCTGCTGTTGGAAATGCCTTAAGACTACTACATCATGAATGGACCTGTGTGATTCAGGATAGAGGAAGTACCTAGCTAATAAATGTATGGCGCCTAGGCTAGGTCAGGCATGACCTAAGTCACTTAAAGTGGGCCACTGAGGGAGAGCACCATGTTCAGGTGCACTGTTTTTAAATCACATATGGCATAAACAACAGGATTCTCATATTAATGATCATTGAATTTGCATCAAAGCATTTTTTCTATGACTTATTATATTAGTCCTCTTGCTCTAGTTTTTGTTTTTTGTTTGTCTGTTTTTCGTATTGTGAGTCATCTTGGTTTGTGTCCTGTTTCATTATTCATATCATTCTTTCTATTGCAATATTCATAATGAAGCTTCTCTACAGGCACATATTGCGTGGAATAATTATCCCACAAAACAAGAATTTGGTCATAAAAATGTAAAAGTAATGGTCAGAATTCATGAAACCAAAAGCAGTTTTTTGTTTTGAATCAACATTTTAGTTGTGATGGGGAAAGGTTTATATGACAGATAGCTTACTTCATGGGACTTTCAAAGTACGAGCTTGTCATGGGATCTCAATCATATTCCTGATCAACACATTGCTACTTATCTTTTAAAAAGCCATTCTGATTTGTAGACAGAAAATCAGAATTTTGTTTGAGAATGAATTAAGCCTACTTACCTGTTATGCAGACATGAAAGAGCTTTAGTTGACACATCATATTCTACTGAGAGAAAATGTATTAAGAATAACAAGTAACATGAGTAACGTAGGTAAACTATTTCAGGTACATGTAATTACAAAGCAATATGTACAGCTTTTCACATTAACACAAGTGGTTAGATGTATGCATGTCAGGTCAATAGAAAAAAAACTACTGAAATACGAACGAACATGGCAGGATGCACAGATATTGTCTGTTATACTCGTCATTTGTTATATTGATTTAAAGAACCACATTTGTACACAACAATTGGGTGCCAAGGATGATGTTTGGTATAGCCAAATGTTTGGCATAGCATTGTTTCTCTGTATTAACATTACTGTTTAATCCATCCATTGGTACAAAGGTATGTGCTTATTTGAAGTTCAAGATAACCGAGGAAGGCGTTTGATGGTTTTATTAAAATATAAGAGCTTTATATGTGATTTTGTGCTTTGATTTACTTCATGTATTCCAGAACTTCCAGTATTCCAGCCTTTAAATTCAAATAATTATTGTTCCAAAATGCATACCCTGTGCATGAAGTATACATGTTAAGTTACACAATATCCATCAAATTTGTGAAAAAAATTAATGCAACTTTTGTGGATTTTACTTATACATTTCACAAATTGTTGGCAATCATTCAAGAACAGAGAAGTATTGCAGAGCACAAAATCACTCATTTGCATGTTGTGTTGAGGTTGCATTATGGTTTCAGAATTTGCATGGCATTGTGTTTTCTCTTTTTGTTTTCTTTTTGGTTGTTTATGGCTTTCTGCATGCATGCTCCATCAATGTGTGTCCATCATCTCCATCCAAAACACAATTACAAATTGTCCATTGGTAGAATCCAATGCGACACTCACCCTCACATCAGAACCCTGGCCCTGGGGGTCCCCCAGGGTCACAGCCCTCACCCCATGCTCAACATCATCATCACAGTCCCATGATGCAACAGAATCAGGTGGGTAGTATCAGTCACACTGCTCACTGCAATGCAAGTTCAATATTTGTATTGGAATGGTTAATGTCTCCAATGTAGAAATAAAATATATTATTGTTTTGGCATGTGTGTCAGGATACGTTCAGATGAGGGGTTGGCTTTGGGACTGGGTTGCGGTTAATTGATGCCTACAGTGGGAGTACCGGATCACAAACTCCAAAATCATACGATATTAGTAACTCCGGGACTGGGGGCCACAGCAGGGCTAGAAGGGTTGGAAATATATTACGTGATTCAGTCATTCCCACATGTTCTACAATTGGGGCTAGGTCAGTTGTGTCCAAATGATAAGAATACATGTAGGTGGTACTAAGTCAACAGAGAACCCAAGCGGGTCATGGTAGTGGGACTGGTCTCACAAATTTTCGAGGCTAAATCCGATCGGAGTTAGCCCAAAGTTAGTCCCAAAGTGCTGAAAAATTGTGTCCCAAAGGCGACTTTTGTCAGTGGGACTAAACCCAAAGCCAACCCTTCATATGAACGTATCCTAGATTTACATATTTGACCCTGAGCATTTTTGTGGGTTGAGAAAGACAAATTTGTTTGTTTTAGCATTTGTTTTAAGACAAAGTGGAAAGAAGGCCTACATTTGCTTCCATTGTATCACCTCGTATACCTTTCTGTTTTTTGCCAAGCTTAGAAATAATTGCAAGGTAATAGAGACAGTGGTTGATTTGAAATAATTGTTATTGTTGGTCAAAAGAAGCAAACAGGTTGAGGGTGTGATAATCATATCATACAAAATATTCTGTTTGAAATTTGTGTGTTATTTCGTTGCATTTTAAACCTGTGTACAATGCTGCTTCTCATTATGAATAAGATATCCCCAAATGAAGGTGAAGTGAACTACATTTACATTGTTCGTATATTGTGCCTCATCTTTGTTGGAAATTGGAATGACCCATGAGCATTTCAAGCAGCTCATCCCTGTAGGGCCCCTATATGTTTAACAAACTACTCTTGTCTGTCTTAGAAATGTACATGTACATAAATTAGAAAGGTAAGGAATTAAAGGTACTGTCATACTTTGGTGGCATATAAAACCAATTACCAAAAAAATGTTTGATCTTTAAAGGTAGTATCATAGTTTGGTTTTTGTCAAAGAAATACAGAATCGTGACCAAAAATACGGCCACAGTATTTCTTAAGTGTTTTCTCTTTTATTTTTGATCTTTTAAAAGATCAAAAAGATTTTCGGTCGTTGTTTTACTAATTTCTGGATAAATACACCATTTCAGGCGGAAACATTTTAACAGTATGTTTTTACCACCACCATCTTCATACCATGTAAGTTATACGTAAATCTGTGAACATTTCTGTTTTGGTCTCTCACCAAAGTATGATACTACCTTTAAAAGAAAAAAAAATAATGATGAAATGATTTTATTTTAAATATCGTGGGCGTCTTTCACTTTTTTCTCAAAAAGTGGGCACTGTATGGGAATTGGAATTTCACAAATGACTGTTGCTGTATCTTTCTTGATATTTTTCCTCATATGCATTTCTTTGACAAAAACCAAAATATGATATTACCTTTAACAGGGTATGGACATGACCAAAGAAACTTGATCCAGAGCTGTGTCTGCCCTGTACTCACCCAGAAGATATCCAGCTTAATTAATTCAATTGAAACTATTCCAATATTTATTTAATATTTCTTATTGTTTTTCCCATAACCAGCAGTTACCTCCTCATCACATGGATGGAAATCAAGTGAGTAATATTATATAAGAAAAGGAATGAATCCACTCTGATTATTTGTAAAGACAATCAACATTTCAACTTTGCCATGTGAAATGTTCTTTTCACACACAGTCCTGTCATAACATGTACAGTGTACAATGAATATAATGCATATATTGTGACTTAAGATAGTTTTATGAATATCTTAAATCAACCATCCTTGCAATGATTTCTTTCCTAATCATCATGTCCACCCAGAAGTTTTTCTCAAGTGAATTGTCAGAGATTACATGTCCATTGTGAGCAGATAGATAGACTCATTTGAAGTTGTTGACTGGTGGTTTATCCCACATTGATCAGCTTATGCACCCCAAGGGCATACATGTAGTTCTTTCATGTGGGCTCAACCTGACAGCAAATTTGGAAGGTTATGTGTTGGCTGTACCACTGTGCAGTTGCATTCAGTAATCCCATAAGACCAAAACAAGATTACATGCAACATTCTTGGCTAATACACAGTGGATTAAAGATATACATCAACACAAACAAACAAGGAGACTATAATAGGCCTTTTCACACTGTCTCCTTTTCCATCCGGGTTGATTTCGATCCGGTTCCGCCGTCCTATCCGGGTTGGATCGCGGTTGAAACTTTTCAAGTGTGAAAAGGGTTGAAACAAATCTCGGGGTTCGATCCGGTTCTAACCCCGAGATTTTGGATAGTGTGAAAAGCCCTTTTGGAACAGGAACAAAAACCACAAAATCATCAAGGATGACAATAAGACATACAGATCTTAAGACCTCCAAGCCTACCTGAATGCAGGTCAAGATGTCTGCTGCTAGACAGCAAGCCAACATGTCAGCAACTCATTCATTTACATCAGTTGAAAATAGTTTGTGTGAGTTATGACATGCTTTGTGAAGAAGTGTTTCATATTGGCACATAAGCCAAGTTTCTTCTTATAGTCTTGATGCAATCAGGTTAGATGTATTACAGACAAGCATTATTAATTGCAGGACTCATTGTAGGGGAATATACTGGTCACATGTTTTATCAGGCTTAGGTTGTGGCCCAATTGACTGGCTGTGGCTGTGGCTGTGGCTGCGGCGATTGATAGCACGGCCATTTTGTTGCCGTGTCCCATTTGTCTGGCTTCAATCGCAGCTGACGTCACACATATCAAGCCACTAAGGAAGGTGACTTCATTGTGGCCGGGCCGACCTCAACATTTGAATACTTGTAAACAAGCTTTGAGGGTGCGTCTGCACGGCTAAAGTGTGCATCTCAATTCTACTGGCTGAATCCAATTGGAAGATGCAGTTGCATTCACAGCCCTAGTCAGCGGCCACAGCCATTGAATTGGGACACGGCTTTAGATTCTCTCACTTTGACCCAGGTTCACACTCCATTATAGTAGATGGTTTTTCCCTGTTATTCAATGATTTGTTTCGTACATTTACAATGTTATCTTACCTCTATCCTATCTTTTCCTTACAGTTATCACCTCATCGGCTGGATATGAACCAGGTAAAAAGATCTACACTCTGTCAAATACAATAGAAAAAAAGCCAATTAAATCATGTTACATAAAGAATTGGCCATGTATAGAAAATGACCAACATAGAGAATAGCCAATCAATTTGCATGTCAAATGTTGTGGGTTCCGAAGAAATTTTGTGTAGTGGTATTTTATAGAATTAGAATGATTTGATTTTGATTGATTGTTTTCTCATTCTTTATTATGATTTCCACAGTTTCCATTCAGGCATGTCAGTGTAATTAATAATAAGGTATTTTCTTTCATGGTCTGTTCATTTTGAATAATGATCATTTTTGTTTTGTTTCTCTCTCTTTTGATTTAATTTCCAGCCATTTATGTCACCCCGATACTCAGGGCCTAGAGGTCCTGTCAGAATGCCAGGGAGCCAGGTGAGAGGAACGGTGCGACATCCTTATTTCTCTTCCTTTAATTTTAATGCAAGATAGTAGTAGGCCTAGTATAAACAATCTGAATAGTATCTGGTACATGAGCTTCTTTCATTGCATATAAACACCCCAGTTTGAATTTCCCAGCCTAAAGACACTGTTGCTATGTCACATGATTCGGGGCAAGCTTATGGTTACATAACAGATGTATTGCATCAATGCACTGTTCATAATGGATAAGAAGGGCACATTGGAACCAGACCACTCCAGAGATGGGTATCACTATGCAAAAGCTTGCCCCAAATCATATGATATAGCAACAGAATCTTTAGTCTGGGAAATTCTAATTGAGATGTTTATATGCAATGGAAGAAGTCTGCGTACCAGATATTGTTCAGATTTAACTTGCAAATGGCTTATTGCAGGAAATTAGTAGAATTAGGACGTCTGGGGCCAGGTATCATACCTTTATTTGGACTGATGGCCAAAGTTGAAAAAACAAATTGCAAGAGGATGCGGGACACAATGTTTGATTTTGGTAGATCAAAAAAGATTACTAGTAAAAATGCCAAGAGGCAGAAATAAGGTGTCTAACAAACAGAGCCATCAACAAATGGTATGAGATGTGATGCAATTTCTCAATTATTGTCAAGAATTATTGTCAGTTTATTTGAAAGCTGACTGGAATTAGTGGATCAAATAATCCAATTTATCTTGTTGCAAAAGCAAAGAAAGTACACTTTTAATCTAAATGCACAGCTTGTACCTGAAATACACATCAGTTCTTAAAAAAAGATAAACGTATATTGACCACTTCTCTGCATAGGAATGTACAGCAGTAGGATGCAACTTGTGTTAAGGAGGTTATAATATTTGACTAGATTTGCTGGAGCTTGCATGTATATTTGTATTCTATACCTTGAAGTCTCATGGAAGTCCCAGGCTGTTGGGATGGGAATCAACCTTTAAATTTCTTCTCAGAAACAATTATCCATATTTTCATAAATAAATGATATCATTTTGTTCTCATTTCACTTGGTGTTGAGCTTGCCTTTGATTATGGACCTTATCGAGAATAGCCCAAACGAGGTATGCGCAAAGCATTCTGGGTAAAATTGTTGCTAGGAATGGCTCTGAGTGATGTACATTTGTCACAAGATTACCCACTGTCCTGTGCGTGTGCATGCGTAGTGCCCAAGACAGATAATCTTTGATAAGGTCCATAGGCTGTTTGGCTTCATACATACAAATGCATTTACTGGTGGTAGTGAATTACCCCCTCTGTTGACTGGAAAAATCACTTGCGGATCAGCACACTGTGTTCCTACACATGTATGTAGAATGCTGCCCTCTGTTGGTCAAATATGATTAGTTCATCATTATTGAGAATAAAGACAGTAGATTGTAATGTAATGTTTGACATGTTATATGCTTATTTTTCTTAATTGATACACCATGGACAGTTTGATTCTTGACACTTTTATATGGGTGGTCTTAATTCACACTTAAAAACAACTCTTGAAATTGTTTAAACTTAGGCTGCATCCATATCTGTTGTCTAGAGCTAGGTCTAGGTCTTCACTCCATTGGAAATACACGGAGACACCAAGAAAATAGACTTAGCTGTAGCTCTGGAAGCCCGTTTCGGACATGGCCTTAGCATAGCACGAGATACCAGTAGGATTATGTCGCAAGTGTAAATTGATTACATGCTATGGTGATATACATGTGTAACAGACAGTGAGCCAGATTTCCTGAAATAGATAATGGCTTGGGAAAATGTTCATTGGCAAGGTATTTATGAATGAGAATTAAAGTATAGTTTTCATGTCTTCACCAGACCATAATGTTAAACACTTACGAGTGGATGACACCAAAAACAAACACAAATAAACCAATAATACTTTGGCCATTTGGACTGGGAGCATTTTGACAGGTTCAGTTTCTAGTGAAACGTCTCAAGAACCCAGTTGTGAATTGTTCAGTACACCAAGCCCTAGGCAATGTCGCTCCAGAGGCAGTCCTTATTAATGTGGTACCGTGCTTAGCTTACTTTTATTCTCAGCCTTGTTTCCAATGTACTTTGCGTTCCAAAATTTTGCAAAAACACACATACAGGATACATGTATAATTATTGCAACTTGATTTATTTGAAAATGGATTGGTGGAAAGGAATAGAGGCGGGTTCCTATCTAATTCACGTCAGCATTTAAGGCAGCATACAGGATTTGCAAGGCCTCCAAAAAAACAATTGTTGAGTTTGAGACGGAAAATGGACTCAACAGTTCGTAAACAGTGCAAACAGTCACCATGGGAAATCTTGGTTCTTCAGATGCTGGGTTTTCAAGGAAATCAAGATTTAGTGTCTTATAAAAAGATAATTCGTGCGAACGATTTAACAGCATTTCAAAAGCGTGGTGTAACCGTGAAGGATTTTTAGGTGGGCAAGATTATTTCAGCCGTATTTCTGCTATCCAGATGAACAAAGCGTATAAAGGTACATGATACAACGTCTGTAAGGAAGTTAAAGACCTTAACTTCTGTTTAAGTTACAGATTCAGCCAAAACGCACATCTTTGCAAATCCTACTTGCTCCCTTTAATCTTGCCATGAAGTCTGTAGCATGCCAATTGAATGATATTTATAAACTGGTTGTTTTACCTGATATAATTTCAGCCTCCACCTGGTGGTATTCCCAATTCACAAAGCATGATGCCCAACTCCATGGACCCTACAAGGCCGGGTAAGTCCTCTTGTCCCTCTACTGCACACTGAATACAAATCATATTATTTGATTCTGTTACCTTGAAATCACTACATCTTTTTTAACTTATTTAAGTTATTACTTTGAATGCAAATGTTCGCAGACTCCTACTTTTTTATTTTTGAATGACATCTTGAAAGGTTTTCTTTAACCCTTCAGTTTGGAAATTTTCTTTGCTTTGCTTGGACCGGCCTCATTATCAGCCACTGGTCAAATAGAGGTCATCTGGCCGGGCTTTGCGTGCAGGGTGCTCCACGTAAACAATGCAAGCATACAATGGTTGAATACCGCCAGACAATATCCCAAATTCCAGGCGGACTGTAAGTTATACACGCAGCTGTGTTCTGAATCCACAGATTGCAGTCCGCTCGAAAATGCTGATCCATTCAAATGCAAATCAAGGGGGTAGTTATACCACAATGTGCAAATTGTTTGGGACAAGAAAGGTTTACTGACTGCACCAACTCAATGTACTTCAATGGAAACTTCCTGCTTGGAAGGGGTTAAATGGTAAAAGGGTTTGAATACTGCATACATGATCAGACTAAAGTACAACAAACATATGTCCTTAAACATTTTGACATGTATTGCAAGCATTTAAAAAAGAAAATGTGAATAGGAATTTCCATGCGTTCAAATGCTTCACCATCAACGAATGATTTCACAGTGTAAATAGTAATTCATTGCTCAATATAATGAAGAGTTCACTACTTCAGGCTCTGTTGTCCGAATCTGTTGTCTAGTGTTAGGTCTAGGTCTTCACTCCATAGGAAATGTGTGGAGACACCAAGACAAAAGGCCTAGCCGTAACTCTGGAATCCCATCTCAGACACTGCCTTTTTTCTATTTGAAAGGACCTTTCGTGACAAACTCAAGTTTATTTCAACTGCATGTTATGCATGCACATTTTGAGTTAACACTTGCAACTAGGATTTGCACTCAATATTCAAAATGTTGCTTGCTCTATTGAAATGAAATCACTTATTATATTTTGCATTATTTTTGTTTCATAGTTCCATACTTAATTTGACATATTTGGCTCAGAGATGTGTCCAGTGATTGATGCAGCTGAATGTCATTGCATGGAGATTATGATGTGTATACATTGGCACAGTTTGCATTTCACATCTTTGATTTGTTACTTGTGACCTTTGTCCTCTTAAATGATATAATTAAGGGCAGTTATTGATAGCCCCTGGACTGTAATAATGTCCATGGCACCATGCTGAGGAATAACATTTTATATGAAATATATACTGTATACTTTGCAGGATTGAAAAAATATCATTCATGCATTTAAGCCAATAGAGGGCGCTATTGTAGTTTGCCGTGGCCAGCATGCACCTTTGTGTTGTTGCAGTATATCAATCTTTATCTAGCTTTACTCACCTTACATGATGCTACCTCATCTATTTCCTCACGTCACATTGATTCTTGGAAGGTTTCTTTAAAGATACCATGTGAAGTATAACAACTGGTACCATGTCCCCTGAAACAATAAAAGGAATTACCATTGTTAATTGCATAGTAACCATCTTAATATCGCTCTAATCACGCAAAGTTTGAAACATTTGTAATATGACAAAACTTCATCATGCTTATGTAGTTTATTGTTGAATCGTGGATTCTTGTTTCAGAAATTGTTTGAGGTCTTGTTACCCTCTCATCTCCCTCAAGTTGCGCATTTATTTTCTAAGCAGATGGATAATTGGGGTTTTTTTTACAGAAATCTTCCAATAAATATTTGTTCCTTGTGTAGAGAGATCATTGGGTATTTTCTGTTTATAGGCTGGAATTTGCAGTCACTCCCTTGGCCTGCCCTTGCATTTGATTATTCTAAGTATATTAATGTGTATCAAAGGTCAGAGTGATTGTTGGTAGTACTGTTACCTGCCTGCACCTGCCTTGTCAGATCACTCTACCTTGTTTGATCAGAAATTGCCAGCGTTCTTTCATTTCAGTTGAATAACCATTGTTAGGTATTCATCCAGTCAAGATTGAGTCAAAGGAACAAGGAAAGCTGCTTGTCTAGAATTCCCACATCAATTTACCTCAGGATCAGATAAGTGGTTTTTCAGTTTTGCCGTCAAGACAGAGGCATGAAAGATGGGTATCCGATAGCACATGCTTTGACTTAATCTTGCTGGATTCACTGCAATTTGCATTGGAAATTTGAATGACGAGGGAAAAGCAAAGAATGGCTTCCTCGCTGGATTGTTCTGTAATGGCTCAACAGATTTAGAGTGCAATTTAATTGAGTACAGTTCATATTGATGAGGCAATATGTGTATTTGAATGGTAATCCTCTTTATTCATTTATTCTGCAGCATACATGTAGGATTTGAAATTGTGTACATTTTAATCCCTTTATTATTAAAAATGCAATGTTCTGACAATGATGTAAAAACAGTCGCTTCGTGAATTGATGAGTGAAAATGCTATATTTATTTCAGTATAATTTGCAAGCACTAACATTCATCACAACAAAGTTGTTTAATTGTTCCTTTTTGACAGGTAGGGACTAGATGTTTGTTATTTATAGTGGTCTTGTCACAGGATGCCTTATTGATATTGCTAAGGTCTGAATAGTCCAGATGTCACTTTTCACCTGTCAGCCCATTATTCATTCAGTATACGTGGTAATGTACACGTACATGTATATTCACGAGCACACGGAAATACTGAGTACAATCATAGGCCTGGGGACAATTTTATGAAAATCACCAGTTTAAATGCCTTTCATGCATGTAGTTGACATGTTCTATCACATCTGTATCAAATGATAGAATATATCTTTAACCTACAAAACAAAGATATTGTTTGACAACTGAAAGCCCTTGGAACAATGACAAGTCGTTGTGTGATGTCAAGTTTTTACAGCATAAATTGAAAGGATAGCGGACTAGTAAGATTTCTAGCCAGTGGAAATAATATGACAGATCATGAGCTGCTGTGGTTTATTACCTAGAGTCTGTATATATACAGCACCATAGTCAACTATACCAGTGGGTGTTCAGTTTAAATTAATTTAACGATAACATGTCTTGAAATAACTTACATTAGGTGGAATATTCAGATCTGCAATGCTATTTGCCTTACACTCATGATTTTGGTTGAGTTTGAATAGAGAATGTAATTGTTGCCATGTCCCGCTGGCATGTCATGCAGCATAGTTTGAAAGGTTAGCTATTCATTCACATTCACTGTTGGTTTTAGCCTGCAGTGTTGCTCAGGATAGAGTGACAGACTTAGTGAATGGAAACACTGTCACTGACATTTAATTATTGGAAATAAATGGGCTAACCTTTTAACAGGTCTGGATTTGGGCATTCACCTGGGGCAGGGGAATCTTGTTTCTCATGGTGTTTCAAAAACAATTTTCAGGGGCAATTTTAATTAAATCGGGCACTTTTTGGGACATGTGTCACCCATTGATGGTAAAAGTAGCAAGGAAGCCTGTGAACGATGTGTGTAATTTATGTGTGTGTTTTTGTACAAGAAATTTCACATTTATTTGAGAAGTCCCTGATTGTTTAGTGAGGCTTCAAAATACTTTGTTGATATTGCATTAGTTTGTGTTGATAGTAAAAGCAAAGATTAATTGCTTTCCTATGATGTATTCTGTTCATGTGTGTGTGAAATACCTCACTATGAATAAAATATAATTTACTGTCTGATGTCAATTGCAGTGATCCATGTAGGTATGGTCAACTAGCACGTTGTTAGTTTAATGAGAGATTATGAGACATAGATTAATGTAGCAGAAGGCTATGAGTGTAGTCATTTATATGATTTGTTTAATATATATATGTGATAAACCTTGCTACAGTTTGAAGCCTTTGGATTCTTCCTTTTTTAGGGGAACCTAACAATAACTATTGGGAATTTTCAAATATGTCTGTCAACTGAGATTGTTGTTATTCATAATTGTTAGGAACTTGGAAAGTATAGCTAGTTTCTAACAGTTTATTTGTAGATATGACTATGAGTGGGTAGAATGTTGACTTAGATCAACCAAAGAATCATGAACAGCCAAAATATGCTCAGATATTTCTGGATTGTCCTGATTCTATAGGCTTTTGATGAATGATATTCTTTTCGAAATTTCTATTTAATGACATGAAAGAAAGAGGAACTGCATTTAGAATTAGTACTGTTTAAAACTTCCCAACAACTTTTTGTTTCATTTATAATGTCAGTTGGGGTGTTTGTTTGTTTATTTGTTTTTTTTTTCTTTTGTTTTGGGGGTATTTTTTTTTTGGGGGGGGCAGTCACTATATTTTCAAGTATAATGATATTCCAGCGATCCTTGTGTTTTAAAATAGCCTACTTTTGGATTGAGTGTTTACATGAATTTTTACTTCTCAAATGTACCTCAAAAATGAATATGTTGAATTTGTGAGCTAAAAACTTGACATGAATATTTATTCTAGTCATGAATAATGCACCACAAGATATGCATCTGCAAGTTGTCTGTAAAGAAACAAAATCGGACTTTCTTTAAGTGCCTGCCTTGGGTATGAAATTCAGGAAATTGAGTTATTGAAGAAGAGAGGAAATTTGATGCGGGAGTGGGACAACTGTTAGTTTAGGGACACAAGGAAATGGATTAATAAAAGAGGACTGGCATGTATTGTGATAGTGTTGAGAGCGTGTGTATGTGACAACATAAACCAGATGCCTTGAGGTAACTCAGACATGTACATGATGGATTTGACTAATGAATAAAAGAACAGAGAGCAGAGGATTATTAATCATAAGCAAATGGCACTTGTGCCAAGAATACCTACACCATGAGAATCTAAGCTCCAGGGAAAATCACAGAGGAAATCTGGATACATGATCCCATACAAATTTGGTGTTCAGTTGGGATTTCATGATGTGGAGTGGCTGGGAATAAGATGTCTGCAAGGAAAAAGGAGATACTCGCCCAAAATAACTGAGACAGATGGTAGAGTGCTTTGACATGCTAGCTTCATGCTAGTTCCCTAAATCAGCTTTGCAATATGTAGTCATGTTTTTATGCAGGATGTTGCATGTTGGACCTTCATGCTATTTTTAACAAATGTGATTCAACAATTCATCCATAAATCTGGAAATCTTTCAATAAGAATATCAATATTTTTAGATGCAGATGAATCTTTCAAGCCATTTCCGCCAAGTCATTTCAAAACTGCTAGAGGCATTCTGTTAGCCATGCAAAGTTGTGTATCGTTTCCTTGTACGGTGCAACATAATGAAATGAGAAATCCAATGTGATCTTATGACTCTGTCCTCTTGATAGAAGCCGTTTATCAACCAATTTCCTGTGGTATATTAGATTGTTATGCGTTGTCAGCTTGTTGTGTGCTATGAAGATTTCATTTAATAATTACAGAGGTGCCGGCTTCATTTCCTTTGCCAGAATATGGAATTCTGCAAACCTGTGACACAGGTGTGGCAGAAAGTGTTTTGGATAAAAAAAACAAATAATACAAAAATAATATTACAATTGTAATTTTGACATTGAATTAAAAAGTCTTACTTACAAAATTAACCTCACCTGTTTTATGATTGGAATAGAAAAGAAATCTGACAGTATGACGTCGTTCATTAGAAATTGTAGTCCTTAAATTTTGTGACATTGGCCTTGTCTTCTATGGGGTCTGATAAGCATAGCCAAATATATACTTTGTATAAGCTTCAGTATGCTTGAACTTGTTGTAAATATTCCTTGCACGTTATACATGACATGCATTCATGTATGGTCAAATTGAGCACTTGGGACATGACTGTGCTGTTCACATTACAGCAGCTACATCATGCTGTCCAATCTCCAGCAGTTAAACAGATTGTCACACTCACAAGTGTGATAAACCTTTGTCCATATCTGATTTTGCTCTTTATTAAATGTAAAATCAAGCCACAGATTCGGCTGACTTTGAAACTCTGACATTATGTATTCAGGGATTTTAGTTTATAAATCCGAAGCGGATGAAAAATGGAGTTGAAATTTTGACTCAAGATATTTGAGCCGTAGGGTCATAAGGCCATGCAATTGAATAGGATTTGCTGTTTTTTACCTGTGGGATTTAATTTGAGTCTTGAATTTATTGTTAGGTTCTTGAACTGAGTGACAGCTCTGATTTAACAGTAGTGTGGAACTGTAGCTGAACTTCATTCATCAGATATGCAGTATAAAAATGCTATTCATTTATCAAGCCAAAGTATTTTTTACTTATCATGAGTGATGGTAATGGCCAAGTTTTACAGCTAGTTACCATAACACATGAAAAGCATTAAGAATCCAAAAGCTTTATATGATGGTGCAAAATGTACCAATCGGTCATTGAGAATGTCCAACTGGATCTTAGGGAAGCATTAGACATAATGCACAAAATTGCACATGGCAGTGCCTTCTTTATGTTCCATCATCTATTTCAACATTGCTGAACACAAATTGTTTGCTTGGTTTAAAACAACTTTGTCTCAGAAGTTTATCAGGCAAAGAAATCAGTGATAAGAACAAAGTGGTTTCAAGTTCATTTTCATGCAAAATATTAGCATATTAGTCTCCCATATGACCCATTTCCTGTCATTACTAATAGTGTCATACAAACACACACACACATTCATAATGAGAGTACATAAACATTATAAATATAAATAAACACATTACAGTTCTTTCAAATCCCAGTCAACCATGTTACTGTGGAGAATTCATGATCTATCTATCTATCTCATTCGCATTGAGAATATAACATGAATGGTATGCACTATGTACATTATGATATAATTGACTTTACCCCCATCTAAGCTGGCTGTGTGCCCTACTTTATTTCATGAATTGGGACTGATCAATACATTGAATTTGCTGGACCCATTTTTGTTATATGTTTATGTTCCAAAGGTCTTCCTGCTTCATTAGACAAAGGAAACATCAGTCAGTATTATGTAGTTTGTAAAAGCACAATTTATGCAGCCTTTTCTTCTTTCTGATTTAAGGATTTCTTTTACATCTCCAGCACAGCATTACCCAAGAGATTCTGTTGTATAGTGTGCTTCATGCAAGTAGTGAAATCAAAATACATTATATATAAGTTAGCACTATAGTATAGGTAGATTGCAGATATGAACTAAATTGAACTGCATTTTGGATGCACTACCGTGGTTGTATACATTTGTTTGTTGTTTTCCCCGTATAATATACTTTATCTGGAGGTAAATATTGATAATATATAAAATAATAAATGCTTTTTAATGCTAAAATTATTCTGCCTTTTGCATTCTGAATAGGATTATAAAACATAAAAACCCTAAGTAAAATGTATAATGTTATATATCTGCATGTAGGCTTTCTTGGGCATCAATTCAGTTGAACCTAATGTTTGAACCAGATAACTGCATCCATCTTTCTTTTTTTAAATGACCTTCATGTCATCTAAATTGTGTATTTCTTCGTAGTTCTAATCACTTGATGTAGGCCATCAAATTATAACCTAGATACCACGTGCTTGCATTAGAATAAGCTATACACTGTACTGATGTCCTGTATGAATTGAGGTCATGTGGCATTGATCTTCATCATGTTACCTGATGGATAGCCAGTTGTGGTCATGAGAGGGGTGTTTGATGTCAGATCTTGCAGAGTTGGACCAGAATCCATGCACTGCTTCCTCATGTAGGTTGCAACCACATCAATAACATTGATTAAATTATGGGAAAATGAACAAAGAAACATCAGCAGGTTTAAATCCCTCTCCTGACTATTTTTCTTTGTCTACTTTTCAATGATTTAGAATTAGCCCCGGTAAGTTTCCTTGGTGTTCATTAATTAAATTTTAATTAATTAAGTAAAATGTATTCATAGGTAAGGTGACTTTTTTATTTGCCAAAATTATGTGAATTTGCTGAGATATGTTTTACTGTATGATGCCCATGTGAAACCAATATAATTATGTGGGCTTCCCTACCTGTACCATGGAGTGTAGAATATGTTCATATGTTTAACGTGTAGGTTTTTACACTTCTTTTTGAATGATCTTATATTTATTTAAGCATACATTTGTATTATTTAGCCACCCAGCTCCTTTATGTTATAATCACTAATGTTTAATGAGGAATAATTATGTTGAACTGCATAATGCATGGAGTGAATACAAACATGATACATCCTGTATGTTCAGCACCATGTGCTGTTTATCCTAAATATTCCTCATAATTCAGATGATTATTGAACATCTGAAGTACATCTGTGAACAAAAACAAGCCCCACTTATCTTCATGATATTCATTGGACTGTTCCAGGCCTGATCTATAGTCTTGATAAGTTCCAAACCTTCCTTAGTTGAATAGTTCCATGAATCATATCTATGAACCCTCTCCAACAACATGCATCAACATGCACCCAGCCCTAACAAACAATCTTAATAAGAACTAGGGACATCATTATCTCTCATTGTTCCTGAACTCTTTGAGATTTAGATAAGCCCCCGTTCAGTTACGTTGTTATTTTGAATATGTCGAGACTTCATGTGTATGCATCTGTACTTGGGCACTTATTGCCAATTTAAGTACAATTACCATAGTTAATCATGTTAAAAGGATTGACCATCCAATTTGAATGGCTGCTGCTGCAGTCTAGTATGAGCCAAATTGACCTTTGATGAATGGAAACTGCAAATAATAACAGTTTCAAGTCCTTTGTTAAATCATTTGAAAAGGCAGCAATCTGAAGATTATGACTTTTTGCATGGCAGAGATGCAAGTAATTTTGCATATGAAGAATTCTTTTGAGATGACAAGTGGTTGCGGTAGAACTGCTAGTATTTGACATCTTCACAAGAAGATAGCCCACATGACTGCCAGGACATATATAATGGCCAGAATGTTGTTTTCAAATCTTGTTTTTCTTCAAATTTTAAATCTGTCCCTTCATTGATCAGAACATGTCCCATAATTCACTGCCTAGGTGTAAAACTAAATTTCATAAACTTGATAAGTGAATTGTGGATAAGATCAATCATATATCATCAATATGCTTAATGTTAAAACAAAATACAGATTAGAAAGCTTTAAAATTGGGACATGTTCATTGATATTTAAGATAATTGTTGCTTAGCCACCTCATGAGTATTTTTGAATTCCCCTGGGGATAACTCCACAGGTAATAATTGAATAATTTGTTGAAAGTTAATTCCTTTTTTCCTTTCTTTTTTAATGGTGAAGATAGAGGTAATTTGGTCAAGATGTTTTGCAGTTGATTGTCATGAATTGTATAGGAGTTATTAGTTGATTCACCAGTGTTTGTGTATGATGGAATTGAACCGTACAAGAGGAAAGTAGCAAAAACCATTCTGCAATATCACAGTTCACTTAATATATCAAGTCATGAGTATTTCAACATGTCAGGTCCAAGGTTGAAGGTTTTGAAAAATTAAAAGTAATATCATACTTTGGTTTTTGTCAAAGAAATACTGATTCATGGGCAAAAATATCAAGAAAGATAGAAAGAAAGAAAGACAGTAACAGTCATCTGTGAAATTCCCAGTCCCATATGGTGCCTACTTAATTTCAGTCCCATACGGTGCCTACATTTTTTAGAGAAAAAAAGTGAAAAATGCCCACGGTATTTTAAAATCTTTTGGCCATTATTTTTTTATCTTCTGAAGATGTTTTTTGGTCATTGGTTTTACCCTTTTCTGGATAAATACAGCATTTCGGGCAGAAAATACCATCACCATCTTTATACCCTGTAAGTTATAGGTAAATCTGTGGAGATTTCCTTTTCGGTATGCTATCAAAGTATGATAGTACCTTTAAGAGGGAAGAATTCAAGTAGCTAAGAGGGAGGAGGAAGCAGTGATGAGGAAGGGGTGTCTGGTAAAGTGATATAATCAGATAGTTCAGTTTCACGTCATGTTTTCCCACTTTGGTAGTTCGGTAATTTGACCTGAAATAAGGAAGTCAGCTAACCGTTTTGTATCACAAGGAGGTTTTTATTTTGGGTGATTCATGATAATAATTTTAGAGTACGGACATACTTTCAAAACACTTAATTAAAAAAGAAGAAGAAAACGCCTTCTGGAGGATTTTGAAGGAAGGCTGTTAAACTGGTCTTTAGTATGGGTGTATTGATCAACTAATAAGGCAAACAAAATTGTTGTTTTTTTATAGGAGAGGTTGTTCTTTTGTGCACAGAAAAAAAGGGAAGTCAGGGAAATTTGTCCCGCTTGTCTTTTTTAACTGTTGCGAAGTGGTAAAGATCAGTAGTGCTATAATTGTACACTTGTTGTGCATGAAATGCAGTTGTTATTCAGCGGTTATGGCATTTTGGTAGCCAGTCCTGCACACACATAGCAACATGACATACAGTGGTAATAGAGGGTATGAGTTTAATTTGCTTCATGATGACTATTGGCAGATTGGTAGCCAATTTACCATTCACAAGATTGAGTTATATGGACATATTCTACAATACCATCCATATTGATAAAGTCAGAGCACTCTGTAATTCCATTTTGAGAAATCTGAGCAGGAGTCACATCTTTATTATATTTATCTGAGGGTAGTTTTATTAGCTAGAACCAGGTGTTACTTGACATTGTTTATGAGCAAAATCTGACATAAATTGCAATTGTTTATCACTTAGGGGCAGGTGGAGATGTTAAGCTGAAACATGCTGAAGACTGAACAGTGACCCCTACCTCCTTGGCCATAAATTGTAGGATTATTTTGTTGATTGACTTAGGTATGATGTGATGCTGTTAATGTGTGTGATAGTTTAAGTGGATGTAGAGAGAAAGCAGTCCAAACATGAATATTTCATTGGATTTGTTGACTGTCATTTGAATTGTGCTACTATTATGATCTTTATAAACCGTCCCTGAGGATGGGGCAAGGACCCGTAGCTTTGGTCATTTAAGCTGCAACTTGGAAATCAAATTGCACCTTTTCTTGATCCATGGTGCATAGAATTTAATGGCTATGTTTGCTTGCAACTTACAAGTACCAAGAAAAACCAGTTTTCACTTTTTTCAACTTGATACAAATATCTTGCTTACAAGCAGGCATTTTAGGAACAACTTCAACTTTGTAAGAAGGTACTTTCATTTGAATTAATTGTTTTCATGACACATGAAACATGCACATAATACAACATGTACATGTGACCAAACAGCCTACATTATCAGTGGGATGCCATTATACATGTACATGCATATTGAAACATACGATTCAGAAAAAATGTCAGGTTGTACAACGTGATAACAGCATTCATATGCCTACATGAATGGTCACCTTGCTAGTAATTGTAGCCCTTACAAGGTACAATTGATTTCAATATTATTATAAAAATAGTTTTTATATAGTGCAAAAGTGCATGTTCAGCCAAATGTTGACGTTCAGGGTGCCTTAGTGATAATTCAGGTGTGATTACTTTGTATCCCTTTTCATTGTTATTGTTATTAATTTGTTTATTTAATATTTGCTGTTGCCACTTTTTAAATGTGTTTTAACTCCAGCCATGTGACCATTGTAAGCAGGTATACATAGGCTAAGCTTCAGTAGTATACTTTAATTTGTATTTCAACTGCTGGGATTTTGCTGTATTCAGGGTTCATGAATATGGCATTCTATATTCAATCATTGCTACTGCATTTATGTATAAAGAGCATGTACTACCAATGAATTCACAGCTTTAGGCCAAATCTTCTACTTGTAAATCTGGCTTAACATCTTTACATCATGCTACACATGCATGTAATGTGTAGTGTTTCACTAACATGTTTTGTTGAAGAGTTCAATAGATAAGTTCTGAAAAGCACATGTAGGGCCTACATGTAGCTTTATAGTCATGTTGACATTGAGGTACATTGATATGGTTGCTCTTTAATACATGTCACATGAATGGTCTGTGTGCATTACATGTACACCTGCAGAGCTGACTGGTGACATAGCAGTCTATATCCAGCTTAGATCATACATGACTGATGTTCTATTCACCCATATCATTATGTATACCAATAAATATATTGAATGTATAGGTACATTACCTTAAAATCCTAAGGAGACGGTAGTTTCCATGTCAATGTGTGGATCATATCTGCTGCGATAACATACTGGACAACATCAGCTGTATTCCTCCCTGTAATGCAAAAATCATAGTGACTGTAATGGTTCACTCAATGCTGGAACTAACCTGTGGGCAGTTGACACATTTGTAACTGCTGCTCATGATTGATGACCTTATAGAAATTTCAATTTAATAGCATCTAGGGGCTGTGCTTCCTTCATCATGGTCCTTTCCATTACCTGCTTGTCCTGGTATATCAATGCACATAGGGATACCCTATATCAATGCATCTTTGCCAATGTCATTACTTTAAGGCAAGGGACAAAAACATATCATTTCTGCCAAATGTAAACTTTATATGGAGCATGGCCCAACCAGTCAATCACTATTACTAAGGTCATCTTTGATCAATGTTTCTTTCATTTTCCAGTTTATTTGTGGAACGCTTCTGCAGTGTGTGTGGTTACTTGCATTGTGTCAATGAAATAAGTTTCATCGTGCAGATGAAAGTTTTGTTTTCTTTGACCAAGAGATGAAAATTGAAAATGAATTCAGGAATTCAGGAAGTTTTTTGATGCATATCTATTTGTCCCATGATTGATTGGAAATGCAAGAGTTAAGACAATTCAGGGCTGGAATAAGGTTTGGTGAAGGCAAGGCCAATTTTCCATTGCAAGGGGCACTTTCATTGGAAAATGATAATGTCTATGAAAACATTTGAAGGGGCACCAAGGCCAAGAACCAGGGCAACGAAGGCCATGGCCTCTGTGGCCTCCATTTATTTCCAGGCTTGAGACATTCAAATATTGTTGCCTGAATACCAGTATTAAATGGACATAAATGGTTATTGGTTGCTTAGTAACCATGCACTTCGCGATTGTTGAATCCTTGAGTAGAACTTTTGAATCACCAGAAGCCAATTGTGCACACATCTTCGGATGATCATCCCATTATCATGTGATGGTGCCTGTTACTTAAATAGCAGAATCATTTACCTAGACAGTGTTCTGCACTAACCATCGATAGTAGGGTATACCAAAATGTATTTACATCTAACTGCATTAGGTCCATGTCATGTAGTATTGAGTGTACTCACTTACACTATGGTACATTTGTGAAAGGTCATCTGAGGTCATGACAGGTTTCAACTTGATTTTGGTTGTTAAATGAAGCATTGAGTGAACCCTGTTGATGCATTGATGGTTTGCATGCCACTTCTAGTTATTGTGAGTCTGCTTGAAGAATCTTGGAGTTTGGATTGTAATTTGAAGGTGATGACAGTGTAGGACATATGAGGGTTTCATGCATTCACTCAATATACACCTGTAGAACAGTCACTTCTGCTTGATAAGTTCCCTAAGTGATCATACAGGAACATAATGCATACACGGACATGAACATTTACAGACATAGCTTTGTATATAACACTGTTGAAGGACAAAAATTATTGAATAGTTATTCTCAAACTATGTTACATTTACATACCTTTATGTTGGATGTAAACACTATGTGTAAGAGCATGATATATTATAGGCATTGAATCTGCTCTTTTCTGTTCTCATATTCAGACAGCTAAATGATTGATAAACATACCTTTAAGGTTTAGGATGGGGAGGGTTAATGGCTAGAGATAAATCATTCTGCAGTCACATGTCGCATGAGACCTAACTAGAAATAAACTTGAGCATTCTGTGCAATTGAAATGACCAATGATGTACAATCTGACTTGTGATTCAATGGTCAGCGTGCCATGGTCAGCGTGCCTTCGCTAAGACAGCACCTGCCATTTGGAATAAACTCCCTGCTACAATCCGTCAGATAACATCCTTGGACAGCTTCAAAGAAAACTGAAATCTCATCTACTTCTCAATCACTAGTCATTTCATAATGACTTGTGCATTCTTATTTTGTTGTGTGTATGCGCCTTGATCGGTTCTTCCGGATAAGTGCGCTATATATTATTATTATTATTATTATTATCAATGAAGAGGTTAAAGACAATCATGAATATTCATAAGTTGAAATGACCAATGATGTACAATCTGACTTGGTGTGATTTAATGAAGAAGTTAAAGACAATCATTAATATTCATAAGTTGTCCTGAAATTTTTTCAAATGGTTTTCAAATACAAATGTACACCAAGTATAATACAAATTTGACAATATAGCTTCAAAAGAATAAATTCTGTACAAATTCAAACAAGGCAGTAGTGAGGTTACATGTACGTTTTGAAGGTGCTTATTTGTACATGTACCTACGTAGGTACGTGCCATGTTAAATTGTCTACATGATATCAGCACGGCTGGGTAGTATTGGACAATAATATGGCTCCTTGAGCTGCAATTACCCCTCACAGGTGGCGTGCTGTTGACGAGAAATTGCTTGTTAGTATCCAACATGTGCAGGTAATTACACCTAAACATTACCCTCATATGAATAGCCTCTACTGTGGAGATACGTGTACATGAAGGCTGTTATGACCATCATAAAAATAGACGTATACGATCTATTGCATTGCATTTGTAGATTTCAAGAAGACTTCAGTTAGGTTGTATATGGCATCCATTTATTTCCTGACAGTGTCATGTTGTCCCTGGTACTATAGAATTCTATTGAAATGAGTTCACAGAATTTAATTGATTTAGACTTTTTCTTGATGAAATATCCTTGTATGAATGACATGTCACACTTAATTATACGTTTGTCAGAATCACATGAAACTGCTGTAGTCTGGAATTCACATTGCCTTTTCATGTACATGTCAGTCACACTTAATACCATGGAAAACAGATATTATAAGCTGTATCAAGCTAAGAACATGCTAGTAAAAGACATGAGTATATGGTGATTTTATATTTATGTTCAGAAATGTTCATAAACTGAACCCCACTACACTGTACTAGGTGTCTACCGAGCAAACAATTGATGTCAGCTGTATGTATCTGCCATATCTGCATTTGTATATGTTTAATGTCTGTCATAATTTGTACATCTCCTGCCATGCAAAGACATATAGTATGATACAAAGGTATGGAACTGAATTTGTAATAAGCATATAAAGATCATAGTTAACGTGGTTAAGATGATATTAATATCAATCTGCTCTTCATTTTTCTCAAAATGTTGTCATCAACAAGAAAACTGGATTTGAATATCTTCAAAAACACGTCAACTTATTTCAGAACTTCAGTAATAGATATTGAATACAATAGGATCATGCACAAATTCAAACAAATAAAGCAATAAACATTATCCGTTGTTTCTTCAATAAAACAAACACTTATTTTGACGACATTTTCACAGGTTAGAATTATGATTTATAATCATAAAGAGGAAAGAAGATCAATGATGTACTGTACCTTGAAATTCTTGAAAAAGTTGTGTGTTTTTTTACTATTTGTGATATTGCCATTTATATTTAAAAGCCATCCCAGTGCTACATTAGATAGTTGTAAATAATATATGATACTGTTCTTGATGAATGATTCCATTAAGCTTTACTGCCAGTGACTGTGTGGAGTGTTGTTCTGTCAATGAATGAAATTTATTCACCGTAATCAAACAGAAGTAAGTGCTATATATAACATATGGATTGATTTGGTTGTGTGTGTAATAACACACACAACAATTCAATTACACTTGGCAATACATGGTGTTGCAATTGAGTAAATAAATGTACATTTCTTCATTCTATGGTTTATGGGATTTGTTGTCATACAACCATTCTTATGCAGAAACTATTTGTATAGTATAAACAAACATGATGATGTCCAAATATCAATAAATATACACTATGCGCATATAGTGATCAAGATTTTTACGTGTACATGCTGCATAAGGATCTCCTGTTTTTCACTAGATTTCTCCCAATACATTATGTAATTGAAGCCCTGTTTGGACAATTTAATCATTTTTGAAACTTGAGATGAATTGCTGTAAACCATCTCTCTCAAGTGCTATTGATCAACCGAACCTAGCGAAGTAATACTCACATGAATGCTTGTGTAGTATTCCAAATCCAATTGCTGTTGTACAGTTAATTCCAACTGTGCTACATAAGATACAGACTCCGATGCTAGACTTTTCACGAATACATTCAATCCAGATATTAGTAATTAAACTCTCTACAGTTGATTCAAATACACTGTATCACGCATGCATTTCACAGACACAATGTACGTGTATTCCAGCTTAATACCAAGACACTAAATTGACTGTTTATACAGTAAATTTGCACAGATAATTAACATTCACTACCTTTCATTGATGTGACAGGCTTAATGAAATGTCCATTGCCACTGGCCATGTATACAGCTGCATATACTCCAATAACTCTCATTACATATTTCATATTCCAGTGCCAGCATTATGTTGCACAGTCTACCGTTGTACTGTCCATCATACTCAATGCTTTGCAGGAGATCATGCACAGATGAGCTCACTTGCAATAAAAGCCCTGTGACAAGTGTCACTGCTTCTTATACTTGATGGCTACATTGGTACAGTACATGTACATCTGCAGATGTGAGACATCACTCACTTGACGTCAGTGATTGGTTCAGAGTTTACTCATCTGCACATGATTGGTTGAAAGGAATTAAAGCACAGTCGGCTGTATTCAAATGATTCTTTCCAGTGTTTCTTTCTTTGTTATGGAAGATTTGCTGATTGTAATGTAGAAAGACAAATTGCTATCTGTGTTTGTATCTGTTAGCTGATAGCCATAGCATCACCTCATCTGATTGAGAACAAGAACATGTTGATGACAGTCCTACTGTAATTGGATTGACCAGCCAAGTGGCCATAAATAGCCTTTTCACTTAGACCTTTTCAAGCTCTTGATTGGAAATCGCCTGCAATATTTATGCCAATTCATCCCATTGCATGGCCCAGAAAGCCGCTTAAGTGTACCCCTGGGTGTATTTCTGTTCATTGTCAGTGAAAAGAAGTTTCAGCCTTTTACATCTTTGCACTGTATACCCCAATTTCCTTGTATTTTGTTTAAGTAATTGCTATGCTTATTGATAGCAGGGAGGAGATCACATAGGGCATTTGCATGAACTCTTGGTCCAGAATATAAACTTGTCAGCAAAATCACTTACTCATTGTACGACCTGTTAAATCTTGTAGCATAAGTTGTGAAGAAAATGTTTTTTTTTGTGACATAAATCAGTAGAGTGGTGAGAGATTTCTCTTGGTACATGACATGCATGAAGATATCACTAAGATGATATCTTAATCAATCGCTTCTAATAAATATTGAAATTGGGTCATGTCATCCACTGACATACGATTGAGCTGGTAATGCAAGGTCATTTATTCCAGCCTATTGTTGGTTTCTTTGTTTCTTCAGGATTTTTTGCTGTCAAAAAGGAAGGTGAGTGCACAATTCATTGCTCCTGTTTGCTCATTGAGCTTGTTGAATGTTGAGTACCTGCTCACAAACAGGCATGTTCTTGAAACATACATTGCACTCTCTACAATCTAGGATATTTCTCAGTCATAACATGTAACCTAAATTGAAGAGATTGGCACAGTTTGCATAATACTTCAAACTCACATACTTACTGGAGATCAAGGTGGAATAAATTGATCCACATTCCATTACATGTCAAAACCAGGCTCATAAGGTCAGAAAGTACAATATCTTATTGTAGATAACATGTCAAAAGGACCTGCTTACATTACATGTATCATGTTTAGACTAAGTAGTTTGTTATATACCGTTGGTTACGTTTGCTTTACTTCCTTCATCATGGATATCATATATTTTTCAAATTATCAATAAATTGAAAATGTAACTATTTTAAAAGAATCAAAGCCATATAAATGTTATGCTTTATGTAGAAAGCACCATGACTGTACTGCCATTCAATGTTTAACACAACCATCTTTTAATGCAAAATGTTGCAAAGCTAAGTCAGTTGTTTTTCACCATGGTATGTTTGCAAGTGATTTCTTTTATGCTTGAATGGTTGGTGATTTTCAGTTTGGAGTTTGATGCTTGCAGCATTATTCCCTCATTTGACATCATGACAAAATACATTGATTTGAACGCATGATAAATGCATTATACCACAGCATGAACAGTGAATGATGTATCTTCATAAGTCACATGATAGTCATAAATGAAGCCATTTGTTGCTGCATAATATTAGTGTAATCAGCAGTTGGTTTCATGTGATTGCTCATAACATTTGGGATTGCTAGCAAATGTATTTATTTACGTATGTTTTCCCCAAACTTTTACAAATCACCTACAGGACATATTTCAGAATGGAACATATGTTTCTGGGGTTTTTTTGGCCCTTAGTTTTGACTGTATATAGTTTGATCAATGACTTGAATAATCCCAACTCATTTTACTAACTGTTAAGTGGACTGGTGTACGTCTAATCCTCTAGTGCATTTGTCTGTATATGCACAAGTGCACTTAATAATGGTCTTTTCCATTTGTATTGCAAGCCATCAGACTGAATGTCCATACATATGGAGAGACAGCTTGAAATTAACTGGAAACTGAAACCTGAATACTCTGAAATATTCCCCCATGGTCATTATTGATGGGTTTCAAATATAGTGCAGTTGCCTAGGCAACCAAGATAACCCTATTTTGATCCTTATTCTCATGTCACTGATTGAGACATCTGCTCTGTTTCTGTCAGTTAACATCACAAAGACATGAAGAAGCACAGTACAGTTTGTGCTTTCATTTTACCAGTATTCTACAAGCATCAGTTTCAATCAAATGTATTGTGTGAGAGAAAACCTCAAACAAAATGTTCAACATGATAAAAAGATGCATGATTGTAGCTCTAAACATGTGGTCTACAATTGAGATTCAGCAAAAACAAATGCAGATGGAAATAGTGGGACTTCTCACGCAGTAGTAAGCATAAAACCTTCCCTTAAAAACATTAACAAGCACATGTAATACAGTTTGCACCTTCAAGCATCTTTCCTGTTTTTTACACTTAAAATTAAAAATTAGAGCCAAGTGTCATGTAAAAACATCCATATTACAACATATAGACTGTACTTACTGGTTGCAATATCATCAATGAACAATGTAGTGCCTCATCATATTCTTGAATCCAAGCATCAGAGAGAAGCATCAGTGTGCAGTGTAAGTTGAAACAAGATGCAAAGTGAATGAACACGAAGGAGTCTTGTGGAGTCAGCCAATGCCTACTAAGTGTGTTGTTGTTGATGCCGCTGCTTGCTTCATACTGTATGGCTCGCTGGCTTGTCACAGATCTGAAATTGCCCGGCAATTGGCTTGTTATGCAGGCATGCCTTAAGAGGGCAATATAACAAACGAGGGACGATCTGTCACTGCAATGCTCTCACTCTCGCGGCATGTGTTATTTCAGAACTCCAGTCCAGCTAACTAATCAGACATCTTAGTGTGCTGGAAATGTGAGCCTTAGGGGGAACGGGGGCCCTCGTATTATTACCAATCAAGAAATAGGATTTGGGGGAGTTATTAGAGTGGCATAAAAGCACCTCAGGGGACCTCATTATACATGGAACATACATGTGTCTGTTGTGGGTCTGCACTCAGCTCACATCACCCCCCTTGCTTCTATTGTACATTTCATCTGAGTCTCTCTCTTAATACAAGCACTCATTCAGCCAAGCACAAAAACTGCAAATTACTTCTCTTTGCTGAGTGTCTACCTTGGCCCGGCTGATGCCTGAGTGATATTAAAGCTATTTGTGGAGGCTGTTTCCCTCCATTCACACTTCCTCCTCTCTCTACTGCTATTATATATCTTGATTTTAAGAACTTTATTCATTGGTGATGGTCTTAAGTGCCTGTGTCCCTGCTGATAGCAGCCGAGCTGACTAATAGCTCTAGAGTCATGTTTGAAATGGCCCATGCATGCACTCAATCGGACAGGTGTGAGTTTCCCCCATAACCACTTTACTGTTATTGACTGTCAAAGTAAAGCAAGGTGATTAACCCATAAATATTTATGAGTTGAATCTAGTTGCTGCATTCTTTCTTATGGATTGAGATTCTGAAAACCATTCAACTGTAAAAAGAATGCTTGTGAAATAATTGCCTTCTTTAATATTTATTACCTGAATGAACCGTTTGCATACATTTTCTGGTCTTCTTTATTTGTTCTCTCATAAATTGTGAGATTCCTGGAGAACCAAACTATATTCTAAATATTTATGGCCTAATTAAGTTAAGACTCTGTTTATCTTGCAGTTACGATTTCATATTTATCTTTGCCTATTACAAATCAGAATATATGTTTGTTAAAGCTAATTGCTCATAAAAGCTATAGTGTGAAGGGATTGTCAGATATTGTGGATGTCATGGTGTTTATACTAAGCATTACAAACCAACAATTGTTTGTAGAGGTGTTTGATTATCTATGTCTCATGTAAATGCATTTATACATGTATTTATACATGTATAAATACATGTTACATTTGTGTACGTAGACACAACACAAGTATGTAATTTAAATGTAAATGATCTTTGTATGATTTTACTCAAAGATGAACAAAACTCCCAAAAGGAAGTTCTGCTAATGAAAAATCATCTTGATAAATTGGTGTGGAATATACTTGCAAAGTTGTTCAAACAAGTTAGTGTAAGCAATTTGCATGATTCATGTTCTTCCTTTCAACAAAAACACCTGTATTGACCACTGATGGGTAGATAGCATTTATCCCTCATGTCAGTTTAAATTACTGTTGATGTATATATCCCTTAGGGCATTTAAGGGGTGATAAATGGTGGCCTTTCTGGATGACATCTTCATGCTCAACATTTGACAGTGGACTGTCCAGAACTATGACAAATATATAACAAATAAAACTAAGACTTACCTCAAGTTCTTGATGTATGATCATATTCTTGTGCATATGCCCTATTCTTCTTGTACTATTCCTCTGGCCATTTCTTTGTCATTTCGAGGCTATTCTTGACCACTAAAGGATGATGCCTTTTCAGCCAATTTGTAAGCCAAAAAGTCTTGATATCATCTTGTTTTGCGGCTTATGGGATGGCTGCATGAACTTGCTGTCAAGTTTAGCCATGGGTAGCAAAACCGCTGCTGCTGTCATGCTGCAGACATGCTGCTCACATGATGCTGACATGCTGCTCACATGCTGCTGACACCTCTCACAATGGAAAATTCCACCACAAAATAGCAATATGAGAGGGGAAAATAATACTGCAGGTGGTAGTGAAAAGTCAAAAGTATCCTTTTGGGAAGTAGTTAAGGACACTGGAGAACCCACTGTTTCACTGACATTGTGTAATATCAAATGTGAGAACCTTCATAGAATAAGCCCCAACAATTCCAAGTTTCTTTTGCACCTTTAAGACTTCCAAAGAGGAGGAATATTCTGCCGCCTGGGTCTGTTCTCCTGCTTAACAATTCTCCTGTGAGAGGACGATTAGATTGCTTTGTAGCCTTGAATTGTGCTTTCAAGGCTTCTTGAGAAAGATACTTTATGAATGAATCCTTAAGGGTGTGTGATGTGTTTGCTTTAGTTGATTGCTTAATAATGACATTTTAAAGGTGCATATCCTTTGTAAATGATAATTCTTTCAGTACATAATTGATATTAAGCTTTCAAGTCATTGAGCTATAGGTGAAGGTTCATAATGCTATATTTTAGTCACATATGGTGAATAGACGTCATCAGAAATGGCACTTTGAAAAAGTGGTTGAGGGAGACAAATTTGTTTTCTTAAAGACAACGCCTATAACTTCAATTGATCCCAATATCTGGTTCCACTTCTCATATTCATTTAGTCTCCATCTTCTTTATGTTCATGTCCCAGTTTCACTGCAGACTATTTTGCATATTGGACTTGTGAATGCTGTGATATTTCATAGGAAGGGATATAAACAGTAGCAGACTGAGCAAGTCTACTGAAGCAGGTGTAATATTAAACCAATTTTGCATCTTAAAATAAAACTTAAAAAGACAGCAGCGACATATATTGAATTTCAGGAGATGCAGAGCACTGGACAAAATTAATCCATAAAAAGCTGGACGCAAATTGAATCATGACTACGATATTAACAAATGGGCCTTGCACTAAAACCAGATTTAGAAGGGCATGATGATATGGCAGTAGGGTATCTCTTGCACTTCTAGCTATGGGCCTGTTATGTTATAGTCAGGCAACTACTCAATGCAATCTGCAGTGACCCGGGATTTTTTTCTATGGGTATTATCACTACAATCATAACAACTTGCAAGAGTAATTTAGATTTGAGAAAGTCTTGGGGTTTCCCTTGGGCAGAAACTTGATTATTTGTGTTTATTTAAAGTCACTGAATAGGTCTTTCAGTATAGGAATGGACATGTAAGGACCGTGGAAAAATGTATACACACCGACGTGATAAATTATTTTGCAGTAAGCATATATAGTAATCAGTTGATTTTCAGTGCAAGTTTTTACAATGAAACCTTGAATGTTAATGGAAATAAAAAGAAACAGGGTACTTATAGTGTGCATGTGACATTTCATCTTGACATGTACAGCACCATAATTAATTTGCTAACCTACTTTCATTCCTGCATTGTACAAGTCTACCTATACATGTTCATACATGTTATGGGAATAAAGTTCAATGACATTCAATGCAATTAGTAGCAATCAAAGCTGAAATACACTTGTCAGGACTTATTCATCATATTGCTTTATCATCTGTTAGATATGACTGCAATCTTTCACCCAACCCTTTAATAACATACATGATTCGGACAGCTGGCCTGATGTTATAATCTCACTAAATGAATCATTTTCACCCGAGGAGAATGCACTGTCATATTGAGGTAGCATCAGATACAGATATGAAGTGACAGTTAACTTGCAAAAATGAAACACAAGTGTCAGGTTCATGTCTGCGTTTAGTCAAATCTTGTTTCTTCAACCAAAAATGATTTGAATGTCAATTTCCTTCCTTATTAAATCCGTCTCTTTTGGCCTTTGGCCGTTTTATGGATGTGGTTTTATTTTGATCCTTTGCAATATTACATAGTGAAGTGCAATAAATGCAGCAGCCACTGTCCCTTTAAAATGACAATTATCTAGTAGGGAAATCTGCAGGCACTATCAGCAAATCATATCCGTGTTTGAAGTTCCATCCATGGACCAACAGCCACCCAAATTAATCTTTGCGTCGTGATTCAGGACAATAGATTGAAAGAGTTGATGGAGATTGGGAAGAATGAAATTGAATGGCAGAACTGAAGGCTGTGCAAGAATAATAATGCGTTAGTTTTAATGGAATTGCTTTGCTACATAAGTATGGAAGTACATGTGCGGATGGGCATTGCACATTGAGTACTTTTCTCTTCTTTTTTAAGGAATCCAAATTAAATTAGGCCTAATTGTTTTTTTACAGGTGACAAAAAAGTACACACTTATGTATCTCATTAGTTTCGGCACGTCGAATTGCTTGTGGATGGTGGTTTTGTATTCCTCTATTCTTAGGGCTTCTTTCTAATCAATTGTAAATAAAATTCTCTAGAGTTTGACTATGTGAATGTATTTGCCCAACATGTCACTGTGATTATTAACATATGTTCATCATTAAGATAATACATTCAAACAATGAATAAATGGTTTCCCTTGCCATTTTGCCATTGACAGTCAAGTGCATTGCTCTTGCATATATGATGCGTAAAATTGCGTATACAATACATGTACATGTATGCAAAGTTTTGGGGTTTGAAGAACACAGCTCTGTCTTAGTGGTTGTACCATGTTCTGAGCCATGTCAGATCAAGGAAGTGAAATGTGCACATTTATACATTTGGAGGATGTGTGTTACACATGAAGAAGTCACAAACAAGTTCTCAGGGATCACGATGGCAGATATTAATTTTACCAATCTCATCGTAACTTTACTACCATGTTATTTACTATTTTTATTGTAATGCCATAACAATTCAGCCTTTGGGCTGCGATAGTGGTCAGAATAAACCAAAAATAATAATAATAATAATAATAATCAATCGTAGGACTTATGATGCATTGAAGCCCTACCTAGGATGCAATGGGTTGTCCTTCATAGGTTACGATTGATAAAAGGGCTTTGTGAAATTGACCCCAGATATTCAGCTCAACTTGTGTCCCTCCGTCCCTGTAATGCCTACAACCGAACAGAAAGGAGCCATGTAATCTTACCTTAGTTCCATATTCCATGTCTTTTGTTGCTTGGTCTCTGTTGGCATTTCAGTCTATAAAGTAAATGCTGAGATTTACACAATGTTATTGTTTTTATTCCATGTTATCAACGGAAAGGGTCACAATAAAACAGTTTCCTTGTATGAGTGTCAAGTGGCTAAATTCTGCCACAAACTTTGTTCTCAGTAAATGAACAAATAAAACAAGATAAAAACAAAAATGGTTGCCTAAAAAGGGTGAAGAAAAGGCTTTTAAAAGCTTCCACAAGATTTCATGAGCTCACATACATGTACTATGAGAGTGATTGCGTGACTGGTTTTAAAGAAAATGGTCTGAGGTAATGGATAGAAATGATGCAGCTTGCCAAAGGGTGGAGGTATCTGTTACGAATTGAGAGACAGAGAGAGGGTTTAAAAGAAGATGAATTTGAAGGGGGGTGGGAGGTCTGAAGGACTGTGATAGTGATGGCTAGAGTGAGGTAGCTCTAATGGAAAGATTGATCATACAGTCTCCGATGTGCTAAACATTGATTTTTGTGGTGACTGTTGTCATTTGGGTGAGGCTTGCACTGGTTGGGTCATTGCTGGGCAGAGTTGTTTGTCTCTTCTTAAGTTCTCATCAATACTTGCTGGATGTATGATATTTGTAAGAGATGATGGAAGAAATTCAGAAATTATTGAATTTGTGGTTTTTGTTACTTTCCAGTATATATCCATCTACATTGTATGTCATGTGGTATCTTGATTTCTCTGTTTCCAGATATAAATAAATGACATATTTGTAGTTTAGCATACATGTAGTTCCACAGGACATTTTTATTTATGCATTTGTTACTACTTAAAACTTCTTAAATCTTTGTTTATAAGCTAAGCAGGTTTGTCCTGTATGTACTTTCTTTGGAAATATTATAACCAGGCAATGTGACCTTTCAAATAATGAACACAGTCATGAAACATTGGACAAAATTCAAACAATATATTTGATTATTTCATATTGATTTTGATTTCCTGTACCTTTGCAGTATAAATTATTTATTTATATATTATTTTCTTTTCTTTAAATATCTCCCTGTAATTGGCATTGTATTGCTGTAGGATGAGATAAATAGAATAGAATAGAATAAATACAAACTCCTTTCCCAGCTAAGCAAAAAGCTCAAGAAGTGTTGAACAACTTAGCTAGCACCCAAGCAAACATTGATTTTGCCTGATGGACTCCCCAGGGCAGAGCTAAGAGCTGATTGGTGTTGCATCAAGTCCCGTCCCTCATGGGTCTTTACCATGGATTAGGAACTCATAGTACACTTTCATCTAATGATAGCCATCACTTGATCTATCATACTATCCATTAGGAAGGATTAATCTCCCTGTAATATCTTCTCTTATCTCTGAAGTCTGACTCATATTGGAATATTTATGAATCTTTTGTCTGGATTTCTGCATCAATTATTTTAAAATATGTACTTTGGTTTGTTGCCCCGCCACTTCTGTACACAAGGTTTATGTTTCAGGCCATGCATTTTGAGAAGAATAAATCTGAAGTTTGCTTTGATATATTAAAGTTGTTGCATGCATTTAAATTGAACATCTTTGCAGGCGTGTAAGGGCGTGTGTATTCTGGAGTAAATACTTGTTTCTGACACAAGAACGCACTGCTAAATTTACAATTGATGAATATCTTCTCTAAAACTTATGTATTGAGTCCATTGTTAGAGCTGGCATGTGTGCATTGTATACAAACAAGTCACAGACATGTCAAACTGCTGACATCTAAAGATCCATGTACCATGTGAATCACATTTTGCTTCGTTTGAAGCTGATGTGCTTGCATTGTTTTATTTTGGCATGGAATTCCTTGGCTTTTCATAGCCATCAAAAGACACCTGTAATATCACCCTAGCTGTGCGCACTTTGTTTTTGTTTGACCTTTTAGCTGCTGTTGCAAGCCCAAAGGATCTTTAGTAGTCAAATTGTTTGTGGCATAGAGATAATTACATGGAAATGGAACTGCTAGGCTGGTGGATGCCTAAATGTGTAAACTCCTGTGCTAGTTTAAACCTTTTCTTTGGTTTAAAATGATACACAAATCTTAAAGTTTATGAAAACAATTTAAATTGAAAGTGAAATGGTATTTGTCTTGTCTTATCACTTGATTGGAATTCTTTGTTTCTTGTTTCCTGCGCAGGTCATCCAAGTATGGGAGGCCCTATGCCCAGGATGAACCACCCTCGGATGCCAATGCAACCAGTGAGTACAGAGATTATATTGTATATCACTGAAATAAGCATGAAACTCAAACCAATCCAAATCCATCTGTAGTTAGGTTTCTGTTGTGCTCTGAAGGACAATCATCATAATGTTACATGGAAGTGGCTATCAAACCAAATTAAGTATGACCATAATATGATACTGTACAATTTTACAGGTACAGTAATCCGAACACCAGTTTTGGAGTTTCGCACTCATTTGATTAAAAAAGAAAATGCGGTGGTGATTTTTGATCTACATTCACTACAAATCGGGTACGGTAACGTGGTGCACAATTAATTCCTGAAAGGAACATGAACTTGGAAGAATAAAATGCATGGATAACACTAGTCTCCCAGATTTCCCCATAGGTCTTTTGCTCATGATTAGCTTTCTGGCTTCCCAGATTTCAATAAAAGATGATTGGGGGTGAACAAAATAATATACTGACACCAAAAGAGGGCGTCACTCAAAAATGTGTGTTTGGGTTACTGTATAGATTTGGAATAGACAGTGAGGTGGGGCTTCAGTGAAGGAGTTCATGTTTGTCTTCACTGTGAAAGGTTTCCAAGTAGAACATATTGGTCCTCTTCAGTATTTGTGCAAGCAAGTTAATAAAGTAATACTGGTTGTTGGAAGCCGATTTCCAATGAATTTTTGAGAATAGAGAATTTTTGAGAATTTGGCATTACATAGTTGCATATATTCACCTTTCATAGTTCTCTCAATTAAGAAAAGTCTTGTCTATATCCAGCTCAATATGAGCGAAACATGTACAGTAACTACATTGAAATGCAATGAATATGAATGATTGTTCTCCTTGTTTCCTTTACAGAATGGTTCCTTCTCCCCACAGAACTACGGTGGTGGTATGAGACCACCTCCTGGCTCTATGCCAGGGGGAATGCCCTTACCAATGTGAGTAACTCATACACAAATATTGGACAAGAACATTTATTCTGCTCTTTATTGGCTGAACTAATATTGTGAACATCTATCACACACAAAATGTTGACCATCTGTAGAGCATGATATATAAAAACTATTGCTGAAGAAAGGCCGCTCCTTGTGTTTTGAATATCTCAAATAGAGAACCTCGAAAGCACTTTATACAATGGATTAGAAATTAACAACAAGAATGGTAGATAATGTGTAATATACATATGCAACCACTGATAAAGCTTTTTGTGTGACTTTTTGTGTGAAAATCAATAAGTCAAAAGTAACCATTTTAGAAGAACTTGTTATTTTTCAACCAATGTACATGGTTGATGGTACCATGCATGTAATGTAAGTGAGTTGATATAACCTGGATCTGTCCTATGGTAGGAGATATGTGTGGCATAGCTCTTTCACACCAACTGATTAAGGAATCATAAATAAGGTATTGACATAACATGCATTGAATCATGACCAGTCATTATATACATTCTCATCTCTTTGGTTTGGTTTTTCATTCATTTTGGTTCATTTTCAGGCCTGGCGGAAGACCATGGAATCCCAACACATCAACGGTATGAAATCAAATCATGACTATTGTTTATCAGATATGTGCTTTTCATTTCAATGAATTATCACAAAAACCTTGATAGAACAGGAAGCCAATCCAAAATTTAAATTACTTTACTGTAATGTATTATGGGCCATTCAAATGATTAATTCTCAGAAATTGTGAGATTCTTGGATAAGGTTGGCAAACTTTCACTGGTTTAATTAGTTTTGGAAGGGAATTCATGATAATGGTATTGTACTTCACAATAACAATTAAGTAAATAATTGACAAAACATGAATGAAATATTTTATGGAACTGTGTTTTTAATGTAGATAAACTATTCCCGAGCATCACCTGGTGGTTTTGTTGTAAGTAATATTCGTGGGAGAAATCAAGCAAATTGTAGAATAATTCATGTGCTTGTGATGATAGTACTGTACTGTAGGTTTGTTCCTTACTCTGCACACATTGTGTACAAAATACATGTGTCTGTATACTGTATGTGTCCACATATTCAGTCGTGTTGCACAAGTGTGGTAAGGTGTGCCCTTTCACAACCAATTCCCCAAAAAAGAAAATCAACTTGTCTTCCCTTTCCTTCTTTTCCCCACATAAACATATGAAAGATACAAGTTGATAGAATGCTTGATTTAGCATGGTGTAAATGCCCATTATTCATCCTGCATATGATGTCTTAATATACCAGATATTACCAGACTGATTTATGGTTGATAGGTATGAAGTCTATAGGGTCTTTTCTCAATGTTTAGTGGCCATACCAACTAATGTCTCAAGGTGCCCATTGTGTGAGCGATGGTTATGTCTGATGTGTGGGAGAAATGTCTATCTGCTGAACAGGAATGTAATATACGTGTGCCCTGTTCATCATGTGGTATTTTGGGGGATGCATTTCAGAGGCTTTCTGTGGATATGCTTAACCATCTTAAGAGACAGTTATCAAAGATAACATTCTCTGTGGCTCCCTTCACTTTTCCTGGACATTCTCTAGTGGCTTTTCAGGCTTTGTCATGAGCCTGTAAGGTCTTATACAGTCCTACTGTTCCATACATGTGGAATTATTGAATTGAACTAAACATCTTGATGGTTGGTAAAGAAGCAATCTTGCTATCTGAACCTGATGGCCTTTTAATAAGCAAGTAAATGGCTCCACAGTTTTGAATAAGTGTCAGCAGCTGCCATGGCAACTGCAGTCTCATTGGTTGAGAAACCTGACCTGGATATGCATAATTCATGTAATAACAGTGGGGTCTCTGACACTGTCTCATTCAATTTGACTTCACTTACGATTAAGCTTTTTCCTGCAAAGGCAGCCCGAGAAACACCAAGGCCTGAACATGACTAAACCATGGGATCCTTTTTACAAGGACGCCTATTCCAACCTTCCATGACACGATGGCATGACTAGTTTTATTCTTGGACTACTCAGTTATGAAAGGAGCAATATTGTGTTAAGTGTGTGATATGTGTCTCCATTGTTGGCTGTGAGTAGTCTTTAAAAGACTCTGAGATACATGTAATGCATTGCCAACATTACATTATTAGCCCAGTGGTCAATTTCACCAAATGCTAAGATTAATCTTAACTTTGAGATGTCACTGTTACCATAGTAATTTATATTGTGATATCAGACTTTGCTTAGCAATTAAGATTGATTCATATGATCAATCTTAGTGCTTCATGAAAATGGTCCCAGAAGCTGCAAAGAGTACACGATGAGTGGGCAGTTGGATTGCCATCTGTCCAGTCATACATGTCATATTGTGTAGATTTATACAATGTACACATGTATCATCCATTTCAATGGGTGTTATTCAACTATGAAGGATCATCAGTATTGGGCACATTGGCTCATCTTCTGCTATGGCTACTTAACATTTTGCATTGTCCCTTTGGTGCATATATGCCTTTCAACTGTAAACCAGTAAGGAAACTTTACCCGCATGAAAGTCAGTTGTTATGAAGTGGTTTTAGTTGTTTTTCATATCCGATAGTTATAACAATACATTTTAATAATTATCATGATAATCATCATCATATATGTTTTGTATTCAGCAAAATAGAAATTAAGAAAGAGTTGTGGCTTAGGCTTGAGGCTTAGGTTTGAGGCTATAATAGAAATTAGTAAAGCACTTCACTGTCCACTATCATGGGCAAAAGTGTTTATCCAACTGAGCTTGAAAAGATCCAACATCTTTAGCTAGTAGTAGTAGTGTTAATGACTGGTGTCTGATTCACCATCACATAGTTTAGATCACATTGTATGTCTCAGTAACCTTTGTTAATATCAGGCTTTTCAGTTGAAATGTACATTTTGTTTGATAAAGAAGACATTAGATTTAGATTGATTAAGCTGTGTTCCTATTGGACTTATGGGGTTAATATACCACAACCTTCCTGTAGAATAAGAACATTGAATGCAATGGAGATATACCATACTGTCTAGTCACTGCACTGTCAATCTACATCAACCACCCTGCTACGTTATTGTTGTAAACAGAACACTTTGCTGTTTTACGTCACAGCTGACCAGAGATGGTTGCCTGTTGGCAAAATTGTTGGAGTGGTTCCGTGGCTCATTCAAAAATTTTTACATGTACAAATATGTTTGCTCATGCTTTCCTTTTCCATTGGCCCTCTGACAATGGGGCAATTGTAGAAGAGGCCACTTCATCCCAATGAATTATGTACATCAATGTATGGTAGCTGACTAATAGTTTGTATCTTCTGGTCAAATGTTACCACTCAACGTCCACAAATTCTGCCAGTTTCATAAGGCAAATATTCTAACATTCCATCTATTTAAAAGACATCCAAATGGGGACACATAGTGGACTTTATTGAACAAATGCAGCAGTAAGTTGCAACATGGAGGCAGAAGTCCAATGGGAACACCATTTTAGTTTCTAAGATTAAGCCTTCCAACATGAACTTAGTTTTATTGGAGGGGCTTAGGGATTTGTTTTGCCACAAAGTTCATCATGTGATTTGAAAGTTTGTTATTTGTGTTTTGCACAAAGTGTTTGCACTATGTCACAGTACATACATTCAAGTTATGTGGTCCTCTGATGAATCCTGCTTCATGTTTCACAATATAATGCGTTGTTTCCTTTTAATCTGCTTTTGCGAATGATTGTTGCGCCTAGACGGTATATTTTGTGTTATAAGTCTTTTGATATAAAGTAATTATTGCGGTATTAAATGCTTTTTGTTTGGCATAGACAGTCAACAAGTTTGATAAGATTTCAATAATGATAATGAAGTGCTTATAACATCTATTTGCAACAACAAGTTTTTATTAAATATAGTCTAGATGGTAGTTATTTTGTACATGGTCATACAGACATGTGGAATCACATTGACATGTTTGCTTTCATATTGATTTTGCTTTTTACCACCAGTCTTTAATCTGTTGTTCATTTTGCTACAATGCAGTTGTGTAGCTTTATATGTGATTTCCTTGTATGCACAGCTCCACAGTTGTAGATGAATTGTTTAACTTGCTTGATGTTCTTATCAAATTATTGTGGCTGCTGTGAACATTCTGACTAATTTTGCAAGCAAAGAGTGTGAAAAGTCTATATGCATTCACTCATGTAGCCTTGTGAGATACTTTAGTTGAATCCGTGTGTTTTTGTTTGCCACATTTTGAAGTTTGTGAATAACTTTTATCGTCTGTGATTTTCTACAGGGTCCACCAGGGGGTGGGGGTCCACCTGGTACACCCATCATGCCAAGCCCTCAAGGTACTACTTAACACTTTTACTTTGTAGTCTTGCATACCTAACACTAGTAACCTCTCTGCTATTGTGCATCCTAACATGAACATAAAGTTGGTTATCTATTAGCTATTTACATTTATTAATATAGCAAATAGTAAGCCTATATTATTGGATATCCTATATTCACATGTTTGCACAGAATATGTAGACTTTGCAAACTCTATGTTGGATATTAACATAGGTTTGTACTGCAAATATCATGACATATCATCCAACTTTATGTTCATCATTCATATATTGACAACTAACCACACCTTTGCTCTTCTGTATTCCTGATATGTATATTAAGCTGGTGAACCAGTGAAACTAACTCACATTTATGCCATTTTTAAATCCTCAGTTCTCAACTTTTTTGGACATCATCAAATTTCTTTTGTTTTGGTCCAGGCTTTTCAGATAGCTTTTGCACATGTTTTGCTGACATTTTGCCTGTAATTAATGTCACATTTGGCAAATTTACATTTAGGTGCCATTTGAACGATTTCCTCAAAGATTTCTGTCCACCATGAAGCACATGCATTTCTGTATAAACATTTATCATACATAGTTATATATAGCTGGCTTACATCCTATTCACACATCTTACTTCTTTCCTAAACACCTGTTTTGCCTCTACAGAAATATCATTGGAGTCGATTCTCACACTATATTTTGACAGAAAAATATTAAGTTCATCTTGCAAAATCTTCTTTTAAGAGTAGACTGCACTGACTGCAGTACATGAGGATACACTGGTTTAGTTCAATACCTAACCCAACTTGCCACTCAAACATTCTGCTCTCAACCCATAGTGTCACCTCCTATTTATTTTGCACCTTGCGTATGTGTGTTTGTTTGTTTGCACCAGTTACTAATATAGTCAGTCAAAGATGCTTTCTTTGCACTCACAACATTGAACTATGTTGCTACAAAAGTTTCAAGCAGTATGATATGTTTGCTGTTATTTGTAGACTTTTAGACATTGAACTGCTTTCTTTTCAACTCATTTAATTCAATGTTTGTTTCTAGAATTATTCTTCTTTTTTCATAATTCTATCGTTTTTAGTTGTCTGCTTTTACAGCTCAAATAAAAGTAACCCTTATAGCATTGGCCATATACTCTACATAGTTTTTACGTTTTAATGGAGGATTGATAACTGATTATTTTAGGGAAAGAGGGAGAGATTGATTAGAGAGATGGGGATTTATGTACATCACATTTGTTTCCTCTGTTGTCAATCCATTCAGGACTGTCTGAGAAAGGTTTTTATGTATTGCTTTGTACCAAAAAAATTTAGATTTAGAAATTAAGACCTTGTTTGTCATAGGAAGATGTATGCTTACTACAGCTAGATTATTCATTATTATAGGTCCAGTATTTGAAGTCACAAGTATGGGTTTACTTCAATGCAGTTGCAATTTGCAAAGATTTTTTTTTTCATCTGATCCTGTTGTTTGGATAACTTAATGACAGTTGGTTGAAATATTGCAGAAACTGTGACATACGTTTTCCCATTGCCATTGACTTACCATGTAGGTGCCTGCTTTTAACACACATTGCAATTATGTTCTCCAATCATTGGACTCCCATGCTTCTGACAAACCAGCGCCAAGAATAACAACATCATGCTGATGCATATTTTGTTTCAATCATTGCTTGAGCTAAAGCCTATGTTTTTCTATTGCCATATTCAATTGTAGCAAACATTTGTCACCGCAAGTGACAATTATACACAAGTAAAACAAACCTAGCATTTACTTTTTTGAGGTAGGGGTTTCTGAGTACTAAAAGAAAATTGAAACATAATATTATTACATATGAAATTTTTGGAAATATTTTTACAGGGTAATTGCTCACTGATTTAAGTAAAGACAATCACAACATTTTCTGTTCTTCAATTATCCATGGTAAAATGTATTTTAATCAATCTTGTTTTCACTTTATGGGATATCTGAAAAGTTGTTTAACAGATTGTCATTTTATATGACAGAAAATGGTGAATTAAAAGTTTCCACTGTAACACCATACTCTAAATTCACACATTTTCCTTTTGAATGAATTGACTCACTAACACAAAATATTATTAAACATTTCTGAATAAGAATTCAACTTGAGACTAATTGATAAACTTATAATCTGGGGGAGATGATGATACTTATACTCTTGAAATATCCATAAGTTATGACTGACAGTCAACTGGTTTGCCAGTTAAAATACTAACATTTCAAACATTTAAATAGCAAACCATCCAACCATACATGCATGCCAATCATGCTTGCATTGCCAGTTTAAGGTTTTTACCAAATCCATTGAAGAATTCAACTGAAGTGATTATGGTTGAATAATTAGTCAATGTTTTCCTAAAAACAAAAACTGCACACACACACGGTCATGTTTTACAGACTTTCTGCGGACTTTCCTTTGTTTTCATGTACTGAACAAACTGATTTTTTCAAACCATTGGTATTTGAATTGTGGTGGAATTAGGAAGGAATATCCCTTGAATGATTTTGGAGAAAACTCGTTTTCTATTTTGTGAAAACATCCACAAAGTCTTGGGATCATGCATTTTGTGAACATCATTTGTATCACAGTGTGTGTATGTAAGGCATGTACAAACAAACAAACAAACAAATAGGAACATACTTCCAAAGATAATCAGAACTGATAACCAATATATGCTCACCTCAAGAATACCAAGCATAACAGACTACATTAGCAGGGACTGGAAATGTTAAACCAGACTATTTTTGCACACAGGCAACCCACAAGCTATGTCCTCCGACCGACGTATGTCACAGGGTAGCTCAAGAAGAGGTGATTGAACAAACTCATATTTATGACTTCAAATTTGGGCTTCAGTTTATTCTGTATTCACTGTATTTTAATAATACTATACACTAAGCATACATAGGAATGATATAAGTTACGTGCCATTAGTGTTACATACTGTCAAACTTGTTACAATTGTTAGGCCCAACGTTTAGCTATAGCCTTGAAAGTAGGATTCTTTCAGGATTTAGATGGGGTATATCAGAATCCTTACAGAGTTGTTATTCAATCATGAAATCGACATTGCCCTTTTGACCTTTTCATCGCACAGTTTTTTTTTTAATGTGCATCATTCTGTATCACATGTTTACTACTTGATTTTATTTTAAGTCATGGAAAGGTGAACCAAGAAAATTGACTGTAGTGGGATTCGATCCAGGGAACTCCTTAGTCCCGTACAGGTGCTCTACCAACTGAGCCATCCAGCCCTATGTTGGTGGTGTCCCTAATAGTCAATTATCTCTGTTCAGTCAATTCAATCAGTTTCCCTTGTGGTTATTTGATGATTTTATTTTAAGATGAAAATTAAAGAGTTGCAATCCTGTACTTAGAGTACATTAGCATTACTTTGGAGATAAGTGATCAATAGTAGGTTTTAGTTACATAAAATTGTAACATATATTTGACAGCTGCGTTTTTAAATAAGATGTTTAATTCAATTTTTTTCCGAAATACATAATGTCACTAATTATAAGGCATGCAACTTTTCCTCAGATCAGCCATTGAATAGTGAAAAACACTCTCTTAAGTATGGTCAAGTTTGTAATTTTCTCGTTTTTTATTAAGTTCAAGTTGCATGCCTGAATTATAAGTATACTAAAGATTTGTCCATATGTTGGTCATTATGCTTAGAATAATATCCTTCCTTGTGGATAACCCGAGGGTTAACATAGTAACTGTATCTCTGTGCTCTTGCCATTATTAGTATAACTCTGCAATTATCTGTTACTTGATCTTTTCTTTAGTGTACCCATTTTCATTGAACTAAACTTACAAATTGCTGCATTTTGCATTTTCACCTACATCATGAATAATGATGATGTTTGTATTAACCATACAGATTCAACCAACTCGGGTGACAACATGTACACAATGATGAAACCAGTACCAGGAGGCAATATGGGACCAGGGGTATGTGCATCCATGTCATCTGCTTTGTGTTTTTTTCCCTTATGGTTACACAACAGGAATATGCAGTTAACATCAATATGAACAAACACAACTGTTAATGAATCTGGATACTGTTGCTGAATTGCAGTTGATGATGATAGTAACTACATCAATACCAATCATGCCAATATGTGATACTAGTCTTCAGGAATATGTTCCAGGACCTTGGAACTCCCAAAAGTCTTCAAGTGCTTCCAAAGAAATTGTGTTGTATATATGCCCCTTTTATAATGCATAGTGAAAGACTAGATGCCAATTCTTGTTAGAATATGTGGACAAATGAGCCTAGAGATGTCAATGAGTTAGGTGATTTCACAGTCTTGTAGAGAGATTCAGGCCTTAAGTATGGATTGTGGATTCACCAGTCAACTTTCCTATATTGACTTTGCAGAATTTTCCAATGGGATCAGGACCTGATGGCCCTATGCCCATGGTATCACAGGACATTCCTCCAGTTATGAATGGTAAGTGTGTCAGTAAAAGCCTTCTACCAAGACAATGGATCAGTGTCATTTGCTCAGAAATGCCTGTAAAGGGCACTTAATGTTTTTGTTTTGAACAAAGCTATTTCATGTTTATTTTTGTAATAATTATAATCCATTGGCTTTGTCAATCATTTGTTTGTCTGAAGAGCAGATTTTGTGTTTCTAGACACTTTATATTTTAAACACAGTGGATGTCATTAAGAGTGAAGGTATTCATTAATGTGACCTGTCTTGAATTGTATGTAATAACAGGTGAAATGGACGGTATGCCCAAGAGTTCGCCAGCTAGCAATCAGGGGCCAGGTGGGCCAGGAACGCCCAGAGAAGACAATGGTGACATGAGCGGGCAGCTGTTTCCAAACTTCCAAGATAATGTAAGTAGTTTACCATGTATCTCTATGAGAATTAGCATTTGTATGTACATGTAACTCTTTACCTGTTTCCTAGAACAAGCAGTTTATTAGTATATTCACACAAGCAGCTTCGCAAATAATATGGCTGTGTGGTAGAGTATAAGGATTGGAGTCCAGAATGATTATGCACAAAATGAATGGATATGGGTTTCAGTAATGCACTGAATATCAACGATTGGAGAAAAGAAAGACAACTAATAGGAATGATTGACATATTCATGTCCAACTGGAAATCAGCATCAGCTGTAAATGTAAGCAAACACTCCTGACAATTTCTTCTGTCTTGTTTTATTCACACCAGGACCAGAATGAGTCAGCAGCGATACTTAAGATTAAAGAAACAATGCAGGAGGAGGCAAAAAGATTTGAAAAGGAAACCCCAGGCGAGCATCCAGACTACTTTATGCATCAACCCTAGCCATGAGCCATAGCCATAGCTATAAATACCGGTACCCATGCACTCATCCACCTACCTGCAGCTACAGTAACCATTGTAATATCCAAGACTGCAATTACTGGTGCTGCAATGGGTAACAATGTCAATCACATGGTCAATTCCACTCAAGGACGCCATACATTACAGCCTTCCATATCTAATTGGCTACCTGTATGAACAAACACATAGTAGTTATTTTGATTTGTTCACATTGCAGGCATTAGTGTTTTGTTGAAAGCAAGGCATATTGATAAATAGAGGTTATTTAACCAATTAATATACCTTGTCTTTTGGACATGAGACTAAGATGGCTGCAGCGTGAAAGTGTTCACAATTGGTATTCAATCAGACTGCATAGCATATTCAAACCCATCTGTCTTGTACCTTGAAAATCCTGTTATAAACCGAATATTCTGATAGATCTCAGGTTAACATACTGGACCAGTGGAGGAATTTATCATGTGACATGCAGCAGCGGCCATGTTGAACAATAAAAGTACAGCCAAGACAATAGACGACCCATGACCCTGTGACCTTTGAACTCTGACACAGACTAACAGGCTGCGTACAACCACTAAGTATTCATGGGAAAGGAGTATGAATGTTGAGAGATGATTAGTTTAAATTTATTCAGATCCCACCTTAAAGTGATATCAGTTGTTTACACAAAGACTCCTTATTGGCAATTCCATGGGAAAGAGGGTTGTTGACCAATACCACACCTAACATTGCTCATTACTCATTGTTATAAGTACTGTCAGGTCAGTCGTCAAAAAGCCAATTTTGATGGTTGATATGACATGTTCCACATTGACTAGACATTGTCAAACAATCCTCAATGTCTTATTTCTTGTCCTGATACCCATCTGTGGAATTGCCCTTATTAGCTCCTGTGTTTTTGATAGGAAGCAGTTAAATGAAAAATATGTGAACATTATGAATCTTCAATACAAAAAGAGATGAAATTGAAATCCCACCATTGATAACTGAAGTATTTTGAAAGGTGTTTGATCTTTTACTAGCCTTAAACCACCAGTATTCACTCGGCAACTTGATTGTAGACATCATATAGACCCTGTTAGCATTCTAAAGGCCTTCAGATATCATACTTATCATTTGAATTACAACAGTTGCTGCTTCAGCAGGACAATTATGTTTTTATAATTAATTCTTAAGAAAAGGCCCAAAGATTATTCAAGATTGTTATTCAAAACACCACATTCATTTTTAAAAAGTATTCAAAAAGGAAGAAAAGAGCTCAGTGAAATGCATCATGGAAAAAAAAAACTTTTTCTCATTTTGTTTCCATGCTGCATATTGTGAACTGGTATTGGAGATGAAAGTGCCACTTAAAGATACCCTTACTGAGATATTCCAGGAGGGATTTTGCCTCATGCAGTTTGGAGTAATGTCTCGGCATGTTCATGAGTCCCTTGTGTCTTAGCTCTATATCAGAAGGTACCAAGATGCCTTAACCACTTTCAAATGGTTCTTGTGGAACACTCCCTTCTTCACCTCCAGTCAATTTTATTTGAAAAACCTAGAACAATTTCTTAAAAGAGTATTGTCACTATGCTGGAGGTCGGAATCCAAAGTGAATCCAAAGTTCAAGACCCTGAACACAAAGACTGAATCTTAGAGAAACTGTAATTATGCTGAATGCTGTGATCAAGATTAGAGGTAGTTGTGTCAATCCTGTATAAGAAAATGTGTCTTTGGCCTTTGTATGAGAGAAACAAAGCATCATGAGCAACACTCTCTGTACACTGAACAATCACTTGACCAATTGATTCTTTTACATCCACAAGTGGCTAATTATTCATGTAACTGTGGATGATTGAAGGAAGGTTGGTGTACCAATGTGTCATTCATTCCTAGCTGTTACCATAGGCAAGGCCGGACCTGCTTGAAATCTGCCCACAGAAAAACCCCTGTACATCTACCTGGCCAATAAGTATGTCAGAATCATCATACATTTGTGAAGGGAAGAAAATATTCCTGTTTTTAATTTGATTTTGTAATTTTAGATAAAAAGTTAACGTTAAATTTCAGTCCATTTGATGATGACAACATGAAGACACAATATTTTGTACTGAGTATTACCCATGTAATTCTGTCTGAGACATCCCTCTAGACTGACTAGACCCTACACAACTTGCAATGTATGCATTCCCTTGACCAAAATGAAGTGTATTATAGATCAGCATATGCTATACTATTCCCTGATAATCAGCCCTGGAGGCTCAGCTTTATCAAAGACAACCATATTTTTTCAAGATGCTGGTGACATCTTGTAAGTTTCCCGTTAAAAATGATTGAAATGGTGCATTACCCCCATTCTCACATAAAATTCAATCATATATGTTCCTGATATTTCTATGTTTTCTTCTAACTATTGTGAGTTAGTTATCACAAAGTTTAAACAGAGTAATAATTACGACTTGCAAATTTAGGATTGCAGTTCATGAAATGTGTTGCCCGGTGTATTGCTTTTTTCTTTTCAAAATTTAAGGCTGAAAAACTAATTGAAAAGATATTGAATTCTTTGTCTGAAGATACCAATGACAAATCATGACAAATACACATTCAAGCAGTTTCCAATTGTTTGTATTTGCTCAGGAGCTCACACTTGTAATTATTTGTCAGTGATTTTGCTTCAAAGAGCTAAGAATTATGTCATTCCTATTAGTGAATGATCTTTTCAAATATTTTTCACTCTTAGATTTGGATAAGAATGAACCCAAAATGTGGTTGGAATGTGTCTAAATCTGAATTCATGTCCTCTTTTCTTTGAGCAAATTGTAATCTGAGAAGCTTGGGGAATATTTGGCAGCTTGAAAACATCTTAAATATGTGCAAACCATTTGGCAGACAATATCAACACATGTATCATACACCATGTGATATACACGTTATTGCAGGTATTCATTTACATTGAAATATTTTTAAATTAAGCAACAACTTTGTTTAGGATTAATCAATCCAAATATTTTGGCTATCCCACCTAGATTTGATTGTACAAATAAGGAGCTATGAACAAAAACATGTAGATATATATGAGAAATTAGCCATTACATCATTAACATTCAGTTATCATAAGTTCACATATACATACTGCCCCCTCATAAAAGAAAGACAAAATGGAAGAAACTCTTAGATCCAAACAAGCATTTGGTTTTGCTCGATTTTAATTGATTGAAATTCTCTTTCTAGACAAAAGCCTTGAACATATCTGCAGAAGTAAGCAGGTCATGTTCATCTGCAAAGGATTCTATGTCAGGAAAGAGTAGAGTTCCTTTGATATTTTTCAAATAACAAAGAAACATGTTTAATGAAATCAGCTGGTATATTGACTGGTTTTGTCCATTATATGAAATTCAGCGGTCAATACCCTGTCTTTGATTTCTCATTTCATTGATCCAATAGTTTGGATTATTCAAGGCAATCATCACATAAGGGGAACTGTGTTGAAAAGTATAAAGTATTCAGATATGTCATTTGAGTGTAGTGGTGAAAACTAGAATGATAACAAGTTCAAGGATAAAGGTGGAACAGGCAGCCGACAAAATGGACTAGATTCCATCGCGAGGAACAAGTCAAATCTTTGGCATTCCCGTAACAATTTTGTACCCCTTTGTAACAAAACTGAGCAGGGGAATGCGTGTATGTACAAAATTTGTACTTGGTGTTATTTGTAGATTATGACGGATAAAGAAAAAGTGACAAAAGTTCTTTTATTTAATGATAATTATAACAATATCACTGTTTGGTGACATGTTCATGTATATGTTAGAAAGATGTGTCCAGAAGTTGTCCCCGTTTTTCCATTGTAGGAGTTTTAGATTTTCGTGGATTTTTGGTTATGTTTTTGTGGAGGGGAAAGTGAGAGTTAACGGGGAATGGGAGGGGTTGGGTAATCTATTCATGAATTTTAAAGTAAATAAGAGAAATAAAAATGATTCTAATTATTATTATTATTGTTATTATTATTATTGGAGTTAGGTAGTCTGTGGGGTATGTTTGATCTTTTAGCCAATTTCCTTTTTGTCTCTCATGTAAGTTGCTTCTCTTTTAATAACGTTACCATAGTTTGTAGCTTTGTCTGACTAGCACTGCTTTGTATGTAAATGCTTATTGTATGTATTGTATCAACAATGAACTCATTTATATCTTCAGTTAGGATTGACCTCTTACTCTTTGCAAAGCAAGGATTCCTATTTGACAACCTTTAATGTAATACAAGAATTCAAGATCATTGGGTTAATATAGCATGGCGTAGGAGAATAAACTGAGCTTATGTTATGTACGATATATGCCATTGTGATTATTTTCATACATCATTGTTTTGAAATCTGATTATTTATTTAACATGACATGACTGGACTCATTGTTTGACACACTAGGGTTGTTGATTTTATGATTTGATATTCTAAGTAGATGGGGATATAAAAGGATGTAATATTTCATGATGAATATCTAAGGATCAGCCCAGTCCTCAGAATATAACCATGTCAACTTGCAATAGTTGTGATAGCACATCAGATGTATATGATTGGGTGATTTTGAGCTTATACATGGATCATATCAGTCATATCTACATTCATCCTATTCTGGTTGGAATAGAAAAATCACATTCTGGTGTTTTAGTATCTGGGAATACCAATCCACTCTTCAGCCATAAACATAGCAGATTGTATCAGTTCATTGGATAGACAGAAATATTCCTACATGTAAACTGCACTTTGTATTTGATTTTTAGGCTGTTAGTGCAGTAACTGAAATGTTAAACTCCCACCCTTTGTTCATTATTCACTAATCCATATAGCATACATGATTTTATATGCTTTATGTATTAATGAATACTACCTCTTAGGTTATTTGTATTATTTAAAATTGCACAAAGGTTGGAGAGAGTATGATTTCTCAACATGCTTTCATTCATTCAATTTTGTAATATTTTGTGCAAAAAGAAATTTAAAACTGCCAGAGTTTATTGGTTGTGATCAATGTTTGCCAGCTCCTGTAGAAACAAAAGCCACCATATGTTTTGTTCAAAATGATACATTGTACATACATTTTAAATATTCAAAGAAATTCTCTCATTCTTTTAGCAATGGTGTTGAGTATGGTGCCACACTGGAGCTTATAAGTTCTCCTAAATGAGAGAGAATTTTAATTGTACATTGTAGCTTACCTGAGGGTATTTCCCTTTATCCCTTGTGCTTTTATAATAAATCTTTCACTCATGGCGGCCATATTGTTTCTGAACTATCCTAGTTTTGCCCTTTAAAAGAATTTTATGAAATTTACATTATTTATTGGTCAGACCTTAATTTGAATTTAATTCCCTTTCCCCAAAAAAGATTTTCTCTGAGGTATATGTCAGATCCATGCATATTTAATTAGCATTTCATCATCTTGTACAGTGATCCATACTCTTTTGTACAAATTGTATTTTTCAAGTTGGTCCCCATTTTCAATTCAAAATGGCCGCCATGTGAAAAGGTTCATATTTATTTGTCTTTGTAGTTAAAAAGGGCGTAATTTAGAACTCAAACCATGTTTTCCTCTCCTATTAAGGAGTCTGTGGTTAAGAGCAGTAAATTAAATAAACCTACATGTTTTGATCATCATGAGCAATGTGATTAAGTTATTCTGATCCCATAAATCTTATTCGTGAGAATGGAATAAAAGAATTGAATTTGTGTTCCTGCAACCAAGAGAAGTAGCAGATGTCATTGGTATTGTTTATTGTGTTGAAAAGCACTTGCCACCTATGCCCCCAATCACGACGCAACAGCACGATGTTCGGTGACACATGGTTCCACATTTATATATTTTAATGCATGCACACTGCACAGCTTTGCCCAAAAGGGGCCTTCATTACTTTTAATACAGGGTATGGAACTGAAGAAACAACCTCTTATCACTCAGATTTTTCCTCCTATGTAAAGATTATACTTGGGCCAATTTGAAGGCAAATGCTTGTCTGTAGTATCTGTTTTCTTCCCTTTCTTCTAGGAAAAAAAAGCAGCTTCGCGGGCCGGCAGCTATAGGAATATACGCGTGTCAATGCATGTGGTAAAACTTGAAAACTAAAATTACCCACTTTCCTTTGCACGCGCCTGCATAGTGCTGAAAACAGGCTTTATCTTTGATAAGGTCCATAGGCTTTATTCATGGAGCATCCATTTTGTCACCTTCCCTTAGGAAAAGATAACACCAATTCTAAAAAGAACACGGGTACTAGACAATTTTGAATCCAAGCCTCGGTTTGATTGCACTGCTACGAGTGTAGGCTGGATGCACCGTGAATAAGGTCTATTATATACTGCCACTAAAGCAGTAAAGCAATCAGAATCCCAATCATTATCACATGAAAATAGGAATTCTTCTAATAGCGGCCAATCAGAACCAATCAGAATCATTGTAAGTAATTCACACAGACCCCCTTTTTCGCAGGAATTATACGGCACATGGGTCACTTTGTCTCAGCCATCAGCCACTTCAAACCTTTGAGCCTAAGTCTCAGAGACACTGGAGACTTTTCACTTTTGAAGCAGGGAACACCTAGCAAACAAAACAGCAGAAAGGGAGAAGAGTATATTGTCTAAAAGAAAACTGAACGAAGTCAAATCTAGATCATGTCAGAAACATAGATCTTTATGCAGGATTACCCAAACTGTCAGTTCAACTACGAACCAGAAGGTTGACATTAGCAGGACATAACATTCGTCACCCAGAACTACTAGCAAGTAAAGTCATTCTCTGTGATCCACACCAAGGAACAAGAAAACGTGGTCAAAATCAAACAAACTACATTGGAATGGGACACTGGCCTAGACAACACAGAAGAGCTAAATAAGGACTGCCATGTTGGATAGAATGGCCTGGAGGGGATATGTTCATGGTGACCGAGTAGGCATTGAGGCTAAATCAAATGTCTCCCTGACATAGTAGTAGTACAAGCCTTCCTTGCAAATCACCAGAAGATAACAATGAACATGCCTTGAATATAAAGCCAGACGTACTACTCACAATTAGTCAGGAATGATAAGAACCAATAATACAGTACTTGAATATGTAGTAGCAGAATATGCTGAAGTATTGAATTATATGGATTGAATTCAGGTGACCCAAGCATTACCATTTACTGCAATGCTCAATTCAAGACAAACAAAATGCACTATTGTGTTTGAAACTCAGAGAAAATTAAGAAATGAACTGCAATGTTATGCAACAAAGCACATACAAGCTTTATTTGATTTCAGCAGTCTCAGTCTTAACCATCTTGGAAATATGCTACCCAGGCACGGTTCTAGAGCCAAAATATTTGGGGGGCTATAAGAGCCATTATTATTTTTTTGGGGGGGGGGGGGTGGCTAGAAGAGCCAATATTTTGGGTTCTTCTAACACTCGCTTCTGCTATGTCTTATTAGGGGTCGAAAACATGCACATTATTATAGCCCACACAACACATGTTTTATGTAATTGTCGCTTAATAACTGAAAAAAATCCAGTATTTTCAAGAATTTTTTTTTTCACTTGCATTTTTTTTGGGGGGGGGCAAGACAAAATTTTTGGGGGGCTACAGCCCCCCCTAGCTCCCCCGTAGAACCGCGCCTGATGCTACCTCCACTGTTACTTGGAAATTACCATCTACGTGTAAATAATACGCGCTCAGCTTAGTTAAACTTAAGAAATTTCAAATTTCTTTTAAACAATACAATGCTATTGAAAGACAATTCAACCTTATAAGTACCAGCTTTTTCACTTTGGAATTCGCATATGATATGAAAAGCAGTGGCATAGATACATTTTTGAAGCTTGTTTATATTCTGAAATGAAAGACTGGAAAATAAGATTAAAATATAAATGGAGATATAATATTATAATGAAGATACAAGTATAAAGAATCATTCATGAATAGCTCTGCCATATTTGGGCCTTGAATAGGTATAATGCTTCATTTGTCATCAGCATTGTTCTTATACACAATTACACAATGTTAAATTATGTGGGCCATTAAAGGTACAGTACAGGATTGGTAATTTCAAACAGAAATGTTCACAGATTTACGTATAACTTTCAAGGAATGAAGATGGTGCTGATAGAAACATACCGTTAAAATATTTCCACCTGAAATGGTGTATTTATCCAGAAATTAGTAAAACAAAAACTGAAAACAGTTTTGATCTCGGGGTAAGATCAAAAACATTCTTTATGTTTTATAAGAAAAATTGGGACATGTTTTCGCTATATTCTTGTGACTCAGATGACCGATTGAGCTCAAAATTTTCACAGGTTTATCATTTCATGCACATATTAGATCAGACAAAGTTTAAGTGCTGTTCTGTGACCTTTACAAATCATGTATTATACCTTTAATAAAAAATAGGCAGACATTTGACCAATACCAGCCAATTTCCTATGTAGCTACATAAAAAAAGGGATTACTCATTCCAGCCATACATCATCAGTCAGTCATTGCTCGAGTACCAGTAGTAAACTGTAGTGAATTGATGAATGGTCCTGTAGATTTAAATGAATAGTGCTTGATCCTATGTGATCATATGATTGATTCAGTCATATGTTGATGAGTGTATAGATATGTCACACACTGTAATGAATGTATCATTATAGTATTCACTGATAAATTCTTACACAGAAAAATAAATTGTGTGTCTTCTTTAAGGAGATACATTTAAGTAATAAACATCAATAACATCAAACCACATTTGGCTAGGCATTTTTGAAAGCACTCCGTAGGTTTTGTACTTAGTCTATATAACAAAACATTATATACAAATTACAAAATAGGGAAGCAATATATGTATTATCAAAAATATATTCTCTACAAAATTACAAAAGAATGAAGTACATCAGCAGCTCTTAACATTAACATTTAATTTCAAAGTATATACACACGCAGAATCTCAACCTGGTCAACAGGATCGATTTTTTTTCAAAATTAATTCATTCATTCTGGGTAATATAATATGCAAATTTACGAATACTAGTCGCTTTCTAGAATATAACTTTATTTCCTTTGTTACTTACGACCCAATACAACCTTGCTAATATTCTTGTTAACCAAAATGCATAGTTTATTTATGGTTATAAAATCTCATCACTAAAACTGCCTCTAAATCATCCATTTATATTCAATATAAATTCAGCATGAAATCTATGAAAAGAATGATGTCATGTCAACATGAGTCTCAATGACCTATGACCTGTGTGACAATGTATCATTGATCAAACAGAGCACTGGAATGATCCATTAGTACTGATAGACTGGTGTAGTAACTCAAACTCAGTACCTTATATGTGTATAATTTGGTTAATAACTATTTGTCATACTGATATTACAGACTGAAACTAGTTTAATCTGTTTGTTTTGTTGTTTTTGTTTGTTTGTTTCTTTTTAGAACAGAATCATGCCTTTTATGAATAATTAGGTGGCAATTGTCTTTAAAAAACACATTAAAATGAAATGAAGTCAGTGATTGTTTTAACATATTTGTGAAACCACATAATGTTAATACATACAGTCATTTGACTTATGTCTCCTTATCAGTATAGATTTCCCTATAGTGTATTCCTCCAATGTTACATGTGTATGAAACATGGAATTAAGCCTGTTTCATTCAAAGTCTAGTGTATCTAAGTGAGTACTCATCATGTATAATGTCATACAATCTCTCTGATGTGAATATCCACAAGGAATAGTATTAGTACTGCGCCAAACAATGTTTAATCAAACATGTTGAATACATGTTACACAAAATCTAATACCAGTCGCAATTGTTGCACAATAGCTCAAATGTGACTTGCATTCATTTTTAAAGTAGCTCAAAGTTACTTATTAATGGTAACTACCTAAATAAATCTTAAAAACAGTATCTGCATAATTACAATATCAAATGCATACATTTTGACTATTCTATAACCTTAACGTCTCTCATGTATGCGGGCAATTCTTAATTATGCATACTTAACAAAAGCTAATGTGATATAAACTAATTCATAGTAAGTTCATAATTTGAAACAGTGCCAAACCTTTATTGAAGTTCTCAACAGAGCATCTTGTTATGAGGCTGCTTTTTGGACTATAACATCGGATATAATCTACTGATGAGCTGTGTTGGGCCAACTACCTTAATACCTTATTTTATGGCAATAACAGTGAGTTGAAGTGAGATCTCTAAGCATCGCTAGTTTCTGCAGTGGGTTTCAGGTTCTGATAGATGTTTTCATCAGGTGTTTCTTGCTGTTTTGTTGGCATATTCTGGTAGATAGGCTCTGCATCTTTGAATCTATTGGGCTCACTGATGTATGCTTGCATGGCCTCGTAGCAGAACATGTATAGACTCTACAGAAATAATACAAATATGTAGTATGTAATGACTGGTCTACTTACATGAAACACTGTATAAAAGTACACGTAGCTTTGATGCTATAAATGACGATTCCTGATATGGCTATGTGTTTATTTACATGTATTTACAACCTCATTGGTTTAATGCAAGGATGATCAACTGGCCTGAATTTGTGTATTCAACAACTTCACTGCTTCATTCCAACCAAGATATACCAGAAGATGAGAATAATTTGCTGCTTTGCTGCTTAATACAACATTGCTGATCAAGATGTATTTTCTGTCAATTACAAACATTGTCTACATCCACTTTTGCACGAAATCTATCAGCAGTGTAGATGCAAATAATGTCTCTTAGTTATGATGACATCTATTATTGCATGAAGGGTTGTCTGAGTTTGACCAGTTCATGACGATGTACTCACCTGTTCATTGAGCATGTATGGGCGGTTCAATCGTAGCAGTTTTGTGGTTTGCATGATATCTACCATGTTATCTTCACGCAGTCTATCCAAGGAGTTTTTCAGGACACAGAAGACACCACTGCGATTGAGTCCATCTCTGCAATGATTGACAGACAATAACAATTACATGCTAGCTGATGATTTCATATTAACACTAAGGATTCCTGTGGAAAGGTCTTCACAGATCAAATGTAACCCTATATTTGATAAGTTGCAAAAGCATTAGAATCACATACCAAATGTGACATATTTTGTGCATGTGACATACATGCCTTATGAGTCAACCAGGAATTGAGACAGTGCTATATGATGTATGATCAGCCTGGTTTGAACCAAAATAAATGAATAGGAAACGATGCATAAACTAGAGATAACTAGTCTTGGAATTTGTGTTGCATTTGTGTTGACAGTAACAACAGCTTTCTAAAGATGCCCATCTATATAAACCCACATGTTAAAATTTCTCTCAATTCAGGGTAAGGGTAGAGGAGTACAGCACAAGAGCAAATCCTGATCAAACAGGTCAATGAGCTCAAATGAGTCTAAATGGAACAAATTCACAACATTTACAATTTGACATTTTGAGGCACCTTGGACCAATCCCATAACATGATTTAAAGGTAGTACAGTATCATACTTTGGTAAGACACCAAAACAGAAATGTTTACAGATTTACCTATAACTAACAGAGTATGAAGATGGTGGTGGTAGAAACATACCGTTAAAATTTTTCCACCTGAAATGGTGTATTTGTCCAGAAAAGTGTAACACAAAGACCGAAAATCTTTTGATCTTTTAAAAGATCAAAAATAAAAGAGAAAAGACTTAAGAAATACCGTGGCTGTTTTTCACGATTTTCTCAAAAAGTGGGCACAATATTGGACTGAAATTTTCACAGATTACTGTATATTCCTTGATATTTTTGCCCATGAATCTTTACTTCTTTGAAAAAAACAATGTATGATACTACCTTTAAGCAAAAGAAGACATAAATTTAAAAGGCCAACACATCACTTTTGTTTAACATACTATTTCATCCATACTCTAGCATGTAACATGGACTTGACAAAAAACGAGGAAATTCCAATCTATAGCATACTTTGTACAGTGTTTTTCACTTTTCAATGACATAAAAGTGAAGAGAGAAAATAAAGGAAATCAGCTGATCCGAGGAACGTTTGAATGCCTGCATAGATCTTAAGGAATATGATTCAGACTTGACTTACATGCAGTGTACTAGTACTGGACAGCGTTTACCCTCAACTATATCACCTTCAACATTCAAGATGAGACGTAGGATTGTATGTGGTGATTGAGGCACTTCTTGATCAATGGACCAATCAGTCACCTGGTAGTGCTTCAGATAATGCTTCCTCTATAGTAGTCATAGTAACAAGGATAAAATTAATATATACAATCAGGTTCACCTAGCCTAGGTTGCAAGTTGACAATTAATTATTACGTTTAGAATAAGGATAGCATTGCAAAATGCAACACAAAAATGAATAGAATGTTGACATTATAACAATACTTAAAGTCTGGACAATTTCAGATTAATCTTTGTCAAAAAATTAGTTGAAAGATGGACAAGCTATGGACAACCTAGATGTGATCTTTCCTGCTTAGGGTAGGGAGAAATCACATTCCATTTCTCAACAGCAAGTTTGATAAAAAGAAAAATGCTTAAACATTGGCGTATATCTCCAGAATTATAGTTTGTGGACCTAATTATAAGCAAGTGATTTAAAATACTTCAAATGTGGGTAATATTTGAGTAATTGAAAAGTTAACAAAGAATAAATTGACTGGAGCGGGATTTGAACCAGCGACCTACGGAATATTGTACTGGTGCTCTGCTTACCAACTGAGTTGTCCAGCCCTACGCTAGTGGTGTCCCTAATAGTCAACAATCTGTGTTTGTTTGGCAGTCAGAAGCCATGAAACCATGCACATATCGCTATATCCCCAGGATCATTAGCCAATATTTGGCTGCAAAATAATTTACAGCATTTCTGCCATTTTTCAAAAATGCTTGGAGTTAGGAGGGCCTGACGCATTTTGATCCTAGCAGGATCTTTATTGAATATATTACAGCCTCAAAACTCATTGTATACCCATCATTATTACTCCAGGGAAAATACCAGCTTTTATGTTTTTGTGGAAGAATAAGACACCAAACTGTTAGAATTTTAGGACAGAGATTAGTGAAGAATATAAAACACCACAAATAAAGCCTCAAACCTAACTCTAAGGTGTTTGTTGCATTTATCACACAGTTACAAACGTTTATTAAGAAGCAAAGTTCCTAAATTCTGATCTAGCAATATTATCCTGGATAACAATATAAAGTGAATAATTACTAGTAAGAAAGGCAGCTGACATTACTTAGAATAGAATAGTGTTAGTCAGACACTCACCAAAGGCAGAGCAGAATGCACACTACATAGTCTACACAGTTTGATGCACATCATAGTGTACGTTTTGCCATGGAAAGAGGATTTAAGCTTAGTGCAAAGAATGAGTATTCTGACAAAGAAATAGAAAAATACAGGTCAATAGCATGAAACACATCCCACATGAAAACAGACTAAAGAAGAAAAGAACAGAACATTTACTGGAAGGATTTGGCTAGCTGAAGACAAAATTGTGACGTTTCACACAATACAAAACACATTCCACCATTCCACACATTTGTTGCCAAACAAATATATTCAAACATCCTCTGACAGTACAACGCTGTTGGAACATAAACATTTCTACAAATGTTTTTAGGAATGTTGCTCCTGCTTTGTTCAGTGAAGTAATGCATTCACCACTTCAAGGCAATATTCTTTCTCATTTTGTTTCCATCAAAACAGTATTATTTCCCTGTACAAATGGTTACACTTTTCCAGTTGAATTGACCATCGTGTGCAGTGCCAAGAGATAGATCACCATATCCCTCAGACCATTCATCATGGGGTATATGTCTGCTAGCAGACATGTACATGTCAGCTGGGGCTAATTTCATGGCCCTGCTAAACAAATGTTTTGTTTTTGCTAAAAGACTGCCCCTTTTATCTTCATTTTGCCGCGACTTTAAGCAGACGTTTTTGCTTAAAGCACTTAACATACCAAAAGGCATGCTAATTGTGGCGGTATTAAGTGCTAACATTCACAATCTTGGTTCATCGCATAGGGGAAAAAAATGTAAAAATGGTATTGAGATGTATAAGACGATGTGAACAACGTCAAAATCTCCAACAACGAATATTCCGTGATAGGGAAACCCTTTGGGGTGTACAAAGAGAGGCAAGTGTGGGCACGTTACCGGTTTCAGCCCTAAACAATTATATTGCTGGGCAAATGTTGTCCTCACTGGTCATTATTGTGACGGTGATATATGCAGCATAGCTGACGATCAAGACCAAAAGTCACAAAAATCAACGTTTAAAGATGCGCGTGCATACATTTTCTTTGCTAAGCATATCAGTGGTGCAACAATCACCGTGAAATACGCTTAAGTGTTAGAAACTTTTCTGCTATGCTAAGCACGGGTATTTGCTTACTGCAGCGCTGTGAAATGGGAGACTTTGGAGCTGGGTCCCCAACTTGAAACAACACGCGCGCATGTTCACAATTGTGTGCACATGCTCAGAGCTAGCAAAGAAGAGACTTCAGTCTGCTGCCGCCAATGTCTCAAAAGTCTCCCATTGGGCCCTAATGTGAACTGGTTAAACAGACAGCTGTATTAGCATTACATTGGTGATATAAAACCAAGTGATGTACAGAGTTTAGAAGATAGTGATGACATTGAAAAGAAGGTCAAAGAAATCATAAATATTATATGATTCTTGGTCGGGAAATAGATAATATGCAAATTAGGCTTGCCCTTCACTGACGTGGATGAGCACTGTATACTCAGTGCTTGTGAGAGCACGTGAGAAAAAATCACATGCTTGCTCAGGTGGGATTCAAACTCACGACCTCCTGCTTACCAGTGCAGATGCCTTACCTGCTAGGCCACCGAGCTAGCTGGGGTCTGCAGGGTGAATCGAATCCAATATCGCAGTGGGTACCGCAGTCAATCATAAATATTAAATGATTCTTGGTCGTGAAATAGATAATATGCAAATTAGGCTTGCCCTTCACTGACGTGGATGAGCACTGTATACTCAGTGCTTGTGAGAGCACGTGAGAAAAAATCACATGCTTGCTCAGGTGGGATTCAAACTCACGACCTCCTGCTTACCAGTGCAGATGCCTTACCTGCTAGGCCACCGAGCTAGCTGGGGTCTGCAGGGTGAATCGAATCCAATATCGCAGTGGGTACCGCAGTAAATCATGAATATTAAATGATTCTTGGTCGGGAAATAGATAATATGCAAATTAGGCTTGCCCTTTACCGACGTGGATGAGCACTGTTTATTCAGTGCTTGTCAAAGAAAGTTATTCAAATTAAGATATACACAGTATTTTAAGGTTATTTTATTTTAAGGTTTACAAAAAGCAAAGGTTTGAAAACAAATTAATTAAACACATCAAACTGCATTGATCATGGTATGATCTTTCTAATGAGCAGAGATATAAACACAGTTGATTAAGGAAGATGAATACAATGGAACATATGAGAAATGCAAAATGGGGAGAAATAGAGGTGCATATATCAAAGAGAATTTGGACAAAATAAAACCAATGGATAGGAAAAGTAGTAAATGAAGTAAGATAGCAGGGATGGAGGAGAAGGTAAGACATTAGACCCAAGGTAGAAGGAAGCAATATATGACTGATGGCAATCATTCATCAGTCATATCTTCTTGTTTGTTTCATTTGGCAGTCTGACTGCTAAATCTGCTCACTTAATTCATACAAATATAAAGCTGAAGGAAAATGGAAATTCAAGCCAAACAATCCTTGCAATGATTTAAATGTTGCTGAATACCAAATACCTCAGCAAACTTTGGACATTCAACTATTTTTTGTTAAGAAACAAGGACACATGAGTGAAACTCTGAAACCTGTGCCCAATCTATAAAGAATCCTTCTTATGAACTGACAGCCATAGCTTTAGCTGTGACCTTATTATACAAAACCTGCACATGATCAAACATCTTGAACACACCTGTATACATATATATCAGATATATTATACTGTGAAACAAGAATAGCTAGGGTATACTGGTAATAAGTACATCATATTCCTTGAGAGAGGTAACAAAGGTAACTCATAATGACCTGGGTACATCAGTACAATTTTGTAGTTTGTGACAAGTAACATTGTCCACATTCATGACATTGTCCAGTATGTATTTTATTCGTGAGAACTATTTTTTTTTCTTTAAATAAGGTACCAATGATATATAATTATAATACCAAAAACATTTAATCCATTTTTCGAAACAAAAAATCAAGACATGATGGTTCAGGATATGACTTACGGTCATGAGCTGCTGCAGGTATTTTTTTAATCTGGCATTATCAGTATTAACCTAGAATGATATAATATATAACGTGATTCATTACCTTTTGCTTCCGGTGCAACAACTCTAACTGTTTGACATTGTATCCACCAAAGTCATCTACCTTCACATTGCTGACTCTGAATGGACCATAATCCTGGCTATATGCATCAGGCCAGTATGTGGGACAACTCTGCAAATATTCCATATTAATAGAACAGACATTGACATCAAGTATGAACCAAGCCTAAGACACACCTATCAGGATCTGATGTAAATTCAGACATATATTTCGTAGTTGTGATTGTCAGATCAGATAAAACATTATGCAATCACAATACAATTATTTGCATCATAAAAAGTTAGTTCCATTTGAATTCTGAGTAAAAGAAGCCAATGTAGTGTCATTAATATGTGCACTTGTTTCCTCAATGTGAATTGAAGTATGCAGAGGCAGACATGAGCCCAAATTCATGGAATCTGTTACCGTAAGCAAAAAATCTTCGCTTACGATAACAGAATTTTTTTTTTTACGGTTAGCATATTTCACGGGAGAGTTGTCTTTCTCGCAGCGCTAAGCACGGACTTTCTGCAGAATGCATATGGCAGCGCGTTAGCAAAAAAAAAATCAAGGTTAGCCTAGAAATTCTTCGCTAACCAAAAGTCTTGCTTATGGATTCCATGAAATAGATTCCAAACGTAGCAGCGCCCGTAAGCATAAAAATAGGCTGAAACGGATTCTATGAAATTGGGCCATGATGTGATGCTTGAACTTAAAGTTGAAGATGTTACTGAAACTAGTTATTGTACTTACAGGATCAGTAGGGTCCAGGGCATTGAGCATCACTATGCAAGTGATTTGGTAGTCATATACCAATCTCCATAGATCCAGTACTGTATTTGGCATTGGACTTTGGGTTACAATACCAATATTCCTGCTCTTGAATCCCTGGTAGGATAAAGAATAATATACAACTAATAATCAGGCTGAATTACGGTACGTCACAGCAACTTCATATTTCACTCCCTTTCTATGGAATTTGAGTGCACACAAAATACTCACTTTAATGGGACTTGAGTTATTAATGCAATTTGGATATTTGTACATGTTAAATGATAGTAATTCATGTTTTTAGTACACATTTGGCCATCTCCGGTATCCAGGCTTTAGGCTAAGCTACAATTCTAGAAAGAACCATTAGAAGGAAACAAAATGAAAAGAAAATAGCGATGAGTAATAAACTGAAGCAAACTGCTCATCAATCATAAGAATGACTTGATATACATAATGCTCAAAGTATCTGCATTTGACCTGACAGTAGGATATTGCACACTCATTGCATAAAAAAATCATCAGGCATTCACATTAGTACCAAAGATGAACACGGTTTGACTGAATATTTGATTGACAAAATCTCCATTTCAATGATAATTCCATCATTTGCTAGGAATCCCTAAATAATCAGACCACAGGGGAAACTGACTGAATTTAAAGTCATTGAAAAGAGAACAAAGAAAAATTGACTGGAGCAGGATTTGAACAGGCAACCTCCTAAATACCGTAAAGCGCTCTACCAACTGAGCTATCCAACCCTACGTTGGTGGTGTCCCTAATAGTCCTTGTGATAAAGCAGTGTGTGTGTGGTTTCATGACTTCTGACTGCCAAACGAACAAAGATAAGGTTGGGTCACCACCAACGTAGGGCTGGATAGCTCAGTTGGTAGAACACCTTACGGTATTCAGAAGCTCACCAGTCCGAATCCCGCTCCAGTAAATTAGTCTATATTCACACAGGGAAAAAATGTTTGTTAAATGAACTAAATTCTGGTGAGATTGTGTCCTTACATCTATGAATGCAGCATTGATGTAATTGTATTCAATACCATCCTCCCTGGGTGTCATCAAATACGGACGACATCCTTCAGCTGAAAGACATAACAAGAAAATCATCAAGGATATTGACCAAATACCAAATACCAGGGCACTTGATATACAACAACACAGCTTATATTCATAACATCACTAGATTATACTAACTAAGACCTGACATTGCAGCCCACTATGGTCATTTGAAGCAATGTTCGGACTGGACTTCAATTTAACTGGGACGGTGGTTAAATTTCAAAGGAGTAAATCTTATCACTGTTCACACTTTTTGAGTCAGGAAATATAAGGTTAACATAACCAAGCTAGCAATATAACATCTCATGGGGGCACTGACCTAGACAGCCCAGGAAATATACCCCTTCCTGAAGTAAAAAACAACTCATTACCAACCAACATTCTGTACATGGCAACACATCATGGCAGCAGAGAGTAATTCTTGTGTGGGCACCAAAAATACACCCAACAGATAAAAAAATTCCAATTAACATCAACAAATTGGCATAATCGTTTACAACATGGGTGAAAGTGCAGAGTGTGTGTGCAGAAAATTTGCACAATGCATGAATGAGGTTGTGGTACTTAATATGTTGATGTAAAATTGACCAGATGTTGGGCTTTACATGTACGAGTGCAGTTTTCCTTAGTCGCACATTCCCACTGGATTAATCGTCTCAGTTAAAGTGACCGAGAGTCAATTTCACCAAACTCATCATACCTTACTATGAATTGTAGGACTTATGATGGATTAAAGCCCTACATAGGATATGATGTGTTATCCTTATCCGAGTTACAATCAATCTGAGGGCTTTGTGAAATTGACCCCTGGTCACTTTTACTGGGCAGAGGTTGGCCAATAAAAGTAACCACTCTGTTAAAGTAACCGAGAGGTAAGTTTTCTGGTCCGTTCAGACAGGAATCAAAATGGGTAAAGTAACCATTGTCTTCAGGTGAGTTTGACCAAAAGAAGTCCAGTCCAAATGGGGTTCAAATGAACCGCAAACTGGAAGGAATTAGCTACAAATCCTTGATATATGGCTCTTCAATGCACTTTATAGATAGATGTCACAAAACAAGTCTAAATAAAATACCCAGCAGTAAATGGGTTTAGATTGCCATCTTGTGCTGAACAAAGTGACAGTGAGGCAGACAACAGGATAAGAAGCTAGAGAGCAGGTACAGTAACCTAAAGGGCCTGCATCCAAGTTCATAATAACAAATATCAATCGATCACAAAATGGGAACAATTAACTTCTCTCAAGAAACAATTAATGTGTATTCTCATGTGGACCATTCATATTCAATCATTCATACTTCTTATTTCGTTGCACTTCTGGTTAGGTCTCAACTTTTCGACTATCCTTCTCTAGTCATCATCAGGAGATGTCTTCTTGTCTTTTTGTCAAACTCTTCAATGTTTAGAATGCTAAAGATTTTACACTTTTACAAATCTGAATAATTCTTGCCTTGTAAGCATTTCAAAAATAACATAGATGCGATTTGACACCAAGCTGACTTAATAATAATGATAACTTACAGATAAGGGTGTTCATATATCTGTTTTTGTCTTCATTCTCAACAGCCAGGCTGTTCCGGCATCTCTCTCTACTTGGCACAGGTGTGATGAGATCCAATTGCTGAAATATAAAGATGGCACATAATCATGAAACATATGACCAATCATTATATGATACACACTAGATCACACTAGAAAGGCAGACAAACTATGTGATGTAAAATACAAACAATCCCTTGCTCTGACAGAGCAATCAGCCGGCCTGGGTTTTTATACAATTATTCATCATAATTATTGTATGCACACATACGTACATGATATGGCGCTAGAAACTTTTTACTTGGAGTTAGGAGGGCCTGACGAATTTCAATCCTAGCAGAGTTTTTTACCCCGGTATATAAATATCCATGAAAGCAACACTGTCCAGTTGATATGAAAACCTCCAAGAATACTATGGTTATCCTATTAAAAAATGATTGGGTATTCAACTACAGACATTTCAAAATATGACTAACATCCATACATTTGAAAGTGGGCATTCTGACTGAAACGTACACACACCAAGTGGAAAGATTGCTGCTGGACAGAAATATCCACAAAATAAGATGTGGCTTTCTGAGGGTTGACAGACATACCAACTTTGTACATTGTAATGTTCTGGCTATTGTGTTGTCTTATCCTTCTTTCTGTTCATGGGTTTCAAGGGGAAGTCACATTCTCTTGCCATTGTCCGTTCACCTGTTGCTTCATCATATGTGACATTTGGAAGAGGCTATTCAAGCCTGGTTGTGAGCCCAGAAAGTCTCATGTAATCCTACAAACACACTGTCTGGCCACCCAGGCACATTATCAACCTTAGGGGATGGATCAAATGGTTCACTTGTGTTAGAAATATAAACATTCTAACTATGTGAACCCACACCGTTGGATGCAGGGAAATCCAAATCAATAAAATCAAAATATAAGAATGAGATTACTTCAAATTCTGATGCCAGGTTTTTCTTCTTCTTGAGTTCTGAGATCTTCTTCTTCAGCTCAGGTGCAGGAGTGCATGTGTTTGTACTGAACAGTTTCTCCAATACAGCCAGATGAATGAATGTATACTGGGACTGCAGGGGAAATTCAACATGTCATATAATCATCAAGAAACAAGACACTGCACAAGAAAACATTATAACAGTGGAAGCAGTCAAAACAAGCTAAGAATTTGACCATATTCACTGCATACAAGTTTAGTATGCATGATTTCTCTTGTTTTCTACATGACTGCGATATGTCATTACCATTTTTATTATTGGTCTTCATATCATTTTTTACTTCGTGCAATACTTTGTGGATGAGGCAAATAGTTATAGGATGGGATATGAGGCACGTCACACAAACTCAGATTATATGGGTTTGAAAACTATGGGTACCGGGTACTTATATTATCAATTCAAGTTGAAATATTTTACATTCAAACTGTTCATATTCTAAAGTCACATCTAAACTAAACTAAAGTCATATAGTTCTTTTTCATTTTGCATACAAGTAGTTGTCTGTTTGTATATTGCTTGATACGCATTGTTCTCTATTTTGTATTATTTTCCCTTTTCACTTCATTCAAGCGCTTTGAGTATTCTGTGGATATTGCGCTATATAAGTAACCATTATTATTATTTTTTTTTCTATTTGCTGAATCTGAATCATATTGATATATTAGTAGACGTTATGATACATGATACTAAAACCTGCATGTTTCATTGTTATAGAAATAATCATCTTCATATGAGAAACTGATTAACATACCGAGGTCTGTACAATGCTAACACGATGGTCTCTCATGGCTGCCACAAAGTTGTATATATCTACATTCTTCTCAGCTTGTGCTCGTTGCAATGAGGCATGTATCCCTATGATGGCACCAGTCCTGCCAACACCAGCACTACAAGTACAATAGATAGATACAACACAGTCAGTTGCACTGCTTCACCTTTTATGATTCTGGACAGGTTTGTAAACTGAGCAAGACAGAATGTTTGAGAATGTACTTCTATAGAGCCACCACGCATTTTTGTGGCCGCCATGACATATGACATTATGGGCAAATCACAACCACTAAACTGCAGCCCCTTATTGCACATGTCGTGGCAGTTGACTGCTGTTTCAATAACTTTTTGTTTACATTTTACTTCAGTTCTTCTAAGCAAACAGATATTGTTCAGAAAAATCATGCCACATTATATATATAAAAAAAAAATGTTCACAGAGTTGTGATGTATACGATGTATCACACGTCATGTCATTATGTGCAAACACCACACATCACAGAATATGCGCAGATTTTGGTGAATTTGTGATGGATGATGTATCAAACATTACAACATTTGTCGACTTGCTCATGATATGCATAGTTACTTTCACGCTGTGAATAGTGTGAATAATGTAATGCGCGTCCCATGTATCATGGTGACCACCGCATCCAGTCCTGGGTACAAAACCACACTATTATTTCTAGTTGACCTCAGAGGAGAGGCAGCAAGGATCACATTAGGACATATGAGGTATGTCAAACGGCAGCCTCAGTACCAAATGAAAAACTTAAACAGGAATTTTCTGGAAATTTCTGAATATTCCAAAGACCATCTGTTTGTGCATTACCTACACTGTGTACAATGATGCATGAACTGAATTACCTGCAGTGGATGAGATAGGGTCCTGAATCTTTGGGAGATGCAGCTGAGAATTCTTGGCAGAAATTCAATACAGGAGTGACATCCTTAGGTACATCCTTATCAGGCCATGAGGTGTAGTGAAACTGTGTAACCTTCCTAGGCTTGGTGTCACAGTCAACCTGCGTATTTTAAAGTAAATTATTAAGTATCTTTACTGAGAAATGATCCCTAAATATACAAAGACAAACAGAAAACCAAACAATTTGGCAAAAAAGATATTTGACAAAATGAACCAAAATAATGAAGTGTACATCAGATAGGCAAAGAGTGAGCACGCTGACTGGGCAGAAGGTAGATAATTAGCCAAAATTAACAAAATAATATAGCCATCCATTTATCAGTACTAGGGTGGCTGATTTATTTTGTCACTTTTAAATGTTTGTCTTAATGCCACATTAATTCCAATTTGTTTTAAATAGTTTCCCTTTATAATTGAAAGTGAATTGAAAACTCTTCTGTTGGTGTAGAACAGTGCCATAATAAGGTAATGGATGGTATTACAGATCCCAGCTGAGCCCATTGATTTGCTCACCCTACCCAGGTACCTCATACTACTAGCAAATTCAAGCAGCAGGCTTGCATACATATCACTCAACCATAATATATATCAAGAACAAAACTATTCATAATTTCCTTACTCACCACATTAACAACTTTCATGACCCTGACTGTATACTGTCCTCTGTTTTGCTCATCCAGTAGTTCAATGTTCACATCACCCATGAATTCTGATGCACCTAGGTCTGGCCAATACTGCACACATTTAGACTGTGAAGAAAATCAAACCGATTATTATCTCATATTAAATACCAGAAGAAAAGGTAATAATAAATGCAAAACACTACTTCAATACCACCTCATAGCAGCAAAATGAGGCTAGATTCTAGCAGAAAAAACACAGGCAGAAAGAAACACTGAAGCACATATTTGCAGGGATGCCAACTTTTGCAATTATAAAAGTGTAATGCTGGCGCGGGGGGCGAAGCGCTAATGAATGTTTTGGTTAATTATACTCCACAAGAAAGTTGGAAATTCAAACTTTGGCACGAATAAGGGCCTACCTGATTCTGTTCTGCTGCTCTCACAAAAAAATTGGACAGCCGTGAGCTAGAAGCAGCTACATGTGAAAATTTGACGGCTTTCTTGTTTTGATGTGCTTCTCAATATCATAGGATCCAACGTGGGAAATATTGATGTCGCAGTTGTATGTGCTACAAAAGACGTAAGCTTCTCTGCGACGAGACATTGCAATAAACGTCCATTTTACGAGACATTGCAATAAACGTCCATTTTTTGCGTATTCATCCCTAAACTTCTGCTGATTTGTTGCCATTGTGCGAAAGACAGTAGGCTTCTAAACTTCCCAAATAAAATTCACCCACAACGTAAGCCAAACAATCGATGACAACCACAGTATGTATGCTAACCATATGCACGTGGAAAAACGAACGACATAAACGAAGCAGACATTACAAGTAAACAGCTCGACCTCGCTAGTTTTCCAATGCTGCTCACGCACTTCTTATGCACGGTGCAGAATGTCAGCGATACTTTTTTGAGGCATGCGCACTAGAATTATAAGCGGTACCAATATTTGCCCCCAATTCATAGCGTTATTATGGGGCGAGTTGGTGATCAATCTCGCTGGTTTCTAATAGTACTGATATGCCATGTACGCACAAACTGCAGAATGCCAGCGGGAAATTGTTAACGCGCGCATTACGGAGATCGCTATTACTTACAGACATCGTACAAACTACATGGTTTTATACGTTGGAGTTGGAAATCGTAAAAAATGTAGTCCAGATCGTGTAATCGTAAACAGACTATCCAAATCGTAAAATTAATGCCTAAATCGTAAGGGTTGGCATCTCTGTATTTGTGTGCATTTATTAGTAACATTCACAATATTGATCAAATCAATTGAGGTTTTTACAAGGGGTGATTACACTATTTCTTTGTAAACAAGATGAAGATCAATATCATACATGGCACATTTAGGTGCAGTGTGTGTTCAACTTCAACTCTGATATGAACGTACATGTGTAAGGTAAACATGCCACACCAAAGACTGAATCTTAGTATTACAGGTACCACACTAACATATGAACAGCTATATAAATCTACAGATCAAAGCATGAAGTGACAAAATGTATTGCTCAAATACACAAGCACCATGAAAGTATCTGTGGAAGTATCAGCATTACCGGTCGTCAATTTCACAAAGCCATACGACAAATTGTAACTCCTGTTACAAAGGATAACCCATCGTATCCTGACGTAGGGCTGCAATGCGTCATAAGTCCAAAGATTGATAGTAAGTTACGATGAGTTTGGGGAAAATCGACCCGAGACTATTCCCTCCATGGTTTAAACTGTAGTTACCAAATGTTACTATGTCAGTGATCTGTATACACCAATGCATAATATAACTGAATACCAAACTTACAGATACTTTCATCAAACATACCTTCCCATCCTCTACCAGGTTTGTGCCATTGACAATAACATGAACATTCTCTTGCCAGACCATACGCCAGAAGTAAGGAGCTGTAGCCTTACTTGGACCTAGATTTTTAAAATAAAATATTTACCAAACAGTCAACAAATTGCTCTTAAAATCTTCCAGCTTTTGTTAAAATCTTAAATGAACAACAGATGTGATGTGAAATCAAAACATCAATGGATAGCCACAAGGTAAACAACAAATAATAGTATTGCAGTGTAACAAATTACTCAAATTTACTTTTTAACCAACTAACAAAAATAACTTGATATCAAATTGTACAGATCAGATTTGATTGCTTGCAAATTATCAAACATGTTTTCAATCTGCATTCTCAATCCTAAAATTGAGAACTTGCCTTTAAAGCATATTGTTTCGCTTTTTTGGAATGTATTTTAATAGACAAGGTGAGTGACAATTACAGATTTCTTCATTAAATTTTTATAATAGATTCAAATGTAATGATAAATTATGTCAACGTATAAAATCAGTAATAATTGGCAAATAGTAATCCACTTGATGATAGCAATGCATGTATGGTTATATATATTTCTATAGACTATTGGCTTTATCCACTTTCTGACAATATACTTTTGATGTTTTTGGTCCATGCCTTTTCATATGCTAATCCAATCCCTGTGGCATTAGTCTGTTGACTGTGTGTCATGGTCTCATCAGTCCAGTATGCTCAGATGTCCGAATGACCAAATACAGTAAAATTTAAATTACATCATGCCATGACTGGGCACACAAATAAATAGTGGTTCATTTTGAGTGTCATGTCAAGTCATGTGGCAGGCAGGGTTGTGTGCATGATGCCCCTGATTGCTAGCTAGGTGGAGTGGACCTTAATGAAATAATTATGTACTAGTGTGACCTCTCAATTCTGGACACTGGTTACTACCAGGAAATATTGAATTCTGAAAGGAATTTGCATGAAGAATTCCAAAAGCTGCAGGCAACCAAGACAATGCCTACCACTCATTATGGATGGTGTTTACACTTGAGGCCAAGAGGAACACAGAGCAAATGCAATGTCAAGCATCAATATCTTTGCAATGCAACTATCATGTGTAAATGAAATACGTAAATATTTGAAATGTAACTCAAATGTGTAAATGAAATATATAAATCCATTTTCAGGAGTGGCCTCCCACAATGCAATAGCAGGATGGCTAAGCACACAGGATGACTGAGATTGTGACAAATATCCAGTTTCATCATCTGGACATCTGAGCATGCCTGGACAGTTCAGACCATGCCACCAGTCTGGCAGACAGTATGCATGTTTATTTGGCAACTATTCTGCAATGAAGTAGTCCTAATGAAGAAATGAATGGATTTTATATTAACGATAATACTGCAGAATGACAATGGACCCTTCCGGCCTGTCAATCAAACTGTGCGCATTGACCAATTGGAGGACGCCTTTTAATCAGGTGACCACAAAAGCCTCAGTGAAACTCAGTCACATGCTGTATGTAAAACACACATGTGGGCGGAGCTTAAGAGCAAAGCCGGAACGGTCCATTATACAAATGACATGATTCTTTGTGCTTATTTACCTTGAGTTGCTATGTAAGCTCTGTCATTCATGTAGCCCTGTAGAAATAAACAAGTAGATAATTGATATTTGAAATACAACTAAAATAACCTATATATGTTTAGACAGATTTATACTGCCTATTAAATTACATTAATTGGGAGATATACTTATGCAAATTAGGCTTCCCTCCACCAACGGGACTCGAACCCATGACCTCATACTTACTATTGCAGATGCCATACCACTAGCACTAGGCCACCGAGCTAGCTGGGGTCAGCCTAATTTGCATATTAAGTTACAATATTAAAATTGTATTTCACGAGTGTTCCAACATCAATGCACTTAAAGTTCAACTTTTATAACATCAGTGATGACAAAAACACAAGTTTAAACTTAGCTGCATTTCCAAATTTTCAAAGATATGAGCAATGTATTAATAGCCAAGATGCAGTGAATGTAATGGTCTTATTGGGTCATATGTGACATGATTGTATAGTTTGTACACAATCTGTACAATAAGCCTTACCTTGATATAACTGGCATTGATATAATCAGTGAATGTAGCGCCCTCTCTTGTCTTCAGTATGACTCGGCAATGATCATCTGTATAAGTCATACAATTACACTTGCATGAGTTCAAACTGTCCATTTCAGACATTGAATAACATTTATCACAGAACGCACATGGCTAGCATTATATGCTTGGAACCTATCTATTGTACCATCTGTCATTTATTTGTCAAGAAGGATTACAAAACTATTTCTTGTGTTAAATTCAAACTTAGATTCACTGTAAATGCTGTATGGCTGTTTTTAATTGGATAACAGATTCTCAGGTGCTGAAGATGTGAGTGTACATGTATATTAAAAAGTGAACAAAGAAAAATTTACTAGAGCGGGATACGAACCGTCGACCTCCTGAATACCGTACCGTATTCAGGAGGTCGCCGATTCAAATCCCACTCCAGCCAATTTTTCTTTGTTCACTTTTCAATGACTTTAAATTCAGTCAGTTTCCCTAGTGGTTAATGTAATGTTTTCACAACATGATTAAACATACATTTCTTGAATATGCTGCAATTTTTACACATTGTTTTCAGTTAAACTGGAGAATTACCATTGAGAGATCTTCTCAAGCAAGATGCTTCATCCTAAAAGTTGCTAAATCACGGATATTACATCTTTAAAGGTAACTTCAGACTTTGGTTTTCGTCAAAGAAATGCAATTTTGTGGGCACAAATATCAAGAAATATGCAGTAACAGTCATCTGTGCAGTTCCCAGTCCCATATGGTGCCCAAAGTGAGAAAAGGGGAAAACATCACAGTATTTACATTCCAATCATCAATCTATTCATGCTCAGCCTGAGGTAGTTGACAAAGCACTGTGGTTGACATTTTGATAGCACACCCTCATGAACAGTTGGCACCAACTGCTTGCTAGCCATTATTCGATTTGAGGAAAAAAAAAACAATTTTCCAATTTCTAATTTATTTCTAATCAATTGGAGCATTTTTTACAAAATGCTTTCACATAATGATTACTGGTAAGTTGTCTTTTATCAATTAGGCTTTGAGAAAAAAATTGATTTGTTTTTTTTTTTTCCAGATGCGGCATCACCAAAGTATGAAGGTCAATTACACATTTTACAAAGGACAAGAGAAAATGTTACAATATATCTTACAAGCTGGTATATTGCGATAGCGATTCTTGCTCTTGTTATCAGGTTCTTGTGAGACATCACAGGAACACATCGGCTCAATTCCTGGAAAAGACTGCACAGATAATATCAGTATAACAACATGATATAATCAGACTCATGGTTCTTTAGGTTAAACCCTGTGTAAAAAATGCATGCATGACACTGGGCTGAAGGATATCAATTTATTACTTCAAGGCAGGGCTCTTCTGACTTTTCACATCTTCCTGGATGGTATTGTTTTCCCAGTACAAATTGCGACATTTTCTTTGACAGTAATACCACATGCCCTTATTAAACAGACCCTACAACAGACCTTCTGCAATCATACAAGCAAACACTAAACACAAGTGAAGAAGCATGTGACGTGTCTCTTTAATGAAAATTTCAAAACACAGGTTCTGAATATGACAAAAACAACACAATGCCAAAAAACAATACAATTATGTACAAAAGACTAGGGCATGTGTGCATACATGACCAAGTTATGTGTCATTTTGCATAAATATGTCATTCTATCAGTCTCAGCAGCAATAACAGCCATAACACCCAATTAATGTCAAATGTGGGGCATACAGATGTCATCAATAATGCTTACTGTAAGCTTAGAAACCACATTGCGGATATTTACGTTGACTGTACATTGGTTTGTGAAGGAGTCATCCAATATGAAGTTGTTAATCATTATGTATGTAAAGTGAACTGATTCTTGATTTAATTAACTGACATTGAGTGGCAATTGCATTTCTTACCGTCCATTCATCAATGAGTTGTCCTCTCTGTATACTGTCACGTACATATGCTGGGAAGTCCTTGACAGGAATTGGGTCTTTCCTATACTCCCTTTCACCAGATGGATAGAAGGGCAGGCCGGCATATGGTGAACTAGGATCTAATGTAGAGATCTGACTTGTGCTTGAGAGTGGTCTATCAGATGTCTCATTGATAGTGTCACCATTGGAAGTAATGTCCTCTGTGGAGGCCATTACTGGGTTTTCGATTGTCTGAAGGCTCACCACTGTTGCAAATTGATAAACACAAGAACATTTATCAATGTTAAAATAAAATTAAAATGTACTTATATGTTGTCACACGATGTAGTCAACAGTAGAGATTGTGACATTTCCTATGCAAACTGCAATACTTCATCAGGCGATGGCAGTGGTCACGCTCGTGCTCCTTATATCCGGTTCCAGGGGATCCAAAGTGCGTGGCGTTGTACCGTGATTGGGCAGTGCAGCAGTGCATGCTACGGGCCGATTGGCATGGTGTTGCATGCTGTCTCACAGTACGCGCCCATGCCTTTATCAATGCTGCCATACAACTTCTATATCTATTATGCACAACTCCATCTGGGTTCTCTTCTTAGAAACACAAGCACATTTGATGGTTATTGTCTTCATTTGGTACACTTTACAAGGATGAGACTAATGACGTTTCATCAACAGTTTACATTACACAATCATAATATGGTATGTGAAAAATAATATACAAACTGTCAAAAAGACATTGTTTACTTCAATTACAGTAACCTTTCAATATGAACAATTTACTAGTAACTATGGATGACAATCAGGCAGTATTATTTTCATGTTTTTTGTATAAGTTTTATACTTTTTTTTTAATTGTTCAGATTTGTGTGCTTAACAACTGACTGCATGATTGCATCAGAATAACAAGGAAACACTTACAGTCATTATCATACTTGTTGTTCAATCCAGGGCCTAAAACTTCTTTAGACCGTTTTCCCCTAGAATGGAAGCACAATGAAGAAAGAATAGAAACATAATCATTACCTGTGGTCAGTGTATGGATGATATTATATATAATGATCCAAGATGTAGTTTGATATTGTATCATATTCAATGGAAAATAGAACACTTATTCAGCTATATCAATTCCCTTCACTTTCATGTTAATCAATGTACCAGTGTCATAAATCAAGAAAATATACATACGTGAAATGTAGTTCATGACATAATCCTTTATATCCATCAAAGTGCACACAATTACCTCATACCCATTTCATGTTTTTCAGACTTTGCCATGGATATTTATCCTGCACATTGGTCAAACTTTCCCTTGTGATAAGTGGCCACATATAGACAGAGCTGTGTTGGGCACATTAGTAGCTATTTATTCCTCAGTGTAATGTACTCCCTAATAAAGGGCAACTATGTAGCAGCTCAGCCTATTATCATATTGTAAGACCTCCCAGGCTCACAAAAGCACCAGAAAGGCAAGGTACCCAGGACCGATGGAAAGACTACAGGTCTAATTAAATTGTGTGTAGCGTGGGCATCGCCTTGACAAGCTCACACAAAAGGTAATCACACCTTTGGTTCTCCAGACGATAGCCAAAATGCACAGGTCTGAACATCATGGTACACATCTTTGGTTTGTTTCCGATTCTTCTCTATTCAAATAATACATATTCACATCCTGACCTGGGGCCGATTTCACTAACGTTTGCGATCATCGCTAAAGCCCAAATCCATCGCTAAACAGAAAATTGGTGCGTAAAGTAGCGATTGATTTTCCGTTTAGCGATGGATTTGGGCTTTAGCGATGATCTCAAACGTTAGTGAAATCGACCCATGGTATGCCAAACCTAACCACATTATGATGGTGCATAACAGGTATTCAAACATCATTATGTTTTTGTGATGACAAAGTTTCAAATACATCAAGTTAATGACATCTGAAAATCTGACAAGTCCTATAATAAGCTGAGAATGTACTTACTGAACGCGCCTGATCAAAACTGCTACCAGAATCAGAATGACAACAAGCAAGGCAAGCACAACAGCAACAGGGACAGCAATCAAGGCAACTGGAGATTGTGGAGCGCCACTTGTTGATTCAATAGTAGTGATATCTACTAGAAAACAATATCATCAAATAATTAAACAGTGTAAGTTTACAGTCTCAATATCTAAGGGCTTGAAGTGATCTTAATAATATGAAACAGAAGAGCCAACAAGGCTTACTGAATACAAGAACTAAATTGTGCTTTCCTATTTTTCAAAGGATATAAAACATTTGCTACTATAAATACCTGATGCAATCAGTGATATTTTGATATGATAAACAAATGTTGTCAATCTTGACTTGCAATTGTTCTTCCTTACACTTCATACAAAGGCAGGCTTCAATAATCAAATGTTATTGACATTTGTATTTTGTGTGTGGCTTGATTAAGCTAAGTCATTTAACAGTGATTAGAAAAAACAAACGAGACTCAAGATTCCTTTGTTCATTCCAAACTATTGACTATTGTAAATTTGTTATAACACCATGCATGGATAAAAACAATGCATATTGAACATAAAAACCTTACTGCCATAATGGGACATGCAGGGGCTGTTCTACTGAGTAATTGTTGGTCATAAAGTGGAATGCCACTATAACAAACACCGTTATACCGAACATTTGGCTATACCGAACATCATCCTTGGCTCCCAATTTTTGTGTACAATGCTTGCTGAACATTGTCCACTTTAACCAACGACCACTATAACAAACAATTTCTGTGCATCTTGGTGTGTTCGTTATCGTGTCGTTCCACTGTATCTTGTTAGTCACTGACATAAATTTAAATAAAAAACTAGAGTGTGCACTCTGCACGTGATACACTTAACCATGGCCAGTGCTATTGCCTAAGAAAACCAAACAAGGCCCAACGCATGAGTCCCGTTTCAAGTTGTGTGCACATATTTGTACTAGGGCTGCCTCGAATATATCGAATATTCGAATATTCGATCATCACTCGAATATTCGAATAATATTTTGCCCGTCCGAATATTCGAGAAAAAATAAACGCGATGCCAAAAGCAGATTTTGTACCGCAAAATGCATTGAAGCCGGCCGCGATCCATGGTACCCAAGCCATCCACGATCTGCGGTACCGTCCGAGCGCTATTTCACCGTGCATGTGCACATTGTACATTCGATGTGTACTGTGCACATGTACGTGTACATGTACGTGCAGGCTTCCTGCCGACCATGTGATTGAGACTTGCGCTGGTGCACGCTATGTGCTGTGTGAAGTTCTTGCTATTACGCGCGCAATTACCAGTCATGCACGATGGCTGGCTAGGCTGCACGTGGTGTGCATGCATGATGCATGTAGCGTGCGTGCGATATGAATAAGATAGTCGCTTTTGGAGGATTTTTTACCGTTCGTTTTTGGAATTAATTCGGAGAACTGAAAAGTGTCTTTCTACTTGGTCAGTTGGACAAAATAACCAAATTGAAGTAAGATTTAGGTGAACAGAAAAACGCGATTTACAGTACTATTTTAGAAGACGGTACGGTCAGAATATGGGGATCTCGCAACGATACAACAATGCATACGGCGCCTACATAATGTTCGATGTTGGTGCTCGATGTCGGAAAAAAGATCGCGCTACTATTTTGCTTTGCCTGTCAATGGCGTGTTGGTAGAAATAGCGGATAATATAATTCTGTAACTTATTAAAAATCTGCTAAAAAGGCAGGGTGTTTTGATAGGATCTGTTCATGATCTGTAATTGTCTAGCACGCCTGGTGTGGCGCCCCGATAGCTACCAGCAGCCATTACGCAACGTACTTTCATATTTTTACATTGAATTGCGATTTCTTCTTTGAATATTCGAATATTCGATCAATTTTTTTCTCGATTTGCGAATACTAAATTATTCGTAAATGGACAGCCCTAATTTGTACCCTGGTTTGTGGGCACAGCACTGTGCATAAAATACGAGGTAGCGTGCTCCACACATTACGTCGCCCGTGGCATCACGCATAGTGCACACAATTCACCGGAGTAACATCCGGGTACAATATTTTGACTCTACTGCACCTGCGAAGTTATACCAGGAAAGATGGCGGCTGCGCGTCCATGCTGGAGTGCAAACAATACGCACATGGAATACAAAGCGCGCACTCTAGTTTTTTATTTAACTCTATGGTCACTGATTACTTCCAGCAATTTTTGCATTGACTTTGTAATAAAGTGAATGTGTTTTGTTAGCTTTCATGCACATGCTCTTATGTGAAGGTAGAAAACAAAATTAAGCATAAATTGCAGAGGTTTAGACAGCTTTATTGCAACATTACATGTAATGGGACATGAAGAACTATACTCAAACATACTCAAACATTTTCCAAGTGATTCTTCTATCTGTGTCATAATACCATAGAGCTACATGTAGAGGAAAGTACTTACCTCCTGTACTCACTGATGTAGTGGATTCTATGGTAGTTATACCTTCAGTGGTAGGTACTGGTGGTAGGGTCATCTTGATTGCATTTGGACTATGTGGGCCTTCACCTCCTGGTCCTACAGCAGCTACACTAAACGTGTATTGAGTATCAGGATCCAATGCTGAAACTATGAAACTATACATAGACTGAGATGAATCAGTCACTGGTATAGAACCAGCATTCATCCAAGCAATGGGAGAGGTAGAAGAGTTACTGTAGTAGACATTGTATTGTATTATTGGTCCACTGCCAGTGTCTAACAGGTTTATACCCCATGCAAGCCAGCTGATGTTAGCTGATGTAGATGTGGTTGATACTATGGGCTGCTGGCTCAGGTATGGTACACCTGAAGGGAAGAAAGAAATCAAAGCTGGAAAAGTTTGAATTCAATTACTACTGAGGCCAATTTAGAGGCCATTAGAGCAGCTTCAGCATGAAAACCTTAAATGAAATCAGTATTAGCCAGCCAAAACTCCTTGTGAATGTTATGCTCAGCAAACAATGGCCGAATACAAGTCAAAAGTAGTAAAAATCACATGAACATTTGGTTGTTTTTTGCTGTTTAATCAAGGAAGATTTTTTAGTCTTAAACATTTGTTTATACTTAAGCAGCTAAACAATGACATGTCATTTATATCTATAAAGTAATACATTCAATGCAGTTCAGAGATCATTAAGTAACATTTTTATTTTAATTGTCTGAACTCCATTTTGTGTAAATCTTTATGTACTGTGAATCTATTATTTTGGTGTTTATGCACTTTTTCCACTTGCATTTTTGGGTAAGGGGGAGGGGCTATAGCTACACCCTCCCCCCAAAAAAGAAATGATGGTAAATACTGGATCTTTTCAGTTTTTAGCCTACACACCAATTACTTTAAAAACACGCTGTGTATACTTCTAAAAGAGGCAGCAGAATTGAGTGTTTGAAGGTGACATCACGTACGAAGGGTCGTTACAAATATTGCATCTAGACCCCCCAAAAATATTGGCTCTTTTAGCGCCCAAAAATTATTGGATCTAGAACCACGCCTAGCGTGCAACGGTATCAATGCCGCTTTCAATCAGTACCCAGTATTCTAATTTGAAAAGCATCCTTTCTCCCAATAAGCAAAATTCCAGTACTGACTTGAATGTCTAAATGAAAAATACCCACTGCAAGCATTACAATGCCAGCCTTCATACAATGTAATACATGTATATAACTGCACATAATAGCCATTGACCAGATCCCTCTGCAATAGATGTAAGGTTTTAAAGACTGACAGTTCATAAGATATACAGGGTGTCCCCCCCAAAACAAATGCAACACTTGTGTCGAGAACTATTATATGAAAATTCAACTGTTTATCACTTCAAGATTCAGATATGTGATACAGCTATGTCCTGGCTATCACCATGTAGAATTTCAGCAAAATTGGACTAAAATTGAGTGAAAAAACTAAGACTGAATCACCCAACCTCAAAACCCGCCTTTCATCTTTCTTTCCTACACATTATATGTGTATTGACCAATATGCGTGTTATCCTTGCAAATTTGTTATTAAGGAGTACTCCTTAAGTTGGTCATATTTTCGCCAATTTCAGCCCCAATATGCTTAAATTCTACATGGTGATAGCCAAGACATTGATGTATCACATATCTGAATCTTGAAGTGATAAACAGTTAGTATCATACTTTGGTGAGAAACCAAAACAGAAATGTTCACAGATTTACGTATAACTTACAGGGCATGAAGATGGTGATGGTAGAAACATACCGATAAAATGAAATGCTGTATTTATCCAGAAATTAGTAAAACAACGACGGAAAATCTTTTTGATCTTTTAAAAGATCAAAAATAGAAGAGAAAAGACTTAAAAAAATACTGTGGTTGTTTTTCACTGTTTTCTCAAAAAGTGGGCACTGTATGGGACTGAAATTTTTACAGATGACTGTTGCTGTATCTGTCTTGATATTTTTGCCCATGAATCTGTATTTCGTTGATAAAAACTAAAGTATGGTATTTCCTTTAACATTATGCGTCCCGACACAGTGTTGCATTTTTTTCTGGGACACCCTGTATATCATTAGATATTTAAATTCATTGTAATTTATCAGCTAGAAAAACTTGAAAGTCAATCTATCAATCTATTAAAATACAACATTCCTATTACTAACCTGTGACAGTGAAGGAATACATGCAAGATCGCTGCTGAGGACTAAAAGTAAACACTTCAACATTTACAGTGTCACTCCTTGATACAGGAACAGTAACTTGAAGCTGGGTGGTGAGTGGTTTGAGCATATTATCTTGTGGATCTATGTATTGGAATGTCACACCAGAGACACCTCCAGATACAGTTGGTGGTGGTATCATCACAGAGATTGTAGAACCAGGATTGCCATACACAGGAACACCAGTAGCACATGTGATATCAAAACCTACATCAAAGATAAACAGAAGAGTCATGGTTATATGTCAAGGTACAAGCAAAAATAAAACTGCAAAGCAAACCGAGAGATTAACCCTAACCCTCTCAGGGGCAGATCCAGCTTTCAGGAAACAGGGGGTTGTAAATCGAAAAGTGCCATTTCGATGAAATCAAGCTGCCATATAGTGGAGGGCTATTTTCTTCAGTCTGGTGCCAGTCCATTTGGCAGTACTTAGTAGGGGCATTATTTATGGACCTTTCACCTAAAAGCCACAGGTTAAAGAAAAATCATACTTTGGTAAGACACCAAAACAGAAATGTTCACAGATTTACCTTTAACAGGGTATGAAGATGGTGGTGGTAGAAACATACCGTTAAATGTTTCCATATGAAATGGTGTATTTATCCAGAAATTAGTAAAACAACGACCGAAAATCTTTTTGATCTTTTAAAAGATCAAAAATAAAAGAGAGAAGACTTAAGATATACTGTGGCCGTTTTTCACTGTCTCAAAAAGTTGGCACCATATGGGACTGAAATTTTCACAGATGACTATTACTGTATCGTCCTTGATATTTTTGCCCATGAATCTGTATTTCTTTGACAAAAACCAATGTATGATATTACCTTTAAACTACAAACAAATGAAACTTAAAGATTGAAGGTTTATTTTGCTGTACGTTTTGATTGCCTCAGAAAGTTGAGAGTCTTTTGAATCATTATTTTAATCAATTCGCGACAGATGATGCCTTTACGTGCAAACAAAAAATATTTTCGGTGTTTACATACATTACATAACACTATGAAAATAATACCATGGGAGGGCTTTGTTTTTTAATACCGTTGCAAAGTGGTTAAATTTGCCATTTTCAAGGGTGCCTATTGTACTGGTCTTCACCCTTTTGAAACGCCACATCCCCAGCTTTTACCAATCAAGATGGCAGACACAATGAAAAAGCAATCAAATGCAAAACCAAAACATAAAACCACAAATTGTAGGCATCCTAACCGATCAAAGAAATTGCTTAATGAGTATGGAATCAAAACGAACAATAAAGGGTGGGGTATTTTGTCATAACAAGTTTGCAAAAATTTTGCTTTTGCAACACTTAGCACCATGTCAACCAGCTGGTCCAAGATACAAACAACATTACACTGGTACCCAATTTGTGTGCCTCACGCATGTGTGCCTATTAAGCGAAAAACTGGTACTTGTAACATACATTCCCCTTTTCCTGTCTTCATGATATTTTGCATACCGTTCCTTTAACAAACTTCCTTAGATTGTGATGTTTCTTTAAATGTACACATTCTCTGTTTCAGCATGCTTTAGTCATTTTTATTAGATGTCATTTTATAGGCCAGTCCTTTTTTCAATGAGGAAATTTGTGTAGAAAACATCAACATTTTAGAGCAGCTATAGTACTTTGGTTAATAAAGCTACAAGATGGTGAATGAGGCAATAAGTAGTCAGCTGTGGACACAAAGAGTTGGGACTGTAGAAACTGGATGGCACCACTCGAAACACAACACTACAAAAAAGTCTGATCGGTTTTTGCGCACGATAAATAAACTTTGAACACTGCTTCTACTGCTCGACGCGTGATCACTGCTCGACGTGTGATCACTGCGCGATCAGGATCCCAGCAGATCCCTCTAGTTTGATCACGACTGCAATATCAGATCCTCCATCAATGTCACTGAGAGTGTTATAATATTGCATAAAAAGTACCACACATGATCCGGAATCCTTTCTTTACATTAGGACAGCAGATTGGAGACAGAGATTATTACTGATTTGTCTTCCTTTACAAATCATACTTGGCTCGAGTTGATTAACAGTCATTTTAAATGAGGTGTACAAATTCCTGCGTTTCCACATTTCAATCCAATACTTTTCGCAATGTCTTTGGATAGTTGGATCATGTTTTTCCCCATAAATGTCGATGTATGCCTAAAACATCGTAATTACCAAGGCTAGTTCTAGTGCCCTAGTTGTGGTGCCCGTTATGTACTTTTGCGAATAATAACCGAAAGAGTTCTCCCTAACCCCACTTGAAGCTGGTAATGTCAAGCTTCTGCAAACGTTTAACTTTTTCTGACGATCGGCTGCCAAAAAATGTCCCATGCACTTTCTCCACCGACTAACCAGACACTCACACAAATAGGCCAACCAAGGAAACTCTACAACTCCAATAATACCTGCAGTTATCCACAGCACTGGTTTATCTTGCATACCGAGCAATAACTGGCCTGTGCCGTGAATTATCATACACCACGCACACTGATTGGGCAACGTTACCGAAAAAACATGACATAGTATGTTAGAATCTTTTTGATTGGATGACTGAACCACATCTGCAGTCTGCAACAACTTTGTGGTATACAGGACACCACACTTACCACATGAAAAACCTAAGGCTGAGTCTTTAAAATAATTGACTATTTGAATATTCAACCTTCAGTTCAATCAAATAACCAGATATTTGGCCATTTGGATTGACTGTCGATGAGCAAACCATATACCATACAAATCAATTTCAATCATGCTCACTATGTCAAAATCACTATAATCTGGTACCTGGCACCCGACAAAAATTTGCCGTGAGTGCGCCAAGGAGTTGCTGACGGTAGTTGCTCTTGCCAGGTTGACAGACATTTTTTCCCAAATTATGGGTATTACCTCTTTTTGGAAATTCTTTTCAAAATCAACATACTGTGTGGTACAATGGTTCGCTAGCGCTTATACAAATTTAGATGGTTTTGTTGATTCTACATGGGTTCAGCCATGTCGGTTTTCATGGTACAAGCAAGAATCATTCTGATTGATTGTGTGGTTCATCTTAATTTGTTTTGACAATATGACCGATGAGTGACACACGTCATGACTGGATTCACCAGAGGAACACATGGTGAGAAGTTACTGAGAATAGCACAACAATCGCTATTATTAATTTATGATACAGGGTGACCAAGAAAAACCCCAGAGATTTATCAATGTCAAATCATACTTTAAAATCATGAATATTGATGATTGTTTGGTAAGGAAATAGATAATATGCAAATTAGGCTTGCCCTTCACCGACGTGGAAGAGCACTGTATACTCAGTGCTTGTGAGAGCACATGAGAAAAAAATCACATGCCTGCTCAGGTGGGATTCGAACCCACGACCTCCTGCTTACTAGTGCAGATGCCTTACCTGCTAGGCCACCGAGCTAGCTGGGCTCTACAGGGTGAATCGAATCCAATATTGCGGCGGGTACCACAGTAAATCATGAATATTGATTTTTTTTTTTTGGGGTCGGGAAATAGATAGTATGCAAATTAGGCTTGCCCTTCACCGACGTGGATGAGCACTGTATACTCAGTGCTTGTGAGAGCACGTGAGAAAAAATCACATGCTTGCTCAGGTGGGATTCGAACCCACGCGATATTGGATTTGATTCACCCTGCAGACCTAACTAGCTCACCTGAGCAAGCATGTGATTTTTTCTCACGTGCTCTCACAAGCACTGAGTATATCATTCCTTAATATCATTCCTTTTTTTCACACCTGACAGTTTTTCGCATGAACGGATGGCTGTTTCTTCTGAGAGACACCCTTGGAGTATCTTCCAACGTTTGTCGGACGCTTTTGATGTTGATCTCATTGTCCTCCTTCATCCTGATCTGCCCTTGTTCATGCAGGTTTAGACTTTAAAAGCCACAGCACCTTAATACTTAAAGGGTCTCTGCAATAGTAACATTATGGCTTGAACATGTGCCAAAAAGCAACTGTTTTATGGGGCCTGTGATTTTACCCACTTCCTTGCACTGTTTCAGGGTTAACAACAGGTTTTTTTAATCGTATGCAAAACTGTGATGTCATCCAGGTAATTGAGAGCAGTAACCCAATTGATTTGTGCACACAAAGTTGGGGTTGTTTTATAGGTTTTCTGACGGACCTTTTCCTCCTCAACAGGTTTTGTGTGCTGAATATGTTCCTTTCACTCAACTGGTGGTGTAGTTTTTTTGCCAAACCATTTCTGTGGGTCAAGTTTGCCTCTTCATTTGTTATGTTTTTACATACATTTTTTGCTGTTGGTTCCCCACATGAGCATGCATGAAAATCCCCCATTTTGCAAAGCCATTCAAAGGAAAACCAAATGCTGGTTGGAAACCAAAATAAGACTTGCCATTCATTATCTGTTATTCTCTGTATGAAGGCAATAAAATAACCTGACTGAAAAAAGCACTGCAGGAACCCTTTAAGACTGCCAGATCCCAGAAAAAACGTTTTGCTGTTTTGTTAACATCAACATAGCTTTGTTGTCTAATGTCTAATGTCTTTTTTGAAGATAAAAGTGTGATTAATCATAACAAGTTTTTTTTTAATCACCACATCCTTTCATGCGAAACAATGGTCAGGCGTGAAAGGTGAAAAAATTAATGATAAAAAACAAATATGGAAATTCAAAAACTATGGCAGGATATCTCTGTCTTCCCTTGCTAATTTTTCCTGACTGACGTATCATTTGAAAGGCCAGAAAATGTACTTTCTAGAAATGTGATTATTTCTTTGCTGTTAAGCTATCGTTGAGCAAACATTCATGGATGAAGTATGTATCATATAAATGGCATCAAATGAAAGTGAGGTACTAAACTTTTCAGATATGTGTCATTTTAATCAAAAGTGATATTAAAGTATGATCAAACATTAATTAATCTCGATTTCATTTTTTGGGGGTCACCCTGTACAACAGGCATGCTCATTGGGACAAAGTGTAGGTGACATAGCGTGTTAGGAATATTTTCATTGGACGATTGATCCTCTCATTTCGTTAGTTATGGTTACGTTTGATCTGCTGAATAGACTGATTGTACTGCCAATGTTTACATGCCATAACATGACCTAGTAGTGGATATTTTGAATGTAAAGGAAAATGTGGACAATATAATAGTCTTCTTTGCTTGTTTTCACTGCTGTTCTGCACCAAATGAGATGTTAAAATGTCCACTCTAGGACACATGATGGCATGTAAACACAATCAGTCTTTTAAGGCTGCGATGGTTGTCGAAAATTGATGCAAATAATTATGCATAAATAAATCAGCATGTGATTGTCCATTATTTTCTGTTAAGCTTGCAAAACTAAAAAAGGGGGTACTGTATTCTGAACAAATGGAGAGCCATTTTCCAAGAAAATAAAGGACATCGTGGTAAATCCGCCCACCATGCCAAATTAGTTGTCCAGGATGTACCGTAGTATACGATGAATAAGTATACCGGTAACCCACATACAATCTCGATGTATAGTGCATGCAAAACAGGTGAGACGTGTCCTGAATTTTGCATTTGAATATTTGAATTCGGAAAATAATATTTGAGTACTTGATGATCAATCAAACATTTGGATATTTGAATATTCCGAACAGCCTTAGAAAAACCATGTGTTGTAAACTGTGGTTTGGAGGTGGGTTAGGGTTAGGCTTTTCTCTACAATGTAGCATACGCATTATACAAGGGATTATTTCTAAACACAAGATTCTTATTACTGACCTGTGACAGTGAAGGAATACATGCAAGATTGCTGTTCATTTGCGGGACCCATAGCAAGCAGTTCAACGTTTACAATGCGAGTCCCAACAGTAAGAGTAACTTGGAGCTGAGTGGTGAGTGGTTTGAGCATATTATCTTGTGGATCTCTGTATTGGAATGTCACACCAGAGACACCTCCAGATACAGTTGGTGGTGGTATCATCACAGAGATTGTAGAACCAGGATTGCCATACACAACAACACCAGTAGCACATGAAATATCAAAACCTGCAATAAAAACAAAATGGAATAGTCATGGTTATGTGCCAAGGTACAAGCAAATACAACATTGTAATGCATGTCAGTATTTAATGGAACCAAGCTTATTCGATATCCAGTTTTTGGCATCAACAAAATATTGCGATATTCAATACTTCTGCGATGACGTTGCCTTTTTCCTTTCTTAACTTTTTTATTATTGAAGCACGGAGAATGTGTTGTGTTGTATCATGTAGCGAGATCCCCGTAAACAAATTCTGACCGTCCTTCCAAAGTACCAAAATTGAATTTTCCTGATCAGAAACACGCGTTTCACATACTTGATCTCAAATAATATCGTGAAAAGCCTTCTGAAAGTGACGATTGCATTGGAAAAGATATAAACATCCCACACGCTGCATGCACACCACCAAGACAGCCTAGCCATCTTGAAGCTTCCACAACTGGTATCCGCGCACATAAGAGCCACGAGTTCAAGACATGCAGCAAACATGCACCACCAAAGTAAAGTTGCAATCGCACGTAGACACAGGCAGGAAGCCTACATGTACATGTACACACCATACATACTTGTGTATGAGGTGCAGGCAAGTAACGCTAGTGCCGGCCTCGTGGCCGGCCTTGATACAGATTTTATTTTGCAGTAAAAAACTGCTTTTGACATCGCTAAAAGCTAAAAATTTGAAAGTAATTAATCTGCTTTTGACGTCGCGAAAAGCCTGTCTCGCTTCGCAAGTCTGCGAAAGCAACTGAATATTCTAAGTTGCACCAGCACCAAAAGATCACGATATTTCCAATGTTCCCGAAATTTCAATATCTTCTTCGGGGCCCAATACAATTTTCGATATGAAACAAGTTTCGCTAAAATCGTTGTATTGAACAAGTTTATATAAATCAAACATTTCCTCCTCTACCATATGTATATCACCTGAGCCCATGCAGTATACATATTATACAAGGGATTTTTTTTAACACAAGATTCCTATTTCACTGACCTGTGACAGTAAAGGAATACATGCAAGATGGCTGCTGATTTGCAGGTCCCATAGCAAGCACTTCAACATTTACAATGCGAGTCCCTACAGGAACAGTAACTTGGAGCTGGGTGTTGAGTGGTTTGAGCATATTATCTTGTGGATCTCTGTATTGGAATATCACACCAGAGACACCTCCAGATACAGTTGGTGGTGGTATCATCACAGAGATTGTAGAACCAGGATTGCCATACACAGGATCACCAGGAGCACATGTGATACCAAAACCTACATCAGAGATAAACAAACAGAGGAATCTAAAATGAAAGAGCACAAACAAATGAACCATTGCAATTCAAACTGAAAGTTCATATCAAACCTTCATAAAAACCCCAGAAGAGTCATGATTATATAGCAGCTCGGGTACAGGCAGAAAACCATTAGAAAGCCAAAAGGCGGTTCATATCAAACCTTCCCTCTCGAATGTATAAACAATATGTAAGCTCAAGTAGCAAAGGATTATTTCAAAATACAAGATTTCTAATACTGACCTATGACTGTTAAGGAATAAGTGCAAGATCGCTGCTCATTTTCATGATCCACAGCAAGCACTTCAACATTTACAGAGTCAGTCCCAGATGCAGGAACAGCAACTTGGAGCTGGGTAGTAATTAGTTTGTAGTTCATATCTTGTGGATATCTGTAGTACAATGTCACACCAGAGACACCTCCAGATACAGTTGGTGATGGTATAGTCACAGAGATTGTAGAACCAGGATTGCCATACACAGCAACACCAGGAGCACATGTGATTCGGAAATCTGACACAAAAGAAAAACAGAAGAGTCATGGTTATACTGCCAAGGTTGAAGAACAAATTAAAATTGCAATACTTGTCAATGTTTAATAGTACAAATGTTAAAAACTGAAACTTTGAATATCAAACCTTTCCTCTAAAAGGCATAAACTTCACATGAGCCATACATGGAAATAATTAGCACAAGTGATTAGGCAAAACCTAATAGAGAAAATAAATATTAAGCCATATCAAAATCATACTTGGTGTGTGTATATATGCATGTAGGTCAGCCAGGGCACAATGATATTCCTGCTGTCAATGATGATCATGGAAAGACCACACAGGTGCTGCATACATGATCGAGGTTCATCAATTATCAATCATAAAGTGATTACCACAAAATTGGCCACACACATCAACTGAAAGTTCATTTTCAGCATTATACAACCTGCTGCTAGAGGGCACTCTAACATTTGATGTCAACAGTGGATATTTTGAATATAATAATGTATATATTAATTTACCACTTTCTACAAGTTAACCCTCATGATATTGATAGCATGTGTTTGGTATATCAGGTATTCCGAATATCAATAGAACGGTATCTAATGATGATTTGGGACCAGTGCTGTGAGACTGCAGTCTGGTCTTGGATTCGAAACCGGACTCGAGACCAATTTTGCCGGACTTGGTCTCGGACTCGGGCTCTGTGACTCGATGACTCAGGGCCGAGTCCTGCTCAAGACTGGCAAATTTGACCAGTTTTGAGTGTGCCAAATATTTCTATTGCAAAATCTGTGGCTTTTTGCAATGTCAGAAGAAGACTTCTTACTGCAAAAACTACTTTTAAAAACCGGTAACACATGACAAACCAAAACTGATAAACAACCCTTGATCGAGATGGGTCTTGATTACAAAATGGAACAAAATAAAAAGAATAAAAAATAAAAAGAAAGGAAAGGAATAATCCTTTCCTTTCTATTAATAAAAAACATTAGGTTTTCAGTTAGACTTTTACAAAAAGGGCCCACGCCGTAAAGGGCTTCGCACTGCACGCTCGCAAATTTCAGCTTTTTCCATTTTCTCCATGAGATTCTCAACTCAGGTAAAGCCAGTGCATTCAATTATTGCATGTGAGCACTCCATTACCATTTTCCATTACATAAGCTTCAGGCCTCTCCAATAATTTCTAAGCTGTTTTGATTTGAATCAGTAATATTTAAATTTGTTGTCTTTGTCATTTTGAAAAAAGGGAACAAATTGTGTGATTTTGATTTATTATGTATATTATGCAATATGCATGCCAGACTTGGATGTGTTGACTCGGTATTGGTCTCAGACTTGGTCTCGGACTCGAATGGACTGGACTCGGTCTCGGTCTCGGACTTGGACTGACCGGACTCAGACACAGCGCTGTTTGTGGGACAAAGAAAATATAATCCCACTTCAGTCACTTTAGTTATTCTAATGCAACTATGCAATTGGCACCAGATGTCGATTGCCTTGTAAGTGAAATACAACTGCAAAATAAAGAACTTTTATAAATCATGACTTTTTCCAGTCTTAAAATCTCTCCATGGGTTATCCATCAAACACCGAATCATATCTAAAATTCTATAACTCACTTTTCATTGTACACACTTTTTTTTCATTGAAAAGTGAACAATGAAAAATTGACTGGAGCGGGATTCGAACCAGCGACATCCTGAAATACCATGCATGCATTCCACCAACTGAGCTATCCAGCACTATTATTATTGCTGATTTAATACAAACAATACCTTTGTAGCCAATCGGCTAAATTGCAGCATAATCCTAATGGGAAAATGACAGATACAGCACATGAAAAAATGGCAATGTAGGGGTAAAAATAGATACAATTGACAAAATTACATCAAAATGACAATTTAGATCAATAAAGCAAGTACAACTGGCAATAGCGCTCCGCAATTGTGCTAAAAATAGCACCGGATCTCAGACAAACATTGCAACCATGCAAACGTGTGTGGGTGTGCGCGTGTATGTACACTACGTGTGTGAGTCAATGTTTGTCTGACATCCGGGGATTTTGTGACGTCATTAGTGCAGAGCGCTATTGCTTAAAAATGACAACTGGAGCAATGAAATAAATACTATCAACAATTATAAAAAGGGGACACTAAAAAACGATAAATCCAATACGATTGACAATTAATCAAAGGTACACGCCAGCCTCTTTGGGCAATTTTGGCACTTTTTGGCGCCAATGCATGCCTTAATCATGACTGGAGAGGTCTACAAAAGGCAGAAAAGAAAATTGCACACTTGTAAACAGTACAATTAAGTTGTTTTCATGATACATGTAATTACAAAAAAAACGTACATCACGTGACTTTTCTGAGTCAAATTTGTTCTCAGAAAAATCATGTGATCATGTGTTAGTTTCACTTCATGTTTAACGTACATCGTGGTGTATTATGTATTTATGTACCTACTACCTAGGGGCTCTATCACGGCATGCCTATAGTAACATTTCCCTGTTTCACACTACGTATTTGTTGCGTTCTTTTTGATTTTTTCTCTCCTCTTCCTTATTTTCTCATTTTCCATCCATATTTTTCGATTTTTCCCATCCAGCAAAGTGGGTGTTTTACAGCCAACCCCCAACCCCCTGCATACGCGCCTGACAAGGTTTATTATTATTGGCTTTTCCGCATAGTTCCTGAAAAGCAATACTGTTTTTCAGATTTTTTTTTTTGGCTTTTCCGCATAGTTGCGGAAAAGTCTTTCTTTTTGTAAAGATTTTTGGTTTTTCCGCATAGTTGCGGAAAAGCTATACTGTTTGTTCAGATTTTTTTTTGGCTTTTCCAATTTTAATCGAAAAAGGTATTGTTTTTGTTCTGATTTTTTTTTTGTCTTTTCCGTGTTCAACGGAAAAGGTATTGCTTTTGTTCTGTTTTTTTATTGGCTTTTCCGTGTTCAACGGAAAAGGTATTGCTTTTGTTCTGTTTTTTTATTGGCTTTTCCGTGTTCAACGGAAAAGGTATTGTTTTTGTTCTGTTTTTGGCTTTTCCGTGTTCAACGGAAAAGGTATTGTTTTTGTTCTGATTTTTTTTTTTTTCTTCTTCTTTTTCTTGTCGTTTGAGTAACCATAGACTTTTGTTCGCGGCACTTTGGTCATTTTTAAACAGCCGATTTTGACCAAACTTGGTTTGAAAGAAGTCCATATTGGGTACTTGTTTCCCGAAACTTTTCGTCATTGTGACGTCATCAGGTGTCATGTGACCAGCAATTTGAATTTAATAATCAAAATCTTTAAAAAATCAACAAAAAATCAACGGTTTGAGATATTAAGTTGATTCTTTCACCAAAAGTAATTGTTAGGCAGGGTCTTTCTTTGTGAAACATTGCTTGACCTCTGTGACCTCTACTTCCGGTCAAACAGGATGTAGCTTCTCATTTAAAAGTGGTAAGAGCTATGATCATGCTTCTTTCACCAATAGACAATGTTAGGCAAGACCTTTCTTTGTGACACATTGCTTGACCTCTGTGACCTCTACTTCCGGTCAAACAGGAAGTAGCTCCTCATTTAAAAGTGGTAATAGCTATGATCACGATTCTTTCACCAAAAGTCATTGTAAGGCAAGGTCTTTCATTGTGATATTTGAACTTTGTGACCTCTACTTCCGGTCAAACAGGAAGTAGCTCCTCATTTAAAAGGGGTAAGAGCTGTGATCATGATTCTTTAGTCAAAAGTCGATGTTAGGCAAGGTCTTTCTTTGTGACACAAATATGACCAATTCATATGAGTTTATGATTAAAGGTGCACACCTCAAATGTATAAAACATAATATCATAATCAACTGTCTTTGTGTGTATAAGGTTATGACAATTTTTTCAATAACAGCGGATACGGAAAAGCCTTGTGTTCTGTTTTCAACAGGCACAATCTCTAGTTGGCTTTTCCGATTTTTTCGGAAAAGGTATTGTTTTTGTTCTGATTTTTTTTGTTTTTGTTTTTCTTGTCGTTTGAGTTACCATAGGTTTTTGTCGGCGGCACTTTGGTCACTTTTAAACCGCCGATTTTTACCAAACTTGGTCAGAAGGAAGTCCCTATAGGGACTCGTTTGAGTTACCATAGACTTTTGTCGGCGGCACTTTGGTCACTTTTAAACAACCGATTTTAATTAAACTTGGTCTGAAGGAAATCCATTTAGGGTAGTTTTTCCGAAATATTCACCATCATGACGTCATCAGGGGTCACGTGACAAGCGATTTGAATTTAATGATCAAAATCTTTAAAAATCAACAAAAAATCAACGGTTTGAGATATTAAGTTGATTCTTTCACCAAAAGTGATTGTTAGGTAGCTCCTCATTTAAAAGTGGTAAGAGCTAGGATCATGATTCTTTCACTAAATATCAATGTTAGGCAAGGTCTTTCTTCGTGACACATTGCTTGACCTCTGTGACCTCTACTTCCAGTCAAACCGGAAGTAGCTCCTCATTTAAAAGTGGTAAGAGCTAGGATCATGATTCTTTCACCAAATATCAATGTTAGGCAAGGTCTTTCTTTGTGACACATTGCTTGACCTCTGTGACCTCTACTTCCGGTCAAACCTGAAGTAGCTCCTCATTTAAAAGTGTTAAGAGCTAAGATCATAGTTCTTTTACCAAAAGTCAATGTTATGCAAGGTGTTTCTTTTCGACACATTGGTTGACCTCTGTGACCTCTACTTCCGGTCAAACAGGAAGTAGCTTCTTGTTTAAAAGGGGTAAGAGGAACATAATTCTTTTACCAAAAGGCAATGTTAGGGAAGGGCGTTCTTAGTGGCAAAATTCTTATTGAAAAGGAATTCATATCATATGCGGAAAAGCCTTATGTGCTGTTTTCAACAGCCATAAACTCTAGTTGGCTTTTTCGATTTCAATCGGAAAAGGTATTGTTTTTGTTCTGATTTTTTTCTTCTTCTTCTTTTTCTTGTCGTTTGAGTTACCATAGGTTTTTGTCGGCGGCACTTTGGTCACTTTTAAACTGCCGATTTTTTCCAAACTTGGTCAGAAGGAAGTCCCTATAGGGTAGTTGTTTGCCGAAACTTTTCGTGATTGTGACGTCATCAGGTGTCAAGTGACAAGCAATTTGAATTTAAAAATCAAAATCTTTAAAAATCAACAAAAAATCAACGGTTTGAGTTATTAAGTTGATTCTTCCACCAAAAGTGATTGTTAGGCAGGGTCTTCCTTTGTGACACATTACTTGACCTCTGTGACCTCTACTTCCGGTCAAACAGGAAGTAGCTCCTCATTTAAAAGTGGTAAGAGCTATGATCATGATTCTTTCACCAATAGACAATGTTAGGCAAGGTCTTTCAATTGTGACACATTGCTTGACCTCTGTGACCTCTACTTCCGGTCAAACAGGAAGTAGCTCCTCATTTAAAAATGGTAAGAGCTATGATCATGATTCTTTCACCAATAGACAATGTTAGGCAAGGTCTTTCATTTTTTACACATTGCTTGACCTCTGTGACCTCTACTTCCGGTCAAACAGGAAGTAGCTTCTTATTTAAAAGTGGTAAGAGCTATGATCATGATTCTTTCACCAATAGACAATGTTAGGCAAGGTCTTTCATTTTTTACACATTGCTTGATCTCTGTGACCTCTACTTTCGGTCAAACAGGAAGAAGCACCTCATTTAAAAGTGGTAAGAGCTATGATCATGATTCCTTCGTCAAAAGTCGATGATAGGCAAGGTCTTTCTTTGAGATACAAATATGACAAATTCAAGCTAGTTTATGGTTAAAGGATCACACTTCAAATGTATAAAACATCAGATCATAATCAACTGTCTTTTGTGTGCTTAAGGTCATGACAATTTTTGTTTCAATAAAAGCGGAACGGAAAAGCCTTGTGTTCTGTTTTCAACAGACACAATCTCTAGTTTTTTCCTTCTTTTTCTTGTCGTTTGAGTTACCATAGACTTTTGTCCGCGGCACTTTGGTCATTTTTAAACAGCCGATTTTGACCAAACTTTTTTTAAGGAAGTCCATATAGGGTACTTGCTTCCCGAAACTTTTCATCATTATGACGTCATCAGGTGTCATGTGACAAGAGATTTGAATTTAATAATCAAAATCTTTAAAAATCAACAGAAAATCAACGGTTTGAGATATTAAGTTGATTCTTTCACCATAAGTGAATGTTAGGTAAGGTCTTTCATTGTGACACATTACTTGACCTCTGTGACCTCTACTTCCGGTCAAACAGGAAGAAGCTCCTCATTTAAAAGTGGTCAGAGCTATGATCATGATTCTTTCACCAATAGACAATGTTAGGCAAGGTCTTTCATTTGTGACACATTGCTTGACCTCTGTGACCTCTACTTCCGGTCAAACAGGAAGTAGCTTCTGATTAAAAAGTGGTCAGAGCTAGGATCAGGATTCTTTCGTCAAAAGTCAATGTTAGGCAAGGTCTTTCTTTGTGACACAAATATGACCAATTCACGTAAGTTTATGATTAAAGGTGAACACTTCAAAGGTTAATAAAACATAAGATCATAATCAACTGTCTTTGTGTGTATGTGGTTATGACAATTTTTTTCAATAAAAGCGGAAACGGAAAAGCCTTGTGTTCTGTTTTCAACAGACACAATCTCTAGTTTTTTCTTCTTCTTCTTCTTGTCGCCAAAAACCCATAGACAAAGCACGGGGGTATTCTCGGAGCCACTTTTGTAATTTTTAAACAGTCAATCTTAACCAAACTTGGTCTGAAAGAAGTCCATATAGGGTAGTTGTCTCCCGAAACTTTTCATCATAATGACGTCATCAGGTGTCACGTGACAAGAGATTTGAATTTAATAATCAAAATATTCAAAAATCAACAAGATCAACAATTAAGAGCTTGCATCATGATTCTTTCACCAAAAGTGAATGTTAGGTAAGGTCTTTCTTTGTGACACATTGGTTGACCCCTGTGACCTCTACTTCCGGTTATACCGGAAGTTGCTCCTCATTTAAAAGTGTTTAGAGCTAGGATCATGATTCTTTCACTAAGTATCAATGTTATGCAAGATCTTTCTTTGTGAGACATAACTTGACCTCGGTGACCTTTACTTCCGGTCAAACAGGAAGTAGCTTGTCATTTTAAAGTGGTAAGAGCTTTGATCATGATTCTTTCGCCAAATGTCAATGTAAGGAAAGTTCTTTCTAATGACACAATTCGATCTGATTGACAAGCAATTTATATCATATGCGGAAAAGCCTTATGTGCTGTTTCAAACAGCCATAAACTCTAGTTGGCTTTTCCGTGTTCAACGGAAAAGGTATTGTTTTTGTTCTGATTTTTTTTTTTTTCTTCTTCTTCTTCTTCTTCTTCTTCTTCTTCTTGTCGTTTGAGTTACCATAGACTTTTTGTCTGCGGCACTTTGGTCACTTTTAAACTGCCGATTTTTACCAAACTTGGTATGAAGGAAGTCCATATAGGGTAGTTCTTGGCCGAAACTTTTCGTCAGTATGACGTCATCAGGTGTCATGTGACAAGCCATTTGAATTTAATAATCAAAATCTTTAAAAATCAACAAAAAATCAACGGTTTGAGATATTAACTTGCTTCTTTCACCAAACGTGATTGTTAGGCAGGGTCTTTCTTTGTGACACATTGCTTGACCTCTGTGACCTCTACTTCCGGTCAAACAGGAAGTAGCTCCTCATTTAAAAGTGGTAAGAGCTATGATCATGAATCTTTCACCAATAGACAATGTCAGGCAAGGTCTTTCATTTGTGACACATTGCTTGACCTCTGTGACCTCTACTTCCGGTCAAACAGGAAGTAGCTCCTCATTTAAAAGTGATAAGAGCTATGATCATGATTCTTTCACCAATAGACAATGTTAGGGAAGGTCTTTCATTTGTGACACATTGCTTGACCTCTGTGACCTCTACTTCCGGTCAAACAGGAAGTAGCTCATCATTTAAAAGTGGTAAGAGCTGAGATCATGGTTCTTTCACCAAAAGTCAATGTTAGGCAAGGTCTTTCTTTATGAAACATCGCTTGACCTCTGTGACCTCTACTTCCGGTCAAACATGAAGTAGCTTCTCATTTAAAAGTGGTAAGGGCTTTGATCATGATTCTTTCACCAAAAGTCAATGTTAGGCAATTTTTTTTGTGACACAATTCTAAATGACAAGCAATGTGTTCCATAAACCCTGCAACTAAATGTGTTAAACTTTAGTTTTCTACATTGAAATAGTTGATACTTTTAAACCACATGTCTTAAACTGACAAAATAAGTGATATAATTTGAGAAATATTCTATGTCATATGCGGAAAAGCCATGTGTTCTGTTTTCAACAGACACAACCTCTAGTTTCTTCGATCTTCTTCTTCTTCTTCTCCTCAATTTGTATTGACTTTGTACACAAATTTTGTCCGCGGCACTTTGGTCATTTTTAAACAGCCGATTTTGACCAAACTTGGTTTGAAGGAAGTCCATATAGGGTAGTTGTCTCCCGAAACTTTTCGTCATCATGACGTCATCAGGTGTCACGTGACAGTGTCTTAAAGGGGCAAACTTCAGACATCAATTATGAACGAACCCTAAGTCCGATTGAGTTGAAACTTGGTATGTGTCTAAGTCGGGAAGTGTTATATCAAAAAATTGCAATGACGTCATCATGACGTCATTCCCTGATTTTTTATGATTTATTGAAATTTTGGGTCATTAAAGTTCTTTTAACCATATCTAGTAAACGAAACAAGATATCTTTGAATTTCTTTTTGATAATTCTTCAGCATGCACCATAAATGAACACTGCATAGACAACAAATCGGTGACGTCATCATGACGTCATAAAAAATGCGATTTTTATAACGCATAGGAGGAACGGCCAATCACCTTGAAAATTGGTAGGTTGGTAAAATGGAGGTTCGGGATCGTAATTATGAAGTTACGTCAAGACAGCGTCATTTGTTGTTTTTTTAATGATTTTTTTAAAAAAATTTTCACGCTAGCCCATTGACTTGTACGGGGAAAATATTGGTCAATAAATGCAAGGCGCAGGCATTTGGTTGATTGCCTGTGTTATATATGCCGTATTTCTTTTCATTTCCTTATCATAGTTGCCAGCGTAAATACTGTTTTGACAAGACAACTACGCATGCGTAACAATCTACCTTTCAAGTAATGCATGAAATGAGCACACGGTTTTGAATGGCGCCCTCTTTGGAATAAAACAAGAAACTGCGGTGGTGTCAGTATGTTATTTAAAAATCAACAAAAAATCAACGGTTTGAGATATATTAAGTTGCTTCTTTCACCAAACGTGATTGTTAGGCAGGGTCTTTCTTTGTGACACATTGCTGGACCTCTGTGACCTCTACTTCCGGTCAAACAGGAAGTAGCTCCTCATTTAAAAGTGGTAAGAGCTAGGATCATGATTTTTTCACCAAAAGTGAATGTTAGGCAAGGTCTTTCATCGTGACACATTACTTGACCTCTGTGACCTCTACTTCCGGTCAAACAGGAAGTAGCTCCTCATTTAAAAGTGGTCAGAGCTGTGATCATGATTCTTTCACCAATAGACAATGTTAGGCAAGGTCTTTCATTTGTGACACATTGCTTGACCTCTGTGACCTCTACTTCCGGTCAAACAGGAAGTAGCTCCTCATTTAAAAGTGGTAAGAGCTATGATCATGATTCTTTCACCAATAGACAATGTTAAAGGCATTGCATACGTTTGGTAATGACTCTGAAAATTTATGGCAATAAAAACTTACTTGGTGAGAAGTACAGCTGCTTTGGATAGTATAATGCATATTGAGAAACGTTCAATTCGAAGTACCGCGGTTAAGGAAAAATATGTCACTTTTTATCTCCAAAAATTAAGAATCTGAGAAGCGTTATGGCCGTAACGCTTCTCAGCTTTTGACTTACTGTTATCTGGCGTGAAATAACCGCTCTAGTTTGTCGCCAAAATCTCACAAACGCTACCACCTTTTGAATTGAAACTTTCACAGGTTAGTTTTATGGTATATATATACAATCATATTGGTTTGAAACAAACAATAGGCTCAATTTACCAAACGTATGCAATCCCTTTAAGCAAGGTCTTACAATTGTGACACATTGCTTGACCTCTGTGACCTCTACTTCCGGTCAAACAGGAAGTAGGTCCTCATTCAAAAGTGGTAAGAGCTATGATCATGATTCTTTCATCAAATGTCAATGTTAGGCAAGGTCTTTCATTTGTATTACATTGCTTGACCTCTGTGACCTCTACTTCCGGTCAAACAGGAAGTAGGTCCTCATTTAAAAGTGGTAAGAGCTATGATCATGATTCTTTCACCAAAGGTCAATGTTAGGCAAGGTCTTTTCATTTGTATTACATTGCTTGACCTCTGTGACCTCTACTTCTGGTCAAACAGGAAGTGGCTCCTCATTTAAAAGGAATAAGAGCTAGGATTATGATTCTTTCACCTAAAGTCAATGTAAGACAAGGTCTTTCATTATGACGCATTATTTGACCTCTGCGACCTCTACTTCCGGTCAAACTGGAAGTAGCTTCTGATTTAAAAGTGGTCAGAGCTTGGATCATGATTCTTTTGCTAAAAGTCAATATGTAAGGCAAGGTCTTTCTTTGTGACACAAATAATATGACCAATTCACGTGAGTTTATGATTAAAGGTGCACACTTCAAAGGTATAAAACATTAGATCATAATCAACTGTCTTTGAGTGTATAAGGTTATGAATTTTTTTTCAATAAAAGCGGAAACGGAAAAGCCTTGTGTACTGTTTTCAACAGACACAATTTCTAGTTAGCTTTTCCGTGTTCAACGGAAAAGGTATTGTTTTTGTTCAGATTTTTTTTTTTCTTCTTCTTCTTCTTGTCGTTGGAATTCCTATAGACTTTGCACATGTGCATTCTCGGTGGCACTTTGGCCACTTTTAAACTGCCGATTTTAACCAAACTTGGTCCAAACAAAGTCCCTGTAGGGTAGTTGTACGCTCAACATTTTCGCCATCATGTGTCACGTGACAGTGTCTTAAAGGGGCAAACTCCAGACATCAATTATGAACGAACCCTAAGTCCGATTGAGTTGAAACTTGGTATGTATCTAAGTGTGGAAGTGTTATATCGAAAGGTTTCAATGACGTCATCATGACTTCATTCCCTGATTTTTTATGATTTATTGAAATTTTGGGTCATTAAAGTTCTTTTAACGATATCTAGTAAACGAAACAAGATATCTTTGAATTTCTTTTTGATAATTCTTTAGCATACACCATAGATGAACACTGCATAGACAAACATTCGGTGACGTCATCATGACGTCTTAAAAATTTCCTTTTTTTATACTCATAGCAAGAACGGCCGATCACCTTGAAAATTGGTAGGTTGGTAAAATGGAGGTTCGGGATCGTTATTATGAAGTTACGTCAAGACAGCCTCATTTTTTTTTTTTATGATTTTTGAAAATATTTTTCACGGTAGCCCATTGACTTGTACGTTAAAATATTGGTCATTAAATGCAAGGCGCGGGCATTTGGTTGATTGCCTGTGTTATATATGCCGTATTCTCCTTCATTTCCTTATCATAGTTGCCAGCGTAAATACTGTTTTGACAAGACAACTACGCATGCGTAACAATCTACCTTTCAAGTAATGCATGAATCGAGCACACGGTTTTGAATGGCGCCCTCTTTGAATTAAAACAAGAAACTGCGGTGACGTCAGTATGTTATTTGAAAATCAACAAAAAATCAACGGTTTGAGATATTAAGTTGATTCTTTCACCAAATGTGATTGTTAGGCAGGGTATTTCTTTGTGACACATTGCTTGACCTCTGTGACCTCTACTTCCTTCTACTTCCGGTCAAACAGGAAGTAGCGCCTCATTTGAAAGTGCTAACAGCTATGATCATGATTCTTTCACCAAACGTCAATGTTAGGCAAGGTCCTTAATTTGTATTACACAGCTTGACCTCTGTGACCTCTACTTCCGGTCAAACAGGAAGTAGGTCCTCAATTAAAAGTGTTAAGAGCTTTGATCATAGTTCGTTCACCAAAGGTCAATCATAGGCAAGGTCTTTCATTTGTGTAACATTGCTTGACCTTTGTGACCTCTACTTCCGGTCAAGCAGGAAGTAACCTATCGTTTAAAAGTGGTAGGAGCTATGATAATGATTCTTTCACCAATAGACAATGTTAGGCAAGGTCTTTCATTGTGGCACATTACTTGACCTCTGTGACCTCTACTTCCGGTCAAACAGGAAGTAGCTCTTCATTTAAAAGTGGTAAGAGCAATGATCATGATTCTTTCACCAAAAGTCAATGTTAGGCAAGGTCTTTCATTTGTGTTACATTGCTTGATCTCTGTGACCTCTACTTCCGGTCAAACCGGAAGTAGCTTCTCATTTAAAAAAGTAAGAGCTATGATCATGATTCTTTCACCAAAAGTCAATGTTAGGCAAGGTCTTTCTGTGTGAGACAAACATGACGAAGAATATTAAAAGTAGGCTTAATTAAATATCTTAATCAAATGTCTTTATGTGTTAAAGGTTTTGACAATTCATTTTAATATCATAAAACGGAAAAGCCTTGTGTTCTGTTTCAACAGACACAATCTCTAGTTTTCTTCTTCTTCTTCTTCTCCTCAATTTGTATTGACTTTGTACACAAATATTGTCCGCGGCACTTTGGTAATTTTTTAACAGCCGATTTTAACCAAACTTGGTCTGAAGGAAGTCCATATAGGGTAGTTGTTTCCCGAAACTTTTCGTCATCATGACGTCATCAGGTGTCACGTGACAAGCGATTTGAATTTAATAATCAAAATCTTCAAAAATCAACAAAAAATAAACGGAATGAGATATGAAGTTGATTCTTTCACCAAAAGTGATTGTTGGGCAGGGTCTTTCTTTGTGACACATTGCTTGACCTCTGTGACCTCTACTTCCGGTCAAACAGGAAGTAGCTCCTCATTTAAAAGTGGTAAGAGCTAGGATCATGATTCTTTCACTTAAAGTGAATGTTAGGCAAGGTCTTTCATTATGACACGTTACTTGACCTCTGTGACCTATACTTCCGGTCAAACAGGAAGTAGCTCCTCATTTAATAATAATAATAATAATAATAATAATATATAATTCTTGTATAGCACCAAATCCGTCAAAATTGACGCTCAAAGACTTCACAGAAATAAAAACAATCATTTAGAATTAAACAACAACCTTAAAAACTTATACAAAGATTAAGAAAAACCATTAAATAACTAGAAAACAGTTAAAATAAGTTATCTAAAACATGCAGTTTAAAATGTACAAAGCAGTAAGCAACAGCGAGACAACCACGACTACGAGACTTAGAAATGACTTACATAAACAGTGGGAAACACAAAAAACGGACAGATAACAGAATAATGACAGACAAGACACACATTCATGTTGATAAAAGACAGCCTAAACAGTCAAGACAAACAATAAGAACGAAAAAACGGATGGACAGGCTGTCAACGTTACAAATAGCAAACTTGAGCATGACACCAGTATAATTTAAACTGAAATCTTTAAAATAACCTAATTTATGCAAAAACAAGTTGGTGAACAAGACTTACATCTCCACAACAAAGTGGGGAAACATACACTAGACGAACAGACGAACAGACGAACAGGCGAACAGACGAACAGACTAACAGTAGACAAGACATTCATACCGGATGATAAAAGACAAACTCTTAAAAACAGACAACTAAGCATGAGACAAACGATGCCGAGCACATACCCCCAGCCTCATCCAGAACAACTTATGCAGAAATCGTACAAATACTTATTTTTATTACTACACCAATGAGGGAGAAGTACCACATCAACTCACCAGAGACTCGTATGTAAAACCGACATGAGACAGCTGGTGAAGATACAGTACGGAGAACTAGATAATCCACCAAAATCCTTCCACCATAATCTTGCAGCATGGTTGTGATGGGAAACACATCACCGCTATTACACAAATAGTTTGGTGAAGTAGTCTGGTAGCAGTTGAATACAGAGCTAAACATTGCAGTATATAATGTAGGATTTGTCCATGAGATAGCTACGCCATTGCCGGTAGTAGTGCTTGCCTCAATGACAGGCTCTTCATTGGACTCTATCACACTTAATGATTCTGGTGGAGGACATGTTCCCCCGAAGATATCTATAATTGAAATCGAATTTAAAAAGCATGTATATGAGTATCTTGAACAGGAGGAAAGGGGGTAAAAATCAGTTGTTTGTTTTTGTTTTTAAGGCACAAATATTTTTGATGTTTCCTTTTGCACAGATGTAAATTCCTGTGTTTAATAGTTTGACCGAAGTAATTTGCACCACCTTATTTTGGTAATCTGATCCCTTGGGAATATTTTCTTTTCATTTGGCTCCATCAATATTAATGAGGGTACAATAAGTGTGAACCCTACCACCATATATTATATAATCATATATCAGCCAAAGACAAATCAAATCATATTAGCCAAAAATAATAGGTAGGATTTGAAGCTTTGCATGGTGGAAGTCAAGTAATATCATAGAGCTATATTAAAATTACTAGAGCGCTAGCTCCGTGTAGAAAGTGATGCCTGCTAGGCGCATCCATGTTTGTGCACAAACCTATGGAAAGCCAACAATTTTTTTACATTTTTTGTATGTTCATTTGCATATCTGCGTTGTGTTCTACACAGGTGCGTCATCGAAGCCAAATACGCCCGAAATCCTTCGGTAAATTCCCCTTTTTTTATTTAGCGCCGTGCGCGCACACGCTCTGCACTTCAGTCACGCAATGATTGCAAGCATCATCAAGACGTGCTACCGGAACCGTTCGCACATACTTGCGCGTTGCATAAAGAGTACACTCTTCGAAAGGCATTCCAGTCAAAGTGTTCTTGTTCCACAGACACGCACACAAATTCAAAATGACTGCGCCTAGGATGGCGTCAAAACGTTTACGCGCGGAGAACGCGGAGCTAGCGCTCTAGCATTATTTTAATATATCTCTATGCGTAATATGGAAAGGTTTGCGGAGACACCACATGTGTAATTAACTCTTATAAACACTCTCCTGAGGATGGCCAGAGTACACTGGCCGGAACGTCGAGATCCAACTTCTCACCGGTTCTTTTCAGAACCACACATCTATAAGAGTATACATGGTGTCTCTGCAAACCAGTCCATATCACAAAAGTAATAGGTTATGTAACTACTTGTCGGTTATCAAAATTGGAGGAATAGGCCATTGAGTCTGTGCTACAAAATGCATGAAATACAGACTAAAATGTGAGATATGTGGCCTAGCTCTCTTGCTGGCCGGTAGTGTATACCATAATTTTCGGAATATAGGCCACGTGTATTAAAAGCCGCAGCACGCCAAAATCAGGAAATTAAGATTTAAAATTACCGTATTAGCCGCAATGGTTTATAAGCCGCATCTGCGCGAACAATGCGCAGCGTTTATCAGTCGGCCCATGTTCTGCAGGGACAGCGAGAGGACAACTTTGATGGTTTTGACTTGTGAAGCATGACATGCCGACAAAAAACTCTTTTCAGAGCCACATATTTTCAAAAAAGATATATTATTAAATAAAATGAAAACAAGAGACTTCTCCTTTCTCAGTCTTTTCTCTGTTCTATTCTTTTCCTTTCTGTGTCTTGTGAGTTATTTTCATTTACATGTTAATCCCCCGGCCCCACGCACCAATAAATTGTTCCATCTTGTTGAGGGACGTATTAAGTCGTGAACCCCAAACACGACAGGTGGCGTCAACAGCGTGACTCTCTGACCCTTATACTTCACAAGAGGAACAATATTCTTAAGATATAATGATCCTGAATTTATTATTCTCGGATCCGATATGAGTGATGTCACTGCAGCAGGCTGTGCAGTGAGAGTGCAGTTAGTATTTACAATATACAATTCTTCATTCACTAAGTTTCTTGAATGTCCTGTTTTTGTGTGTTTTTAAATAACTATGTTAGTCCAGCGGATAAGGGGGAAAATCGTGCACTTTGTGGTAAAAGCATGAAACTTGGCACACATGTATTTGATACCAATACATGCAATTTTAGATATAGTGCCATTTCTGAATTGGCCTGTGGTGGCCTTGGCGGCCATTTTGAAAAATGGCCGCCAATTCTGATATAAAACTACATAACTCAGAAAGTAAGAGTCCTAGAATCTTCATTCCAGTGGCTATATATATGTTTGGCAGGTCCAACAGTTCAATGAAAGCATTATTGAGTGTGTCAGACTTTAAGATCCGCCATTTTCAAAATGGCGTCCTTGTTTTTCAAAATGGCCGCCAATTCTGATATAACACTTCATAACTCGAAACGTAAGAGTTCTAGAATCTTCATTCCAGTGGCTATGTATATGTTTGGCAGGTCCAACAGTTCAGAAAAAGCATTTTTGAGTATGTCAGACTTTTAGATCCGCCATTTTCAAAATGGCGTCCTTGTTTTTCAAAAAGGCCGCCAATTCTGATATAATTTAATATAACTCGAAAAGTAACAGTCCTAGAATCTTCATTCCAGTGGCTATATGTATATGTTTGCCAGGTCCAACAGTTCAGAAAAAGCATAATTGAGTGTGTCAGACTTTTAGATCCGCCATTTTCAAAATGGCGTCCTTGTTTTTCAAAATGGCCGCCAATTCTATATAACACTACATAACTCGAAAGGTAAGAGTCCTAGAATCTTCATTCCAGTGGCTATGTATATGTTTGCCAGGTCCAGCAGTTCAATAAAAGAATTATTGAATGTGTTAGACTTTTAGATCCGCCAGTTTCAAAATGGCGTCCTTGTTTTTCAAAATGGCCGCCAATACTATGCATGTAGCTGATATAAAACTGATATAAAAACTATAACAGAGGCCTAGAATCTTCATTCAAGTGACTTTGTATATGTTTGCCGAGTCTCACACTTAAAAAAACCCGCACTATTGAGTCTGTTAGACTATGGTGTCCTTATTTCAATGGCAAAACATTCCATATGTCAAGAACTCATCAACATTTAGGTACTCTGCATCACAACACCATTGCTTGCCACCTCAACTGGCTGGATGATTCTGAAACCCTCATGTCCTGGTGGTATTCTGGTCGTGCGGTCTACCACAACCCTGGCGCAGAAAGTTTCGCCCTTGGTGTCTGTACAGTGTACTTTCTCCCCATGAATCACCATCCCAGCTCCATCGCCTTGAAGTTCAGAATCCTACCAGTAGCCAGTAAAAAATCCATCCCCAGGATGCCTTCTAAGGTGTCAAGCTTGCCAAATGTTGCTTCTACAGGATGAGTAGTTCTTCCCACTCGTGCCTCAACCCATGCTCTACCGATGATCTCTAGCGAAGTCCCATCCGCACTCTTGACCCTCGGTCCCCTTGTGTCCAAAGGTGGTCTATCTCCAGGCGCCATCTGATAGTCTAAGGTTGTGGAGAGAAATGTGATGCTCGCGCCTGTATCCACCAACAAACTCGCCTTATAGCCCCTGACAGTCACTGGAACAAAATAATAGTCCACTCGTATAGCCTGCATCATCCGACACATCCCAAGTCCTTTCTCCGACACCTTCTCTACTTCTGGGGGTTGTCCGTCCCCTTCACCCCCCCCCCCCCGGCCACACTGCGATGCGTTTCCCGACCTCTTAGCCTTGTCTCCATATGGCCGCCTACAACCCCGTGCAAAATGCCCTGGCTCTGAGCACCTAAAGCAAAGATCACCTGACGTGGATTCCCTCCTTACCCGCTGGTAAGTACCATGTGTGCCTATTGGTCGCTCCTGCTTAACCGTAGATGCCTTTCCGGCATTTGCTATCTGTTCCACCACTCCTTCAACTCTCTCTGGCTCTGACAGAGGCCTCCTCCATTTCCTTCTGTCTCTGGATGATGTCCGTCTGGAACTTCTGCCACATCATTGCCTCGTACTCGTCGCCAAGTACCCTCGCATACTTGACTTACCTGCCAGCACTCTGCTCCTCAACCTTGAGGAATCCCTCAGTAGAAATTGCCACACGGATTGCTTCCTCCAAGGTGCTCGGCCTTGAACGGACTATCCATTTGTGGATCACCTGATCCTCCACGGCATCACACAAATGTCCCCTTGTCAATCTATCTCTCCCTTCGTCCATCAGCTCAGGATAAGCTAGCCCCGACAGCTCTCGTATTGCCTGTCCTAGCTCCTGCAGTGACTCCTTTGCACCTTGCCGCCTGTGCAGCAATTCCACCAGGTGATTCTCGGCCAACTGTCCCGGCCCAAAACGATCCTCCAGAAGGCACACGAGTTGGTTATAACTCACGTCCCTGCCTCCAGCCTTCAAACTTCCAAGCACCTTCACTGCAACTCCCTACAGACTCAAAGCCAGAAAAATCTTCGCCTGCCCATCTGACCACTCATTGGCCAGCTCACACGCCTCGAAGTGTTGGAGGAAATCACGCCATGGTGTTTTCCTGTCGAAGCGATCCGGTATGGCGTTCGGTCGCTCCGTCTCCACCTTGGCAGGTGCGTGCTTGTCCCTTTCCAGGTTTTCCATGTTGCCCTTGACTGCTCAGCACCACAATCCGACGATTCACATGTCGGTTGCCAGCTGTTGGTCTCAACCATATCAACAGTGGATGAGTCGTCCAGTGTTGACCCTGTCTCCGGAGTGTTTACTGGTGCTGTTGGTGTTGTGTAGAATCTCGTCCGAGGTCTAGTTGTTGGTTTTGGAGTGGATCGAGATTGTCCCTCGAGTGTGTAATTGTCGATGCATTTGGTGTGTCTGGTACCAGCAGGTGCTCGCGCCTATACGTCCCTCTGATACAGCCATCTTTCCCTTAAATTCACGCATCTCCGCCTGCAATTCCAGCACCATCTCCTGCATCTGCCTCACTAGGTCCTCATTGAGCGCCCACCAGCACGTCCTCCATTGTTGAGTTCCAGTTGTTCTATACCCATGATACCAATCCCACTTCTGACACCATTTGTGGTGGTCCCGCCGACAGCAACCGCCAAGTCAAGGGTGCGGGCCTGTTTGGGGCGGTCTACCACCAGGTGAAGTGGAGAACAACCTTAAATTGCAGGGGACCGGGTGGCAGCGGGCCAGGGGGATCCTATCGCACAGCACACTCCAAGGGATAAGCAGTGGGGGCACCTCTCAATCATACTCGGGACTCTGCTTCTTTGGTGGCACTGATATCCTTTATTCCCTGCTCTCACCACCTGCATACTCATCCTGTAAGGCCCTAAGTACAAGGTGCTCTACCGTCCCAGGTGCTCTCCTCAACAGGTACAATAAACTCTATGACCTCATGAGGTGCTGACACCTTCCTATGTGTCCTACAACACGTGTGGCCATAAATCACTTCCAACAATGCCTCACTTATTCCCTTTATCAACTATAAATAATCCCCCGGACTTATCTGTCAAAACATGCAACTTCAATTATTAACGTACAAGTAACGGGCTGTTACCTGCAACAGCTATAATGACAAACTCGAACAACGAACTACACTGCAACTCTACTCTGAGAACTACGAACTAATGCAAACAAACTGCCCATGTTTCCACGTGCTCCCTCACATTGAAAATGGCGGACCTTCAAGTCTGACATACTCAATAATGTTTTTTACTCAAGTGTGAGATTCGGCAAACATTATAAAGTCACTGGAATGAAGATTCTAGGCCTCTTACTTTTCGAGTTATAAAGTTTTATATCAGTATTGGCGGCCATTTTGAAAAAACAAAACAAGGACGCCATTTTGAAAATGGCAGACCTAAAAGTCTGACACACTCAACAATGCTTTTTTTTAACCGTTTGACTACGCAAACATATGCAAAGTCACTGGAATGAAGATTCTAGGCCTCTAACTTTTCAAGTTATGTAGTTTTATATCAGAATTGACGGCCATTTTGAAAAAACAAGGACGCCATTTTGAAAATGACGGATCTAAAAGTCTGACACCCTCAATTATGCTTTTTCTGAACTTTTGGACCTGGAAAACATATACATAGCCACTGGAATGAAGATTCTAGGACTCTCACTTTTCGAGTTATAAAGTGTTATATCAGAATCGTCGGCCATTTTGAAAAACAAGGACGCCATCTTGAAAATGGCGGATCTTAAAGTATGACACACTCAATAATGCTTTCATTGAACTGTTGGACCTGCCAAACATATATATAGCCACTGGAATGAGGATTCTAGGACTCTTACTTTCTGAGTTATGTAGTTTTATATCAGAATTGGCGGCCATTTTTCAAAATGGCCGCCAAGGCCACCACAGGCCAATTCAGAGATGGCACTATATCTAAAATTGCAAGCATTGGTATTAAGTACATGTGTACCAAGTTTCATGCTTTTACCACAAAGTGCACGATTCTCTCGTAATATAGCCCTTATCCGCTGGACTATGTACCTTATTATTGTATTCATCACTTTTCATTATTAGTTTTAAATAGGATTAATAGTCATTGATTTATCTTTGTGTTATTTTTTGAAGATTTTCCATTTGGTATTTAACTGGAAGAGCTTGCTCAGGTCATATGCATATTCATTGTTTTAGCCTGCACTGTTTCTTCCCATAGACTTGTGTGTAAAGGATTAGGCAGCTTATGTAAACAACCTTATCTTAGGAATGCCACATACACACATGTATGCAAGTAGCCATTTTGCCTACATAGTGCAGTGTGTTATCACAAGAGCCAACATTTGTATTATTCTTTCTTCTTCTAATCACCCTGTTTGAGACCCTAGAGACCCCAATTGGTGAGCTAACTTTTCTTTATATTTCTTTATTGTTTTATTGAAACTTTGATTATAGTTTTGACCATTATTTCTAGTGATTTTGGCCATACTTTTGCTAGAGTTATTTGTCCTTTTTATGTATGTAATGCATTGTGCAAAGTTGCCTATGTTATGTACACAAAGACAAGTTGTCTTATTGTTTTCTCTGTTCTTTATTATTAAATTACAGATAGTTATCTCTATCACATGTGCCATCAAAGTCAAGTGACTCGATCCTCTTTCTTCATTGTGGTGCATGGGATTGTGAATGAACATCTTTTGGAAGCCTGTGGGTGTATATTATGTAGTAGAAACTCCTCTGGGCACAAGTGCGCCCTGAGGCAGCCACAATAACTATCAAGGACAAGCATAGCATCTTATCAAGGTGCATCAGAAGGAGAAATAGAGTGTCTTATGTATTAAGTAGACATGTCTTCGTCAAGAACAAAGTGTTCTTCATCGGGCCAAAAGTCCTCGACCCACAGTCGTCGCAGTCATGGCAGTTCCGTTAGTTCGATGAGTAGCTCGACAAGGCAGAAAAAGCTAGAGCTAGCACAGCAAGAGGCACAGCTGAAGGTGAAGCTGGAGTTTGCTGACAAAGAGTAGCAACTGAAGCTGGCGGAGTTACAGGAGGCTGTGAAAGTGGAAGCAATGAAGATAGAACGAGATCTTAGACTGGAGCAGTTGACGATGGAGCAAAGGCTTGCCGAAACCAGATTAATGATGAACATGAATGAGGAGTTTGAGGAAGATGACTCTGTAGCTGAGCCAGAGTTGGCCGACATCGCAGTGGATGAAGACCAGCATATCATGAGGAAGTTCCTCGCGTCCCATCCTCCCTCATTGCAGTCCGTCAGTTACCATGACGACGCACCAGCAGATGCTACTCATCATCCCTTTGGCACGCAAGTGAATCCATATGCAGCATCATTCGTTGCAGAAGTCGACAACCAGTCATCGTCTCGTGGTGTAGCAAAGCACTCCGTCCGTCGAACCGAGCAGCACAGACAATCAGAGCATACTAACTCATTATCACGTGATGATGGATGGAAGCTGATACCGTCATCCTTTGAGAAGTGCATCTTGCAACTGACCGAGTCCAGTAGACAACAGCACGCAGTGAACCAACGCCTAGTTGCGTCAAGTCAACTTCCAAAGATAACCGTCCCGATGTTCAACGGCGACCCATTGCAGTATCCCCTGTGGCGAAACTCCTACAATTCCCTAGTTGACAGCCAACCCCTTGATCCGGACACTAAGCTCAACTTCCTAAACCAGTATGTGACAGGGAAACCCAAGCACCTTGTTGAGCACTACCTGCTCATTGGCACGGAGGAGGCGTACACTAAGGCAAGAGAGATGCTGGCGGAGAGATACGTTAACAGCTGTGTAGTCAGTACAGCCTTCACGAATAAGCTCCGACAGTGGCCGAGAATATCGTCAAGAGACTCGGCGGGCCTGAGAGATTTCTCGGACTTTCTGGAGAAAGTCAATGCAGCTCGAGCGATCACCCCAAGCCTCGGAGTGCTCGACTACGCCAGTGAGAATGCGCACCTTATAGAGAAGCTGCCATTTCATCTTGAAACAAAGTGGCGAGACAGGATCGAGTTCTTGAGGCAGAGGCATGGCCAGGGTGCGTATCCCCCTTTCACAGAGTTTGTGAAATTCATAAAGGTTGCGGCAGACAAGGCCAACATCCCCGAGCTGCAGTGCATCAGTCGAGGCCAGGTTAACCATCCCAGTTCAAGCAGTGCCACCACGAAACAAAGCAAAGGTCATAGCAGCAGTACCTTTGCCACTACGACCAGTCGAGACGAGAAGTCTAAAGTGCCCAACCAGAGTGACAGAGCAAGTAATGAAATTTCATGCCTGTTCTGCAAGAAGAGCCACCATCTAGATGAATGTCAGCACTTCCTGCGTAAGTCTTTCAGCGAAAGAAAGGACCTGTTCTTCAAGAAGCGACTTTGCATGGGCTGTGCAAGCATTTCTAGTCACCAAGTGCGAGATTGCAGAGACAGGAAGAAATGCCATATCTGTGGTGGTGGCCATCTAACTTGTCTTCATCGCAATTTCCCGAAGACGCAGTCGACAGAAACTGCATCAAGTCAACCTGGTAACGAAGAGAAAACATCAAGTCCACCAAAAGAAGTAGTTGTTGTGCAGACAGAGATCTCTCTCCTCATTGGAAGTAACTGCCCGAGAGTGATCAGACTGAGAGTGATCAGACCGAAAGAAATCATCGCCGGTGGTGAGGATGACCCCTACGGCCAGAGGTCACTATTAGGATGGGGTGTAGTCGGCAATGTGTGCAAGGATGCACACCCTGCAGTATGCAACAAAGTAGTTGCTACCTCCTCACAGAGCAGCCGACACTTTGTCTATGGCACAAAGGTCAAAGAAGTCCTTAATCCAGAGAATGTTGCGGAGAATCGTCAAAAGAAGCCATATTCTGTTGAAGATGAGAGGTTTGTTCACATCATACCTCTGAAGTCAGATGCTGCAACCATGCCTAACAACCGTCACCTTGCAGTGAAAAGATGGAATCAACTGTCAGCCAGGTTCAGAAGAAATGGAAAGTTCCTTGAAGACTACCAGGTGTTCATGAGAGATGTCATCTCTGACTGTGCTGAGAGAATTCCCCCAGACCAGCTTGATGGCCAAGAAGGAAGGGTGAACTATGTGCCACACACTGGAGTCTATCATCCCAAGAAGCCAGACAAGATACGAGTGGTATTCGACTGCTCGGCAAAGTATGGTGGTGTCTCATTGAACGACCATCTCCTACAAGGTCCAGACCTGACGAATGGTCTTCTTGGTGTCCTGTGCAGATTCAGGAAAGAAGAGGTAGCCTTCATGGTCGATGTGAAAAGTATGTTCCATCAGTTCTATGTTGAGGAGAAGTTCCGTGACCTGCTGAGATTCCTGTGGTGGGAAAACGGTGATCCAGAAAAGCCAGTGGTCGAGTACCGAATGAAAGTTCATTTATTTGGAGCCGCTAGCTCACCAGGCTGCACCAACTTTGGGCTGAAAAGGGCAGCAGATGACGGAGAAGATGAGTTCGGCACAGAGGCAGCCAATTTCATCCGTGATGATTTCTACGTCGATGATGGGCAAGTCATTACCCACAGTGGAGAAAGCAGCATCACTGATCAAGGCAAGTCAGAATCTGTGTGGGCGAGCAGGATTGAACCTCCACAAAGTTATCTCCAACAATTTAGAGCTCTTGGAGAAATTCCCAGCAGAAGAGCGAGCCAGTGGTACCAAAGACCTAGATCTGAACGTTGATGCACTAACGATGGAAAGAGCCCTAGTTGTCACATGGTGCGTTGAAAGTGATACCTTTCAGTTCCACATAGAGTTGAAGGATAAACCATTAACGAGGCGTGGCATACTTTCAACTGTGAGTTCAATCTACGATCCGATTGGTTATATAGCTCCAGTAACCCTTAGAGGCAAGAGAATTTTGCAGCAGATGTGCCGTGACAACCTTGATTGGGATAGCCCTGTACCAGAGATGCTGAGACCAGAATGGGAGAAATGGCGTGAAGAAGTTCTCGGTTTGGAGAAAATCCAAATCCAACGATGTGGCACCTTTGAAGCTTGTCACCATCCCCCGACTGGAGCTTGCTGCAGCAACAGTCTCGGCAACAATGAGCGAGTTCCTGCGAAGAGAGCTATGCTATGAGAAGCTGACAGAGTACTACTGGACTGACAGCAAGATCGTACTAAGGTACATCAGCAATGAAGCCAGAAGGTTCCATGTGTATGTTGCAAACAGAGTACAGCAGATCAGAAGTCTGACTAACCCGGAGAACTGGATGTATGTGAACATCAACGAGAATCCTGCTGATGAAGCATCACGTGGCCTGACGGCCGACGAACTGTCAGAGAAGTCTTGTTGGTTATCCGGTCCTAACTTCTTTTGGGAAGATGGCCCATTTCAACCTCGACCTGCAGATGTTGCTCCACTAAGTGAAGCTGACCCAGATGTGAAGAAAGTCTCTTCATTCGCCATCACTGCTGAAGACAAGTCAAGCCAGTTCTTTGAGGTCAGCAGGCTGGATAATTTTCCATCCTGGGACAAAGCTTGTAGAGGTTTAGCCAGGTGTCTGAAGCTGAGGAACAGGCTAAGGAACATGACTGCAAAGAAAACTGATGATCAGAAGTCTTGCCCTACCGCTGCAAAGCAAGAAATAACTGTAGCTGAATTGCAGAATGCAGAGAAGGAGATCTTCAGAAGTGTTCAGCGCCAACACTTCAGTGCTGAATTGAGAGACCCAGCAAGATATTGGAGTAGTTGGGCAAGTTACCGATAGAAGGGCTGCTAGGTTCAGGAATGTGAGCCTGAAGAAGACAAGTTGTCTATATCGTTTAGATCCTTTCCTAGATGTTGATGGCATCATCCGAGTTGGTGGCCGTATTTCTAGATCGGATCTTCCAAGCGAAGTGAAACATCCCGTCATTCTACCTCGTAAAGGTCATGTGACTGAGTTGCTGATTCGTCATGTTCATGAGAAAGTGAATCATATGGGGAGAGGAATGACACACAACGAGCTACGTCAGAGAGGATACTGGATGATTGGTCGTTCATCAGCAGTATCTCACTTCATATCACAGTGTGTCACATGCAGACGACTGAGAGGTACCCTACAGCATCAGAAGATGGCAGATCTCCAAGAGGACAGACTACAACCTTCTGCCCCCTTCACCTACAGTGCTGCAGACTACTTTGGTCCATTTCTGATTAAGGAACTGAGGAGTGAACTCAAGCGATATGGTGTGCTCTTTACCTGCATGTCCTCCAGATGTGTTCACGTGGAAACAGCCAGCTCTCTGAGCACAAATTCGTTTATCAATGCGCTAAGTCCATTCCTGAGTAGGCGTGGTCCAGTGAGACAACTTCGATGTGACCAAGGTACCAACTCTGTAGGAGCGCGGAATGAGCTGAGGGAAGCTGTACGAGAGATGAGCCAAGAGGAAGCAGGCGCGGTTTTACGGGGGGGCTGGGGGGCTGTAGCCCCCCAAAAATTTTGTCTAGCCCCCCAAAAAAAATGCAAGTGAAAAAAAAAATTCCTGAAAATACTAGATTTTTTCAGTTATTAAGCGCCAATTACATAAAAACGCGTTGTGTGGGCTATAATGGGCACGTTTTTCGACCCCTAATAAGACATAGCAGAAGCGAGTGTTAGAAGAACCCAAAATATTGGGTCTTCTAGCCCCCCCAAAAAAAATAATGGCTCTTCTAGCCCCCCAAAAATTTTGGCTCTAGAACCGCACCTGAGAGGAAGTAAAGAAGTATCTTCTTCAGAATGGATGTGATTGGATTCCATTCAAGATGAACACTCCTCACTCAAGTCACATGGGAGGCACCTGGGAGAGGCAGATTAAGACGGTGCGTGGTGTGTTGGCCCCTCTACTTCGCCAGGCAGGTACACATCTTGATGACGAAGCTCTTCAACCTTAATGACAGAAGCAGATGTGCATTGTGAATTCCAGACCTCTCACTTCTAGTAATCTAAGTTCTCCAGATGTTCCGGAACCCTTGATGCCGAACCACCTACTTACCATGAAGTCCAAGGTTGTACTTCCACCTCCAGGGAAGTTCCAGCATGCAGACTTGTACTCAGTCAAGTGGTGGAGGAGAGTACAATACCTTGCCAATCATTTTTGGCAGAGATGGCGCAAGGAGTTTCTTCTTCAGTTGCAGACACGTCATAGTGGGAACAACCTCAGCGGAACCTGGAAGTTGGAGATGTGGTCATCGTCAAGGAGAGTGAGACGGAACCCCGCAACCAGTGGCCGCTGGCAAGAGTCGTGGAGACCTTCCCCAGTGCTGATGGCAGAGTTAGATCGGTGAGACTGAAGATGGCTGATGGAGCTCTGGACAAGCAGGGACGACGAAGGCACCCTCCTACCCTTCTTGACAGACCCGTCCACAAGGTAGTATTGTTGCTCTCATCATCAGATGACCCAGACACAGGTGAGAACCAGTCAAAGGAGACCAGAAAATTCCCCGACAAGGAGCCTACACCGGAGAAGTCCACACCTGATGAGTAGCTCATGTCAGAGGAACATTCCAGGTGAGATGTTTTATTGATAATGGTTGATTTATTTTGTTTAACTGCAAGGAGCAGTTAGAGGAGCCATGTCACTGCAGCAGGCTGTGCAGTGAGAGTGCAGTTAGTATTTACAATATACAATTCTTCATTCACTAAGTTTCTTGAATGTCCTGTTTTTGTGTGTTTTTAAATAACTATGTGCCTTATTATTGTATTTATCACTTTTCATTATTAGTTAGGATTAATAGTCATTGATTTATCTTTGTGTTATTTTTTGAAGATTTTCCATTTGGTATTTAACTGGAAGAGCTTGCTCAGGTCATATGCATATTCATTGTTTTAGCCTGCACTGTTTCTTCCCATAGACTTGTGTGTAAAGGATTAGGCAGCTTATGTAAACAACCTTATCTTAGGAATGCCACATACACACATGTATGCAAGTAGCCATTTTGCCTACATAGTGCAGTGTGTTATCACAAGAGCCAACATTTGTATTATTCTTTCTTCTTCGAATCACCCTGTTTGAGACCCTAGAGACCCCAATTGGTGAGCTAACCTTCTTTATATTTCTTTATTGTTTTATTGAAACTTTGATTATAGTTTTGACCATTATTTCTAGTGATTTTGGCCATACTTTTGCTAGAGTTATTTGTCCTTTTTATGTATGTAATGCATTGTGCAAAGTTGCCTATGTTATGTACACAAAGACAAGTTGTCTTATTGTTTTCTCTGTTCTTTATTATTAAATTACAGATAGTTATCTCTATCACATGTGCCATCAAAGTCAAGTGACTCGATCCTCTTTCTTCATTGTGGTGCATGGGATTGTGAATCAACATCTTTTGGAAGTCTGAGGGTGTATATTATGTAGTAGAAACTCCTCTGGGCACAAGTGCGCCCTGAGGCAGCCACAAGTGAAATCAGTTGGCTTTCCAACCACAGTTACTGCGCAGTGTCAAACCGAATTGGTATGTTGTGAGCAGCTTGGGGATTTTCCTTCCACCTTTGTGTGCTCCAATGAAAACAAAATGTAGGTAAAGATCCCTTTGTGGTTGGGCTGGTTTTGCTGATAAAAGACTGTTTGCGATTTGTGGTCTCTTGACCCAGAAATCTGAACCCAACTTAACAATAGAACAACAGCTGGAGACTGTTCATGAGTCCCAGATATAATAGGGGGATCTTGAATTTATTTCAGAGTAAAAGGTTAGTGGTTTAAAAGCTCAGCGTCCAATAATGATCCTTAGTCGGATATCATTATAAACGCTATTGGTTGACACAGCATTCTGTGGCGGCTGCTGAAATTCACACGCACGTGGTTGCCTGAAAAGCCGCTAGTTCCGTATGACGGGTTGCCAATTTATGTGGTGAAGTTGTCCCGCGGGCACCAACCAAGGACCGCAATGTAAACATCTTCCTTGGTAGCTGAATACAACATGCACTATTGGTGCATACGTACCGTACCGACTGTCGATCGCTGTAGGTTTATTTTTCCTGTGAGTGGTTTTGTTACATATACCATTGATTATTACGACCGCGGGATGTTAAAAACGTTGTTGCTTGGGTTCTTTTGTTGGTTAAACTAATCTATGAATACTCTAAAGTTGGTTTTATTCTTTAGATGTTGCCATATTAGCCGCCCGCAATATAAACTGCAGAGACATTTTTCAGGGTGAGAATCAACACATTAGCCGCGGGCTATAATCCGAAAATTACGGTAGAACCTGTTATATTGCCCATAAACAGAAAGAAATCAATTTCTGCATGGTGAATGGGACTCAATGCTAATGCATACCTATGAGTCAACTTGTCCAAAATGTATCTAAATGTAATAACCACCAGACAATTATGCAGAGCAGAGCGACTCAGGTAGATTTTAATGCATTATTCATTTCTTTGGGTTACCCTATCTGACAAGAACCATGCATCAAGCAGTGCACCTGCCCAACATTGTAGATAATTAGCCCTGTGGCTGAATGTACACTATATTTCTGTTTGAATAGGCATGTTAAATTCATTATTATTAAATGTACTATTTGTTTTATGTAATAGAAAACCACCTCAACAAACCCTGGAATAAGTTTTCTTACTATCATCATCGATGATGCAGACTTGAGTCGAGGAGCCAAGAATTCCTGATGAAGGATTCGGGTTTGATAGAGCTAGGGTGAAACATCGTAAGGTGTATTGCTCAGTACTGTCATCAACAATTGACATAGTAACTGCCACCTGGTTGAAGCTTGCGCCAAAGTTCAAAATGACAGATGCACCTATGTAATCAGTACCAGCTGTGGCCGTTGCATCGGAGCTCATAACAACTACAAAATTAGAAAAATAAATGCAAAGACATGAAAGAGTGAAAGTGCTTGGTGTTTGAGATTTGGCCTGTAGAGTAATTAAAGGTTCACTGTAATAAAAACACATCTGAAGTTTAATACATATGTACTGTTATAAAACTCAACCTGTCTATCTTTGTTTACGCAAAAAAATATTGTATATAGAGAAAGGAGGTATTTTATACCCATAATTGAGCACCCCACTTTTCGAGACGAAAAACCTTGCTTACGTCACATGCAGAACGCCACACAGTATACTGCGGTGCGAGCCTATACTAGTTCTGTAGGTGACGTCACAAGCTATTGTTGCGTGGGTTGGTTCCAAGAGGGACTTTTTTGAGGGGCGGGGCATACATATATCGATTTTGTAACTGTTTCGCCAAAAAGAAGTACTTACATACAAATATAAATTTATATTTTCATTAATTATGTATTAAGCAATAATTTTAAAGCACTTTCATCCCTTTCCCACATTTTATTACAGTGAACCTTTAAGTCAATAACTCCTGTATGACCCCTCCCAGAGAACTTCTGCAATTCCTACTCCCACTTAAAAAAATGGTAAGCTTCTATTTCTAAGAACACCACTGCAGCACCAGTGGTCACTGGTCATTTGTCATGATCACTTCCCTCTGTTGGCTAAGGCACCCAACAGGAAGTGAAACTCAAGCTTCTTTGTTCACCCTGGATCCATCCCCAAGTCATTTAGGAGCAGCATGTGAATTAAGCCAAATTTACATAATAATGCAACAAACATAGAAATAGAACACACAAACACAGTCATCCACTAAGTTTGGTCCAATAGTCTATCAATAAGTGTGCTTACCAACACTAGAATCAGGAGTAGTGTGTGGTCCACTTCGTACAACATAGACAGTTGCAGTAGAATCTGTGCCTTCTGTTACAGTGTAAATTCCCTGCTCGAAGCTGTACGTAACACTTAGAATAACTATGATGAAAAATAAAAACAACAATGAATGCTAAATTGTAAGAATAAAAGCAACAACTAAACATTTAAATGTTCGTGGAAAAACCTGACAAACACAGAGCTGTTCAGACTTTATTAATTGTGCTTTCTAAGCATTCTTCCCAAAAGTTCAATCATGCAACGTTCAGGCAACGTTCGTATAGTTCGACACCCATTCATGGAACAGTCTAGTCTAGAGTGCTAGACATTGTTATCGCTAGACTCATGATAACCCGCCACCACGAGAGGGCGTATCATTACTAGCCGCTAGCCACGCACGACTTGACTTCAGTAACAATGTCAAGACGATCTCTTAATTTTTTTAATTTGTGCGTGCGCGAAATTGGTCAATAATTTGTTCCTCGTGCATACAGGAAAAATTAAGAGATCACCTAGATGATGTTACTGAAGTCAAGTCGTGCGTGCGTGGCTACCGGCTGGTCAAGAAAACGCCCCCTCGTGGTGGCCAAAGGTTAACAACATCTACAGCTTATAGACTAGGAACAGTCGTGTGTGTATCTCACCAAGTTCATCATGACTTGACAACCTACATGTTTTCCAATGAATATTCATACATGCAGCTATTGCAATGCACATTTTGAATCCTGGTGCCACCACTGTTCAAATCTGTCATTGGATGGAATCCTACTCCATTAGGGGTCGAGGATGAATACGTTCTGTCATCACGCCCCACAACTAGGATATAATGCAGGACGTATGCATAAACCATACCCCTGGCGTAGCAAGTGGCAGGGCAAGGCGGACATGAATAAGACCGCTCAATTACAGACTTGATTTCAAGTATATGGCAACCATTGATATATAATAAAACTAGATGACGCATTGGCTGCTCGTAGATGTGTCTTTCACGGCGACATTTTTAAAGGGTGTTTCATATCCGTTTTTATGGAACGCCGTAGCTATAAGATCTTCTTTAGATTGTTTGCTTCGGTAATTCTATCATTCAATTTGCCAAATTCAATGATGGAATTTGCGAACAGAATGGCGACTGGAATGACAACACGGGAAATAAAATGATGAAATTGGCAAAATAAATGATGGAATTACCGAAAAACAATCTAAGCCACCAAATATAGTTTTGGCGTTCCATCATGTTTCTGGTGCATCGCGTACAGCGTTACGCGTAACGGCCGGCACCGCATACCGGTGCGGCTTGCGCGATTGTTACAATGCGCGAAGCAGCGCTTTTGGTGGGTACACGGTTTAGGTTACCCACTTAACGTGGCCATCGTCATGCATGACGGATGTAACTCCCATTCGCTAATACACGGGTGCGTCATCTGGTTTTTTATATGTCTATGATGGCAACAGCCAAATTACAATTTGAAGCAGTTTTCATAATTTTTTTATTAGTCAAAGTTGGCAATTTCCAAGACTATACTACACAAGGTACACAAAATTAAAATATAAAGATGTGGATAGGTACTTCATTTCATGTATACAAATTAACACTAGGCTTGTGACTGGGCTATATCATTTATTTGTAATGGAAAAAAATATTTCACCCTAGTCGTCAAGACTCACTTTGTATTATTGTCCCATAATACTGTCTGATCCACCCTTTAAGAAAAATGGAATGTTCCTCCATTGATGAAAATGTGAATTAGACCACCTTCAGCCCAATAAAAACTACCCACAGAAGCATGTCTTTGTCATTTGTGGTACGGTCTGTAATGTTCGCGTGTTCCACGCTCTTCTCAAACTTTATTTATCTCTATTACGTGTGATATTACATGGGCATTGCAAATTCGTTCTCATTATGTTGTCTCCGAGTAATTAAGCAAACATTTGTCGCACAAAACACCTACACTGTCTGATGATATTTCAGCCTATGCTGCTTCTTCTCCTGGTGATTCTGGCAGAATAGATGGTTCTGCGTCGGTTCCAATCTCGCCTCGGGCAGAAAGCTCCAGCCTTGCCTTGGTCAGGAGTTCACCACAGCCTTCAGGGTTAGTCTACTGTGAGAGATCGAGAGGGTTCTGCGTTGGTTTCAACCTCACCTTGGGTTGATCAACATTTGCAGAGAACTTCTGCCTTGCCTCGGGCTGGAGTTCACTACAGCCTGCCACGGATACCATGGCCTGGATCAATGACCGAAGGGTGGGGAGTGATCTTCCCTCGTCATGTGCCATCATCAGATTCCGTGCTTCCAGTTTTGGTTGGCCTGAGTTCCTCCTATATTTCCTCATGGCGAGGTATGCTGGACCGAAGCTCTGCCCACACGACAAGATCAAGTTCAAGCTGTACAAGGGCTAAGTATAATGTTTGCGACACAAGACACATCGTCGACAACGTCGGAAGCAAATCCAATTCCACAGAAAAAAAAGGAGCGGTTCCCTAGTTCCGGTAAGGCTGCACTAACGGCAGGATTTCCGATGGTCGTTGTTGAAACTGAAAGCTGCACGTACTACAGGCAGGCAGGGTGTCGATCCAAACATGAATCACGTACTACAACGGTATGCCGTAAAATCCATAACAGAATCACGCAGGGAAAAGCCGTAAAATCCAAACACGAGTCACGTACAGTGAAATGCCATAAAATGGCAATGCTGGCATGGGCACCGCCATGTTGTGGATGAAATGCTGCCCTCTAGTGTCAAAGGTCATCGCAGGAAGAACATTATTCACAGGTGGATCAAATGGAACTAAAGCTACCCGAGGCGAGGTTAAGCCCATAACAATACCAGGTTGTGAACTGAAACTGGGAGCACCTATGGCACATGGCAATGGCACATGGTGAGGAAAGGTTACTCCCCGCCCCGCTTGAAAGGTCACCAATTGCGTGGAGATTGCATGATTGCATGCGATACACGCTATCATATGCTATGGTGACCGGGTGGGGTACACAACAATGCTTTGACACGCAACACAGCCCATGTAGCCCAAATGCAATCGCACTGAATCCCACATTACCGGGATAATGCACGGATTGTACGCGTACACGTACCCCATTCACACGTAGCCAATTACGTCTGGAAAAAAAACTAATGGGAGGTACAGCAATTGATCATTGACACTAACCTCTATGGAGCATAACACGCACATGCTAGCTGTACAGTATCAAAAGCGTTACGTGTGTTTACATGGTTGTTTTTTGACAGATCGTTGACCGAGTCGTTACACACAATACACATGTCTGGTTTGCTACAGGCTTGTAGATTCTACCTCCCCATTGTGACGTCACTACAGAGACTACGTGAGATAGCGCTCACCAGCCAGCAGCACGACAGTGTGCGATCTAGCCAGCTACGGAACGGACGTAATTTCCGTTTGCTTCACGTTTATACACTGCATGTATTGCTGCATGAGCCAATGCTCATGTATCATTACTATTCGACTTAAAGTTAGAAATTTGTGTACTTCTGCAACTGCACATCACCTTCCTCAATCTTGCAATGACTGAGGCATACATAGACAGTTTTTTAGAACTGGGAGACATGTCGGACCTTTTGCCGCATGCAACGCCCTCGCGGCTAAAGGGCACTCCAGCGGGGTCCATTGCCAATAGCTTAATAGCTAATACATTTACGTCTGAGTCTCCAAAATTGGAGGTTCACATCCCCTTGGAAAATCTTGAGCCAAAGAAGCGTAAAGGTAAAGCAAAATTGTCGAAACCTAAACATACTTCCACAGGGGTGTACACACAAGAACCTGCCGTAAAGCTGCCATTGCAGGGCGTAGCCAAAACTCCTCTGTCCGTAACCAGCCAACCATGGCAGGAGATGAATGAGACATTGATATTTAAAATACAATGCAGGCAGGTTTTGCACAGTTAACAAGCGCTTTTTTTGATGCAACAAACAAAGCGGACTGCAAACGTGGTTCTTCAAGTACCAATGTACATGAACCACAACCAAAACGACTGAAATCAGTTGTAGTTGTACCGGGTCCTGTCACAGAGACTGACTCTGACACGGAGCTCACTCGCCTCCTTTCCGAGGGAGAGACAAGTGCATCAAATGATGACTTATTGGGTGACATACAACAAGAGTATGAGGCAGAGGACAAGGTGGGCCCAAAAATCAAAGACAAACTTGCATCCTTAACGGATAAGATCCTCCTGACCAAATTGTCGGACGAAAAAAACAGAAAACAAAAGGCTTATTGCAGACCACAAAATTGTGAGAAACTAATGAAGACTAAGGTAAACCCAGAAATCTGGGCATTACTCAAACCTGCCACATGCTCCCGTGATTTAAAATTCATGCGAGTACAGAAATTGCTAATCTCAGCATTTGTCCCCTTACTGCAATTAACTGAGAAACTTTTGGCCAAGGAACACGTCAAAGACGAAGTCCGTTTGGCTACAGACGCCATGACGCTAATGGCCAACACTGAGCACAATCTTAGGCGAAGGGAGCTTATGCGACCAGACCTAAATGTCCAATATCAGTGCTTGTGCGCTCCGTCTGTACCAATCACTCAGCTCCTGTTTGGGGACGACCTAGTAGTATACACAATGGGGTTCTGGCACACCGCGCCCGAGCACCGGTCGTGCCCGGCCGGAGAGAAGGGGTTGGGTCTTTTATTTTTGGATTTTATGCTTTACACACAGGGGCCAGACCCCTGGCACACCCCACGATCGCCCGGGCGTGTGCGGTCAAAAGGTCGCTCTATGGCGCGCCGCATGGTTGCTATAGAGATAACCGTACTGGCAGTACTGTCGCGGCCCCATTATCTCAGCGTATTTTTGTCGATACCTGTAGATAGCAAAAAAAGCCGCCAGCCCACTAGCTCTAGCTCTGGCTGTCTACACAATATGGCGGCGGGCGATCAGCTGATGTGCTCGATGTATGGGAAAGGTTAAAGCAACCACATTTTACTTCGATGTTGGTTTGGCAGCAGCGAGCTCTTTCATTATTGAGGCCCGAGCCTCGGCCATGAGCTCGTTCTTTGACGCTTCTCGAGCAGCTTCGTGGGTTTTTTTCTAGATATTGGCCTTCATTTGGCCATATCTTTCTACCTCGTCGAGTACGAGCTTGAACTCCTCGGGGGAGATGTGCCCATCGCTAAGCGCTTTTGAGATTATATATGTCACGCTGTTGAGCTTAGATAGGGCGATGACGTGTATCTCGTCGTGTTTCTTGGCTTTTACTAGAAGCCGCCTGGAGACGTATTTTCCAGCAATTCCAGCCAGGCCACAAACGAGTGCAGCCGCCTCGAGCACAACGACAACAGGTGCGGCTATGATCGTGGAGAGCAGGCCCACACCCGCCGCACCCATTCCAATACTAGATGCGACCAATACTGTGTCAACACCATCAACGACGTTGATAGCTCTTCGGTATTTTTTGTATAGCTTGGCTCTTTCATCTCTCTCGCGTTCTATGCGTCGCTCAAGGTTGCGGAAAGACGAAAGCTGGACCCCTCGTCTTGCTCGGGTAGCGTAGGATATATCGACTCCGGCGGTGCTGTCGGCAGCTTATGCATTTTCTCGAATCTCAAGAACTGTGATGATGGGTCTCTGATGGTTCTTCAATACCATACCTTCTTCATCAAACACACGTATATTCAATTGGTGTATATATCCAACTTCTAATTTTTTATACATGGGGATTGGAGGGGTTATGTCTATAATACCACTGGCTGCGGCTGGGACTATCGCAAGCAGGGTCGAGTTAGCACTATCAACATGATTAAAGCTGGTTGCGAGTTGGTCGAGATAAATATAAAACCACTTGTAGGGAAGAATTTGTACCGGCTTGTCTCCTGCATATTTTCCACCAATCCAGCCTTTTTCATCAATACCAAGATATCTTTACTGAGTTTTATCTCGATATCATCTAGGATAGTTAAAACAACCATACCAGTTGACTTGTTTATTTCGAGCGAAGCATAACTTCAGCCGATGAACTCATGTTTTCATAACCAACCTCATAATGGAGCTCTCGGAGGGTGACATAGAGCTTGCCGCTTGTATTGTCTACAGGCGAATGGAGAGTCGTAGCTTTTTCATTTTGTAGTTGAGTCAGTGTAATAACATGATTGTATTATGGCGTCACCGTTTCAGTTTAATAGCTAGGACGGCGGCGCTGTCGGTAGCTTAGGCATTTTCTCGAATCTCAAGAACTGCGGTTATGGTGTTGTTATGGGGTTTTACTATCATACCGTCTTCATCTGACACACGTATATTCAATTGATGTATGTGCGTGGGTTTTAATTTTTTATATATGGGGTATGGAGGTGTTATGGCTACAACACCACCAGCTGTGGTTGGGATGATCGCAAACAGGGACGAGGGAGCACCATCAATATAATTAGAGCTGGTCGAGAGTTGGTTGAGATAAATATAAATCCATTTCGGGAGGGGAATTAAAGATTTTACCGGTCTGGCTCCCTCAAATCTTCCAACAAACCCACCAATAACATCAAAGCCCAGAACCTGGAGTAAATCATGACTGAAAACTATACGGTCATAGGATGAACCACTTGGGATATTGATTGTGACCAGACCAGTTTCTTTATTCATACCGAGCGTTAGACCGGGAATCGCGTCCATTATAAATGATGATAGCCGTTCAAACGTATACAACCTAGAAGGAAACGTAATCATTTTTTCATCTTCATTAACCGTTCTCCACAAAATTTTAGCTGATAAGCCCACGTTTTCATAGCCAACCTCATAATGGAGTTCTCGGAGGGCGACATGGAGCTTGCCGCCTGTATTGTCTAAAGGCGAATGGAGAGTCGTAGCTTTTTCATTTTGAAGTTGAGTCAGTGTAATAAACATGATTGTATATAATGGCGTCACCATTTAAGTTAAATTGCGATGTGCAGTACCAGCCTGGGGTGCAGGCCGGCGCAAAAAATGTGCCGCAACTCGTCGTAGCCAACGTTCAGATAGAACGATCTAGCATTCCCGGCGAGTTTGATTACAAATGGTTTGAGGCGCAGTACCCCGACGTGTTCGAGAAGTATCGTCTGCCGCGGGTGACCTCGGACGAAGTTGTCAAGGATTGGAGGTCAAGCCCTATGAAATTTTGGCAAAACAAGGTCAACTTTGCAGCATGGTGCGCTACCACAGGGTGCGGTGACTCTCTAGAGGACCATATTAACTCCGAGAACCCGATGGTGCGATCGCTCTATCGTTTCCATGTGTACTACCAGATCCGCAGGATTCTTGAGGAGATGCAAGTGCCGCTCCCACAGGACGACACGTGGGATGCCTTTGACACCCCCTACAACCAGAGGGTGTATGAACGAATCTGCGCGGAGTTTGGTATCACTCAACACACAGACTGGCGACAAAAACTTAGCGAAAATAATGGGCTTGGAACGCCATATCGCTGGTATTATGGAAAGGTGCGACTTATCAAACAAGTGAGTGACATGATGAGAAATATCCTTGAACCAAGCAAACGCCTGACGTCAAACACATATTGGAAAGACCTCATGTCGTTTTCAGCATCTGGTGTCGCAGGAAACCCATATGTTGTAGACTATATAGACCACGGTGATGTTGGAGAAATGGCCCGGGCGACGTTCATACTCGGCAAGTCGGAGGGATTTACCCAGGCCGGGGTTGAAAGAATCAACGATTCTATTCGCAAATACGTCTGGGCCATCCTAGGCATGCAGGCACAGACCCTCACGAGCACCCTCGGCACTGGCACCGCATTTGACGCCCAGAAACAGTTCTTGGCGAATGTTGAAGATGCAGTTGTGAGTCCCGTAGACCTCCCGAGTGCGATAGCGCACTACCAAGACGTAAACTTCGTCTTTGGGATCGATTTGTACATGGCTCCCGCCAACATGGAGCTGCAGATTGGAACCATTCAAGACTACAACAATGTGTTAGTCATCGCGGGACCAGGGCAAAAATTAGGCATCAACACCAATATAAACGCCTCGCCTCCATCACAGTCGGACGATATGGAGGGGCCAGCTGCAGGGCCAGCTGCAGGGCCAGCAAAGCCAGTCGAGGCACCTGTGCGATACAACCAACAACACAGCTGCATCTAGACAAGGCGCCCGTTGCCACACCAGTCCATGTGCCCGTTGAAATACAACAGGAGGTGCAAGCCCACTACGACGGACTCACTGCACTGGTTGTTGTTAGTGTAGCTATTGGCCTCGGTTGGATTGCTTTACGCTAGCCAATCTCGCGCAATGACGAGCAACATGCCGCCGATGGCAACCACGAGTGCCCACAGGTTTTCTGCGAGCCAGCCGGCAGTTTTACTCAAGAAGTTGAGGAGCCAAGATATAATGCTTCCGATGATGCCGGGTAGCGCGGCTGCGGCCTTTCCAGCCAGGTTGGCCAGTAGGCGCCCGAGAGCTTGCAAATGTTTTTGTGTCCACTCTTTTATCCCCAGCGTGGGAGATGGTTGAGGCTTTGGAGATGGTTGAGGCTTGGGAGATGGTTGAACGCCGGTCCCAACGCCGGTAACGGCAAGGACAAAAGTGCTGATGATAAAGCCAAGCGCAGTCAACAAGCTGGCTATGGTGACGCCCTGTTCGCATAACAGAGTCCGCAGCCCCTCGGCCAAGCTCGTGTCTTTGTCCAAGACCCTAGTTACAGTCTCCCGGATTTGGCGGACCTGCGATCGGAGCTGTAGGTCGAGGGCGTCGATGCTTTCTTGGACTGCTGCGAGCTGCTCTTCTCAGTTTTGGATTTCACGCTCGATTTGGTCAGTTCTCTCACTCGTTCCTGGGCGCTCAAGATCTTTGCGAAGATGCGCGATTGTCAGTTGGAGAGAAACTTTTTTGCTCTCTTGCACCGCTTTTGCGCCGCGCAAAGTCTTCATAGCTTCATCGAGTCCTAGAAGCTCTCTAGTAGGCAGGGTGTTTTCCGCGAGATAAGACTCCATTAATAAACTAAGGTCACCACTGCTTGTATCATCGTCATCATCGCTTACTCGGAGAACCGCATCGGCCTTTTCTGCAAGCAAATCGAGCTCGGGATTTCCACTTCCACGACGCAGTGTGCAGTCGTACCCGGGTAGGTTGAGAAAATCTCGAATGGCTTTTGTGCCCCCTGGACCAAATCTTTTGGCAAGTGTGCTCAAGCCCACAAATCTATCAGAGCTTATCCGGACTCTTTTATCACCCTCCGCCCAATAAAGCATTTTACCATCGCCATCGACTTCAAACCGCTCGTATTCAATCCTTGTAGGTTGAAGGGCGTAGTCACGTTTTATCGTATCATAGAAAGACCTTACTAAACGGTCTCGCTGTTCTAGTAGCTCTTCTTTACGGAATTGGCCGATATGGTTACCGTGATCTTCAAGCGTTGCCCCTTCTGAGGGTTCTAAGGTAGGAGGGCCGGGCAAGTCCATAAACGGAGTTTCTTCTTCGTCGGGCCCCCGTTCCTCAGGGTTACCAAAATCGTCCATTTCAAAGCCACCTTCCGCCATGTTGGTTGAAATCTGTGTAATATACAAGCGCAAAAACCATGGCGTCATCAAAGTATGGATGCAAACTGGATCCTTACCGAAGCCTAAAAGAACCGCTCGGGATCAAAGGCATCCGAAAGAGCGTGGTTGTAACCAACAACCCGTCTACCATCGAGTCGGATCATCAGCTCCTTGTCCGCTTTCCCAACCTCTCTGATCAAGATGTGATTGTTCCTGGAACGGCCCGCCTCGCATTTACCATCTCTCTGAACTCGACCGATGAAAACCGAACAGTTGTCCAGAATCTTGGGCAGGCAATTGTAAGAAACACCACAATCAGAATAAGTGGCAATGAGATCATGTCTGTAGACGATAGCGATATCATCAACTGCTATTCCGACTTTTGGAAAACAAAACGAGAGCGCCAGTCTAATGTCTATCAGGGTATTGACGAGGCATCAGGCAACATGCTGAAACTGAGGGTGGATGCTGGAGACGGCAGCAAATCCCAGACAGAAGACAAGGCCATCACAGATGCTTATGGCAACCGATTCGCGATCCCGCTAGACTTTGAGTTACTTGAGTCCCATATGCCATTCTTTCAGTCAGCCTTTGGCGATCAATTGGAGTACGAGCTGACCTTCAACGAATACACCCGCGTTATCAAAGCAACTGGTGATGGCAAGGCCGCCTACGCCATCGACAACATCTCTCTCGAGTTTTACACTGTGAGCGAGCCGAGCCTGGCCCGCATGATTCGCAGTCGGTATGATGGCCGGCTTGCCATCCTCTATGACCACATATTGCACCTTCGCAGGGTTACCTACAACAAGAGTCAGACTCTGTGGAATGTAAACCTGAACGTCCCCGCTCGAAGCTTGAAGGGAATACTCATGTTGTTTGAAGATGCGCAAGCGGCGTATGGCCGAAACACAGAATCTTTCTACAATCCCAAGATTGAAAAAGTCGAGGTCGCGATCAAAGGGCCGCCAAACCAGCTGTATTCCCAAGGAATGCGGGCGCACCAGCAGTGGGATGAGGCCAGGAAATATTTCGCCAGCGGCCCTTCGACAAAGCACCACCCCGACGTGGCTGCAGTCGCCAAAGACCTTGGACTGGCCGATGTAAAAATAGGGGAGTACCTAACGAGCAAGTACGGGCTATGGCTGGATATGAGAACCAGTGACGACGACTCGCTGCACGGCAGTGGCCGTCGCATAGTGAGTGGAGAAATCACGGTCCAAATCACCAAAAAGGCGGAAACGGCAGGCGCATTGAACATGTACCTGTACGTCATCATGGACTCGCAGATCAACATTGAAAATGGACGTTATATCAACGCTCTGTACTAATGGTCACGCGATTATTTGCGGGCAGACTGGCTGCGGCAAAACAGTCTTTACCCTGGACCTCCTCGAGCTACCCAGCTCTTGTGGTGGTAACAGAGACGCGTTTGCGCACATCGTCATATTATGCCCTACAGCGCGCTGGAAGTTACCACGAGCGGCGCTGGGTCTGGACTGACCCGGAGGTTTACATTGTCGACCCCAGCGACAAACTTCACAAATATCTGGGAGTTTTTTATTCGATATTTGCCTGTGAACCAACGTTGTACATCATTGACGACTGCTTGGCCAATAAAGCAGGCGGGGTTCTAGAGTCAAAATTTTGGGGGGGCTAGAACGCCATTATTTTTTGGGGGGGCTAGAAGACCCAGTATTTTGGGTTCTTCTAACACTCGCTTCTGCTATGTCTTATAAGGGGTCGAAAAACATGCACATTATAGCCCACACAACGCGTTTTTCATATAATTGGCGCTTAATAACTGAAAAAATCCAGTATTTTCAAGAATTTTTTTTTTCACTTGCATTTTTTTGGGGGGGCTAGACAAAATTTTGGGGGGGCTAAAGCCCCCCCTAGCCCCCCCCCCCCCCCCCCCCCCCCCCGTAGAACCGCGCCTGCAATAAAGCCCTGACAAAAAAGAAAGATGTGTTGTCAGAGCTTGCATTTTCAGGCCGTCATGCTAATCAATCAGTGTGGGTCTTGACGCAAAAATATAACTCGGTCCTCAAAGACCTCCGTGAGCAGACAAAGTGGATCGCTATCTTCCACTGCAAAGATAGGGATTCCTTCGAAGATTGCCTGCGAGAAAACGATGTAATCCCAACAAAAGAAGAGCGAGCTGCGCTAAGGAAACAGATATCTGCAGCTAAACATGCTAAGCTCGTACTAAAGACTGATCAGCCAGCTGCTTATCAACTGTTAACATAAGCTTATCAACTGTTAACATAAGCTTAACAACTGCTAACATAAGCTTAACAACTATGCTGGAGCTTTGGATGCAGACGGCGACGCTGTTAGCAGTTCTTGCTAATTTTATGTTTAGCTGTTATCTTTTGTTGGAGTATGTTAGACATAAGCGCGTAATGACATACGTGCTAAGTGCTGTCCGCAACATGGCAAACGTGGATGAATTAATCGACCAGCTGTCTCAAGAGGGTGCCAAAGAGAAAAGCACGGGTACCCCTGTAGCGATGACAATCGACACACAGAGACAAGAACAAAAACGAGCCCGTCTGGCGGCAATCGTAGCTGGCGGTACAGCAAAGAAATACCTTGGTAATCAACCCACTCTCGCACAAGTTGACAAGATGACTGATGACGAGGTCTATCAACACTATGGAAGCTATGAGGCGCACCTTGGGGCCTCAATGACAAAAACGCTCGGAGCTTCTGCGCTGCAGATGTATGCGCTGTTTGTGGGCGGAGTTCTACCCATTCCGCCTGAAAATAGGCCCCAGCTTGTCTCAGACCTTTCCGAAGATCCCTTTGTTCAGCATGCACTGACGACTGCTTGCTGTGAGCTATATTATCGCTATGGGATGTACCTAGCTCCGCTGACGGCGGCGATGACCACAGCTAAACACTATCGATTTGGAGAGCAGGTATCTCTTACAAATACGGAAGATGGAGGAGACGACATTGAAATCGATGCCCCCGCAGGAGACAGCCCCGCAAGAACCTGCCCAGGAGGCGACCCCTCCAACGCAAGAGAGGGTGACGATAAAGAACCCGAAGAAAGTCGCGGCTGGTCAAAAGGGCGCGGCGGCCAAAAAAGCAAAACAAGAAGCACTACTTAAACAGCTTCAAAAGGCCAAAGAGGGCCTCCGGCCTTCTCAACCTGCCCAACCTGCCAAACCCCCTGAAACTGCGCATGAAACTGCGCCTGACACAGCGAATTTTAATGTGCAGAGCACATGGATAGCGTTTGCAGTCCTCGCAGCTGTTGCTGTTTGCGCGGCGCTATATGCGAAAAATCTGCGCCCCCTGCTGCTAATAGAGGTGCGCGGGCAAAAGCCGCCCCTGTCTGAATCGAGGCGGGGAAAAAAGTACTATTAGACGAAAAGTCTGACCCCTTTCATATGCAGTAACGCTGCCACCATGTCTACTCCCAGTACAGACGGCAAACAGCTTGCCAATTTGGCATACCACTCCTCCGTTGTGAGTGGGCTCGCAATGGGGTACGCCGCACTTGGCAAAAAAATCATGAAAGGTGCTACGCCAAAATTGGACTTTGTGCCGTACGATGCCGGCATGGTCATTCTGGATGTGGGCCTGGCCATGGCCACCAAGGATATGCTCGTGAAGCAGGGGATACTCCCCGCTGACATATTGAAGTAAACGCTCTTCCTTCTGTATAGCCGTAACAAGATGGCCTCTATAGCGATGCTTGTAGGTTGAGCATTGGTGAACGCGCTCGCGTTCTCAGGGTCAAACTTTCTCTTCTCGTCGTTAAGCGGTTCCAGCGAGGAGACAATAGCCATAGAACTCCAAGATGCACAGGCCGAATGGTCGCGCAAGCAGACTGAACATCTTGACAGGATCAATGAAGAGCTGCGCCGCCAGGGACACGCCATGCAAACTTTCCGTGATGTTGATGAAGCCATCAGCCAATACAATCTTATCACTGCTGGCAGCGGCGTTGTGCTAGCACAGGAACCGGAACCCAGGCTGTCGCCGGAGCAGCGCGATAGAGAAATCGCCTTTGTAGTCGTGGGACTGAGAGCCACTTTGGTCGTAGCCTATATGCTCACCAGGTGATTGCCGAGGCAACCAAATTAAAAAACCCACCTGAGCCCGCCTGTTGGAGACTGATTGGGTTGCTTGAATATCTCGCAGGGCATGGCCGCCAGTCCAATGTCTGCTCGCTTGGCAGCAAAGCTGTCTTGCATCTACTATAGCCCCCGCGGCTACTGGAAGGGACTAGCGGCGATTAAAAACCTCTCGGCGGCTGCTAAGATCTCTGAAGAGGCTGCTCGGGCTTGGCTTACAAAGCAGGCAATTTGGCAGATCTACCTCCCCGCTCCGAGGCACGTTCCAAGACCAAAATTCGATGTCGGCGTGCCCAACGAGGTTCACCAAGCTGACCTGCTCTTTCTCCCCCGCGCAAGACATACAAGTACACACTCACCATCGTTGATGTTGCCTCGCGCTATAAGGAAGCTGAACCTCTGGCAACAAAGGAGGCTAAGGAGGTTGCCGATGCCCTGTCTCGCATCTACAAGCGAGGCCCGTTGAGATGGCCCAGGCTGCTTCAGGTCGACCCTGGACGTGAGTTCATGGGTGCGGTCAATCAGCTGCTCGCAAAGCACAACGTCGAGATCAGGCGAGGCCGTGTGGACATTCACCGGGACCAGGGAATCGTGGAGCGATTCAACCGGACCTTGGCTGAGCGGCTCTTTGGGCACCAATATGCTCAAGAGATGAGGCTTTCTGAGGGCCAAAGGTCGACTGAATGAGTGGCCCGGTTGCCCGCTGTAGTTGCTGCCTTAAATGTAGAAGTGACTCAGTTGACTCGTAAACGGCCGTCTGAGGCCATCAAGGCTAAAACGGTGACACAAATGCCCTCCTCCGTCGTTCCAGGCCGCCCCGTTGGCTCTAGTGAGCAAATGATCCCTTCAGACGTTGGTGTTCGCTATCTGTATCAGCCCGGCGAGCTGGAGGGTGGCCGCCGTCATGCCACCGATCCAACGTGGTCCCTGGATGTGTACCGGCTCGGACGCTCGGTGACCGAGCCCGTGCTCTACTATTTGCTGGATGGGCCCGCCCGTGGCTTTGTCCGGGAGGAGCTCCTCGTGGTGCCTCCTGATACCCAGCTACCGCCGGATGGGGTTCTACGGCGTTAGTGGTTCATCTCACATCTGTGTGTCCGTAGGCCAAGGTGTCAACCCCATTTTTTGCGATGGCAGCGCTCTCCGTACTGACCGTTCATCTGGTTATAGTAGAAGACGTACATGAGGTGTTCAGAGAGATCTAGGATGCTCATCCCAACGAACACCGGGCGATTGAGAACCAGTCTGCTCTTGTGGACTTGGATGGCCGCGAGGTCGTCATCAAAGATGTTTGCCCGCACGAAGGCTGGGCTGGCGATAAGGCGCCTGAGTCTGTCCTCTTCATCAGCCCTGACGAGCTTCACGTTGACCCGCTTGCGGAGGTTCTCCATGGTTTTGCCGAAGACGCTGTTGTTCATCAGCTTGTAGAGATCCTTCTCAAAGTCGCCGGTTGCTTTTTTCCGGAGTTCAGTGTTCATTTTGATATAGGGCTCCATCCAGGGGCTTTGATTAAAGGATAGAGCTCTGTAAACCTTTTTTAGGCGCATGCCCATCGACACATAGAGCTGCAGGTTTCAGTAGTGAAGCACGTACCGTTCCTTATTGCGAAGGTTGGGGACCAGCTTCTCAACCTTAGTGGGCGTCGCCCCGGCAGCAAGAAGGTTGTGCTGGTACTCCGACATCCACTCTTTTTGGACCACCATGCGCTCTGGAGCCAACGGATATGCATTGTGCGCATCGTGCAGCTCTTCCGGGTATTGGAGATCCACCTACAGGATGTAGCCATTGGGGCTCTCTGCCGGGTGATCCGCTATCCTCGCGGCGAGCCCATCGCAATCCTCTACCCACCGAAAGCCACCTGTAGGCAGGGGCTGGCTCATCGCCCAGCCATACAGGTTGTTAGCATCGAGGTAGAGGATGTGGCTAGGTTCTTTAGAGGAGTCATATCCCTCGACCAGGGGATTGTTTGCTTTCGCGTACCTCCTCGAGACCATAGATATCCCGCCGCGCATCCCCTTTTCAATGAAGAGGTGCTGGTCATAGTCCGTCAGCAGATCTAGCTTGATTCCCGTTTTCTTGAGCAATGCGTCCCAGGAGAGACCGGGGCTCGTATAGTAGTTGGCGGGATCTAATCCATACTGCCGCAGGCATGTCTTTCGAAAGGTCTCAAAGATGTCCGCCAGAAGTAGGACGTCGGTGCGACAATATAGGTCGCTTTAATCTCCCAGGTTGCGGCATCCGAAGGCCTCCCAGACTTTTTGGGCATGGCCATAATCGGCCTCGCTGATGCGTTCTTCAGAGAGTTTGCTATAAAATACCTCTTTGGGTGGGAGCGCTGGCTCAGCAAAGCACTCCCAGGTGTAGTGAAACTTTCCCGCCTTTCCCATCAGCAACAGGTTGATGCGGGGTCCTGCTTGCTTGCTGAGGCGGTGGATAATAACGCCCTTGTCCCAGCCAAAGACATTAATGGCTAGGTTGTTCTGTCTCTGACCTTCTCGATCATAGAGATGGGTGTCGGGGCTTCGGTCCCCTCGAAGTTTAGACCGTCATCCGTAGGGTATTTAGAGGGCCTCTGTGGGTTTTTCTCTACAAGAAACACGGCAGATCTCAAGGCCCATCGGAGGCAGTTGTCATCTTGGTTTTTCACATTGATAACAACCTTCTTGTTTTTCACCGCTGCGGGTAGTGGGATGTAAGAGCCTCCTCTAAGGGGCTGGTATCTAGCAATGCTCAGCCATAGAGTCAGCACTCTGTCAACCACCCACCCAGAGCCCCTTTGTGTCCATTTCTCAAGGGCCTCCTGGACGACTGGGAAAGATCTGTCGGTTCTCCTTGATTTCACCGGTCTGAAGAAGCGGTTCCTGTTTGTGTCGAAACACAGGGTCTGTATACTCCTCGGAACCATCTGGGTTGTCTTTTCGAAGCTGGACCTTGAGAGCCAGCTGGAACTTTACCCCTTTCAGAGCCTTGATCTCCTCCTCGAGCTTCTTGCAAATCTGGGGGCGCAGACCTTCTAGGAGAGCTATGGGGTCTGCTTCGAGGGGATGCCCCTGGGGGATGTTCAGCTCCAAACCCCACAGAAAACTCCCTATCACCCATGGGAGTCGTCGAAAGACTAAGTCGTCTTTCTTCTCTTCTTGGAACACTTCCAGTATCTCCTTTTGGTAGTCCTGGGTTTAGTGATCGGATCAAACTCCTCCACAATGGCCTGCCTTTTCCTCTCCTTCTTCGTGCGAAGAGGAATGGTTGGCCGATGTGCCCTTGGAAGCAGAGGCTCAAGCAGGCGCCTCTTTACTTCCTTGGGGATTGGCTCATGTAAGATGTTGTTTACCACATCGTGGGCTGGTTCTGGTATTTTAACTTCAGCCAATAGCTGAGCGACATCTAGCATTTCCCCCTCTCTCCCTCGGCGGTCTCCTCGATTTCTCAGCCGCCTGGCCCTGTCCCGCTCTATCTGTTCCGGGGTACGTGCTGCCCATCGTTCGCGCGCGTTGCGGTTTTTACACTCTCGTGCTGCAGCGCTCATCGGCATGGTGCTTCTCTAATTGAAAATCTTTATCGCTGCAAGCCATTTAAACTCTGATCTAAAGGGACGTTACTTTTCACGCCAGGCCCGCACACGACTGCTGCCACCATCACAGGCGCGGCACCAAGCCAAGGCTGTTTTAACCCCTATCCCACAACCTTTACATGCATAAGTTGTCCTGTCTTTTCGAAGTTTAGCCAGGTGAATTTTACAATAGGCTCCAAGGCAACTGCGGCCACAACGCTCCGTAGAGCCTAGAACGAGCCACCGGCAATTGTTTTTACCCTTCATCGTATGCTATAATATAACCCAATAACCCATGTAGTAGTGACCTTTTGACTGTACAATTCCTCTTCGGGTAAATGATTGGTGTTGGTGTTAATCATTAACGCGGCACGCTATAGAGCGACCTTTTGACCGCACACACCCGGTGTGTAAAGCATAAAATCCACAAATAAAAGACCCAACCCTTCTCTCCGGCCGGGCACGACCGGTGCTCGGGCGCGGTGTGCCAGAACCCCCATTGTGTATACTACTGACCTCACTAAGGAAGTGCATGACATAAAAACGACAAATAAAGTCGCCAACAAACTTGGGCGTCAGCAGTTTGACTACCGAAGAAAGAACTTTGGATACAGACACTATTGTGGCCGAACAGCGGCAAAAAACTTAAATGGAAGTCGATCCCCCCCCCCTATCAGAGGGGTTACCCGTCCAGAGGCAACACTGCCCAGGGCCGGGGGAACAAACGGGACCAGAGTACACGCCCGTAACTGCCTCAAGCATAACAGCTGAAAGCAGGCAGGTAAGCAACAATCTCAGTCAAAACCAAGCAAGCTCATTTGTTGCAGGGAGAATTATAGATATTACCTATCATCAATTAACTTCAGACCCAGTTATTTTAGACATAGTGCAGGGACTTCACATTGAATTTGAGTCCCCACCAAAACAGATGTTTATACCGAAGCAGCATGCAATGAACTGTTCAGAGCAGAACATAGTTCAACAAGAAATTGATTTAGCTCTTGGCAAAAGGCTTAGTTGAAACAACAGGGCATGAGCCTGAAGAATTCTTACCAAATATATTTCTGTGCCCAAAGAAAGATGGAACATATCGAATGATATTGAATTTGAAGGCATTAAATAAGCATGTTAAGTACCATCATTTTAAGATGGAAGCTTTGCAGTCTGCTATACATTTGATGACACGAGACTGTTACATGGCGTCTATTGATCTGCGTGAGGCTTATTACTAAGTGCCAATAGCACACGAACATAAAGGAAGTATTTGAAATTCCAATGGGGTAATACTATTATTTTATCAGTACACCTGTCTCCCAAATGGGCTTGCTTCAGCTCCCCGCATTTTTACAAAACTCGTGAAACCCATTTACTCTGCCCTTAGAGGCCAAGGGTTACACTTTCTGTTGCATATATTGATGATTCCTTATTGTATGGAGAAACACTAGAAGAAGAAGACAACAGAACTAATGGCCCAAGCAGGCTTCATTGTGCATGAAATTAAATCGGTCTTTGAACCAACGCAAGAAATATTACCTTTCTAGGATTTGTGCTTAGCTCCACAAACATGATGGTCTCCTTAACAACTCACAAAGCCACAAAACTGAAGGAGAGTTGTCAGAAGTTGACTGCCCAAAAGTCACTTCTCATACGAGAAGTAGCACAAGTTATTGGTATGATAGTATCAATTTATAGCATTTTGTTCAATTATTATTATGACTTTGTTCAAAACAGAAATTTCACCACTTCATTTTGTGATGGGCTCCATACAATGGTCTTTACCTAATGAACTGGTTCCGAGCTTTTGGGCTGACAGTCATATCATTAGTGTTTATAGGCGAGGGCGTGTCCCAAGTATGCCTATTTGCATTGTTTGCGGCTCGGTTAAGGGTAAGCTTAGTAGGCATAGCCCGGCACGCTTTATCGGCGTGGCGTAATTTATGGGGGTCGCTCATTGTAGGGGGCGTTTAGGCCACTGGGGAACAGTATGGACGGGGTAGGCCTACGTCGTGGTGCCCCTTTTAAGTTAGCGGGCAATGTTTATGGTTACGGGCCAGTATGGCCAGGCATGGAGGTAGGACCGTTTCAGTTTGGCAAAGGGAAGTGCGTATTTATTTGTTTGGATGTGCCTATTTTTCAGGAGAGCGCTGAGGCTTACGGAGACGTTGGCGGGCAGGTCGGGGCTTTGTTCAAGGGCCTGTGTTCCGCCTTTAAAGTTTCTCAGAAGTGTTTTGAGGCTCTGGTGGAGGATGGTTGGGATAATGTTGAGCAGCTGGCGGACTTGACAGATGTGTGGAAGGCGCATGTCCTCGCCTTAGCGCCTAACGGAGGCCAGCGAAGGAATCTGGAAAAGCTGCTCCTGCCTGTGGAGGCCGGCCCGCTGGAGGAGCGGCTGCCGAAGAAGATGCATCGTAGTGAAGGACCAGCCTGTCCAAGACACTGCAGCCCACTCAGAGCCGGACAAGGATCAAGAGGCAGGCCCCAGCGGATCGGCGGCTACGGCTGTAGCGGCTTCAGCATCAGGTCAGAGCGCTTCCGGGACTACTACTTCCCAAGTACAGTCCTAGTCTTTTGTCATAACCTAGTGTGTGCAGCCGCAGGGGGTACGTTTGCGGCGTTTGCGTTCAGGCATGGGTCAATTTGGGGTGAAGCCCCGTTCTTCTAGTGGTGATGATTTTACATGGGAAGGGGAAGATCAAACACCTGAAGTGAAGGGGAACCAAGCGTCTTTTGAGGAAAAGGTGAAACACCCCGGTCCACGTTTTGTTGTTGATGTTAGAAGGGGAAACGCCCCGTTTCGCATTTTGATGATGATGTTTGGAGGGGAAACGCCCCGTTCCACATTTTGATGATGATGTTTGGAGGGGAAACGCCCCGTTCTACATATTTGATAGTAATGTTTGAAGGGGAAATGCCCCTTTCCACATTTGTTGGGATGTTTGAAGGGGAAACGCCCCGTTCCACATTTTGATAGTAATGGTTGAAGGGGAAACGCCCCTTTCCACATTTGTTGGGATGTTTGAAGGGGAAACGCCCCGTTCCACATTTTGATAGTAATGGTTGAAGAAGAAACGCCCCTTTCCACATTTGTTGGGATGTTTGAAGGGGAAACGCCCCGTTCCACATTTTGATAGTAATGGTTGAAGGGGAAACGCCCCTTTCCACATTTGTTGGGATGTTTGAAGGGGAAACGCCCCGTTCCACATTTTGATAGTAATGGTTGAAGAAGAAACGCCCCTTTCCACATTTGTTGGGATGTTTGAAGGGGAAACGCCCCGTTCCACATTTTGATAGTAATGGTTGAAGGGGAAACGCCCCTTTCCACATTTGTTGGGATGTTTGAAGGGGAAACGCCCCGTTCCACATTTTGATAGTAATGGTTGAAGGGGAAATGCCCCTTTCCACATTTTGATGGTGATGTTTGAAGGGGGAAAACCCTGTTTCAATAGCACTCCGCACTAATGACGTCACAAAATCCCCGGCTGTCAGACAAACAATCCATGTACAATTCTTATTTATGTTTGTTTGTTTTTTCTTATTAAATTAAATGTAATGCTGTATGTACGATAGGGGAAGTCTTTTCTTCCCTCTCTTATCTTTTTAATGAATTTTTATTGTTTTAATCGATTTTGATCTTAAACTTGATTTTAATGTTCCTTTTTTCTTAAATTCTTGTTTACCTTTATTCTTGCCTGTTATATTTGTAATTTCATATATTTGTTGTTTGGAGTTGACTGCCTGTTGGTATTAGTGATTAAGTTCGCTTTCTCAACTCCTGTCATCTTGTCATTATGTGTATAATTGTTTTGTTTTTGTTTTTGTCTGCTGTGATGATGACGAATAAAATAATAATAATAATAATAACAAACATTGTCTCACACGCGTAGTGTACATGGACGCGCACACACACACACGTGCATGGTTGCAATGTTTGTCTGAGATCCGGTGTATTTTTAGCGTAAGTGCGGAGCGCTATTGATTGTGGTGTATGTAGGGGAAATGCCCCGTTTCAATTGATTGTGGTGGATCAAGGGGAAGTGCCCCGCTTCACTTGTTGGTGACATATGAAGGGGAAGGGCCCCGTTTCATTCAATGGTGGTGCATGAAGGGGACAGGACACAGTATGGTCACTGTGGTGTATAGTCAGATATGCTTCCCCAGTAGAGGCAGCATTCGGGCAATGGGTGTAGAGTGTAAATGGTAACCACAATAAATAGCAATACAGTGGCAAAAGGGAAACATTTTGGGTTGGTTCTTTTGAACTGCAGGCCAAATCAGCTTTGGAGGTGCACAAACCCCGTCGCATGGAGCTTTTGAGAGCCTGCACTGAGACGGGCTATGACAGGAATGTGGCATACGTCATGTCCCTGCTGCGCAGATACGTGGACGAGTTCACACCCTATTGGCAGAGGATTGGAAAGAAAAGCAGCTTTATGTCAACCTTCTGTCTGAGTGCACAAAGCATGTAGAGTCTAAGGTGGAAGGGGTGGTCATGTATAATATTTATAAGCCTGTCACAGGGGAAGACTCTGATAAGCGCCTTCGTTTTGCCAGAAAGCACCTGGGTTAAACGGCCCCACCTGGGGAGAATAAGGGGCGTGTGGCCAGCCTATGGGGGCTGAATAGGGGCAAACAAGGGGCTCTCACAGAATGGGTTACCAGATGGGGCGCCTGCCTGGGGGCCAGAAGAAAGGCCACTTTGCCAGAGATGGTAAGGAAATCTTATAGATAAGGGGTCGCATCATGTATCAGAGGGCACTGGGTGGCCCGACAATGTGCGGTGTTAAGGCCAGACCAAAGTGTCGACCCAAAGTGTCGACATCATTTAGGTCGACATGGTCAAAGCTAACCACTTGGGTGTAGGGTGATGGCGGCTAGTGAGAAAAATTTAAAAAACTAGAAATTTGTCTGTCAACTGACAGAGCAAATGACTTTTTCGCCTTTTCTCAATTCGAATTTTTTTGTTCACAGAACGCGCATTCAAGGAAGTATAAAACCTGAAAACAGCATGTTAAATTTCCATTGTGATTTTTAAGCATCAATGTTTTATTTCGTTTCACTATGTATTGTCCGCTTAAAGGATTATTGTGAAGCAAATTAATACCTAAAACTTTGCCACAGATTTCAATCAAAAGTTTGATGAGGTCATAGGTCAAATTTTTAATTACCACATTACTGCCAGAGACTGGCATCGTTGAAACCAAGTTCGTATCTTGCTCCAATTTTAAATTTGACCCTTCCAGTTTTTACCGTTTTTGATCACGTAAGTGTCACGAAACTTCACGCACACGAGAAAAATATTTTAAGGTTGCTTGACACGTTTTTAAAAACAAGAAAGTCAAATAGGATTGAATATTTAAAATTCTGTTAAAAACATATAACTTGTTGACGTCATCATGTTCTTGGGTCGCCCCTGCACAAAGGTTTTTCATTGTTACAATTTGAAGATGATCCAAACTTGAAAAAGCAATAAAGTTGTGTAAGGGGAAAAAACGCATACAAACTGAATGGGCTGTTCAGGTTTAATACTGAACACACAGGGATGGGGTGAACGAACTTTGAGACAACGCACGGGTTGTGCGATGCACAATATACATGTACAGTCGAACCTCGTTAATACGAGGTCGCCGGGACTTACCGAAAATGCTCGAATTAAGCGGGGCCTCGTATTATGCGGGATCCATATTTTGTCAACCAAAATGCACGTGTGTGCAGTACACTGCACATACAGCATGCACTATCCCTCCGGTAACCCATAATTACGAGTTAATTCCGTGTTTACATTTTAGAAGTACTTAATAAATGTGCTTGATAAATTTCATTTTGTTGAATTGTCACGGTTGTAAAAGGGATTTCATTACAATATGTAAGAATAATAAAAACCAAGTAAATAAAAATAATGCAACACGAAAACAACATGAAAATTGCGAGTGGATGACAGCGACGAACGTTAGCACCGCACGTTCAGACAAGTTGGTTGCCAAACAATGTGTGCAGTATGAAGCAATGTGCACCACAGGGAACCAGTGATATTTTGATGGACACGAGAGGGCGCCATTTTAACTTAAATTAATAAGTGCGTTCGTGGTTTTTTGGGGGGTTTTTTGACACGGATTATTTTTTTTAAGATGTCGGGTTTTTTAGCAGTCCAACATCTGTCTTTTTTCCCCTTCCCTTCATGTAGCCAATCACAAAATTTGCGCTATGTCGGCACTTCGTAACGGAGACCAATGCGGAAGCATTGCATGAACGAAACCCATGCTGCAGTTTAGCCACATTATATCCGATCACGTGCATGGTGACCACGTGTAGCTGTAACATCGGCCGATCGGTCGGGCCGCAGTCGGATCGTATCGGTCCGTTCATGGAATATTATTTTGTTCGGATACATGTTGGCTACACTTTGAAGAATTTGTTGTGACCAAAATCCTTCTTACACGTCATCAGCAAGGTAAAATTGTCTGGAAATTAGCGTGGACTTTGTTTGATTTTTGAAAAAAAAATGAAGACGTTTTTCTCCTTACGAAAACGAATCGACAAAATGGAAGACCTCGCCGTTTTCCTCGGGCGGGTTTTGACTTTCGTGACAGCCAAAAAACCCACGTGGATCACGCTCAATAAAAGAAAATACTATGGGCCGTACGTTGTCTGTTTTTTGTTTACACTTTCCACTGGGCAAGCCGCTGGTAAAACCGCAGGAGGGGATTAGTGGGCATTAGCGCTGCGGTGAATTTAGCTTTCGGTAACATGAAACAACGACGACTTGATGGTGGTGGGATTTTCTTAATCTGTACAAAGAAATCCGAAAATCGATTCTAAAAGAAGCCAGATTAAAAAATCCTTGTATTAAATGGGTTGTTTACAATGACTTCCACGCAACTGGGTCAGCCCAAAACGCTCGTATTAAAAGGTTTTTCGTATTATCAGTGCTCGTATTAAGCAAATATTTCCCCATAGAAACGTGCACAACTCGGTCGGGATCGGCGTGATATGCTCGTCTTAACCGAGATCTCGTCTTAAGAGAGCTCGTATTAATGAGGTTCGACTGTACATGTACATTGCACAGGTTGACGCACGTGGTTTGGACAAGTACATGTACACGTGTACATGTGAGTTGTGTTGTTTAATTCGCCGCGTTCAAGGCACAGTTAATTCGGGGTGTCCAAATACAATTTCAAGCCTATCGCAGGGCATGTCCAAGCTCACTGATCACATAGAAACATAAATATACCACAGAACTATCTCTATCCTGCTATTTCTAGGAAAATCAAGATTGCATCTCTTATGGTTGATTTTTAAGCTTTTTTAAAGAAAAAAAATGGTTTTTCCATTGTAACTTCCGGACTGATGACGTCGTCAATCTAAATCTTGGCACCATTGTTGTCTGGTTGAAGCTCATCTTAAATATATATTTTGGAGCAATTACCTCAAACTTCGCCACAGACATCAACTAAAAATGCATTTTTGAATTTTTTCAACTTGTCGCTAGAGGGCGCTCGAATGTTTGATGACGTCATCAATCAAATTGGTAAACACCTCATTACTGCCAGATACTGACATCGTTGAAACCAAGTAAATATCTTTCTCCAATTTTAAATTATAAGACATTTCCTGTTTTGACGTTTTCGACCGGAAGTAAGGGTCACGTGACTTCACGCACACGAGATAAAATTAAGATCTAGGGTTACTTGACACATTTTCAACTAAAAAAAGGCAAGGGAAAGTACGGTTGAATTGATATTGATTTTTGAAGATTAAAACCTATCCATTTTTGATTGCTTGTAATATGACACCTGATGACGTCACGATGACGTCATTCTTTATGGTGATACTCTGTCATAGGATCTATGACTCTTCAAAGTTTAGTCAAAATCAGAGATTGTTTAATTGCTAAAAAGGCGAACGGAAAAATGTAAATTTATTCTTGGAAAACGTGTACAAAGTGAATGGGACAAAATAAATATTCAAAAAATAAAAATAAATATTTAAAACTGCTTACGTGAAACCTCTCATCAAGAAACCTAACCTTCCCGCCAATGATTTCAAGAACTACAGGCCGGTTGCAAACCTGATGTTTACTTCCAAGGTGTTGGAACGAGTGGTTGCGTCGCAGCTGAAATCGTACTTGCAAGAAAACGGTTTATTCTCAGATGCTCAATCGGCGTATCGTCAGTACCATTCTACTGAAACCGCCATGTTAAGAGTCATCAATGACATTCTTTTGGCCCTTGACGCAGGGAATGAAGCAGCTCTTGTGCTACTTGACTATTCAGCCGCGTTTGATACCATAAATCACGAGACCTTCTTCAAGCGCTTACAAGTCAGATATGGCATTGGTGGAACAGTGTTGAATTGGTTTAGGTCTTATTTGAATGACCGTTCACAAGCCATTGTCATCGACAAAGTTGTTTCTGACTCATTCACACTTCCTTGGGGCACACCTCAAGGTTCGGTTAAGGGTCCACTAGACTTTGTTATGTATACTGGACCTTTGAGTGACGTAATTGGCGCACATGAAGGGATTCGGCATGTCATTTACGCGGACGACACGCAGGTGTATTTGGTCATGAAGTCCTCCGAACATACAGATGCTGTTAGGAAACTGGAAGCGTGTGTTGCTGATATCCGTGCTTGGGCAATTGCGAACAAGCTGATGTTGAATGATCAAAAAACCGAAGTGGTGCACTTCTACTCTCGTCATCGTAAGGCATCCACGTTGCCTGACCTCAGCATTGGTGATGCAGAGATCAAAGCATCTGACTCCGCCAAAGATCTGGGTGTTATATTGGATAGCACACTTGATTTATCACAACACATTAGCAATATCTGTCGTGCTGCCTCGTTTGGGATCTACAAAATCGGGAAGATCAGAAAGTATCTGGATCAAGTCGCAACAGAACGTTTAGTTCATGCATTCGTCACCTCTAGGTTAGATTACAACAACAGTCTTCTGTATGGACTTCCAAACTCCCAAATCGCAAGATTGCAGCTGATTCAAAATGCTGCCGCTAGATTGGTAACGCTGACAAGACGTCGGGAACACATTACACCGGTGCTTCGTGACCTACATTGGCTCAAAGTTGAAGATCGTGTGGTATTCAAGATCCTGCTCACCGCGTTCAAAGTTCGCCATGGAAGTGCCCCGAAATACATATCCGAACTGCTAACACCCTACGCACCTGCCCGCAATCTTCGATCTACCTCCCAGGTTTTGTTTGCTCGAGGACCTCGCACAAAGACCAAGTACGGTGATCGCGCCTTTGCTGTTTCGGCCCCTAGATTATGGAACAATCTACCTCGGGATGTTCGCGCTGCTCCAACCATCTCAACTTTTAAGAAGAAACTCAAAACACATCTTTTTAATTGTAACTGATTTTTATTCATTGGTCATATTGGGCAGTTGTCTTGTTTGCTTGTTTCAATAATGTTATAATTTTGCATTTTATACCATTGTAGTTTTAAATGTGGTACATTGCATATGTGTATATATACATATATATATCCGTTTTAATGATTGTAGTCTTTCATGCGTATGTATTCATTCTACTACATGTAATTCGAAGTGATTACTAGATCTAGCGCACTTATATTCTTTGTCTTCTTTTTGAAATAGTTTTAATTTTGAGAATTTGTATTTTTGCATAATACCCGTTTTAATGATTGTTCTCTTGTATATGTTTTTTTTTGCGCATGTTTTAACTTTAGTAACTTTAAGTGATTAACTAGCGCACTCCTCTTTTTGTGTTTTTGTTAAAATAATTTTTAAATGTGGGAAATTGCATTTATGTATGACCCGTTTTAATGATTGTATTCTTGTAGATATATTTTTGCTCATGTTTTAACTTTATTAATTAGACGGTGATTAGCTAGTGTGCTTGTTTTTTTGTTTTTCTTGTTTGAAATAGTTTAATGTCGTAAACTAATTTTGTTTTATATTTAACCGTTTTATAATGGTTGTCTTGTATTTCCTTATGTTTAATTCTAGGTGTTTTCTCTGTACAGCGCTCTGAAACTTCATGGGTTATTAGCGCTTTATAAATGTAATTAAGTTAAGTTAAGTTAAGTTATTCAAAAATCTATAAAAAATCACGTGATGACGTCATCATTGCTTTTAGGATCATCCTTGCATTAGGGTCCTTCATTGGTATAAGTTTGATGATGAACCGAACTTGCAAAAGTACTTAAGTCGTGCTTAGAAAAAACGTGTACAAATTCTCATAGACTTTTGGAGAAGAAGAAGAAGAAATGAGAGAAAAAAAAATCAGAACAAAAAGAATAACTTTTTCGCACTCGAAAGTGCGAAAAAGTCAAAAATTTTAAAAAGGAAAAAAAAACGGAGGTGAATGTCGTGGCCCATTTAATGGCAAATGTTCATGAGCTTTGAGTTATCCCAGTGGGCTGAGGCATAGCCTCTGTGGCGGGCTGTATTTGTCAGACGCTTTTGGGGACGAGGCGTACATGAAGGCACTGAGAGCTTTGTATGTAACGTAATACATGCAGTCGCAGTTGGGTTATTTCGTCAACCTGAAGAAGCGCCAGCTCAAGCCGGTTACCAGTATGGTCCATCTAGGGTAAGGGATATGCTCGACCTCCTTATCGTTTTGGATACCTGATAAGAAGAAGAAGGTCTTTGCAGAGCTGAGGGAAGACATTTTGGCCGAAGGCAGGGTATGTTTAAAGACGGTACAACGGTTCGTTGGAAAATGCCAGAGTTCTGTGCTTGTGTTCCCAGCAGCTCGTCTCTTTGTTAGGGAGTGTTGCATTTTTACATCCCAGCTGGACGACATCGCCCCGGTCCCGCTGACTCGATCGGTACGCGAGGAGATCTTGTTTTGGCGGTTTGTCGATTCGGTTTCCCAGCCGATACCTTGGCGGCAGGAATGTCACTTAAGGTTGCAACTCAACTCGGACGCATCTGGCTACAGATGGGGTGGAGTGCTGGTGGAAGGAGGTGAGGGCACCGCCTTTGGGGATTACCGGTATTGGTCGCCGGAAGTTCAAGGGTCGGAGGATATTTGCTACAAGGAGTCTCTGGCCCTTTATTTTGTCCTCATCTCAGTTAAATATTCAAATGACTGTCAAATGCCTAATTAATTAAGAATTAAAAAAAAACTCAACGTTAGGATTAACTTCAGCTGAAGCTTTCATAAGACACCTCATATAAGCTGATCAGAAAAAGATTAGAATATGATATCGACTAAACAAATTTAGTACACAAAGCCATGGAAGCAGGGCCGATGAAGTAAAATAAAAACCAGCACAAAAACTAAACCTGTTCCGACATCAGAAATGTCGGAACATACACATGTATTCCAATGAGCATGTAAGATCACACATAAAGAAAGTTTAAGAATAGCGTGAACTCCTCTAACGTTACAGACATGTTTTCTTACAAAGACACGCTTCAGAGGTTTTGGGAGTATTTATTGGGCCGAAGATAGGCTCATTTACATTTTCATCAATGGCGGAACATCAGACCGTATTACGTGGGACAATACTACAAAGTGAGTCTTGACAACTACTCAACTAGGGCAAAATATAATTTAACTCGAGACAAGTTGCAGGAGTCCAAGGTTTGTTAAACACCCATGTCATCTTGTATGTATGGCTACACAATTTGCAGACAATTATGAGTCAACTGTTTACAGGAAAATTTGTTAAAATGTATCTTTTGAAAAACATTTTTGTTCATTCAAGTTTTATTTAAAACTAGAACAGCGAAACTGTCATGGCTCGCTGCAGCCTTACGTGCAGTTACAAACATGAAAGCAAACACCCATCCATCACACACACACACCCATCCAAAATCCAAAAAAAATTTAACATTTTGAAACAATAGAAAAAACTTCAACATTTTGAAACAATAGAAAAAACTTCAACATTTTCCATTTACAATAATAACAACATTATTTTAAACAACGCACCCATCCCCCCAAAAAAATTGGGGGTTTAAGTACATCCTAAAAACTTTAACATTTCACGCGGACGGCCGAACAGGCCGGATGGGCGGACGGGACGAACGGTACTACTACATAGGCTTCGCTTTGCTTCGCAGCTCGCCAATAAAAAATCAACAGAAAAAAACAAAATCTCCCTTGACATAATTTTCATACAGAATTAAATATGAAATGCTTTACATAATTATTTCCATGGATATTTGTCAATTTTAATAAAGTAACATCAATGTATGGACTTACTTTGGCAGTTAATGCCTGACCATCCTGATGCACAGCCAGTATCACATGTACCAGTGTATATATCACATGTTCCTGACTGACAATGACACATCTGACTGCATCCAGCACCAAACGTTCCAAAAGAACAAGCTACAAGGACAAAAACAGAGTGTACACATTTCTTTGAATGATTCTATATGCACAGGATTCCATATTAACATGTGACTCTCTGATGAAAGTTCTGGCAATATATATAGCTGTTAAGCTGTCTCAAACATGAAGCAGATCATAATGGATGCCAGGTATAGAATATGTATAACCGTAGATAATATGAGCATGGGTATATAAAGATACATCTTTCCCCTGAAAAAGAAGACATCAAAAATGCAGTCCCATCTGATCATTTTTTAAGTGTTCAGCCTGATTCAAACTTGAAGATTTGCAAAAGCAAATATGAAGTGAATTTTGGTGATGCAACAATCACATTTTGTATCCTGATGAAATGGTAATTATGCGTACATTTATCAAGAAATAAAATTCCCAGATCATGTTTAACCTGCAGACAGAACTAGATCCGGAGAAACATCAAGAAGCACCAGAGGGGAGGTTCCACATCTTCATCCAGGACATTCTGGGTGGCATTTGACATAGAGGTCTGGTAATACAAACTGATTCCATGTAGCTATCTCTCATACAGTATGTGGATCAGTTTGCGGAAACACCATGTAATAATCATTCGTACTTTCGCACCTCTATATCGTTTGCACTTCTATATCGTTCGTACTTCTCGTAATTAGGTCTCAACATTTCAACTAGTCTGCTCTAGTCCTCATCAGGAGACGATTGAAATGAGGGATGTGAGGTCCTTATATGTGATTCCTTGGGATTCTGTTCCGTGGAGGAGCTTTGTGATTGGTGCTCACTGGAGTGAGAGGATCCGATGTGTGGAAGGGCTTTTGTGATTGGTGCTCACTAGTGCTGTGCTTTTTATTCAGATATAGAGTAACCCACACGGATTGAACGTTTCCGTTTACTAATTTTCAAAAAAGATTAACCGAAACCAACACCAAAAAAATATGGACTCACCGTAGCTCACGTTTGGTTCATGCTAAAAAAAACATAACAGTCGTTTATTTTGTCCATCCGCCAAGTAGAAACTAGCTTTGACCAAGGCTATGAAGCTGTTCACGGCGAGCGTTTAGGGGCACCCGGCCGGCCGTACTGTCCCCATACGTACGTACCGCGTACCGAGCCAGCTAGCTGCACGCATACGTACAGTATCCGCCCCCAGTTAATTGAGACTGGATCATAGCCTTGACGCAACCGTCAGTCTTTACATTTTCTTTACATTTTCGGCCAATATTGGCCAAAGATTTTTTTATGTGCATATATAAAACGGTATCCAATCAAACTGCGTGATCTTTGACCGGATATGCATATTCATGAGTTTTTCACTGTGTGTAGGCCTACGTGTAACACATGACAATGGTAAGGCATGTCAGTACATGTACATGTATATTGTAGCGTATACAAAACAATGGTGGTGTCGGGACTCGACTCGTTCGTTTATCCGAGAAGTAAATGTAAATCTCAACTCTGGCGTCGATAAGTTACAAATTGAGGATTTTCCACCTGAGTAGCGGACTGCCCTCCAGTACTTTCTTGAAGGACACAACGATTTGTGCAGTACTTATAAATATTCATTTTTCTCGACAGTCGTTATCCAATGAGAGAAGACTGTTTACCATAGCGGCTATAATTATCATAATAATCAAATCGCGCTTGCGTCAAGGCTATGATCCTGGCTGAACCGGGGCCGGCGGTTACTGTACGTATGCATGTGTGCGTGGCCGGTTTTGTGGGTGCATGTATGGTACATCCGTACAGCTCAGCTAGCGCGGTACGTACGTACCGCGCGGCCTGGTGCCCCATTCTGATCGCTCGCCGGGAACAGCTTCATAGCCTTGGTCAAGGCTAAGTAGAAACACACGTACTGTTCATATATTTGATCTAAAGAAACATTGTAAAAAGACTTCCGATCGAGATCCCCGTAAAATATTCTGACCATCCTTCTCGTTCTACCTCCATGTTGAAGATGTTCCAAAGTAGGCTTACAGTCATGACGCGTCAGTTGCATTTTCCTGACCAACAAAATCTTACTTGAATTTCAGTCGGTTACTTTGTCCATATGTCTAGGTAGAAACACACTTTTACGAACTTATTCTGAAAATATATCGCGCAAAAACCATCCGAAAGCGACGATCACTTTGGAGAAGACGTAAACAGTCAGAACACTGTCTGGAAATTTCAATAACTAGTACCCAAGCCCAACGTTATAGCCGGCGGCGTAGCTAGGTTTTTTTCAGCAGGGGGGCACTGGGGGGCACCCAGAATTTTTTCAAAACTGGAGTTTTGCAAAATATGAGAAATGCGGGGGGGGGGGGGGGGGGGGGGCGGATCCAGCGGGCCGTGGGGCAACCTTTTCTTTAAGCAAAAAAACAAAAAACAGAAAAAAATAAATAAAAGGGAAACAGAAAGACTCCAAAGGAGCTGAAAAAGACGGGGAAGACAACATTAGCTAGCTTTGATCGCCCCGAAACGCATCCGTCGCTATTGAACTGGCGTATTTTATTTCCACGCTCCTTGGAAAATCACAGATAAGCGCGAAGGCCTTGCGGCCGGGGTCCAGGGCCCGCTTAAGGGCCCTGGAAGCTCAGGGGTTCTAGATATTCTTTGGTGCAATCTGAGCCTTATTTTGGAAGCAATTGTTCCGATAAATTTATTCATTTATTTATATAATTACTTCATTATTTCTTTTTAATCCAACACTCTTGAGCGGGAGAAATTCAATCTGGGGACCAGACTAACTAGCCAAACCAGACAAAATGGCAGATGGGCTGTTTTGAAGTTCGCAACCGTAAGCGCGTAAGAAAATTGCATTTTTACACCGAAATGTTGCACAGATTTTTTCACTGTAGGGTTTTAAGGGCTCAGGAACATTTGCTGATAGTAAAAAATATCAATAGCACTTTGGTTGTCACATATCGTGTGTGCCCTTTCGACCATAGTCCGGTTTACAGATGCTTCAGCTGATGGAGGATGGAATGACCGCGCATTGAGGTATCGGTCAGTGTGTGTTGGTTTCCTATAGACCGTGTGCCCTAGGGAACCATCACTCCTCCTTGTTATGAAAACATCCAGGAATGGTAGTTTTCCTGATGTCTCTGTTTCCATGGTAAATTGGATTTGTGGGTGTTGGCGGTTCAGGTGTTCCAGGAACTCATTGAGTTTGCTGTTGCCATGTGACCAGATGATGAAAGTATCATCGACATATCGAAGCCACAGTTTCAGTTTGAAACTTGAGGTTTGAATAGCTGTTTGTTCAAAGTCTTCCATGAAAATATTGGCAAGGACTGGGGACATAGGGGATCCAATCGGTGTACCAACTGTTTGCTTGTAAAAGCTGTCTCTCCATTGGAAGTATGTCGAGGACACACATGTATGTAGTAGATCATGGATCTGATCTAGCGTTAGGCTGGTTCGTTCTGCCAAGGCTTGGTCTTGTTGAAGACTTGTCTTGGTGATAAGACATGCTTCTTCGGATGGAACATTGGTGAATAATGATTTGACATCAAAACTCACTAGTCTGTCATTGGGTTCCATTTTAGTTCCTTTTATTATTGGTATGAAATCGGCCGAATTAGGAACGTTGTGTGGTGTGTTGCCAACCAGTGGGTTTAGTATCTGTGTAAGGTATTTGGCGAAGTTGTGGGTCGGGGAACCTCGGGAGGATACAATCAGTCGGAGTGGGATTCCTTCCTTGTGGATCCTTGGTTGGCCAAAGAAACATGGGCATGTGGATCTAGTGATATTCGGTCGAGGAGGTTCGGAGTTTTTGAGTGTCTGTACCACTTGAATACGTATGTCATTTGCCTGTGTTTTGGGAAGCTTCGAGATCGTAGGTTCAATGGCTTGAATGAATTCTTCCACCTGGATTTTTTTGGCTGCTGTGGCAAAGTTCATACCCAATTCCAGTACTTTCGATTCGGTATCAGACAATTGGCGTTGGCTGAGGTTGACCACAGAGTTTTTGGTGGCTTTAGCCATCCTCTGACCTCTTCTTCCTCTGTTTGCCAATCAGAAGTGTGAACTTTCGGATTTGTTTCTTTCTAGTGGTTTCGAATACGTGTTTATTGGTCTTAGCCGTTAGGGTGGCAATTGTATTGAAGTACTTTGTTTGCATCGTATCGAGTAGGACTGTTCTGGACTTGGCTATTTCTTGGTCAGTTTGGAATAGCTGGTATCTGGTTGAGGCAATTTGTTTTCGCAACAGGGCTAGGCTGGTTAGACCAAACTGATTCCATGTAGGAGCCTAACTCTCATACAGTAGTTCATATATTCCTTACCTGTATCACAGTATGTTCCCATGTAGCCTGAGATACAGCTGTTCCCATATGGGTCTGGTAGACCAAACTGATTCCATGTAGAAGCCTAACTCTCATACAGAAGTTCATATATTCCTTACCTGTATTACAGTATGTTCCCATGTAGCCTGAGATACAGCTGTTCCCATATGGGTCTGGTAGACCAAACTGATTCCATGTAGGAGCCTAATTCTCATACAGTAGTTCATATATTCCTTACCTGTATTACAGTATGTTCCTATGTAGCCTGAGATACAGCTATTCCCATATGGGTCTGGTAGACCAAACTGATTCCATGTAGGAGCCTAATTCTCATACAGTAGTTCATATATTCCTTACCTGTATCACAGTATGTTCCCATGTAGCCTGAGATACAGCTGTTCCCATATGGGTCTGGTAGACCAAACTGATTCCATGTAGAAGCCTAATTGTCATACAGTAGCTCATATATTCCTTACCTGTATTACAGTATGTTCCCGTGTAGCCTGAGATACAGCTGTTCCCATATGGGTCTGGTAGACCAAACTGATTCCATGTAGAAGCCTAACTCTCATACAATAGTTCATATATTCCTTACCCGTATTACGTATGTTCCCTTGTAGCCTGAGATACAGCTATTCCCATATGGGTCTGGTAGACCAAACTGATTCCATGTAGAAGCCTAACTCTCATACAGTAGTTCATATATTCCTTACCTGTATTACAATATGTTCCCTTGTAGCCTGAGATACAGCTATTCCCATATGGGTCTGGTATACCAAACTGATTCCATGTAGAAGCCTAACTCTCATACAGTAGTTCATATATTCCTTACCTGTATCACGGTATGTTCCCATGTAGCCTGAGATACAGCTGTTCCCATATGGGTCTGGTAGACCAAACTGATTCCATGTAGAAGCCTAACTCTCATACAGTAGTTCATATATTCCTTACCTGTATCACGGTATGTTCCCATGTAGCCTGAGATACAGCTATTCCCATATGGGTCTGGTAGACCAAACTGATTCCATGTAGGAGCCTAATTCTCATACAGTAGTTCATATATTCCTTACCTGTATCACGGTATGTTCCTATGTAGCCTGAGATACAGCTGTTCCCATATGGGTCTGGTAGACCAAACTGATTCCATGTAGAAGCCTAACTCTCATACAGTAGTTCATATATTCCTTACCTGTATCACAGTATGTTCCCATGTAGCCTGAGATACAGCTATTCCCATATGGGTCTGGTAGACCAAACTGATTCCATGTAGGAGCCTAATTCTCATACAGTAGTTCATATATTCCTTACCTGTATCACAGTATGTTCCCATGTAGCCTGAGATACAGCTGTTCCCATATGGGTCTGGCAGACCAAACTGATTCCATGTAGAAGCCTAACTCTCATACAGTAGTTCATATATTCCTTACCTGTATCACAGTATGTTCCCATGTAGCCTGAGATGCAGCTATTCCCATATGGGTTTGGTAGGCCAAACTGATTCCATGTAGAAGCCTAACTCTCATACAGTAGTTCATATATTCCTTACCTGTATCACGGTATGTTCCTATGTAGCCTGAGATACAGCTATTCCCATATGGGTCTGGTAGGCCAAACTGATTCCATGTAGAAGCCTAACTCTCATACAGTAGTTCATATATTCCTTACCTGTATCACGGTATGTTCCCATGTAGCCTGAGATGCAGCTGTTCCCATATGGGTCTAGTAGACCAAACTGATTCCATGTAGAAGCCTAACTCTCATACAGTAGTTCATATATTCCTTACCTGTATTACAGTATGTTCCCATGTAGCCTGAGATACAGCTGTTCCCATATGGGTCTGGTAGGCCAAACTGATTCCGTATAGAAGCCTAACTCTCATACAGTAGTTCATATATTCCTTACCTGTATCACGGTATGTTCCTATGTAGCCTGAGATACAGCTATTCCCATATGGGTCTGGTAGACCAAACTGATTCCATGTAGAAGCCTAACTCTCATACAGTAGTTCATATATTCCTTACCTGTATCACAGTATGTTCCCATGTAGCCTGAGATACAGCTATTCCCATATGGGTCTGGTAGACCAAACTGATTCCATGTAGAAGCCTAACTCTCATACAGTAGTTCATATATTCCTTACCTGTATCACAGTATGTTCCCATGTAGCCTGAGATACAGCTATTCCCATATGGGTCTGGTAGACCAAACTGATTCCATATAGAAGCCTAACTCTCATACAGAAGTTCATATATTCCTTACCTGTATCACAGTATGTTCCCATGTAGCCTGAGATACAGCTATTCCCATATGGGTCTGGTAGACCAAACTGATTCCATGTAGAAGCCTAACTCTCATACAGTAGTTCATATATTCCCTACCTGTATCACAGTATGTTCCCATGTAGCCTGAGATACAGCTATTCCCATATGGGTCTGGTAGACCAAACTGATTCCATGTAGAAGCCTAACTCTCATACAGTAGTTCATATATTCCTTACCTGTATCACAGTATGTTCCCATGTAGCCTGAGATACAGCTGTTCCCATATGGGTCTGGTAGACCAAACTGATTCCATGTAGAAGCCTAACTCTCATACAGTAGTTCATATATTCCTTACCTGTATCACAGTATGTTCCCATGTAGCCTGAGATACAGCTATTCCCATATGGGTCTGGTAGACCAAACTGATTCCATGTAGAAGCCTTACTCTCATATAGTAGTTCATATATTCCTTACCTGTATCACAGTATGTTCCCATGTAGCCTGAGATACAGCTGTTCCCATATGGGTCTGGTAGACCAAACTGGCTTCCTCTACAGCTCTGGATGGTGTGACCTGGTCCACACTGAAACTCACAATTCCAGCCAAATTTGTGCCGACCACAAGCTGTGAATGATAAGAGATTTAATATGTCATAGTTACATTTCAATGTTTGACATCATTGCAATATGGCACAGTTATTTGTTGCAAATCAATGTGGTTGTCATTTGTAATGACTATATTTACATAGATAATCAAACTTCTTGTGAGAAAGTTCCATATTCCAAGTCATATACATATGCCAGGTTTGCCACTATTGATTTTTGGAATGGGAGTGAAATTTCATCAACGCTGCCTCAAAAAGGCAAGGACCTGATCCTCACTGTACTGTCACATATCCCAATACAGTGTTGATCACAGCATACATGTACATATTGCATAATGTATGATGTACTGACTATAAGCTTACCAGTGTGAGGCAGTGTGGTCAAGCTAAGATGTAGCCAGCCCACTCTACAGACAGACGGTCTTTTCATCATAAATGTAAGGGCAATACAATCTCACATCATCACATACTCCCCCATTGTAGCATATATCACATATCCCAGTACAGTAAATAAACAGACCAAAAAACAGCCCTACTGACAGACAGCCCTACTGACAGACAGACCAACAGACAGACCGCCAGGACTGAATTTACATCTTACCATTCAAGCAGTGTGTTCCTGTGAATCCTGGTGCACAGATGCATTCTCCTGTCACATCATCACATACTCCTCCATTGTAGCACAAATCACATATCCCTGTACAGAATTGACCCCACTTGCCTTCTACGCAACCTGAAATAACCAGAGCAATGTATGATTCTTGAACGTGTGATAAATTGAATGGTATGTCAGGTAGTTGGTTTCAGCAAAAACTAAATCAGGATAACAACAGATTTCCACTTCTCCTGCAAATAGCCAGTGCATCAGGCCAGAATGTTGAGCTAAATCAAAACGCGTGTAGACTCTTCCATAATGGAAAATCATAGTTAGTGACAAAATTGCTTTCCTTTTTTTTTTCAAATCTTTCAGCTGATCAAATTAAATGTCTGGATAACAACACAGTTATTTATACGTTATGTGGCTTCTGACTGTTAATTAAGACGAGCAATCAACTTTTATTTCATGTACAACATAAGGAATGCTAACCCAGTTGACCCTCAATCAGATAGCAATTCTTTGATTTCTTTCAGTCACACTTTCTTAGTTTACAATAAACTAATTTAAAAATATACCAAGTCAGTTTCTTTGATAGTTCCAGTCTATAATTTCCATATGTTCAGTTAAATACCGGTAATTCATAATACTCAATATACACAGTAAGTTCTCTTCTCTATGAATTTATTACAGGGATGCAAGTGGCCAAAAAAGAAATCTGAAAACACCCAAGCAAACAAGCTGAAATGTTAAAGTTCCTATTCTTTGGTACAGAGCAGGTGTACAAAAATGTTGAAATTCTGATTTCAAATTTAAACAAAAATTCTGAAATCAGATTTTAAATCTGAACTCTCACATCCCTGTTATTGCTGAATTCATTTAATGTATTTTCATTCAATGTTGACTTACCTCTGACTATGAGTCTAATCATACTGAAATGATTATCATCGAGTCTTGCAGCAGACTGTATGACAGCATATAAATCCCCATCCATGACATCAGTAGATGGTAATGTGATGGAATACCCTGCTTGCTGACTCAACATGGTGAATACTACTCCATTCCTGATACGACGCCATAAAGGTGAAGTACCCAGGTTATTATAAGATGCAACAGTTAGAGTCACATCTTCTCCTTGGTTGATTGTCCTTGTCACCAGTCCATTATTTGACACAAACTTTCCTGTACATAGATAAAACAAATCACAATAGCTGTCACATAATAATTGCTGAATAATATTAATATCTACTTACAATTAAAGGTAATATCATACTTTGGTTATGAAACCAAAACAGAAATGTTCACAGATTTGCGTATAAATTATGGTGGCGGCAGAAACATAGGCCTACCGTTAAAATTGTTTCGACTGAAATGCTGTATTTATCCAGAATTAGTAAAACAATGACCGAAAATCTTTTTGATCTTTTAAAAGATCAAAAATAAAAGAGAAAAGACTTAATAAATACTGTGGCTGTTTTTCACTGTTTTCTCAAAAAGTGGGCATCGTATGGGACTGAAATTTTTACAGATGACTGGAACTGTATCTTCCTTGATATTTTTGCCCATGAATCTGTATTTCTTTGACAAAAAACCTAAGTATGATATTACCTTTAAGTCAAGCATTTATTGAAATGCTTATCTACTTCGGTGAAGGGTAATATATTATTTGCATAATTAATATCTACAAGTAGCACAATAATCAAAGCATTCTCTACGCCCTTTACATATTAATATCCCTAGTCATCGGGCCATAATTTACATTCCTAAAACCATCTCAGCTCCCTGGTACAGTACAGTACAGGCCCTGGTACAGTAGGGTGCACAGAGGCTAATCAAACCACAAAGCCATCTCTACCCTTACAGTTACCCATTTACACCTGGGTGAAGAGGAGCAATATTTGACAAAGTGTCTTGCCCAAGGATGCAAGCACCACTAACCCATGGCTGGATTCAAACCCACATTGCAAAGTTTTGTCAGTACTTACTATTGATACTATGAATGATGCTAAATACACTTGTTGTATATCCTCTGCTGGTACCTTGACAATAGAACAATCCTACAGCATCATTACTGTTACCAAGAAACCTTGTCACTGATTGTCCATTAGTAGATGAATAACTGCCAGATGGGAGCGCAGTAGTTGATGCAACAGTACTTCCTGGGAGACCAATCTGGAAGGGTCTGCCAAAGCTCACAGTAATACTAGCATCAGGACTACTGCGGAAACAGGTCATACTAGCAGATGACCCAGCACTGTATGGTGTAGGTGTAACCATTGTTAGATGTACTGTGTCACCTGTTGAAATGAGACAATACACATTACACATGTTTATTTGTTCGCAAACATTTGATTTTAATTTAATACACACTTAATAATAATTTGAGTCAGCATATTGTGTTAATTTGATAATAAAAACATATGATTGTGTCGATGATTTTTGTCTTTTCGGACAAAGTTTTTGTCTGTTTCTAGTATTTCTTTCTCTTTCTTTTTCAAAGGCCTATGGGGCCAGTAATAGCTGTCATCAACTATGTCACTATGTATTTGGGTTTGTCCACACTAATGCATACATTTGTGTGACTTTTGGAGAGAACCAAGCACAGGAGTTAGAACAGCAAGTAATTGCCATGTTTTCTCTTTCACTACATCCCATATACTTGTAAGAACATGGCCAGCCAAAAGGTTTGATAGATTTCGAAGCACACGAGATATTACAGAGGATCATCTTCAAGATGTAACGTTTGTAACATGGAGAGACATTTCATCATTAAGTGCTGGCATTTAGTAATGAAAATAATTAATTATCCCAAATTGTGTTCCTTATTTATGGTGTTATGCAAAGCTTTCCATTGTGGGATGGCTACTGGCCAATTATAGTTAATTTACCTCTAGGTCTTTTTGAACAACAGTGTCTACATCTTCAAGATTTCACGTTTGTTACGGGGACAGACATTTTGTCCCAAAATGTCTGTCCATGTTATGAACGATATTCAAGACGCATCCTTATTTCATAACACAAAGGATGCATTAATTTTTAAAGATGACATTTGCACATCACTAAAGTAATATAAATGGAACAAGTCTGCATTGAATTATGACAAGAATATACCTTTACAATACAAGAATATATGTCCATGTAACAAACGTTATCATTTATTTCATCTTAAAGATGCCCCTATAATTTCCTACTTATCCAATGAATCAACCTTTCCATTTTTCAGTTTAACTACGAATGAATACAGGATTGTTTAGGAAACAAAATTTTGCATAAAAACTTATTTTAAATCCACCTCCCATGTTACACCCCAAAAGTTATCAAATGTATGCATTAGTGTGGACAGACCCATTTACCAGAGACACCGTCCTATGCTCATTTTGTACTAGCCCCAGTAACTGCATGAACTGGGGTGCTGTAATCAATTTATTTAAATTTTGGCACTTAACGGCCCAACTTAAATTAAAGTACTATATTATGACTGTCAAGTTACTTGGACTTTCCAAAAAAAGAGGAAATGCCAATCTTTACCACACTTTGTACAGTGTTTTTCACTTTTCAATGCCATGAGTGAAGTGAAAAAAAGAGGAAATCAGCTGATCCAAAGAAAAATTGCATGCCTGTAATTGGGGTGTTAAACAAAAAGCATGGCACCCCAATTACTGGGTCTTCTTTTTTACTCTGCAATGAAGAATTGTCTAAAGCAATTACTCTAAATTGTATTTATAAACAAATTGTGAAGGTGATTTCAGAATCGTTTGACTTTGACATGTTTGAGGAGTAATAAAGGACTGCAGTAACTGGACTATTTAGGAGAAAACGATAATTTGTACACCTCCAGGATCCATGATTAGGCCACTCGTAAAAAAACCACATTGATCCCTCAAAAATCAAAGCCCTGCCCTCTTTCCACAAATTTAACCCTGCAACTAGTCCTAGTAATTATTCAAAAGGACACCACGGTCACCACCACCAACATATTAAGGTCATACTGTCATAGACCCAGTAACTGGGGCGCCAGTTTGTTTGTTTTATTTTGGGGTCGACGGTCGGTCAACCCCAAAATTAAAAAAGGAAATTCGGCGCCCCACAGTTACTGAATACTGGGTCTATTTAGGTCAGTTACTTTACATAGTTGTGATGATCGTAACCCTAGGTCTGACATGGGACTGGGACCGGGGATTGTGATAAGACAGGTCCTAAAATTATAAGGAAAGGAAAACTTCTTTTTGGAAAGTTACTTACCTAAATTTATGTTCGTTGTGTCCTGTTCTACATTATTAGCAAGGTTAATTTTGTGGAAAGAGGGCAGGGCTTTGATTTTTGAGGGAAATTGTGCAGGGTAAAAACGGTAACAAAGATGTAACATTTTACGGCCGCACGGACGGCCACAGACGAGAATAGTCTGGTTTCCACTCTAATATTATGAACACTCTGGATCTGTTGGGTCTATGGACCAGTCGAAATGGCCTCACGCGATCAGATGGGCTATTTTCAAGTTTACAAGAAGCGCATAAGAAAATTGCATTTTAACACTGAAATGTTGCACAAATTTCTTCAATCTAGGCTTTTAAGGGATGTCGGTCACTTCGCCCACAACCACTTCGCCTCACAACCACTTCGTCCACGCGTCACTTCTCCCACTTACCATTTCGCCCATTCACCACTTTGCCCACGTGTCACTTCAATTTAAAACTGCGTTGGTAAGTGGGCGAAGTGGTAAGTGGGCGAAGTGACGCGTGGACGAAGTGGTTGTGAGCGAAGTGGTTGTGGGCGAAGTGACCGACATCCCTTAAAAGCCTAGATGGGCGAAGTGACTGTAAAACCTTTTAAGGACCCAGGAACATTTGCTGAAAGTCAAAAGTATCATTTTTGAGGAGTATAGAAGTTATTAAAGAGGTAAAATAATCAATGTGTTTTGGGGATCCCTTCTTATCACAATCCCCTTCAAGTTCATTTATTCCCTAAAAATGGGCACGGAGACCTCCTATTCATGAGCACAGTTTCAGTTGGGTCAGCCATCTTGGTTTTTCAAATTGTACACTGGTACCCGGAAAAAATTAGGGAAAAAATGATCTTTTCTTTAAAAAATGTGAGTAAACCTTGTCATTATTGGAATCTCAAATTCTCCCTCGGTCCATAGCTGGCTGCATGAGACATTTTAGGATCGTTTTGGAGGTGAAATCACAGGATTTTGACTCAGGATAGAGGCAAAATGGAGCTCTTGCCACTCAAATGCAAACAAGGTAGGGCCTACTTGGACCCTACTATCGCCAGATCATGTCCAAATGTTAAAAAAGGCGATTTTTAGGGTCCCAGTTACTCGGACTAACAATTCCCCCAATCCCAATGTCCGATGAGACCAAGGTTCTTTTCCTACCTCCATGGTTTTAGGTCCCAGTCCTAATGTCAGACCCTAGGGTTACGATCATCGCAACTAGGCCTATTACTTTACAGAAATAGCTGTAACTTCCTTGTGAATATAAATTGTGGTCTAAACCAGTACGTATCATATCACCATGCTGTGCATCTATAATTTTTAAAGTATAATGTTCTAAGTCTTAGGCTGCATCCGAATCTGTTGTCTAGAGCTAGGTCTAGGTCTTCGCTCCATTGGAAATACGCGGAGACATCAAGACAATAGACGTAGCTCTGGAAGCCCGTATCGGACACGGCCTTAGAATTAGAACCAAGTCATGTAAGTGATTAGTTGCGATGATCGTAACGGTTTCAGGTCAACTCGGTCCGTAACCAACTCGGTCCGAGTCAACTCGGTCCGTGACCAACTCGGTCCGTAACCAACTCGGTCCATGACCAACTCGGTCCGTAACCAACTCGGTCCGAGGCCAACTCGGTCCGTAACCAACTCGGTCCGTGACCAACTCGGTCCGTGACCAACTCGGTCCCTATGGGAAAATGCACGCAAAAACGTCTGGTAATTTTGTTGCAGCAAAACGAGTACGTAGTCTCACAAATAGCGTGAATTTAACTATTTATTTAGGCCTATTTATTTATTTATTCATTTATTATCTTAAAAACATTAAAAGAATGAAAAATATATTGGCAGGTGCTGCCCAGGGCCTGAAAAAAAGTAAACAAAAAAGTAAACAAAAAACCTGTCATCAAAAGACGTACCTTCCCAAGGTGCCAATTATAAATCTTATATTAAATTATGTTATATGTATATAATCAGATTAATTAAAACAAAGCTAAAAAATAAAAAACAAAAACACAAAACAATCGTCATTATTATTCATTTATTGATTTATTAATTGTAAACCTAACAAGCACGTTTTCATAAGGAATTTGACTTCGTGTATAATTTAATTGATATTTTAATTAAAATTGTATTGTGCCATTTTATCAAATAATTATGGTATCAACATAATAAATAAGACATAATTTATTTCTTCACGGTTTCAGCCACAAGCAAAACATATTATGTTATGATGACATTAAAAAACATTAATGCAAGTGGCAAACATGTTGTACACTGCTGCAGCAAACTGCATGGATTCTTGCTTGTGTACGTTTTCCCATAGGGACCGAGTTGGTCACGGACCGAGTTGGTTACGGACCGAGTTGGTCACGGACCGAGTTGGCCTCGGACCGAGTTGGCCACGGACCGAGTTAGTCACGGACCGAGTTGGCTTCGGACCGAGTTGGTCTCGGACCGAGTTGGTCACGGACCGAGTTGACTCGGACCGAGTTGGTTACGGACCGAGTTGACTGGCACCCATCGTAACCCTAGGTCTGACATGGGGACTGGGACCTTAGGGTTACGAGAAAACGTGTTCAAAATGTTTGGGAATGACATTTTGGCCAACTCCTGAAGTACGTTTCCACTTAGTTTTCCACTTTCCAAAATCCAAACACAAAATCTGACTACATGGATCTGATTGGTACTTATCAATGAGTCATATAAAACCACTTTGAATATCGAGAGATCATTATTTTCAGAAATAATGACCCAAAACTTACCGAAGGTGTCGAGATTCCATCCGTTTGCCGTCAGTCGGCCATTTTGAATAGTGCGCAGCGTGCCATCTCGACCAAATCACGTCATGCGCAATGCCGTTTTGGCTGTTCCACCTTTCAAACTCCAACTCGCAGCCCTATGGAGGGGGTGTTCCCCGAATAACACGTGCGCTGTAATATATACCGTGTACACGCATATCGTAACAGTATGGAGGAGGTTGTTTGCCCATGTCAAGCTGCCGCTGATAATTCAAATCTTTCATCATGAACTGAAAAAAATTGCTAAGATTTTCAAATGATTTCCTTTATGAATGGTCCCACAAACAGACAAATGTTAGCAAGTCACAAACTCGGTGCCGACCCAATCCATGATCAAACAGAAATAAAAAGGTCATCCACCTCATCACAGATCGCGTAGTGGTCGGAATTAACGGTGGACTGAAAAATATATCCGGTCATCAATTACACCAAAAATGATCATACCCGGTAGGACAGTGAGGACATATTCCAAAAAATATCACAGGAATATTCCATCGGAAAAACCACAATTTCTTACTGCAAATATGTAGTTCTAGTTCAGTATATACCGACGGCCGGCCGCAGCTGTGTGACGTGAGCCACCGTCCGTATACGGTAACGAACCCGGCCGCGATCCAAAAAGGTACCGACCGAGCGCAACATATATACACTTCCATTTCAAGCCCACGGCGAAATCTGTACCGAGCCGGCCGGCCGTGAGCCACCGTCCGTAACGGTGGAACGAACCCGGCTGCTATTAGTTTGAGAGCTAGGTGGGTTTTAATCATAATGTTGAGTACAAAAGGTTTGAGTGCAAATTTCTATTGGATTTTATGTACAAATGAGAGAATGGGGCGTCTTAAGTTGCACACCCCTGGGCTTTGGGCCCCCTGGGGCACCAAAGTTGCCCCAAATATCGATTTATTCAAACTTTTGAGTACAACCAAAATTCCTTTTGCAAATGATCATTTAGTGACCTCTGACAACAAATCCACAATTTAAGACATGATTTTTCCTGGGGTTTGTAGATAAGACGGGGGTGTTTGTAGATAATATGGGGGCTTTGTACATAAGGCATGGGGTGTTTGGACCCAATGGGTCCTTCAAAATTGAACTTATAAAAAAGAGTCTGTACATCAATTTTGATTACAGCTATGGATAAAACATTACTCTAGATGAATAAAAATGTAATTTAAGACATACAAATGTCTGGGGTTTCTAATTAAGACCATAACTAATTAACGGCCAATTAGCGATTTATTCACACTTTTGAGTACAACCAAAATTACTTTTGCAAATGATCATTTAGTGACCTCTGACAACAAATCCACAATTTAAGACATGATTTTTCCTGGGGTTTGTAGATAAGATGGGGGTGTTTGTAGATAATATGGAGTGTTTGTACATAAAATAGGGTGTTTGGACCCAGGGTATATTAGGACCTTAAAATTGAACTTATAAAAAAGAGTCTGTACATCAATTTCGATTACAGCTATGGATAAAACATTACTCCACATGAATAAAAATGCAATTTAAGACATACAAATGTTTGGGGTTTCTAATTAAGACCATCACTAATTAATGGCAAATTAGCGATTTATTCACACTTTTGTGTACAACCATAATTCCTTTTGCAAATGATTATTTAGGGACCTCTGACAACAAATCCGCAATTTAAGACATTATTTTTCCTGGGGTTTGTAGATAAGACTCAATATAAAAGTTGCACCACAGCACTGATTTACTCACGTTATGGTTAATTATGTATGTATACACATGCAACGCATTGAACGCAAACGGTAATGTGATGGTATTTCGGGAAAATGCCGCGAAATGATAGGTGCCACGCAAGAGAACATGGTCCAGTCTTTACCCGCACAGGTTGATAAGTTGTGCTATTTATCCCCCCCCAAAAAAAAAAAAAAAACGAAAAGTGGAAACTTAATATGTCTGAGACTGAAGACCGCTGGATAACGATTCTCAAATCTGCGATGCCGCCCTGAAACAAACTAGGCCTATGTCCCGTGATCGAATATGGAGGTTCAAAAGTGGACATCTATTTTTCTCCTCTCCAAGAGGGACTTTTCTCCTCTCCAATTTGGAATGGAGCAGGTATTTCATCATTAAAACTGCTGGATAAGTTGCAGAACAAAGCACTTCACTTACTCAGGATTGATGAGCCTCTTAAGTTTGGCATTGTTCCACTGAGTCACAGGAGAAATGTTTCATCACTTTGTGTTTTTTACCGTCATTTCTTCCTGAAGCTATCCATTGAGCTAGCTGATATTTTACCATCTTGTGCACCTAGTCTGAGAGCGATACAATGATCTTCACTAACTAGACATCCATACTGTGTACGTATTCCTCGATCAAAAACAGAGCTCCATCTCAACTCCTATACATACGAAGGACAAGTCGACTGTGGAACTCCCTTCCAACGTCTGCTTTTCCTGCCTCTGCAGATGTGTCTGCCTTTAAGACAAAAGTGAATGCTTTCCTCATCGATCAGATGTTTTAAACCATTTTTTATCTCTTCAGTTCTATTATTTAGCTGTTTATCTGGTGGTCATGGATTAGTTAGGGTAGCTTAATGGCTGGCTAGGAGATGGTGACCTGCGAATTTGACAGCCTACGTGGCCCGGGCCCATCAAGTGTGGTGAACGGCACGCCTAGTCAGTTTGCGTTTTTTTATTTTTCCTGGTAGGGCATAGTGATAGGGACCAACACCATGACCACCGAATGAATCATGTTCTTTTTATGCTGTTCTTTTGCTCCACTTTTTAGATTTGTATTGCAACTTGCTTCAAGCATTATGCTTTGGGCCACTTTTCATCTTTAGTGATGTTTTCATCAGGTCCCAGAATCCAAGTTAAAAAAAAGAACTGAACGTTTCGGATAGATCCACTTTTCTGCTCCTTCCAACAGGACAAAATGTAGGTTCGTTCACAGCTTTTAATCATTCTCAAACAGGAAATACAGATAAGCTTTAGGACTTAAAAAGCGACGTTTGTTTTTGAATGGAAGTATTTTGGGGTTATAATATTAGGTTACTGTATGGAAGGCAGATACTTCCCAATTGGGCCCTTCTAAGGGCCACATTTAAACCAATGGCCCACAAGCGTTCAATCTGCTTTCTTGAAAGGCAGAAAAGAAAAAAAGTGGATTTGTCAAAACGTTAATCTGCTTTTCAAGTAGTGATAAAGGTGAAATTCATTTGCTTCTTTGCCATAGCAGAAAAGCAGAAAACTGCATTTTACCAAAACGTGTCATCTGCTTTTCTGTTAACAGAAAGGTATAGAAAAGCGCATTTTGCAAAGGCGTTCGATTTGTTTTTATGCTACTTCGTTATCCAGCGGTCTTCAGTCTCAGACGTCTTCAGTCTCAGAAAGTTTCCACTTTCCTTTTTTTTTGGGGGGGGGGGGGGGGGGGGTGGGGGGATAAATAGCACAACTTATCAAAGATTTGTTTGTGCGGGTAAAGACTGGACCATGTTCTCTTGCGTGGCACCCATCAATTCGCGGCATTTTCCCGAAATACCATCAAACATCAAATTACCGTTTGCGTTCAATGCGTTGCATGTGTATACATACATAATTAACCATAACGTGAGTAAATCAGTGCTGTGATGCAACTTTTATATTGTGTCTTATCTACAAACCCCAGGAAAAATCATGTCTTAAATTGCGGATTTGTTGTCAGAGGTCACTAAACAATCATTTGCAATTGGAATTATGGTTGTACACAAAAGTGTGAATAAATCGCTAATTTGCCATTAATTACTATGGTCTTAATTAGAAACCCCAAACATTTGTATACATGTCTTAAATTACATTTTTATTCATCTAGAGTAATGTTTTATCCATAGCTGTAATCGAAATTGATGTACAGACTCTTTTTTATAAGTTCAATTTTAAGGTCCTAATATACCCTGGGTCCAAACACCCCATTTTATGTACAAACACTCCATATTATATATACAAACACCCCCATCTTATCTACAAACCCCAGGAAAAATCATGTCTTAAATTGTGGATTTGTTGTCAGAGGTCACTAAATGATCATTTGCAAAAGTAATTTTGGTTGTACTCAAAAGTGTGAATAAATCGCTAATTGGCCGTTAATTAGTTATGGTCTTAATTAGAAACCCCAGACATTTGTATGTCTTACATTACATTTTTATTCATCTAGAGTAATGTTTTATCCATAGATGTAATCAAAATTGATGTACAGACTCTTTTTTATAAGTTCAATTTTGAAGGACCCATTGGGTCCAAACACCCCATGCCTTATGTACAAAACCCCCATATTATCTACAAACACCCCCGTCTTATCTACAAACCCCAGGAAAAATCATGTCTTAAATTGTGGATTTGTTGTCAGAGGTCACTAAATGATCATTTGCAAAAGGAATTTTGGTTGTACTCAAAAGTTTGAATAAATCGATATTTGGAGCAACTTTGGTGCCCCAGGGGGCCCAAAGCCCAGGGGTGTGCAACTTAAGACGCCCCATTCTCTCATTTGTACATAAAATCAAATAGAAATTTGCACTCAAACCTTTTGTACTCAACATTATGATTAAAACCCACCTAGCTCTCAAACTATATCCAAAAAGGTAGGCCTTCCGACCGCGCGCAAGCCCACGGCACGTGTAAATGTACTGATTGAGACTTTCGCTGGTGCACGTACACAATGTACGTTAACTACGTTTGCTTTGAAACTGTGGCTATACGCACGCGGATACCAGGCTGTCTTTCTCTGCAGTGTGGGCAATGTTTTTACGTCTTAATTTTTTAATGCGATCGGCGGTCGGTTTCGGAAGGATTTCACGATATTTTTTTTTAGATTAAGTATAATTATGAAAAGAGTGTTTCTACTTCGCCAATTGAACAAAATATCTGAGTGAAATTCAAGTAAGATTTTTAAGCTGATCAGCCTACGATTTACGGTACTTTGGAAGGACGGTCGATCAGAATATTTTTATTTAGATCTCGCAACGATATAACCATGGAGGTATAAAACGCATACATATCGTGTATAATACACTCCATTTCTTTCTCCATGAATCGTATTTTCGCATGTGTTCGATGTCGGCCTGTGTTGGATGTCGGGAAAAAATCACGCCGTATACGTTTTTCTTCACCTGTCATATGAAGAGCGGCGGAAAATAAACTTAATTCGGCAGTTTCGGCACACGGGTCTGGTCAATTCAATAACCTGTGCTTTATGTAACGGACACGCTCACACACTGTATGCGATTATGCCGTGTTACTAGCACTGTACAACGCACGTGATACGAGCCCTCCATAGGGCTGCGAGTTTGAGTTTGAAAGGTGGAACAGCCAAAACGGCATTTCGCATGACGTGATTTGGTCGAGATGGCACACTGCGCACTATTCAAAATGGCCGACTGACGGCAAACGGAGGGAATCTCGACACCTTCGGTAAGTTTTGGGTCATTTTTTCTGAATATAATGATCTTTCGATATTCAAAGTGGTTTTATATGACTCATTGATAAGTACCAATCAGATCCATGTAGTCAGATTTTGTGTTTGGATTTTGGAAAGTGGAAAACTAAGTGGAAACTAGTTGCGATGATCGTAACCCTAGGTCTGACATGGGGACAGGTCCCTGTCCCCATGTCAGACCTAGGGTTACGATCATCGCAACTAAGTGGAAACGTACTTCAGGAGTTGGCCAAAATGTCATTCCCAAACATTTTGAACACGTTTTCTCGTAACCCTAAGGTCCCAGTCCCCATGTCAGACCTAGGGTTACGATCATCGCAACTAGTAGTAAGTGATGTAAGCATCATCCTAGCTTCTTGTAGACTTCTTAGAGCAGGAATGGGCAACCTACGGCCCGCCATTGATTTTTGTGCGGCCCGCGCAACGCATCCAGAATAAAGAAAATTGGTAGGCCTATGTGCAATTCACACAGCACGGTATCAATTGTGTCATATCGGTATTGGTTTGACAAGTTTTCACAAACAAAGCTCAGTTGTCAGGTTGTGTTCCTTAGTGGGGTTGCCCTCTAAGAAAATCCTTGTTACTGAATGTTTAAAATTGAAAGTGCATTGTTGACCATAGTGCGGCCCGCCAAATTTTCCATTCCTCGTTTCTGGCCCATTGATTCATAAAGGTTGACCGTGTTTAATACTGTCTTTAGTAGAGGAACACGGTGCTAAGGTAAGTAAACCAAATGGCAACGCCAATTGAATTATGCGTAGGCCAAATTTGAGGAAGCTTCAAGGCTTTAACCATATTCGTCAACTTGCCTGTCACGATGGATAAACTGGCCGACAACATGGCCAGAATAACGACAGCGAAATCCACCATGGCGAAATGTTCACGAACCCGGAAGTTGGCGGACAAACTTCTCACAAATACCGCCTTCGCCATTGCTTCCTACTAAAAACACGCACTATTCAGTCCGGTTTATGCCTCTCACTCGTCTCTGGCAAAACTTGTTTCCGATCTCAGTCCGACTTGTAAATGTTGCTATGTTACATCTTATAATTCATATAAAAACAAAAAAGTCAATACATTATGGGTAGGCCCTATGTAGTCTTCCTCGATCACAATCTGAGACTGAACAAAACCGATTCTTCGCCAAATTTACGAAATACATTTCCCGTTCTGTGATCAATGATGCGTGACTGTAGGTTGGTGGTGTGCATGCAATGCGTGAGTACCCGCAGAGAGAGACGGTTACCAGGCCAATCAAAACTTTCCCTGCACCAGTGAGTAATGGTCATTGATCTCCATAATACACTGGATAGGACATCGCGCGCCATCTTGTGTAACGCGTGCGTTTGCTCAGGAGGGTTTAGAAACTTCAAGCGCGGGTCGGCGCATAGACCGTACGCAACACAAACAAATGAAGTTTGGGGGTTGGGGCAATAAATTTACCATATATTTTGCTGATTTTCGAGTGGTTTAGAATTAAACTTTTGGAGGAAATACCTTACTATGGATTATAGGATGTGTTATGCGTTTGTGGATGTAGGCCTACGAATGCCGGGTGCACGGATGACACAAAAAGAGGGATTTGATTCCATAAGTAAGCGTTTTAGTCTGCAGAACAATTGGGAATAATTGTAACTTTATTTGAAAAGAATTCTAGAATCCTTATTTCATTTGCCCTTTTTTGAATGATCGTAGTAAGCTGTAGTTTGCCGGTAACTTATTTGGCAGGGTGGTGATAATTTTTTTTTTTATTTGGAGCAAACAAAACTCATCAACTCAACGATATTGTATTAAGTTAGCCTTATTTTATCTATAAATAACTACTGTGAACTATCATGATGGCATTCATCAGCGCATGCGCAACCCTCCTAAACGGGGCTGCGCGTTTTTACAGGAAGCGCTGTACAAAAAGAATACGCGTGTCCTATCCAGTGTATTATGGAGATCAATGGTAATGGTGGACCTGAAGGTGGTGGCATGGTGGTGGGTACCATTGATCTCCATTAGAAAGTCTTTCTAATGGAGATCAATGGTGGGTACCATAGATATATAAAAAAAACTAGACGCAATGTTCCCGGAACCACCGGTAGGTGGCGCTGCACACGACTAGGGCTTTATTGGAACACTCTTACACTGCATTCGTTTAGCTCCCCCGGGTCGACACCAGTCAACCTCGTGCCCATTCTCTCGCTTGTTTTGTGCAGTAAAACACGACCATTCCCAGTAAGGGCTGACCCGGGGGAGCTAAACGAATGCACCCAGCATTACTTTCGTAGAAAAAAATCCGGTAATGACCAAAAATGCCCCAGATATGTATGTTGTAGTCAACATTTTGACATTGTATCGCATGGAACGCCTTAGAATGGTTTCAAGAGGGTTGGAAACGCTGAAAAACATACGAAACAGTATATACCTGAGCCAAAAAGTGGATTTTATTACTTTATTTAAATGACCTGTGACGTCACAACGAACGTCATCTTCGGCAGGTCTTCGGAAGCAACGTTTTCGGAAGCATTCGGATGCTCGGAAATGTGCAAATGCAAATGGGAAAGAATTGCACTGATCACCATTACGGAAAAAGGATTATATCCTCCAAGAGTTAACTTATTGGATACAAATTATGATAAACCTCAATTTCAGGTGTGGAAAACTTGCGTAGAATATCTGAAAAGTGAGTTTTACAGGGTTCTTTTACCTTCAAACTGTACAAAGCCAGTTTGCTCAAAACGCCCTCTGTTGGTTCTATAGAGTTGTGCACAAATTATGGTCATCAGTGGAATTCTTTCCGATAGGTGCACTAGGGCCTATTAGACTAAACAACGGTGCCATATACTTTACATGATCCAATTCCTATTATAAAATGTCACATTTTCTGATAGGAAATTGTGGTGCAGCCTCAAGTTAAAAAAAAGTGTGATCCTTAACTTAAGAGCCCTGTTAAAAATAGGGTTGTGAGAAAAATAATGCATTATTTAAAAACACAGAAAATTAATTAAATTTAACAGGATTTTTTTTATATGAAACTGGTATATTCTGTTCATCAATATACCATCAAGGTCCAAATTATGGAGAGCTGCGTTGCCAATTTGAACTTGCATAAATTGTCCAGAAGCCAAGGTATATGTGCCATGATTTCTGAAACTCCATTGATTTATGCTACCCAACAGGCCCCCAGAGTCGCTAAACAATATGCCAAAATAATTTTGTGGCTTGTGTATGTTCCATTTTAGAAGAAATACCGGCATCTCCCGAATTTACACTCCACTCCATTGACTGCCGTTCATTTCGTCAATGGCTGGAGTCTAATATCTACGCCATTGACTTTTGTACACACTAGAGTGGTGCGCACGGGAGCGCACGGACGGAATGGAGTTCAATTTCACGATATGGCCGAAATGGCCCGTTTTTATCAGGGCATTGCCTTCAAAAACTCTGAAAATAAGTCCTGGAGTGTCCATGCACCAATTTTCTTTTTTGAGCTCTGAGCAGTCAAATGACACTTTTTTGGGAAAATAAATGGTGGCAACTTAAGAATTTGCCCACTGCATTGATGAGGTATTATTTTATTTTGCAAGGCATGTTTTTTTCAGCATTTTTTCATGTGTGTCCGAATCATGGACAAGGTGTCCGAATCATGGCTAAAATTAAGGTTATTTTTCAAGTCAATTTCATTTCAAGGACACAAAAAACTTTCATAAAATATCAACCTGGATATAATAACTTCACTTTGTTGTTCATAAGTGAAAATAGTTGAGAGAAACAAACATTAAGAAGGTCAAATAATCCAAAATTGCTTAAGTGTCCGAATCATGGCACATTTACCCTACGTGTTCATCTCGTACCAAATTCAGCAGCCTGTCATGCTTAGAGAAAACGTTGATTTATAAAGCCAAAGATACTCAAATATCGGGAAATTTCGGGTCATTAATTTACAACGTACAGTAAATACGCATGCATCTGGTGCAGAATTCTGATGTTCACATTGCCCTTATAGGTACACTCTTCAGGGGAGTGTACCTATAAGGGCATACCAATACTGCCACGACACTTCCCCCTATACTCCTCTCGAGAGGTTGTTCACTTGCTCCCATACTTGCTTCACTTGTGAGTGAGGACATACATAATTAAATGTCAATGAAGCAATCGCCATTGCGAGGGGAGTACACTTCCTGCTGGATCATACATGTACTCCTCCACAAATGCTTCACGTTTGGACCCTCATTAACAAAAATAATAATTATCTTAAATACTGTATAATACTTCGGAGGTCAACAGACTTTTCCCAAATATAAACGTTACTCTTATGTCAGGCCACTCAACACACGGTCCATGGTGTCATTGTCTTTTATTGGTCTCTGGCGGGGAGGGATATCTTATCCACATTCTTACCATCCTGCATATCCTTCACCTCAAGAACACCATGTAAACGTTTGTTTTAAGCACAATTCCAACACGTACAAAAAACCCAAGGGCCCTATGAAGTTATTTAGGATTTTCATTATTGTTGAGATATCCACGCATAATAGGATTTGCACATGTCTATACCCATCATGCTTCCAACACCCCCCCCCCCCCCCCCCACCCTTCCCGGATGCGCCACAACATCTATAAAATGTACAGGTAGCCCCTTTCATCTGGCCAGCCGCAACACATAGCACCTATATCTCTAGTTCCGAAAAACTCTGGATGTCGCATTGGCTGCTCTTGGCCGCGTCTTTAGGCGCCATTTACGATAGGACTAGTTCGAATCCGTTTTTATGGAATGCCGTAGCTATCTTTTTAGATTGTTTGCTTCGATAATTCCATCACTCATTTTGCCAAATTGAATGATGGAATTTTCGAACAGAATGACAGAATGTTAAACTGTATGATGGATTTGCCGACCGGAATGACAAAACTGCAAATAAAATGATGAAATTGGCAAATTAAATGATGGAATTACCGACAAACAATCTAAGCAACCGAATATAGCTACGGCGTTCCATCATGTTTCTTGGTGCATCGCGTACCGCGTAACGCGTAACGGCGCGGCTTGTTAATTAGCGCGTGAGCGTAGTGCAACCCCCATTCGTTAATACACGGGTGCGTCATCTATGGTTTCTGGTGCATAACTGCGTACCGCGTAACGCGTAACGGCCGGAACCGCGTACCGCGCGGTTTGCGCGATCGTTCTAAATAAGCGCTTGTCCTACATGAAATGACCGCGTCCTGCATGACGGATATAGCTCCCATTAGTTTGTGCACGGGTGCGTCATCTAGTTTTTATATATATCTATGGACCTTATCGGAGATAGCCAAAAATTGGCTGTGCGCAAAGCACTCTGGGAAACGCAGGGTTGTTAGGGCTGGCGCTGAGTGCATGAAACGTATGGACATGAAAATTCAACTATAAATAAGTACTCAACTTTACACCGCTGGAACAAGTGACTCGACAGTAACATTCCATGGACCGTTGTGCAGCATCGTTATGTATAACAACTCAAAGTAAAGCTTTCTTCTAGGAAAAAAGACAACTTTAAACTTCGCGAGCCGGCAGCTATACGAATGTACGCGTGTCGACGCGTGTGGTAAAACTTTTAAAACCAATGTTACCCACTATCCTTTGCGCGCGCACGCGCAGCGCGGAAAACAGGCTATATCCGATAAGGTCCATGGTGGGTACGCTAAAGCTGCGGCTACGTCTACCGTGTTCATTATTTTTTGCGATGGGTAAAAGACCGGGGAACTGCGCGCTGCTTATTACCGAGTCCATCATCAGTGTAAAAAGGACGTGCATTGGAACCAAGAGTTTCAAATTAATTAGAACTACCTGTAAACACACCCACCCACATCCCATCCCGTCTAGCCTAGCATACATTCCACGGACTTTCCTTTATTATTTTATGTACTGAACTTGAATTTTTAGGCCTATGGCATAATTATTATGAATAGTCATGTATCAATGTTTTTTACATGACCGATTAATATGATTGATAAGTTTTAATTTGCGACTGATAACAAAAAAACATTGAAAATCCAAAATTCATAAATTTGAAGAAAATTTTATATTTCGTGAAAACGTTTTGTGGATCTGGACGAGCTCCATTAATCTAATGTAGCTTCCTCCTAATAATAACACTAGATAGAGTGATCTACAGGGATTTATACATTCTTGGAATTCTTGCTTCGCACTATAGTATACAGGGTGTCCAAAAAAAAACGCAACACTTTGCCGTGTCGGAACTATTATATACACATTTTACTGTTTATCACTTCAAAATTCAGATATTTGATGCAGCCATGTCTTGGCTATCACCATGTATAATTTGAGTAAAACTGGACTGCAATTGAGTGAAAAAAAAACTATAAGACTGAGTGAATTATACACTACGTCGGTGTATTGACCACTATATGCGTGTCATCCTTCCAAATTTGTTTTTAAGGAGTGCTCTTTCAATTGGTCATAATTATTTTCGCCAATTTCCACCCCAGTATGCCTAAATTCTACATGGTGATAGCCAAGACATGGCTGTATCACATATGTGAATCTTGAAGTGACAAACATTTTAATTTTAACATAATGGGTCCCGACACAGTGTTGCGTTTTTTCTTGGACACCCTGTGTAGGATGCGATTAATTAATAGTTAAAGGGTCTCTGCAATGGGAATATTATGGCTTGAACATGTACCAACAAAAAAATTGTACATGGGGACTGTGATTTTACCCTCTTCCTCACACTGATTCAGGATTAAAAACAGGTTTTTTGGTTTGTATGCTAATTAGCATTTCCATATTCATGAGCAAACCTGTGATGTCATCTGGGGAACTGAGAGCAGATTTGTGCACAAAAAGGTGCGATTTGTTTATAGGTTTTCTGACAGACATTTTCCTCCTTAGTGGGTTTTATTTTGCCAAATATGCTCCTTTCACTCAACTGGTGGTGTAATTTGTTTACCAAACCATTTCTGTAGGTCAAGTGTGCCTCTTCATTTCTTATGGTTTTTTTTCATTATATTTTTGCTGTTGGTTCCCTACATGTGTATGCATGAAAATCCCCCGTTTTACAAAGCCATTCAAAGGAAAACCAAATGCTGGTTTGAAACCAAAATAATACTTGCCATTCATTATTATTTGTCAGTATATTCTCTGTATGAAGGCAATAAAATAACCTGACTAAAAAAAGCACTGCAGCTGCCCTTTAAGTAATTTCCTATAGACTCCCATGCAAAATGGAATGCCCAATTTTAACAAATTGTTTATAATTATATAAGATACATACACGTTTCTGAGGCAATCGACTCATGCAGCAAAATAAAGCTGAAATTTGACATTTTCATTTTCTTTCATAACGTTTCGCTCCGGAAGGTCCATGGAAACAAAAATATCCCACTAGCATACCCACAAAAAAATGTGTCTGCGATGTCCCTTTAAAGTCACCATAAGATGGTGCTGGTAGAAACATACCATAAAATGTTTCCGCCTGAAATGGTGTATTTATTCAGACATTATTCTAAATCAAATACTGTGCAAACAGTTTTGACCTCGGGGTAAGATCAAAACCATTCTTAATTTATAAGAAAAATTCGCTATTTTCTTGTGACGAGATGTCTGGATTGAGCTCAAATTATCACAGGTTTATTATTTCATGTCACATGCTGGATTAGACAAAGTGTGAATGCTCATGCTGTAAATGATAACCTTTACCAATCATGTATACCTTTAAAGCGCACTTTTCATGAATGGCAAACAAAATAATTGTCTAACGGCAATATTGTTATATCATTGTTATCAGATTTACGTAGAGCTATCAGTGTATGAAGATGGTGCTGGTAGAAACATACCGTTAACATGTTTCAGCCTGAAATGGTGTATTTATCCAGAAATTAGTAAAACAACGACGGAAAATCTTTTTGGTATTTTAAAAGATCAAAAATAAAAGAGAAAGGTCTTAAGAAACACTGTGGCCGTTTTTCACGATTTTCTCAAAAAGTGGGCACCGTATGGGACTGAAATTTTCACAGATGACTGTGACTGTGTCTTCCTTGATATTAGTTCGCCCATGAATCTGTACTTCTTTGACAAAAACCAAAGTAATACTACCTTTAAGGTAAGGCCTAGGGTTAGTGTATTTTTTTAGGATTGGGCTATGGCTGAGGTTGGTGTAATCATGAAGGTAGAAATAGATATAGGATTTGTCTCACTGCACCGGGGCCGGGCTTTTGCCCGGCCGGGCTTGGACTGATCATGAGAAACTTGAAAAACCCTAATTATAATTGAACACTATAGGGCAGTTCCGTAGTTGCGGACGTGCATTTCAGAGAATTTGAGAACCCAGAACTTCAAATTTATTGAAGCTTTTGGATTTTGAGCAGTTGCAGTTTAAGTATCTCCGATAGAAGTATAAAACCTGAACATTTTATTCCAATCTCATTCTCGGTTTGCGCAGCACATCACAAAAACACCCCCGTTGCGGACGTATTCACAGAAAGTGTACTTTTCATGCAGGTGCTTGCGTTTTCATCACAATTGCTCTGAAGTGTACAGACCTTTGATCGAAACTGATAGAGTTTTGTTTGGAAGAGGAACCAAACTAAAGAAAACCAGCAGAGAAATTAACCTCAACCTTTACCTTCAGGTTAGAATTTCTCAATGTTATTGTTGCGGATGTACGTTGCGGATGTGCACTGTGAAAATATTCAATTTGTACGTCCGCAACGATAAAATGACATCATTTCTGAATACTGAATAGGGGGTGGAAAGTAAAGACATATATCAAACAGAGACACTCAGTTACCACCTTTCAAAAAATGTAAACTTTATTTGTTTGAAAAAAAAAAAAATTAGAAGACTCTGAGCAAGGTCATTGAACTTGGATGTTTTGGGAGTGTACATCCGCAACAAAAATCTTTTAATCACTTTTTGCTAAAAAAATTGGTATTTTGACTCATTTTGAGTCATTACAACCTCTAAAATGAGAAAACATGAATGTTTGATAAAAACGCATATAATTATACCACTCTAGATGCTTTGACCTTCAATATGATTTAAAATAAAGGAATTTTAATGATTTTTTTAGATTTTGACCATTTTGGTTGACATAATTACGGAACTGCCCTATACAGTGTGTATAAAAAAAAACCGCAACAGGATTTAAATTCAAATTTGTGAAGATTGTGTTAGCTTTCCAGCAAAGTGAATAGTATCATGTTAAAGCCACATTTCTCCTCTTTCCAATGATATGGTTTTTTTATTCATACACGGTCACGGATGGCTGAGTAATCATTCTTTTTGGACAATGGGTCAGAATGGACTTGGGACCAAGTTTTACACACGGCTTAGAGCATGGGCGTAGATTCCGGGGGGCTAGGGGGGTTGCAACCCCCCCAGGTTTTCACTTTGTATAACAGTATAAAAAATGATTTTGTGCACAAACGTAGATGGAAGTACAACCCAGCTACACGATCAACCCCCCCCCCCCCCAGGTCTGAGGACGTGTCTACACTACTGGCTTAGAGCATCAAACTCATCAATGATTCTTTGTCGGAGAGTTGCAATATCAGGTGGAGGGGTAATTAACACTTTCCCAAAGAAAAAAGTTACAAATCAGACCTGGAAATGGATTCTTACAGATTTTAAACGAAAATGTGATTGGGATTACTGAATTAATGGAACACTTTCCTATGCAACAAAGGGGTGTGTTCAGACGCCTATGGAGGGCACAGGATGGCGCATCAGCCCATCAACTATAGTTGCAGTAAGAAACAGATTGGCTGAGGTTTTTGGACATCGAGTGATTGCTTGTGGAGTGGCCATCGTGATCTCCGGATCTGACTTGTGACTTTTTCTTCTGGGGTTATCTCAAGAGCAAAGTTTTCATTACCCTCCACCTGATATTGCAACTCTCCGACAACTTGAGAATCATTGATGTGTTTGATGCTCTAAGTCGTGTGTAAAACTTGGTCCAAGTCTATTCTGACCCATTGTCCAAAAAGAATGATTACTCAGCCATCCGTGACCGTGTATGAATAAAAAAGCATATCATTGGAAAGAGGAGAAATGTGGCTTTAACATGATACTATTCACTTTCCTGTAAAGTTAACGCAATCTTCAGAAATTTGAATTTAAATCTTGTTGCTTTTTTTTTTATACACACTGTATAGTATGGTGGCGCAGAAGGGACATCACACATCACAAATATCTGCAAACATATTTGTGATGTACGACAGTCGTACATCACAAATATCTGCAAACATATTTGTGATGTACGATGTTTGCAAATATTTGTGATGTGCAAACATCGCACATCACAAATATCTGTGCATATATTTGTGATGTACGACGAATCGCACATCACAAATATATGCGCACATATTTGTGATGTACGACGAATCGCACATCACAAATATCTGCAAACATTTTGTGATGTACGATGTATCGTACATCACAAATATGTTTGCAGATATTTGTGATGTGCGATGTCCCTCCTGCGCCACCATAGTATAGGCCCTAAAATCTGGTTTAAACGGAAGAAATAATTTATATCGTGTAAAGGAACTTAATATATACTTGATGGCATTAAGGGGCCTTCGTACACTAAGTGGATAGTATACTACAGAGAGATTAATGGTCCGAATGATCACCCGACTTGGAACAAGTCTAGTCAGGTTGCTTTAGTCAGTCTGTAGTACGTCTTGTACCTAATGTTAATGCAACATTGTGATGCATCGTGTACATGTACAGTGTATACGTAAAAAAGAAAAAGTGTATACGTACTGATCAGCGGTTGCCACATGGTACTGAGAAACATGTGCTGCGCGTATGGTGTGTCTTTTCTCTGTCCCATCCAGTCACATTGTCACAGCTCGTTGTTTTGAGTTCAGTTTGGTGATCGAGATTTGTTGTTGAATATGTAAGTTGAGCCATCATACTAACGTTAATGTGGTGTTTGTTGACAAGTGGCTTTTAAATATTAAACAGGGATTGTCATAAGAATTAGAACATGTAACGTTAGAAGGGATCCCAAAACTACGGTTGCTCATTTCCGCCAAATCGATTGCGCATGACCCCCCTTTTTTTCGGCGTTACCCTGCAGTCATCGGTTTCCGATGGGATAACGGGAAAACTTCTATAAAACAGAAACGAAATAAAATTTCAGAAAATCACTTTAACACTAACATTGAACTGGACACTTCCAGATTATACTCTGTAAAAATCCTCGAAGTTGAAGTGTTTTCTTTGGAAATATTGTCCGTCATTTACAGCGACATCGATTCCGCTATGTAAACAAAGCGTCACCAGTTTTCGATAACTTGGTTGTGCGGCAAAGTTCATTGACATCGGAGTAGCTATGGCGTGCCAAGTCACTCAAAAATTGATGAAATATTGTCCTGACTCGATTTGATCGAACTGGGTCGATGGAGTAATATTTATAAAAGGTCTTGAAATGGTTTTGGTTCCAAGATCGTGAATGATAAATTATTTTTTATAAATAAATGGTTGAATCAACAAAATGAGAATTTCGTCACCAAAAACATATGTCCATCGGAAACTCATGACCGGACGATATATCGCCATACCATTGCGTTATATCCCTATACTATTGCGTTTTATCCCCGTATTATTGCGTTATATTGCCCTATTGTCGCGTTATATCGCCGTATTGTATTGCGATATATCGCCATAGCGCATGGCGTTATATCGTCGTATTTACTGCGTTAAATTGCCTTATTTACGACGTTATATCGCCCAATTATTGCGTTATATCGCTGTATCTATACAGCATTATATCGCCTAGTTGCGATGATCGTAACCCTAGGTCTGACATGGGGACTGGGACCTTAGGGTTACGAAGAAGTGCATTCAAACATTGGAGAAAAACTTTTTGGCCAACTCCTGAAATACGTTTCCACTTATTTTTCCACTTTCCAAAATCCAAACACAAAATCTGACTACATGGATCTGATTGGTACTTATCAATGAGTCATATAAAACCACTTTGAATATCGAAAGATCATTATATTCAGAAAAAATGACCCAAAACTTACCGAAGGTGTCGAGATTCCCTCCGTTTGCCGTCAGTTGGCCATTTTGAATAGTGCGCACTGTGCCATCTCGACCAAATTACGTCACGCGAAAAGCCGTTTTGGCTGTTCCACCTTTCAAACTCAAACTCGCAGCCCTATGGACGGCTCGTATCACGTGCGTTGTACAGTGCTATACACGGCATATCGCATACAGTGTGTGAGCATGGAGCTAGCTCCATCGTGTTCAACGGCCGCCGCGCGCCGCAGATGCTTCGGTGTATTGGGTAAAATAAATCACAGGTTATTGAGTAGGGTCAAAACGCACTATACGTGTGCCAAAACTGACGAATTAAGTTTATTTTCCGCCGCTCTTCTGATATGACAGGTGAAGAAAAACGTATATGGCATGATTTTTTTCCGACCTCCAACACCGGCCGATATCGAACACATGCGAAAATACGGTTCTAAAGAAAGAAATGGAGTGTATAAAAAATACACGCTATGTATGCGTCAGCGTTATATCGTTGCGAGATCTAAATAAAAATATTCTGATCGACCGTCCTTCCAAAGTACTGTAAATGGCAGGCTGATCAGCTTATAAATCTTACTTAAATTTCACTCAGTTACTTTGTTCAATTATTGGCCAAGTAGAAACACTCTTTTCATAATATTATACTTAATCTAAAAGAAATTATCGTGAAATCCTTCCGAAACCGACCGACGATCGCATTATAAAATTTAAGACATAAAAACATTGCCCACACCGCAGAGAAATACAGCCTGGTATCCGCGTGCGTAATAGCCACAGTTTCAAAGCAAACGTAGTTAACGTACATTGTGTACGTGCACCAGCAAAAGTCTCAATCAGTACATTACATGTGCCGTGGGCTTGAAATGAAGTATGTTGCGCTCGGTCGGAAGGCCTACCTTTTTGGATCGCGGCCGGGTTCGTTCCACCGTTACGGACGGTGCCTCACGGCCGGCCGGCTCGGTACAGAGTTTCGCCATGGGCTTGAAATGTATGTTGTGCTCGGTCGGTACCTTTTTGGGTCGCGGCCGGGTTCGTTACCGTATACGGACTGTGGCCCACAGCCGGCTGGCTCGGTACAGATTTGTAGTAAGAAATGGTGGTTTTCCGATGGAATATTCCGGTGATATTTTTTTAGGAATATATCCTTACTGTCCTACCGGGTATATTCATTTTTGGTGTCAATTGATGACCGGATATATTTTTCAGTCCACCGTTAATTCCGACCACTGCGCGATCTGTGATGAGGTTGATGACCTTTTTATTTCTGTTTCATCATGGATCGATTGGGTCGGCGCCGAGTTTGTGACTTGCTAACATTTTGTCTGTTTGTGGGACCATTCATAAAGGAAATCATTTGAAAATCTTAGCAATTTCCTTCAGTTCATGATGAAAGATTTGAATTATCAGCAGCAGCTTGCAGCTTGACATGGGCAAACAATGCGGACTTAAAAAAAAACCTCCTCCATACTGTATAAAGACTTGGGGCCAAGTCTTTCTTAGTCCACGCGGTGATTGTCTCTTTTTTTTTCCCGCAACTCTCGCGAAACCGCGCGAGACTCATGGCTATGGCGAGAGATCAGCTCTCGGGCCTGGGACCGCTCAAAAAGAAAGACTTGGGTGACCAAAAAAAAAAAAAGAGACAATCACCGCGCGGACTAAGAAAGACTTGGCCCCAAGTCTATACTGTTATCTATGCGTTGAATATAAGTTATATAAGTTATATAAGTTATCTATGCGTGTACACGGTACATGACCACATGCACAGTGCACGTGTTATTCTGGGAACACCCTCCATAGGGCTGCGAGTTTGAGTTTGAAAGGTGGAACAGCCAAAACGGCATTTCGCGTGACGTAATTAGGTCGAGATGGCGCACTGCGCACTATTCAAAATGGCCAACTGACGGCAAACGGAGGGAATCTCGACACCTTCGGTAAGTTTTGGGTCATTTTTTCTGAATATAATGATCTTTCGATATTCAAAGTGGTTTTATATGACTCATTGATAAGTACCAATCAGATCCATGTAGTCAGATTTTGTGTTTGGATTTTGGAAAGTGGAAAACTAAGTGGAAATGTTTTTTAGGAGTTGGCCAAAAAGTTTTTCTCCAATGTTTGAATGCACTTCTTCGTAACCCTAAGGTCCCAGTCCCCATGTCAGACCTAGGGTTACGATCATCGCAACTATATATCGCCATACTTTGGCCCTCACGGTAATTTGGATTTTTAAACTCTATGTGCAAGACATCTCTTCGGGATACAAGACTTTCTGTCTCTGTTCCTTATTATTTATTGCACTTTATAGACAGTTAATTACCCAACACCCTTCCACTCTCCATGGTGACTCAAGTTGTGTTTACTTTTCCTAACCTGGGCCTATACCACAGCTGATGATAGGTTTATGTCCACCCTGGTCCATCTGCCCCCTTCCACCTTTTGTCCTCTAACTAACCCCCAACCCCCTCCATCTTTCCTTCCCATCCCTGTTTTCTTTATCTTTCCCATGTTTTCTCGTTTTTAACCTTCTTTATTCCTTTCCCCTCTTCTCCTAACCCACCCAACCCACCCAACCCACCCGGACCTGTTTACATCCCCATATTCCCCTCCTTGTCCCTTTCCTTCCACACACCCCCAGTTTCTTCCCCTTTCTCCTTCTTCCTTTTCCCCTCCTCCACTTACACCCCTACCCCACCGTGTTACCCCTTGTCTTTCCCATCCACCTTTCTTCCTCCTCCTCCTTACACACCCCACCCTACCCCTACCATTACCTCCATTTTTTCTTCTCCCTATCCCCTTTTGTGTCATTTCTCTTCTCCCTTTCTTCATTTCTCTTCTCTTGTCCTTTCGATTTTACCCTCCCACCCCCACCCTTACTCCCACCGCCTTTACCATTTCCAAATAGAACTAGAATTGTGATGCCTCTTTAAGTTTTTTTCCTGAGCTTGGTTTACACTAGACTGATAAAAGCTTCTGAAAAAACTTTTGGAGAGCCCGTTCCGATTCTAATTTTCTGTGTTACAAACAAATAAAGAAAAGTAAGATGTCTCTCTATATTTATCCATCAATTTGTTTGCTTTATGGTTTATAGACGATTGTGACCTGTCTCTCTTTTTCTGCTTTCCACAGTCATGCCACATGTATGATTTTGCTCCCCCTTTCACGCACGCTACGGCGATATATCGCAATACAATACGGCGATATAACGCGACAATGCGGCAATAGAACGCAATAATACGGCAATGATACGGGGATATAACGCAAATCTTTATTTTGTCACTGAAAAATTGTTGAAACTACTGCGCGTAGGCCTACTGACTGGTACTGCAATATAGCTAGGCTTGGTTCACAACGTTATTGGTGTGGATACACAAATCACACTGACCGGCACGCACGTACATTATGTACGTACAGGTGATCCGCACACACGTACGCATGGAGCTATCACTATTAGTTACGTTTATATTAATAACGTCTTGGGAGTTGGTAAAATCTACCCCAAAACGGGGGGAAACACACTGCACATGCGTTGCTTTCGAAGTCAGGCACAGTCAATTAACATGTACACGTACATGTCTGCGCATGCAGCCCTAGCCTACGTGGCCTGTGAAGGTAATCATACATATTCAACAGCGTTTCGTCATGGAGACGACAAAGCGCTACATAACGAGGTGCGCAAGCAACTCACAGCTTTTATAGGACTCCAAAGGCATTATTATAGAGAGGGGAAAGAATTCCACTGACGGCCATCACTTGTGCACAAACCTATGGGACCAACAGAGGGTGTTAAAAGAAAAATGGCTTCTGCTGCATTCAAAGTTGATTATTTGTAGGTTAAAAAAACACTGAAAATCTCACTTTTCAGATATGCTACCCCAGTGTACACACCTGAGATTGAAGTTCATCATGACTTGCATCCAATAAGTTATCTCTTGGAGGAAATAACCCTGTTTCCGTAATGGCCGTCAGTGGAATTCTTTCCTAGAGGGGTCTTTACGTACATGTGTACGTGTGTGCGGGTCAGTGAGGGGAATCGGTTTGTACGTTCCGGTAATATAGAAAGTTGTGAACCAAGAGTTATAGTGTGGTTTCGTATCCAGTGCAAAATGCGTTGGTCGCCATGACACATGACACTTGGGGCGCGCATTACATTACTCACAGTGTGAAATTAAAGGTACATGACTGGAAAGGTCTTCAAAAAGTAGAATAGAACATTTCACACAAATAAACGGTAAAATGTAGCCGTTTTCATGATAATTACGAAAAGAAAGGAAGTCACGTGATTTCCTGAGTCAATTTTTTGACTCAGGAAATATTTACGTATAACTTTTTTGTTTAATCACTCTTTTTAACCAAAATAGCTAATGATTTGACCTAAGTGTTCCCTTTTTTAAATCAGGAATTTCCAACACGAATGGGCAAAATAAATACATGCCAAATTAAATTTTTATAAAAGTCCGGTCACTGCGGGTGCATTATCACCTCTGCAGACACAGCGCGTGGGGGCTTGCGACGCATTCAGCCCGAGGCATGGGCCCGTGATAACCAGTGCGGTCCGATTCATCCAAGCACGGACGTTCGTCTAGTATTTTTATGCGAGACCGCTCAACCTGCAAGTTGACCGAGTCACTCACCCGGTCCCTGTTGTATTTTTTGGAGGGAGGGGGATTTTCGAGCAAAGCGGGAAAGCCTCTAGATAATTTCTTGTCATACATGAAAATCATTTCATGACCTCTAAATCTTTTTGTGTCTAAATTATATTTTGTGTATACATGTGGAAATCATTTCGGTCCCTCAAAATTGTTTCATCGATCATGCCCCCAAAACCCTTTTGTCAAAAACACTGCATCAACTCGCAAACATTGCGTCAACTCTAAAACATTGTGTCAACTCGCAAACATTGCATCAACTCGCAAACATTGCGTCAACTCTAAAACATTGCAGCAACTCGCAAACATTGCGGCAACACAAAAACATTGCGTCAACTCAAAAACATTGCGTCAACTCACAAACGTTGCGTCAACTTGCAAACATTGCGTCAACTCGCAAACATTGCAGCAACTCAAAAACATTGCGTCAAATCAAAAACATTTTGTTTTCAACAGACAGATGGATTTGTTTATGTTTTGCCGATGATTTTTGCATCGTGTACAGCTTGAACGTTTGTGTATCGCGTTCCTGGAATTCTCATACGGCAGCTGCAACATTTAGTCACAGCTATGAGTACAGATGACTGTTACTGTATCGTCCTTGATATTTTTGCCCATGAATCTGTATTTCTTTGATAAAACCCAAAGTATGATATTACCTTTAATTAAAGGTCAGCCTATATGGCATTAGAAAATGTTAGAAAAATGTGGCACACCAATGGTTTTTCTGATTGGTGCTCATTTCTATAGTTGTGCAAAAGTGGCATCTTTCACACAGTGAAGAATTCCTTACACGAATTAGCTCAAAGAGGCCCGGAGTGAAAAATACCTTGGCATAAATACTGTAACACAGATGGAAATAGTGCTGTGGGAGACAAGCACCATGCTCATTGGTCAATGTGCAAGGCAGAGCTAGTGATGTCACAGAAACCATATGTTGATCCAATTTGTTACACTTACTCGACACACCAACGGTCGTCTCCGGCAACCATGGAATTCTATGCATATTCATGTGGCGCTCTCTGTATACTCCACCAGCAGACCAAACACACATTGCTATGATTATTCTATGACCTTACAATCACCCTCAAGTGATGGCACGGTTTTATGGTAAAATGGCAACAAAAATATAGCTGACCAAAATTCAAATACCACCGCAAGTTCTCGAACCTCAGGGTGTCACCTAAGAAAAAGGTGAATGACGGATTTTTATATTTGTTGTCAGTTTTGTCACCATTTGAAAGATCATGGGGAGCTCTGTTGAAGTAGCATTGATTGAGAGTTCTTTGCCAAGTATGTTGCTTCGAGCCAATCCGTGTAAGGAATCTTTCACTATGCGGCTGTAAGAGGATGTCACTATCATCTCATTATCCATAATCATGGATCTATTCAACAGATAGGGACATCACCAACATAGGGCTTGGTAGCTCAGTTGGTAAGAGCACCAATACAGTGTTTCAGAGGTTACTGGTTCGAATTTCCAGTCAAACAATTTCTTGTTCACTTTTCAATGACTTTTTTACTCTTAATTGTTTTCTTTTCAAGAAAAATGGTCAAGCCCAAGATGAAATCTGTATCTGCACCAAAAGTTGCATCATATTCATCAAAAGCCACCCTGAAGAAAGCCGGTAAACCTTCCAAATCGGTTAGTAAGTCAAATGTCACGCTTCAGAAATCAGGCCGAAGCATTCAAAAATCAACACGGCAGAATACAATGAAGAAACCAAAGGGCCAGTTGAATGAAAAGAAGACAGGGAAAAAGTTGGCAGAGGAGCAAGCAGATGATAACAAACTAGCAACAAACAAGAAGGGTGTTAAGAGAAAGACAGGCTCGGACAAAAAGGGTAAGTAAAACAAATCCAATAAATGAACACTGACTGTCAATGAATTTCAAATTGAATCACAGAATGTGTAGCATTTGTTTGACTTTTGGGGGGGATGCACTATTGCACTTGAGATTTGAATTAAACAAAATTGATGTGTGTTGTTTTCAGTCAGATGACAACATTAGCAAACAGGAATAAAATACATATTGTTGCTATCCCTTCAAATACATTGTGCACAAGCCATGCTACTGCTGCAGTGTGCACAGCATTAAATTTCAGCCTCCAAAATATTGAACAAATTCTCCCAAATATTAAACAATACTAAAAGTTCCCATTTTTGAAAAACCTTTCTTTCGAAATGAACTTTCCACTACAGTTAGCCATTTTTTCCAAAAATACTGGGACAAATCACTCCTCAATTTTTTTCACAAACTTTGAAGTGAACTATATTTGCATTGGTATTTTATGGATGATAGCTTTCAATTATTGATTTGAAATTATGGCATATCATATGGGGCAACGTCCACTCCATCATGGAATTGCCCTTAACAGAAATTTCAATTGCTTTGTTTCCTTTTCTTTTCAAAATACCAATGATTTTTTGATTTTGTTTTTTAATTTTTGTTTCATAAAATCCTCAAACTGACTTGTATTTCAGTATTTAAAAAAAGCTTGCATTTGGTTTTTGTTTTCAATACATCAAACCTGTCATAGCAAAGTCCACCCCTCAGAGCTTGCATAGACATACATGTATTAAGGTAAATGTACCAAGTAGTCCCATGCCATTTGTGCCTTTTCCTTAAGATATTGCAGAGTACTACTTTGTCACAGTCTTTTACTTGGTTTTATATCTATCAGCTGAGGATGGAGACACTAAACGGCAAAAACTTGAAGAATTGAGTTTCAAAGACAGGAAGATAGTGCGAAGGCAACTTAAAAGCAATGCTGAGCTGACACAAAAGGCTAAAAGTATCTGGAATACGGTCAGAGAGTAAGTTATCCCCGTTAAAGACAGGCGTTCTGGTGTCTCGCTGAACTAAATAGGTTAAGAGCGACCCTAGGGTCGACCCACTTCAGATTTTGGTTTCAGACAGGCGAACTTAATACACTGGAGAACAAGTAGGTTTACAAACTAACAAACAATATAGCCATGGACCTTATTGAAGATAGCACAAAACGAACTTCGCACAAAGCACTCTGGAAAAAAAATGCTAGGGCTGGAGATGAGTGCATACTTCATACGGACATAAATTTCAACTATGAATAAGTACTCAACTTCACACCGCTGGAACAAGTGACTCAACAGTAACATTCCATGGGCTGTTGTGCAGCAGCGTTATGTATAAACAATTCAATGCGTGTGGTTTAACTTTAAAACTGCACATGTAATAATTACCCACTGTCCTTTGCACACGCATGCGTAGTGCTGAAAACAAGCTATCTTCGATAAGGTCCATTGCAACAACTCTGTAGAAGACCTTTGGGTGTTGTTTATGTTTCAGACCGTACATTGTCCATATTGTTGACTTTGTTGTTGTGAGGAGGAAATGAACATTAAGCATTTGCCTCTTGGCTGTTGTCATTGTACGCAAAGTTAAAGATGGAGAATAACGATTTGTAAAAAAAAAGAAACAAATACAAATCCTCGTTTATAAGACATATAAGAACCTTCTCATAATATACAATGGGGCTGGTTTTTGTTTATTATTTGGTAATTATTGGAAATAAAATTTGATAGTAATTGTCAATTCTTGGGACTATTTATCCAAACTGGCCGTGGGTGGCGCTATTTAAATTCATGTCAATGTGTGACGTAGTCGAGGGGATACGGTCCACGAACGAATCCCCTCTGTGCGCGGGAGTTGTATGGGATTTCCAATGAGTTTTGTGTACATGCTGTTTTTGTATGCTAAAACTGTCCGAATCACTGCCCGAATGATCATTAATATCCGATTGGTACATTGATTCTTCATCGATGCTGTATTCCTACCAAGGACGGTCGCCATATGTATCATTTTCAACCATTTTACTTTCGAAATGATTGGAGTGCATGTATTGCGTGTGGGTACGGGTATGTAATATGAAACACACTGTGTATAAATGTTCATAAGGAAAGCGAATCCCCTCTTCTACGTCACCAACTTGAGGAAAACATGAATATTCATGATATGTAAATGAACCAAAAACGGGCAAAGTCGAGAGAAAATTTATCATTCTTGGCGAATGTGGAACGGTAAAGGGTGGCTTAAAATTCACATCAAGAAACTTCAAAAAGTGAGGGTTTATTATATGTTTACCTTAATTGGAGCTAGGTGAACAAAATTTTACGTGAACATCATATTTTTCAAAATCGTTGGAGCCCAGCTTTAACATCGGGATTAGCATCGTAGTCATCATTATTTTTGTTTACTATTATGCCTGCCCATCTTTGACTTTGCCTTCAAAATAATTTGTTGTCTTTTGTATTACTGGGCAAAAGTCTATTGAAAAATACAACCTATGATGCATGACCAGCAGGCTTCTTTTCCTTATTTTCAGGCCAAAAGTTTGTATGTGTACATTTTGGGATATGTCTGCACTACTTATTTGCATACATTTACATACAAAGTAAAACATTTATGAACTCATTTGCATTGAGTTTGGCTCATGACTAGAGCGACGTCTGAAACGATGTCGCTCTAGCGCCGTTTTGAACGACCCAGACCGTTGATCTTTCGGCATCATGTGTGCCTGGTTGCTCCTAATTGTTTCAGACGTCAAACTTTTCATATACCTAATTCAAATCTTGCATTTCAATTGGTTCGGCGCGACGCTGTCACGCCTGTCTGAAACAGGGGTTATTCATCATAGAAGGGTAAAAAAACGTGCAATAAGTGTATATATTGTATATTTCTGTGTAACTTGATAAAGCATGTGGTGTTATGAACTACCTCTGTCTTGTTGTCTGTAAGTACAATTTCATTGTAATAATATGTCCTTGGATGACATTGAAGAGAACCTGTACATCAAATAACAGGTGTTACTGTGTATCTGTGTTAGCCATCGGGTCAGGGGTTGCTCAACAGTACATGTATTAAGTAATATTGGTCTAATATTGACAATCGCTAACATTAACGGCTTCAAACGCTGCTACCAGCAACACGACATACATGTAGCATGGCATTGATCACCTTGTAATCGTTAACATGTTTCTATTTCAATACTGATTTTTGATACAGGAAACAGTGTAGCAATGAGAAGAGAAGCAAGCTATTGACAGAACTCTGTGGACTTATCAAAGGCAAAGTACTAGAGGTAATTTACATTGAAATAAACATGTATGTAAATATGCCAATAGAGGACTTTTTTGACTTTTCAACTGGAACTTAATTATTCAAAACAATTAATGCATAGATAAATACATATATCCACAATAAAAAAGGTCACATTTCTAGTTGATAATACACAAACAAATTACTTACAAACTAAAATTATGGGAGCATTTGTAATGAAGATGAACCAGAATTTTGTGTTGAACACAGCTGCACCAGACAGTCAAGGGGTTTGTGAAAAGAGAATTACCTCAAAAAAAAAAGATATGAAACTGATAATAATGATTAATAACAGAGGTGGGTAACCTCCCGCCAGTGACCCCTGACATGTGTGAGTGCCCAGTAAGAGACTCAATCCAGTGTGTTGATAGAGAGCAGTCTCTGAAGGAAAGTATGATGGAGATTCAAGGAGGATTGCGTGGTTGCACATGAAGTGAATGATTGTTCCTAGTGTGAAAGAGGAAGTTTGGGAAAATAAATACCAGTATCTTGTCAATAGATGAACTACATGCAAGGACCATATCAAACAATTCTGGTATTAATCATCAAATAACCACAAGGGAAACTGACTGGTTAATTTGAAGTTATTAAAAAGTGAACAAAGAAAAATTAACATGAGCGGGATTCAAACCAGCGACCTCCGAAATACCATACCAGTGCTATGTTGGCGATGTTCACTAGCTAATAGTCAATTATTGTTTGTTCGTTGTTTGTTTTACCTTGGATTCTGGTATTATTTAGACAGTTGCTGTTAAAGGTAGTATCATACTTTGGTAAGAGACCAAAACAGACATTTTCACAGATTTACGTATAACTTACAGGGTATGAAGGTGGTGGTGGTAGAAACATACCGTTAAAATGTTTCAGCCTGAAATGGTGTATTTATCCAGAAATTAGTAAAACAACGACCGAAAATCTTTTGGATCTTTTAAAAGATCATAAATAAAAGAGAAAACACTTTAGAAATACCGTGGCCGTTTTTCGCTGTTTTCTCAAAAAGTGGGCAACGTATGGGACTGAAATTTTCACAGACTACTTTTATTGTATCTTCCTTGATATTTTTGCCCACGAATCTGTATTTCTTTGACAAAAACCAAAGTATGATACTACCTTAACCACTTCAGGATGGCATTTTGTAGAAATATCACTCACCCTCTATTCGTTCTCTTTTTCTTGAGAGTGGTGACAGCAACAAAGGCTGTCAAGGAAAATGCAGCAAATCAATAAAAACAATATAATTCCTAACAGATTGCCAAACCCTTGGCTGTAAGCCACATGGTAATTCTGCCATTCACCCAAGATTCAAAATGGGCTTTGGACCAATATGCCAAATTACATCAAAAACTGTCATGGCAGCCCATAATCCCATCCATAAACCCTATGCTTAACATCTTTTTCAAGTTAAAGGTAAGTTCAGGATTTGTAACATACCCAAACGTAAATGTTCACAGATTTATTTTCTTGTAACTCAGATGTCCAATTGAGCTCAAATTTTCACAGGTTTATTATTTCATGTACATGCTGGATTAAACAAAGTATGAGTGCTGCTCTGTGACCTTTACCAATCATGTATTATACCTTTAAAGACACATAAAACAAATGAAGCACAACAATTTCCCTCATTCTCCCTGGAAAACTAGAAAGTGCAGGATGCACAGATTTCATTCCAAATGAATGTGAAAAGGGCTGTCATGAACTGTCAGAAATCAGTAAATCACCACTCTTGTGTATAATATGTGATTATGATTTACATATGAGCAATTTGAACATTGATGTGTTAATTTCAGCTCTTGACAGCCCATGATACAGTCAGAGTGATTCAATGTTGTCTTCAGTTTGGAAGCAGCGTACAGAGACAACAGATTTTTGATGAGGTCAAAGGTAAGTGTAATGTTATGTCTTACATCTGTAGTGTTGTGTTATGGAGTGACTACCTGCTTTCCCATCAGTAAAACCACCATAGTGTGTATGTTGGATAGCGGTTGCCATCCAGATGTTGAGAGATTTTTGCACTCAGATTCAAACACCTAATTAATGAATACCTACATGTAGCTTTTCTATGTTCCTTTATTCATTTATTTTAAAACCAATTGGCCCTCTTCTTTATTTTTATGTACTTGAAACTTGATACAGACTTGTAATAATAATAATAATAATAATGGTTACTTATAAAGCGCAATATCCACAGAAGTGCTCAAAGCACTTGACAGAAGTGAAAATGGAAATACTGCAATACAAAATAGAGAATAATGTCTGAACAATATACAACCGAACAAACTACTTATAAGCATTATGAAAAAGATATGTCTTTAGTTTAACCTTGAAAGTAACAATATTATGAGTTTCCCGAATGTCTGATTTTATAAAAAAAATCAGACATTGTAACCTGAAGCTAAGTCTAGCCTTTTACTCAGAAGTTGTGATTAATTTTTTATCTATTATATAACTAAAAGGATTTGTGGAAATTGTGGTAAAGGATTTAATGAGAATTAGGTAGCCAATTATTAATTGGAAAGCATTATCAAATCCCTAAATCAAACTTGACTAAAAGTGATATTTATCTGGTGTTAAAATCAGAATGAGCCTTACTTAAATTCCTTTCATGACTATTTGTAACACACAGATGCAGACAATATTCTTCTGCTTGCTAAAGGAAAGTACTCCAAGCATTTTGTGATGAAGATGCTTCGATATGGCACAAAGGAGAACCGTGTGCACATCATGACCTGCTTCCATGGACAAGTTGGTAAATTAATACGTCATCGTGAAGCTGCAGAGGTTTTAGAATTGGCTTATAACAACCATGCTAATGCCAAGCAACGGTCTGCTATGATGGAAGAGTTTTATGGACCTCGATTTGCCATTTTTAAGGTTTGTTCTGAGTTGTTTTCTTTGCGTAATGTAATGTTTCACATGCTCTCACAAGCACTGAGTATACAGTGCTCATCCACGTCGGTGAAGGGCAAGCCTAATTTGCATATTATCTATTTCCCAACCAAAATCATTTAATATTCATGATTAACTGCGGTACCCATCGCGATATTGGATTTGATTCACCCTGCAGACCCCAGCTAGCTCGGTGGCCTAGCAGGTAAGGCATCTGCACTAGTAAGCAGGAGGTCGTGGGTTCGAATCCCACCTGAGCCAGCATGTGATTTTTTCACGTGCTCTCACAAGCACTGAGTATGCAGTGCTCATCCACGTCGGTGAAGGGCAAGCCTAATTTGCATAGTAATGTAATGTTGTTGATTAAGAAGTAGTACACCATCTAAGGTGCACATACATCATTGGAGTTATTAAAGTACAAACTACTGACCGCAATTGCAAACAATTGGCAACAAGGCTACCACGATAGCGCAGTTCTGCATAGACATCAGCCATAATCATTACCCATATATTTGCTGTCTTAAGATGTCATCCAGTATTTGGCTTCTAAATTGTTTACATCTCAACAACTATAAATTGGTGGAGACAAATTTTGCTTATAAAGATATGTCATCTGCCAAGAAATGGTAAACTAATACTGAGACCGTTATACATTCATGACATTATCCCAAACATCCCCAGGAATATGTATTTGAGATCATATGTACCCTCTTACATGTGTCATCACTATTTGTGTACATATTGTATTCAAGCAAGCCTTTTCTTCACATTGTGTCCTTGAATGAATTGTATAACAAGATGAAGATAATTTCTTTTCAGGAGGAAGGTATCCACACACTGGAAGACATCTTGACCAAACATCCAGAGCTGAAACAAGGAATCATGGAACACATGCTGAAAACACTCAGTCAAGTCATTGAAAAGTCAGTCATCTGAGTTATAAACCTCCTCAAAAAAAGTTCTGCAACTCAATTTGAGGGATGATATATTTTTTGTTACTGATCTATGAACGGTGAAACTGGTATCATTGGAAAGCGTGATTATTCCTCTTTACAATGATGTGTCATTTGTTATGCTAATGTAATCGTGGAATGTAGTGTACAGTCCTGATAAATATGCAGCAATGTCAACAATGAAATGTTGCAAAATTCATTGTTTGTAGTGAATTCCCAATCATTTCGAGAACGGTCTGAGTTTGATGAATGGTGTTGATGCGGTGATGCATGAAAGCACGGTCCAAACACAGTGTACTCTCATTTGCATTATGCAACATTTCACTTCTGACTTTGCGCTTTATTCCGGAGAAATGCACATTCCATAATCACAACAGACGGCACATCAAAGAGGAATAGTGAAGCTTTCCAGTGGTACCAGTTTCACCGTTCATAGATCAGTAACAAACAAGATATCATCCCTCAAACTTGAGTTGCAGAACTTTTTTTGAGGGGTTTATATTACAAATGTGATGTTGTGATTGCAGAATTGTGCTGCAGTAGTGTTTGACCAGTGAAATGTGGTGACGCTTATAAACCATTTTGAACTTGAAATACCTGAAGTTGCATCCTTAAGTCCAGTATTTTGTTGTCGTTCAAAATAAGAAAACAACATTTTGTAGGCAATTTTTTCATCAACTGTGGATCAATTTGATTACAGTAACCAGTGCCATACCTCATATGTGACTGGAAAGAGTGCCGTTCAAAAGGAAAAAAAAAAAATTCATTCTTTTGTAATAACACAAAATCACAGAAAGGCCCAAATTTATAACTCTTGACATCCACCTGTGGTTTAATTTGAATTTGATTGCTGTTTTCAGTATCAAATAAATTCATTTCTAGTAGGAAAATTTGCTGCACTGAGACGTTGACCAATCAATGCAAGTGTTGTATAAAGGCACACTCTGTAAGTGGTCTTTCTAATATGTGTTACATACATGTACATGTATATGTGCCTGAAGAATACACAATTGTTGTGTTTGAAGTGAAAGGCTATGATGCATTTATTGGAGCACAAACTTGTGAAGCACCACAGTTGCCATTGTATTTTGAACCCCACAACTTCTGCAAGAACACTATAGCCCTTCATATCTCCTGATAATGTAATTATAACAAATAAAGCACCTATCTGCTGTAATCGTCACAACCTTCAGAGTTTCCGCAATGGAATTTGTTGACGCACTATATTGGTAAATAATCAGTGACTACACGCATTGAAATGACAGAAATTATGTTTGATTTTGGAATAGGTCTAGTTTTGCCATTGTCATGCTAACACTCCGTTCTATGTTATTTATTCTTTATATCACAAAGTGTTGACGTCTTCTTCCATGTCACTTCTCTCTCCTTCTCTTTCTTTATTCTCCTCTTTGTCAAAGTTTACCCTGACAATAGCGCTCCGCACTAATGACGTCACAAAATCCCCGGATGTCAGACAAACATTGTCTCACACACGTAGTGTACATGCATGCACACAAGCGCACACACCACACGTTTGCATGGTTGCAATGTTTGTCTGAGATCCGGTGTGCTATTTTAGCACAAGTTTTTTTTTTCATCAGTACTTTGGTATTTTGGTTATTCCATATTTTGGGTGGCCATTGTTATTTTATGTTGGTAGTATTTTTATTTTAATAGCATTATATTTAATTGATTGCAGGTCGGTGGTGAAACATTCTATTGTACACAAAGCTTTGCTGGACTTCTTGATCCACGCACCAACCAAGATGAAAGCAGTATGTAACTTCAGTCATATACATTGCATCAATACAGTCTACTCAGGATTTGTGATTACTAAGTCCCATGATTTATTTTTGGATGATTTATCATTCTATGTAACTTCACAAGTCCCTGTCCTATGTCACCTGTGTGATTCCCTACCCACCAGAGATGCAGTAAATGCAAGGTGTCTGTAATGTGTAGAATATAATGCTTGATTCTAGTAACACTCTAAAATATGTCACCAATCGTCCAACACATTTTGCTTGTTATCTGTATAATAGTTGAAGCCATTGTTTAGATTTTCACCGAACCACTTTAATGTCTATTTAATAGAAGGCAATTTCCAGTCCAGGTGCTCTTGTCTAGATTTTACTTTTGTGAGACACGTGAACAGAATATTTATTTCTACTGAGGTTAGATGGGTCAAGGGTGTTATGGGTACCCCTATGCACTCACCACAACTGGCCCTCAGAAACATCTGCATTCATTGATGAACGCTTCAGGCTGCACTGGACTGTCAGTTGAACTTGGTCCTTGAGGTTATGTTTGGTGAATGAGATAATTTGATCTCATTGCTATATGAACATTGGCCTTGCATGCCACATGCCATTGTACGGTGCACGGCTTGTATAGAAATGTTGTCATACATATTTTCACCCATTTTGCAGGAAGTCACTTATCCTGTCCTGTTTGTTTTGATTCCTTGTTGTCAGGAGCTCATTGAGGGTATGCGAGACACTGTGGTGCAGATTCTACATACACATGATGGTGCTAGAGCAGCTATGCAATGTCTGTGGTATGGCACTGCTAAGGTACTTTCAACATACTCTTACTATTTATGTACCTACCTCCAGCTGTTACCATTGAGCATGGAATTACCAGCATGCCTCAAGTCAATAGTATACTTCCTCTTGAAATGTTGCCAGTCACATTTCGATGATAAGTAGCTGAAATGTTTGTGATGGAAGATACATGTTTTGCCCGTCTATGCTGATTAAATTGGAACCAGCCACTGAAAAACCATGCTAGACCTGGGCTTTGCCTGGGCTCTTGGGCTTCCACAATCTATAGCCTTGAAGTAACATCTTCAAGCCCCTGCTTTGTCCAGGATCATAGTTAGCACAAGTTAGATGACTGATCGAGTCCACATTCATCATGAACAGTATCCAGAATCCAGTCTTTATTGATTTTAAGCAGCTATATTGTAGTGAAGTTTAAAGCAAGAAGACTATAAGCTTGGAGGACTCGGCCTGGCCTGGCTTTTTACTGGCTAGGCTCGGCCAGTATTAACGGTTGTCTTCCTTACAATGTACATGTTATAACAGGCCTGAGTGATGTTGCTTTTGACACATAAATGAAATGGCAATTTGGCAAGTTGACGTTTTGAGACATTGCAGGGGCTAGAGTGGGAATGGTTGTGGTGCTTAGTATGGCCACAGACACAGGTGGTTGTTTTAAGCCCATTGGTTAAACCACTTTAATACTTACTGTACAATAACATGTCATGTGTTGATGTATTTGAAATGAATGATTTTGGTATAAAGAAATTATTTTAATTCCTGTATGTATTAAGATTACCGGGAATGGGTCATTAGGGAGACATTCTCATTGAGTCGTGCACAAACTTTACCGACCTATTTCTAAACATCCTCCAAACCAATTAACTTGAAATTGACATATGTTCATATTGAGCGCATTCTCTGTCTTCTATTAAATTATTAAAAAATATGTCCTTAAAAGGTAGCTGGTATAATAGGGAAACATTGAAAAGTCTCCCTATTTGCAGATGTCTCCCAAATGTTCACTTTTAGATGCTAAAGTGTCTCCCTAGTATGCAAATTAGATAAAATAATTATTACATTAGTGAATTATAACAACATGGTTTGTAGTGTAATTTAAGTGAACATAATTTTGTTAATGCAAATAAAGTTTATTTATATGAATTGTTTATTCCAGGATCGTAAGGCAATCATCAAGTCTTTTAAGACATTCATCTGTAAGATATGCAAAGAGGAGTTTGGTCATCTTGTACTCCTAGCATTGTTTGACTGTGTAGATGACACAGTGCTGGTTCGAAAGGTTGTCATTGATGTAAGTGCATGTTATATGTATGATCACCATATAATGTCCCTGGTCATTCAAAATTAGTACAATTATACTTATTGGCGGACATGAGCAGTAAAGAGTTTCTGGCATCACACTTGATGAACAGAAACATACTTGCGGGATGTCAAAACGCTTTTACAAAATGTTAACCAATTCTCAAGCCCAAGTGGCAGACCAGCACTAGCTGATGCCAATGGAGAGATTCAACTTACTGTAATGTAACAATAATGGTGGCAGGACATGTCAGAAGGGATCAGACCTCCTGGTTGCGCACATCTGTATACTTTTCCGCCATGTTAGATTGATAGAACCAAAGTCGTCAAAACGCCGAACCAATAACCAATGCAAAAACATGTTCATGGTTCAGGTCACCGAAAAGTTCCCCTGTTAAAAGCCTTTGAATGGTGGAAACAAGTCATTATATAATGTTTATGATGCACCATATAATTTTATTCATTCATCCATTTTGTGACCAGAGAAAGATTTGGAGACAACCAGAGTCATTCTCTGGTTGTCTCCAAATCTTTCTCAATTTGTTATGGTGCTTCTTAGGAGAGTAAAATAGGAACATCAATAAAAAATGTAGTATTATTGTTAGCTGTCATATTACATGTCTTCAAAAATGTAGGAATACTTACCAGTACTTGGCCTGTCACATATTGTTGTTGTTTCCAGGAAATGATGAAATCTGTATCAGAGATTGCTGGGGACCAATATGGACGGAAGGTGTTACTGTATCTTCTCTCTCCAAGGAATCCTAGTCATTTCCACCCTAAAATTGTTGAATTACTACAGACTGGGGATGGCAATCCAACAAGGTAATGTCAACGTCAGGCCTTTCAACTTTGTGTATGTGGATGTTGCCTGGATTTTTCACCTGACAGCATTTGTGGTACTCTGAGTGTCACTCGTTCTACCTCGTGTCACTACGTATGAACATCTGATACATGCGTGCATGCAAATTTTATGCAATGCGGCACATCAGCCAATCAGATCTGTTTTGAGAACATTTCCGTCTGGATCGTGATGGAGGATTTTGATCAACATCCTCCATCACGATCAATTGGTAGATTTTGCACATCCGCAGCAGCTAGCTTGTCTACGTGATAGACACACTTGCCATACTACATGATAGTAGATGCCCTCTGATTGGTCAAAACCTAGAGGTCAGTGCTGGGTTGGCGTGCATAATTAATCAGGAAATCTGCATGCTTGCTCGCTGTATGGCGAGTGCGTCTATCACATAGACAGCATTTTTGGTGAGCTACAATCACAAATTGATTTATGTAATAATATCATCTACTGTTCATTGGGACATCAGTGTGTTTTGACTAGGAGTGATGGTTGTCAATCCATCCATACATTGGGCCTAGTTATTAAGCTATTAAGTTTTTGCCTTGGGAACAATCCAACCGCAGGAGTTCAATATTTGGGAACATTATGATCTGTCCATCATTAAGAGTCCTTGAGTTCATGTGGGGCACATTTTGGCAGCCTGAACAATGAATATGTTTCTAAGTTGGTTATTGGTTTGGCATTTTGCAACTTTGGTTCTACATGTACTTCAATGATGACATTGTTTCGACCAAACAAGTACCAAAGGAAGGATTAGTTTGCAATCAGTCATTGTTGGTCTAGCATGGCAGAAAGGTATGCAGATGTGCGTTACCCACAGGTCCGACTCCTTCCACCATGTCCACCACCATTTTTGTTTACATTCTGCAAAAGTGTTTTGGTGCCCTTCCCCAACTATGTTTCTGTTCATTAAGAGTGACGTCAGAAACACTTTCCTGGGGCCGATTTCACTAACGCTTTGCGATCATCGCTTAAGCCCAAATCTTTCGCTACATGGTAACGATCGATTTCCTGTTTAGCGATGGATTTGGGCTTGCAAAGCTTTAGTGAAATCAGCCCCTGGTCAGGTCAACCAAACTGGGCCCATGGTTCTTTTCAGAACTACACACTCACAAAAGAAATCATAATATGTACAGGGTGCTACCACAAACCAATTACCAACTTGCTACCTTCACTATTACTAGCCTTTATTCTCATATCAGGCAAAACATCAAAGCACAAACCATCATGCTTGGTCACACTTACTCATTCTGTGAACCTTTCAAACCTCTTTGATTTATTTCAGCAAGAAAGATGTTAATATTACCCGGCAAGAGCTATTAGCATCAGTGTCTGAACCGCTGCTGAACTTTGTGAGTGAGAATACCAAAGAATTGGCATATAGTAAGTCCAGTTGTCTACTGCTCCTGGCTGTACTCACCTATGCTATTGGTAAGTAATCTTTAAATGTTTATCCATAATTATTCTTTGCACTTTATACTTGATTGTATAGCAATGATGCATTCTACATTTTCACATATGGTAATTTCCACGGATTTGGGACATTTTGTAAACACAAATTCACTCCTTTTTTTTGCATGTTTGCATGCATTTCAAGGAACCATACGTGGTATACTTGCTGATTCCAAGAATAACACAATTTCAAATTGGAGTCTTTCAAGAATGATTGATTTATTATTTCGTGTACATGCTGGATTAGACTAAGTGTGAGTGCTGTTCTGTGACCTTTACCAATCATGTATTAAACCTTTAAAGGGCAGTTTTCAGCCTCTTCATCTTATCCATCCTGAAGGGGAATTGTTCTGCCTGAAGGCCCAGACAGTATTTGCTGGTTTAGACCTCATCATTATTCTGTCTGGTTTAATCCAATAAGCCCCCCCCCCAAAAAAAAAAAAAAATACGAAGAATAATAATAAGAATAATAATAATAAGATTACATGAGCCCTTTCAGGTTCACAAAATTGGCTGGAAAGTCATCCGAGAACATCCAACCAGCTGTATATGTTTCTTATTGTCATAAAAAGTCCATGAAACAAATGTGACAATGTGATGACAAATGCTGTAAGCAATACAACCTTCAAATCACTTTGAGTGATAATATACACGTACTTCATCTGTGTCAGAGTGGTTATTGGTATGTGTCTTGTTTTATCCTCTCCAGTGGAGCTTGCCCCTGACTTGTTCAAGACAGTTTTTATTTGCACACAAATAAATCTTTATTAGTTTTTGTATTTTTGACCATTTGAACTATTTGTATGAAATTGAATGTTATTTTTATCTTGCATGTAGTTTGCTTAATAATGAAATGTATTTGTCTGTTCACAGGTGATAAACAAGCAGGATACCAGTCAATAGCATCACTAGCTGCAGAGGAATTTATACCAGCTCTTGCTGGTGATGGTGAGGACCAGTTAAATGAGGTAAGATTCAAATGATATTATGTCATTCATCTTTTGTATCAGTAATATGCATTCTTGTTTTTGTTACTGAAGTAGGAACTAGAATCAGGACCTTGTAAAAAAATTGTCCAATTACTTTTTCACGCAGATCTTGGACATCTGCTCATGATTCTGTCCAGTCCCTTGTGACATGTCTCAGTAGATCTTCACCCAAACTGTAGGCTGTCTGTGTTTGATCCTATCTCTGCTGATGAGATCAAAATAATTCATGAGATCACCTTCAAACATGTCAAAATCTTGTGAATTGGATCCAATATTCCTTGATGAAGCAAATTATTCACATATTCGTTGCATACATTATGTTTCTTGTGAGTGGAAGCTCTGGGCCAAATTTCATGGAATCCATTACTGCTTCTTCGCTTACGATAGCAGACGTTTTTTTGCTTATGGTTGTCTTTCTCGCTACGCTAAGCAAGGACTTTCTGAATGCATATGATGGGGTGTTATCAGGAAAAAATCATGGTTACCCTAGAAATTCTTCGCTAACCGAAAGTCTTGTTTACGGACTCCATGAAACATATTTCACGCGTAGCAGCGCCTGTAAGCAGAAACATAGGCCGTACCATGAAATTGTTAACTTACCATGTCTACATGGAAATCTTTCAGCTCGTTAGTTTTACATCACAGTCGTGGTAAGTTGGCAGGGATGTCAGGAAAATGGGGTTAAGTTAACCAAGTCCAAAGGGAACACTGCTTAAAGGCCCTGTCACATACTACTGATGTGGCTCGTCGGAGCTACACCGGGGCACAAAATTAACAATGGCATAAAATCGGTAGAGCTCCGTCGAGATAGCACTTGAATAATTAAGCCTGTCACACCCAGCCGCCCAGCTGATCTGACTCGCCAGAGCGATACCGGGGCACAAATTTCTCGATTTTTGGGGATCAGTAGCAGAAGGGTAGTACTATGGTTTCACATTGCTAAGAACGGTAATATATCATTATTACATCGGGAGGACTACGGTATCACATCGGTAGCAGTACAGTACACATTGAGGCCACCGGAGAGCCGCCGATCCATTAACGGGGCGGTACTGGTGCTCTACTAGGCTTGGATGGTTTCCAATATTGAGTTGCCGGTATACCGGCATCAAAGAAACCGCGGTATTCGGTATTACGGGCAACTTCTAAAGTGCACACAAAAACATTCATCAACCCTGAAAGATGTTTACGTTGCCTTTCCTTGTTTGGTGCCCGACAATATACCACATACATTGGCAACCCATTAAATGGGACCAGTGATTTGCCTGACCACGTGCAAACTTCCCAGTGGCAAGTTCAGCTGTCACAAAATGCAGTGACCACCAATAACAGTGATTGTGAGAGCCAGCCGAGCATCATTATTGGACGAATCTTTATGAAGGGGTCACCAACCTTTTTCTCAGGAATAAATTCACGATCCCCCCCCCACCCTATTATGTCTCCAACTCATGAACTGTCTCCAGCTGTGTCTACACATTGGCTAGATATAATTGACAGGTCTTTTGTTAAGCTGGGTTCAGATTTCTGGGTCAAGAAACCAGAAACCACAAACTTTCTTTTGTCGGCAAATTGGCTCAAACACAAAGGGATCTCTAAGATCTTATCTCCATTTAGTTTACACTCTGGCTGTTGCCAACAGAAAAATAACAAGTGGGGCTCTTCAAATCTTACAATACCGCAGTTTTTATTTTTCTAAACCGACTTTGTCGGTGTTTCGGTATTTCAAAAAAAGCTTCGGTTCGGTTTCAGTTTTTTGTTTTAAACCCTCACTATTTGGTAATACAACAAATTGTCCAACCTTATGCTCTACCGATCTTAATAAAGTCATACTGGTGTACTGCTGATTACTTCCGTTGCAATACTGTTGCTCGCTCCGGCAGTGCATCGGCAGACATTTGTTAGCATGTTCAAAAGATTTTACCGTCGCCTGCCGTTGCTAATTTTGTCGCCGATGTACTAAAGTTCTTACCGATGTGACACCGTTGTGCTGCCGTACTAGTACCGATCCCCAAAAATTGACAAATTTGTGCTTCGGTATTGGGCCGGCAAGTAAGATCGGCTAGGTGTGACAGGGCTTTAAGGAACTTAGACACTGATTAAATGTTATGTTCATGGATTCTACTTTATATAGGTTCACATCATTGAACATCCTTCAGGGCATCTCGTCATAAGAAAGCTTCTACAACATCAGAAAGAACTCCAGAAAAATACATCAGAAGGTACATCTTAATGATATATTGTCCAACTTCATTAAGAAAATAATTTTTCAAATTTGTCCAAGTTTATTTTCTATTAGAAACATTCAATTTATTCAGTGTACATACCAAACTCCTGCATCATTTTCATAATCTGAAAGTCATTGCAGGAAGTAGATATGTCTGATACATAGAGCTATATTAAAATTACTAGAGCGCTAGCTCTGTGTACATAGTGATCCCTGCTGGGCGCATCCATGTTTGTGCACAAACCTATGGAAAACACAACATTTTGTACGTCTTTTGTACGTCTATTTGCATATTTGGGTTTGTGTTCTATACAAGTGCGTTGTCAAATCCCAATACGCCCAAAGTCCGACGCAACTTCAAGACGCACTTCCCGATAGGTTCGTGCATATGGTGCACTTGCGCGTTGCATTTAGAGTACATTCTTCGAAAGGCATTCCAGGCAATGTTTTCTTGTTCCACAGACACGCACTCAAATTCAAAATGACTGTGCCAAGAACAGCTTCAAAGCGTCTATGCATGGAGAATGCGAAGCTAGCACTCTAGTAATTTTAATTTAGCTCTATGGTCTGATATTGGTATAGGTATATGAATGTGTTGTTGATTTGATCATTACAGTTACTGATGATGTCAAGCCATTCTCAGAGGTTCTACTGAACGCTGTTAATAATACCAGTCTACAGACTTGGACTCGAGCCAACAGAGGAGCACTAGTCTTAGCAAGGTTAGTCTCATCATAGAATTTGAGGATTTGCTTTTATACATTTTCTTAGGAGTTTGTGATCATCACTATGAAGAATGCTGCCATTAGATTCCTGACAATACTTTGTTCGAGAGAGTAAGCCTAAGGCTTGCGATAACACCATGTATCAAAAATCTCTTTTAGAAAGATGTGTGGTCCTGAAAAGGACCGATGAGAGTGGATTCTCCACGTTTCGACTAGTGTGCTCTAGTCGTCCTCAGGAGAGAGAGTGCCGGACTAGGTGGATGTGCTGGTTATTTATGCTGGATGCCGTTCATTCAGGTGTGAAGAGTGGATTGCGTAGGATCTTGATGCTGATTGGCTGAGTCGGTGGAGCGTGCAGGGCTGTGGAGAAGTGGCAGCCAGATGTCACTGATGTGAAACCCGATGTCTTGTGGGACGGTGTCATGTCGGTAGATCTCGATGGCTTCACGTATCCTCCTTGGGTACCAGTGTTTGATGGGGGCGATGAGTTGGGCAGACTTCCAGTCGATGTGATGATCGGCGATGTGGGCATGTTTAACTATGGCAGACTTGTCAAAATCTCCTCTTCTACAATGTGCGCGATGTTCTTTGATGCGGATGGGAAGGTTTCTGCCGGTTTCGCCGATGTACACTTTACCGCATTCAGTTGCTAGCAAACTACTTGCACTCCACCGCTCCGAGGCTATACCAGCAGCCCTCTATCGACGTCTCCATCCATCAGCCACCACTGCCCAAGGTTCTTCGGCCAGCGCAAGATTCACAAGACAGAGATCCTGCTACGTCCCATCGTGTGTTCTAGAGGCTCTCCTACATACGAAACTGCTCACCTCCTCGCCAACATCCTGCAACCTTTGGTGGGCAACACCCCCCACCATATCACCAACTCCACCAAGTTCATCGAACTCACCAAGGACCTCACCCTCAAACCAACAGACATCATGGTGAGCTTCGACGTAGTCTCCCTGTTTTCCAATGTACCCACCGACGAAGCCTGCTTCATCACCAAACAACGTCTGGACCACGACCCCAGCCTGCCTGACCGCACTGCTCTATCTCCAATCAAAATTGCTGATCTCCTCCACCTGTGCGTCACCTCCAGCTACTTCAGATTTCAAGACAAGTTCTACAAGCAGACTACCGGTTCGTCTATGGGCTCACCCATATCACCAGCCCTGGCCAATCTCTTCATTGAAGAATTTGAGACCTCATCCATCCTGACGGCAGACCACAAGCCCAGTCTCTGGCTGAGATGCGTAGACGACACCTTTTTGATCTGGCCGCATGGACAAGACCTCCTCAATGACTTCCTCAACTACCTCAACCAGCAACATCCCTCTATCACCTTCACCATGGAACAAGAACAAGATGGCCAACTCCCGTTCCTTGATGTTCTTCTCGCGAGAAATGAAGATGGGTCTCTCCACCACAGGGTATACAGGAAACCCACCCACACCGATAGATACCTACACAAGAGATCCTTCCATCATCCAGCTGTCAAGTCCTCGGTCAACCAGACCCTTGTTCGCCGAGCCCACCAGATATGTGACAAGAACTTTCTCCATCAGAAACTCCAGCACATCAAGACCGCCCTCAAGCTCAACGGTTACCATCCCAGCCAGATCTCCCTCTCCAAACCATCTTCCAAGGTGTTAGGGTCTCCTATACCCGAAGCCTCCCCCAATCCCTTAGTTTGTCTCCCTTTCATTGGTCCAGCCTCTCACCAGCTCAGTCGCATTCTTAAGTCAGCCAACATTCAAGTCCGCCACTCTGCTCCTGGAAAACTACAGCGCTTCCTCCACACACAAAAGGACAAACCAGCACCAGACAGTCAACCAGGAGTTTACCGCATTCCTTGTGAATGCGGGAAAGTGTACATCGGCGAAACCGGCAGAAACCTTCCCATCGGTATCAAAGAACATCGCGCACATTGTAGAAGAGGAGAAGAAGGAGATTTTGACAAGTCTGCCATAGTTAAACATGCCCACATCGCCGATCATCACATCGACTGGAAGTCTGCCCAACTCATCGCCCCCATCAAACACTGGTACCCAAGGAGGATACGTAAAGCCATCGAGATCTACCAACATGACACCATCCCACAAGACATCGGGTTTCACATCAGTGACATCTGGCGGCCACTTCTCCACAGCCCTGCACGCTCCACCGACTCAGCCAATCTGCATCAAGATCCTACACAATCCACTCTTCACACCTGAATGAACGGCATCCAGCATAAATAACCAGCACATCCACCTAGTCCGGCACTCTCTCTCCTGAGGACGACTAGAGCACACTAGTCGAAACGTCGAGAATCCACTCTCATCGGTCCTTTTCAGGACCACACATCTTTCTAAAAGAGATTTTTGATACATGGTGTTACCGCAAGCCTTACTCTCTCTAGTGTCTCCACCAGGCAAAACTTCAAACCTTACTAATACTTTGTTTGTATATATCAAATTACAGCCTAGTTGACTGTGGTAATGCTGCATCTAGACAGCGTGTCATTAACTCCTTGAAGCCTGTCATGAAGAATCTATCTAAGATCAACACAAAAGGAATGGACGTCCTAAGAGAGAAACTACAGCAGTAGAAAGTGAACATCCTCTTGACTCATAGACAGATGGAATGTCCAGCATATTCCATCCAGTCTGATTGCATCACAGATTGCATTATACAGTATCTGTTTATCTGCAGAAATGTACCAAGTCCATTTTACTGTGGTGACTCTTGGGACTCTTGAGTGAGGTTACAAAGTCACACAATAGTTATAATAAGTCTACTATTTAAATGGATCAATTTAATGAACGGTTTCCCTGGATTAAGAGAAAACCCTTTTTTTAGGGTTAGGGTTGGGGTTGAAGAAATTGCTGAAAGTGAATGCCTGTGTGCATCATCACATGGTACAATGATTAATTCATAAGCAGCCACCTCTCAGGGATGCTGAAAATCTAAACATAGTATTCATTAGATGACCCCTGAAGAATTTACATCCATTTTGAAGAATTCACTGAAAATCTAGCTAAATTATAATGTAGAATGAATGCAACTTCAAATACAGAAAATGATGAGTTGACAAACCTATAATTTCTCCATGATTTGTTTGATTTATTTTGTGAGATGGCCATAAACCACTTTGCATAGACAATATGAAACATTTATTTCTCAGTGTTATTGAAAATTAATTTGGGGAATTTTTGCCCAGGCCACTGCTGTTAAAGGTAGTATCATACTTTGGTAAGAAACCAAAACAGAAATGTTCACAGATTTACGTATAACTTATAGGGAATGAAGATGGTGGTGGTAGAAACATACCGTTAAAATTGTTTCACCTGAAATGGTGTATTTATCCAGAAATTAGTAAAACAACGAGCAAAAACCTTTTTGATCTTTTAAAAGATCAAAAATAAAAGAGAAAAGACTTGAGAAATCCTGTAGCTATTTGGTTTTTTTTCAAAAAGTGGGCAGGGTATGGAACTGAAATTTTCACAGATGACTGTTACTGTATCTGTCTTGATATTTTTGCCCATGAATCTGTATTTCGTCGATAAAAACCAAAGTATGATACTACCTTTGAGCAGTGAATATACAATTATTACCATATTACAGAATCTGGGCATGTAAATTATTAACATTTGATTTGTGTACAGGGACAGTAGAGCAAGCAGGTAGTGTATTGGTTGCTTGAAGCCATGCAATGCCAATGCTAGTGACTGCTGTACTTCTCATAGTTTCTGGTATTTCTGGCTATAGCCTGTCTAAGCCAGGTCATTTGGATGATTCACTTGTTTAAATTGTTATTACGTTTTGATTGATAACAAGGCCTGAAGACATCCTTCTTTTATTTGAATTTGGTAGTTTCCTCATTCTGTCTTTTACTCATCCCATGAACAAAATACATTCAATAAGTAAATTACAACTGTGTATCAATTAGAAAGCAGGGTGCTTACTGCCTTCCTTTGTCAATCAATGCTTGCATAATAAACATAAATTGCAAGGCAAGACAAATTTGGGGCTTTTCTGTAAAGTGTGGAAGTAGCATATGTACTTATTCAGATATTTCTTCCTTTTTCTTGTTGCCGAAAGTGCCATATAATTTGCACACATCCATTCAAACTGTCCTAGTCATAGCAGAATGAAAATTGAGAGTGACATCATCATGACATATTTAGGTATCCAATCACAAACATCAAATGGGAATTATTTTAATATTTCAAAATCAACATGGATTCTAGTCTTTAAGACATTGTTGCTGTGGACACTCGGAACATATGGACTGGTGATCTGCACACACGTTCAGAAAGACCTCTGTGTAACAAAATAAAATGTCCTTCCCCAAATGGGGGGAAACACTGTGCATGTGTTACTTATGCCCATTTTACATACATGTCTACATACTTGTACATGCGTGCAGGCCTGTGCGGGTAATCGGATCATACGTTCGAGTATCAACAGCAACAACGTCCTGAACCAAAACTACAATACATGTACATGGAGTCAACTGTAAGTGACCTTAGGCTGATTTCACAAACCACTAAGAGTGATCTTAGTGTTTTGTGATATCCAGCCCTTATCCTGTTTCCACATCAATATAAATTAAGTTTGTGTCATATAATTAAAAATTGGAGAAAGATGTGAATTTGCGTTTTCCAGTAACAATGTTAGTTTGTAGCATGTATGTGGCTTCCATGAATGTAACTAGTGGTGTCATAGAATATTTGTGCCCTTTAGGATTGAAAAATATACATTCAGTCGATGTTTGAGGCAAAGTTTGACATTATCAGAGTAGATGCATGAAATGATCTGAGGCAGACAACACTCATATATGCAAAGATTTAGATTAATGATGCCATGCTGTGCCGGGTGACAGCACCTTTTAGGGGTAAATTTCACACACCAGTTATGAATTAACATTTCATTGGAGATTCAAACTTATTTTTATATAATCCTTCAGTTCTTTTTAAGTGAAAATACCATGATGTCATCATGAAGTCATACAAATGTGATTAAAAAAAAAACAGAAGTCATGGACAGATCATCGTGAAAGTTGGTTGATGGTTGATATTTGTGATGGAGGACATCAGTGAATTTGTATGATTTTGTTTTGTATTGTGAAGTTTTTGTACAAAGCAAATAATGTGAAGTAGAACAAGACAATGCAATAATGTTGCTCTATCAATGATCAATCTCTGTCAACAACAAGATGTTTCTTGTTCAGTACCAGTTACACTAATAAAGATCAAAAGCATTTGTAAGTTCTGTTCTTTGAACAGGCTGTCTATTTTGTTTAGTAGTATTAGTACATTCAGTTATGAAATCATTAAATAAGCCACAAGGAAAATTTTACTTCTAGCGGTTGCTGCAAACAGAGGAAATGGAGCTCAGAAAGATCAGTTTCTAGCTTAGCACCAATGCAACAAATGTGTTGGCATTCAACATCAAATACTGTGACAAGCAGATCATCAACAGAGACAAGGCGACACTAAATATGTGTAGAAATCTTCAAATAATGTGGAGATAACATTGAAATGTTCAACATTTAGATTTGAGCATAATCAGGAGGGTCCATGCCTGGAAGGTCTTGCACACTATGAAAAGGGTACATAGATCATCATCTCAGTGTTGACCTCAGGGTGAATCTTGCCATCAGTGCTGCCATATATGGGGCTGAGACAGTCATGCTGATAAATGCATTTAATGTCAATTGAGAGAACGCATTTGTCATGAAGATTTCTATGTACACACAGTCAGGCCGTCAATGAGGTTGAACATTAACTGGACACCTCCCTTCCGCTCCTTTACCACAACCCTCCCAACCCCCCCCACCTATCCCCACCCTCAGTTCTATTCTTCCTGACCTTCATTCTTCTTTTCCTAAGTTCACCTTTTCCCATCTTTTTCTTTCTCTAATGTTATATTTCTTCCCCTTTCTTTGCTTACAATTTTCAGTTTTCATCCTTCCCCCCCATATCAGTCTCCTTTGCCTTTCATGCATGTTCACCCAGACACCCCCACCCCTTGCACGCTAGCCTCCGCCTTATTTTGGCTTTACATAATGTACTCGTCCAACATTCAAAATGTTGAGAAAGACATACTGTACAGTGTAATGATAAAAGATTCTTCAACTTTTAAGAGTGCAATCCTTTTACCTCCATATTTCTTATATGTTGGGCCATGAGTCATTCCTTCGTAAATGAAAACACTGATGGCAGTGAAAATACATATGCTTAAGATTATGGGGGAAGTGTCAGTTCAATGCCGGAAAGCCCCTGCAGTTTTACTCAGCTACGATCACAGATATGTGACTACTAACACCCAATAGGGCTCCGCGCTCGAGGTATTTATAGAATACGCCCTTTATATCAACAGCTATAGTTACCCAGATGTTCGGACAAATATCACAACGTTTACGTGTAAGTTAATAGGGCAACGTGCGACTTGTTTGTCCGAACATCTGAATGTGACATCAAGAAAGAGACCTATATAGTCATTAAAAACTGTTGTATGCTGCGTTGGTATTTTAAACTCTTTTAACTAATGGGAACTATTAGTGGATTTGATTCACCCCACTGACCCCAGCTAGCTTGGTGGCCTAGCGGTATGGCATCTGCACTAGTAGGCAGGAGGTCGTGGGTTCGAATCCCACCTGAGCCAGCATGTGATTTTTTCACGTGCTCTCACAATTAAGCACCGAGTATGCAGTGCTCATCCACGCCGGTGAAGGGCAAGCCTAATTTGCATAATGGGATGCATCTTGTTTAATGCCACCGAGGATCTTTTTTTTCTCTGTATCTATTTTTCTGAAATGAAACTTTTCTTGTCAAGTACAAGTCTAAGCTAGTACATGTATTTCCAATTCAAGTCAAAAGTCATGAAAATAGTGACACCAGTCACTATTGAAAAGTCAGCTAAGTTCTCTATCTGGATATGAATGAGCTAGAGACCAGTATGACGTATAGTGCACACTGACCAACCACTCAAACAGACAATATTACACCAGTTGAACTTCATATCATTCATTCACAGTAATGGCGGGCGGTATGTCGTGACATCGGATCAGTGTATAGGTCATTCCTCTTCCTTGTTGAGGATATTTTTATATGAAACGTGATCCTAATGACATAACATACATTATCACACAGGTATACTTTGTTTTACATGTTAAAACCTATGCATTTGTATATTTAAGCATTTTCAATCCCAAGCATTCCGGCAAGCAAAATGAGAAGTTAATACAAACAATCAAACAAACAAACAAAAAGGAAAAGTAGGTCAAGTTTGTGAAGAGGAAACAAACATTGATGCGATGAAAACACACCTCTGTTTATTTGTTTTTGTTTTTATACAAGCAAACATTCATTTCTTGGTGTTTTGGTATTTTATCATAGTGCACGAACTAGCGAGTTTTCTTATTATTTCTTCTGCCTAAGAGCACACTTCAAATACTTGTAAAAGGTGGCCATGGTAACACTATGTGTATCAGAGGTAGATGCTTGATGATAGTGTCCCCAATACAGCAATTATATTGTAATAATGTTTCACATGATTACATGTACATGTGCCAGAAGACGGTATGTGCAGAGGAAGATCCAGAAAACCTGATAAGATCAAACTTCATAATGCAAACTATCAAAACTGAACTGTCTTTCATAGTTGAAATCATAAGCAAAGGAGTTGTAGACCATTAGCACAATGGGCATACAGTATATAGCACATGTACACTGTACGATAAGCAGCAAATTATGTTAATGAATAAAGACATAGTAAATGCTTCAAATTAGGAATGAAACCACTTAATTAACATCACTTATGGGTATCCATACTGCAATGGCCAAAACGTATGCAGTTTTGTGCATTATTTATCAGCATGAAGAATGTGGATAATTCATGATTTGTTTACTTTTGGGGATTTATAAATCGTGAATAGCATGGGATACACCATCTCTCCAAAGATCAAGCACTCATGCCAATGTGCAGCTAGTCAATGACACAATTGTCTGACCTGATTACTGGGAGGTGTTCATCAATATTGTGACCATTATGCTATCAATTGACAGATGATCTTCAACTCCATAAAACACAAGTTTGAATAAACCTATAATGATGCTACATACACAGAGGTGTTTATGGTACATTACCACCAGCCATCTTTTGCATAATGTGGCATAATGACACAACAGCTTTTAAACAGAACTAGGATCAGTTGTCAAGCTATGAAGCACTAAGCCTAAGGTTATAATTACAGGGGGCAATGCTGTGTATCAACTGTGATAAAAAGATCATTCAAAACTTTTACAAAATTGGAAAACAGTCAATTTAAATACATGTAGATCTTGTGCTTTGAGAAAATGACCAAAGCATAGATGTGCCAAAGATACTATTGAGGGATGCAAATAGTACCATACAGTTACTGTATTGGAAGAATTGAAATGTTAGGTGTTTTAAATTATGTATAATACAAGAAAAACAGGAAGTTTATTATATTAAAACAGCCTATTATGTACATTCAATAGACCAAAGGTACTTAATATTACAGTATGTACACAGTTTGCCATGTAAATGTACATGTATTAACTCCAATCAGTTGACTGTTGTACAATACAGGCATATATACGATACAAATACAAAGATACTCAGCTGTACATGTAGAGATTTATTTCCAATCAATCATGCTTATTATCAAAGCAATACAAACAGTAACATAGTATCAATCATTCTAAGGTAATACACTGTATTATAACTGTACTAATACACATAATAAAACAAAACAAAACGTAGTTGCAGAGCTGCAACCGGCAACAGATAGAAATGACTTCAAAACTGTATTGCAGAATTGTCTTGCTGGTGTGTACATACATGTACATAATTTTCAGTAAATTCTACTTACTCCTTCATGGTAATGGAGACTTGTATGAAATATAAACAAAAACTCTAGAAAGTGTTCAAAGATCCAAAATTCACAAAGCTCTCCTCAGTAAAAACATCTTTCTTTTGTAATCAAAGAGTTCTATATTATGCGACTTGATGATAATGCAATCAAGATGTTTGAAGACCTTTGACGTATCATGTTGGGTCAACATACATGGATCTGTTGACTTTATGTTATTGATAATGAATAGTGATACTGTGATACTGATTGAAAGTTTACTGTAACAACTTGTATACCAATAATCCAGAAAGGCTGGTTTAATTGCCATAGACTTTGCTTAACTGACATAAAACCAGAATTTTAAAACCTGGGATGATTGTCAGATTCTTGTTCAGCTGAAACAGCTCTATCAAGCACTTAATCGCAAAATAAATTATTATGCTGAATAGGAGATGAGTATACCCAAGAAGATGTTCTGTATATTCCTACACTCAACATTGCAAGATGGCATGTTTAATTGACATAATAAAAGCACTGGCTACACAGCTTTAATGTAGCACACAAACATTGACAAGATCATCTGTTCAGGTTGTTTACACACTCCCAGATAATACAGATTGCTGTTACAAATAAACCTACATAATCATACTTAACATAACCACAGTTTGAAGAAAGAGTTATTGTTTTAGAGCTTTTGAAAAAAAAATCTGACTGTTACCCAAAGGTTCTTGAACCCCAACAAGTTATACTGCTCAGAAATCCCTGAACTTGATGGTGTTGTGATGGAAACCAGCAGGTTAAACAATCTACTGCATGAACAATCTCATGATGTATTACCCAACATAATGGTCAGTGCTATGGTGCTTATCTTATGATATACTCTGCCATGCTACCCAGGGTAAGTTTGTTTTGCGCATTTCAAGAACACGATCAGCGCTGTGGATCACGTTAGCATATCCTGCCTGGGATGTGGATTATTAAGAATCACCAAATATCGACCAAGAACCACAGCGAAACAAACAGCCCCCAGAAATCAACCTGTTAATCACAGCATTTCACTACAGCCATGCAAAATACCCTCAGTGACGATGTTTGTATTTTCAAACAAATGCTCCTACTGAAATAAAACTTACACCAATATTTAGGATACTTTATAACTAATAAGCTATTACCAATTTAAATTTCCAAAATAAGAGTTTGGCAACCAGGCCCCAATCTCGTTCTTTATCTTCTTAATCATTGCAAAATTATACAAATCACCACCTAGACTGTTTTCTAAAAGATATCTCTGCGTAAATCATTTTAATATTATGGATAAAAGAAGCATGTTTTGAAAAGTGCAACATGCAAATAAGTGAACACAATGTTTCTTGACATATTTCAATGAGCTCCAATATATGATGGCACAATGGGCATGAACACAACTCATATCACACAATGCCTAAAATATAAACCTAGCAGTGTATACTGCTCAATATGCAATCGCGTATGGTCAAAGTAGGTGGGTATTATTATGTGCTTGACTGCCTTTGCCATTCTCTATTACACTCTGCACAGCCGACATAATAGCAAATGAACTTTGGAAGAACAATTTCATGAATGTTTTCTAATCACATGTGTCCATCTTTTAGAATCATTCATTCTTATTCAATTAATTCAACAATTATAATTATAAACATTATACACAATTGATAGTAAGCAACAGCAATAAGAAAACTAGAATTGAAAGATGTAACTTCAGTTGAAGTGTCAACTAAGACTGGGACAATACTGAGTGTTTGAATCCGTCATTATGGGAAAAGGACCTCACATTTTGATGTATAATTATTTTGAAAATGATCATACATTGCTATGAATTGAAAGAGCCTGCACATCCAACATTTCTGAACAAAAAACCCTCCCCATTACTGAATAGACACATTAAAATGAAATTCACTACACACAAGTTAACAAATAAATAAAATATTTTCTCTAAACAAAGATGTGCAAACTTGTGATTCAGGAAATGAAGCCAATAAGATAAATGATCAAATGCAACACTTATAGAGCATTGGACAATGCAAATGCTGTATGAAAGTATCAACTTAGTCCAGTCACATCATATACTATGCAAGGTCTTTCTCAGTGTGTGAGTCATGCATGACAAGTACTAACTGCTGAAAAACACAACTAAAAACACAAGGAATTAAAAGAAAATAATATTTTTGAAAACAAAAATTCTTGTTAAGATTACCAATAACCAGCATGGGTCAATCAACCAAGTTTAGATTAAAAAACAAACAAAAACAACAATTTAATATTGTTTCTTTCCTGTGTGGATTTTTAAGTAAAAGGTTGAACCTAAATAATCAAGAAATGATACAGGTAGTCCCAGATCCATGACTAGTCTGTAAAATGACGCCTCAATCTTTGGAACCAATCATTGGAACCAATGATCATTCCATGGCAAAAGCATTCCATTCAAAATGACTTGGTAAGTCCCAGCCCTGATGAACACTTACTGCAAAGAGTATTCATGTTACAATAATACCTATCCAAGCCATTCAAATCAATGTGCTACAGTCAATGCGCATTCACCAACATTTCATTGGACATGGAATTTGGACAATTTTGAATTTCACATTTTATGATAGTAATTTCAAAATTAAGTTGAATTACTTTGTTTTCCCAAAGTTATGTACATTTCAGTTTTACTTCAATCTTTAAATAAAAAAGAGAAACCCCCAAACCCTCCAAAAACAAAATGTACATGTTCCACCACAGTGGTAACCACAATCTGCATGTGCACATACCGGTACATGTAATGTCTGTCCCTATGTGCACTGGCTAAGATGGCAACACGCCTGTACATTTTATAATACAAAAGGAACATGCAGTCAAATCAATACATCATTTTGTATTGAATGAGGTGCATTTTGCCCATATACACCATGCAAGTCCGTCCGTCAAAACAACATGGGTGGATTTTTCTGATGGCAGTTATACTTTGTAGTTTGTACATGACTTTAACTGATCAAATCCTATTGTCTAGAAAACCAATGTTTTGTACTGGTACAGTCTTTAATATATACACGTAATACAGCTACTGAATTATAACACTTATAGATGTCCATTGAATATGGGCAAGAATACGTACCATTCCAATCTTCAACTACTGTATAAGTTTACACTGGATCACTTGGCTAGTAATACATGACTTGTATCTTTAGGCCTAAGTGTCCAATGTGTCTGTACATTCCTTCAATAACCCACATATATACATACAGTGTATAGTATCAAATGATCCACAGAAACTCAATTGCAAAACAACCTCTGTACACTGTCAACATTTGTGAAGTAGATTATTTGTTTTTTTGAACGCTAATATTTGTTTATGGTAGCATTTCATTAGTGCTAATATCAGTCATCAGGGAAGACTTCCATGGAGGCCAAATGACCCTCCACATTGGACTTATTACATTCAAGTATTGAATCCTTATTACATGTATTATCTTCTAGTGTCCTACTGACTGTTTCTTCTTGCTCATTAGTTGAGCACTGGTCTTGTATTTCACTGCTTGTACATGGCTGTTGTATACTTTCTGTTGAATGATCTATTAGCTGACTTGTTGTATCTTCTTGTATCATACTGCTATCCATATTAGGTGTAGTGTCTTTTACTGGCTTACATGTCTCATCAAGGGAAGTTTTATCCTCTGGTTCAGACCCGCTGGAAGCATACAAGCTGTGAACATGACGATGACGTTCAGTCACAACTTTGTTTTCCCAAAAGTTCTCATGACGCATGTCTGAAGCTGTGGACTGTAAAATGTAGAATTATCAAAGCTCAATGTTATTGGTCTGCCAATTCATTTTGATGATTCAAAACAGTGGAACGCCGATGTAACGCTATAGCAAACATTTGGCTAAATTGAACATCATCCTTGACTCCCAATTTGTGTGTACAAAGCTTACCTAAGAATGCTGTTGAAAAACAAAATCAAAAGATTTTACAGAAACAGGAAATATTTACTGGGTAAATTGAATGCTGTTTACCCGTTTGTAATTCCTGAATGTCAATAAACGTTATGAAAGATTTGTGTACATGTGGTACATACAGAAGCAAAAATGTAGAACACAACATGCCTGTGAAAAAGCAATCAAAAGAGGGAGCACTTCATTGGACAAAAGGGCGCTTTATAAATATGACTGCTGAACACCATCAACGGCTACAAATCGCTACACTGAACAACCTCAATACCAAACAAATGTTGTACATCCTGTGGTGTTGATTATAACGGCATTCCACTGTACATTCAAAACCATCTGTGGCATCAGTGCCCCACTAAGAAAAATGTCAACTCCATTGAGCCAAATATTAATAACACACAATGGGGCCTAAGTTCATATTTAACACAAACTCAAGACAACTGATCTGCCAAATTTCTTCAAGTGTAAGCCAATTGAATTTAGTCTCAAAACTTCCAAATCGTTCTACATTGGTAAAATGTAATATTGAAAAGGTGCTTTTTTACCAGTTTGTAAAATCACCACATGTAAATCTTCCAAAAATTCCCTTAAACGTACAACTCAGATGACAGATTTGAAAAAAACCTTAACTCCTGAAAACAATGCAAATTTCTACCAATGAAACAAACAATGAATGTGTGTTATAATATCTTGGGTGGAAAACCCATGGGTCGATTTCACAAAGCTCTACGATTGATTGTAACTTGAGTTAGGTCTTACGAATTACGATTCATATTAATTTATGATGAGCTTGGTGAAACCAACCCCAGGATATTTATCTCCAAAATTTCACTATGTGTACACAAGCTCGGGAAACACACATAGGCCCTGTTTGTTTAATTAATGCACAGGATCATGGATTCTACTGATCCGGATCCCATTTTAGCATACCCTGCATAGGAGGGGGATCCTAAATATGGGATCCTTTGCATTAAACAAACAGGCCCAATGTCAGACAATTCAGGATCCAACGGTACTAACCAGTTTAGTGGTAACTTTTCTAGGAAGAGGTTCATCCTGGCTGTATATGTCTTCTCGTTTGACTCTGGCTACTGAACCATCTTCAAATTCTACATCATGCATGTTGACCATGTAGCTCTTGACAAAGGTGCCTTTGTAGAGAAGTCCATCAGTCCAACGTACTTTCACTGCAGCACCTTCAAGTGGAGGGCCATCTTTCACACAGTCATGGCTCTGCATGCAATGAACATGTAGCCATACAAACATACAAGCATAAATATATCGAAATGTGAACAAAGACAAATTGACTGGAGTGGGATTTGAACCAGTGATCTCCTGAATACCGCTCTACCAACTGAGCCCAGCCCTATGTCGGTGGTGTCCTAATAGTAAATTATCTGTGTTCGTTTGCCAGTCAGAACCCATGAAACCACAGACAAACCACTATATCCCAAGGATCATTTAAGATACGCACAGCAATGCTGCAACCCGAGAAATAGTACATGGGGGATAACTCAAAGAGGATGCGGCTTTTCAATCAATATCATCAATATACCAGTAGTCATTAAATGACTTAAAATTCAGTCAGTTTCCCTTGTGGTTATTTGATGATTATAAATATAAATACACCTGGTTATTACAATGCTTATTATTACATGAACAATCATGGCTCACTTTAGGCCCATTGGACATAATTCCTTGTCAGATATTGCAATGAGTAATTTATAACTGCAAGGAACATAATTTGCAAAGGTTCTGAAACTGATTTTAGACATGGGTTATGATCAAGGAAAATACCTAAAAATAATATCACCTATTAGTGGTCCAAAGTTTTTGCTTTTGCTCCTGATATGAATTCTGAAAAGGTTTTATGACTTGCAGGGTTTAGTGCATGAGGAGCTGTAGAGAGCAATGACAGGGCCATCATGCTTGTAAAGCACTATACACACATAACATGCAGTTATTTACCTCAATATCCTGAGGATATAGATTCTCACTGTATGATCCATCATCAAACTTGACATGATAAAAGGCTTGCTGGTCTTGACCAACAACCTCAGACTTGTAGTAGCGACTGTTCTTATGTTTAGCAATGACTGTTTGACCTAGACACACGTCCTGCAGTTGGTAATCACGTGGCTACAACAAGAAGGAAAGCATTTTGTTTAGCATATAAACATTATCAGTATCACCACCAGCAACACCAGACAACAGCAATTGAAGTACTGGTACATGTATCTGCATCAGCGTCACTTCATTCATCAATGCTGTCAGTCCCATGTATGTGTTTTATTTGACAAAATACAAAATGATGCAACAAAGTAGGATGAAATGTAAAGAGTCAGAAATGGAAATATATATATAGGCCTAAGCCTGTTCATTTGTTAATGATCTTACATACTAAGTGTTTATCACTTTTGTCATTGTGGTAAAACACAATTAAAGCATAATAACTGCTGCTCAAAGAAGGTGAGTAAAAATATTAATGCATTGATGCAATTCTACCAAATATTTCATTATTCATTGTGGTTTCAATAACAAAAAAAGTTGGAAAATTGTTGAAGGTGATAACTTTGCAGTGAAACGGATATTGAAGTAATGATTGTGGATACAAAACATATCAGTAGGTATGCTTTAAAGGAAAAAGGTAATATAACTCACATTATCTCTCATCTTATCAGAGTAAGGATGTCTGAGGCAAGTAGCATATACTGCATATGGCCAATCACAAGGCTCCATGATGACTCCAGCAGCTTGGGCACATGTTACATGAAATGCTAATGCACATCTACCTACTGAACATTGGATCAAACCACCAAATTTACTGCCCATCTTGATGAATGGTCGGCAGAAAAAACATTTCTGTAACATAATAAAAAGGAAACAGATGCTAGTAGTCAATCTATATTAGTTCTTTTACTGGACGCGAGTTTATCATTTAGTCTGCTGAAATCTGACCTATTTCATGTCAATTTTGTAAACATGTCAAGTTCTCCATTTGCACATGATTTGTGATGGCATCATTGCTACATCAGTTAACCCATATATCCTTTGTGAAGAGTCCAAATTGACATAACTGTGATTACCACAGGTGTAAAACATTTTCTAATTCTAATAAGTTCAACAACTGTAAACATCCAGTCATAACATGATATATGTATCACACAAAGCATGCATGAAATCCAGTCATCTGCTAAATAAAGCTGGCTTTCCATATGCACGTTAACTTCATCTGCTGCGTATATGCTGCATGTTCGTCACATCGCAAAAATTGATCATTATAAAAAAGCAAGCGACTCTTTTCATATGTGCGTAACTGTTGGAAAGAGTCGCATACCCAAATATTTTGCAATGTGACACACATTTACAGCCATGTATCTAGCCAACTGCAAATAGGATTCAAGCAAAAGCCTGCTGATCTTACCAGTTTTAATCTTGCAGGAGAAATCTTGCTGATATTAATTGGTTCTCTAGTACGTACATCTTCAAATACAACCTCTGGGATGGCCATAGCGCATACAATATGAGCCCAAAGACCATTTGTTGTTGGTTTTAAAGCTCCTCCACGAAGATTGCATAAGCAGCATTCCTGCAAACAGATAACAAACAATCACTGCTTCAGCAAGAGATGCATTTCAAGTTATCAAAGTCTTTCATTTATATATATCTTTATGTACAAACTTAAATTCCATTAGGAAAGGAAATAATTTATTCAACTACAATTCACTGGCCAGATCAAGAATCAGCCTACATGTGTCAATACTACTTGTACATGGCAAGCTGCTAACCAACTGAGCTCTCTCAAGCCCTGTTGACAATGTCTCAAATGTGACCACATGTACATCACACAACTGGATTACGTCAAATAAAATATTGGTTTTGAAAGATAAACAAAGACAAATTCACTGGAGTGGGATTCTAACCAGCGACCTCCGTTCAGGCGCTCTACCAACTGAGATATCCAGCCATACGTTGGTGGTGCCCCATCTGTGTTCAGGAGGTTGCCGGTTTGAATCCCACTCCAGTCAATCTTTCTTTGTTCACCTTCCAATGACTTTGATTCTCTAACCCTTTCCCTATTGGTGTATTACAAATTGGTTTCATTTCAAAGGGAGACTTTTGGAGAGGGTTGTCGATAGAGGGCAGCAAACTACCGGTCTCCTGAAAACTTTTGTACACGCTTTTTTTTTCTCCAAAAGACGCAGGAAAATACTGTGAACATTAAAATCAGGCCATTTACAATTATTCTTTTGATTCACATTGATGCCCACCCCAATTTTAATGCTCGAAAACACAAAGTGAGGTAAAATTCTTATGTTTGGCGAGGAATAATGTGGTACCCTTGCTTGCCAAAGTAAGAACTCTTTGCACAAAACATAATGCTATCTGCCCTGGGGTACCATGATCGTTTGTAACTCGTCCTTTTGATGACAAATTTGCACAGATTCTGCATTTGTTTGTTCTTGGGAAACTCATGTCCTCCCCTGCCACCACAACTGGACACTGCACAGTATGTACCTGGCATTTTCATGCAATTATTTACGCTGGTTGTGCTTACGCCAAAAACTTTTCAAGAGACTGGTGAAGCGCGCCCTGTTGAGATTAAAAAGGTTAATCAAAAGTCTCCCATTACAAAATGGATAATGGCTGACTGGTGTTAATCCACAGGTAGAAAGCTCAGAGACTTACAGCTAGATAATCCTGTTCCTGACAACGTCTGCATTTCCATGAATCAGACTGATTCACAGATTCTCCATAGCAACCTGTCAAAATAAGATCATAGTTTAGTTAAACACTTCACTACGACTGGACAAGTCTACTTCAAGCCCAACTGTTCAAATTTGTTCAATTCCATTATTTTTTTCTTTTGACAACATGTAACCAATTACATAGCAATAGTAAATGGAATTTTTACAATATCAAGAGTCCTTGTGATGCACCAAGTAACAAAACAAGGACAAATCTACAATGGGATACTTCTGAGAACCGGTCTTCGAGTCAACAGCGTACGCGCACGCACAACAGCGCACGCGCAAAACAACATGCACATTCTCAGAATTGCGTGCGCGTGCGCTGTTGACTTGGAGACCAGTTCTCAAAAGTCTCCAATTGCATGTTGTACATGTACCGGGTAATTCAAATCACAAATTCATTATCATTGCATTGGTCTGATGTTTTTTAGTATTGCATAATCTTTGTGAGATTATAATAATTGTCTGTATGTGTAGCAGTGTTCCACAGACCTCTGTGATGCTGTAATACCCAGTGTCAATGTAACCAAGTTTCAAATCATCGCATTATCACAGACTGCTTCAATACGGGCGATTCACAACAGTGCGCCACCAGTTTGCAATGCGTTGGCTAATCACAATTAAATGCACGGAATCAATTTTGTTGTCAAACTGCGCATGTGGAAAGATGAGCAGTTTGTCGACAAATTGGCCAACGCATTGCAAATTCATGGTGGCGCACTATTGTGAAACACTAGTATTCAAAAAGGGAAGAGTTGACTCACTTGCATGAACAGCAATCTTGCACTGGCTACAGTTAAGGAGAACACTGCAACCTTCAACAGTCAATGTATCATTCATACACTCTGGGAATTGGCAATCATTAGTTGCAGCAAAACACATTTCAGGTGTAAGGACAAGTGTGCGTTGATCAATGCAAGTATTTGCACTATCTGTACCGCTACCAGCTTTACTTTTACTCTCCCAGTTTTTCCCATCAATCTATCAATCAGGAAAGAAAATAAGCAAAATTCATGGACTGAAGGCATGAAATAAAGATCATTAACCTGACAAAATTCAAATCTGAAACTCAGATGAAGGATAAGAAAATGAAACTTGAATGATTACATCAACCTTCGATTTGCTTTGCTTTACTTTTATATATGATCAATACTGAAGTTTGATTAAATGGGTAAATGTGATAAAATTCATATTTTAGCATCTTTAAAGAGTCATTTTTCGCTTTTTGAATCAGTATACATGTATAGCACTCCAAACGCAAATGATGAGTCCAAAGATTTAACTAAGTTCATGTGGCCCATAATGTACTCACCTTTTCATTGTAGAACAACATGCAAACACAGCAGCCTGGTCTTTGGTCAGCCATTGATAGGTTATATGCAAGCTCCATATCATAGCTATGTGGTTGGGTCACCCATAAACCATTCATAGATCGAGCCCAGGCTTTCATCACAGCAAACTCTTGTGATGTGAAATCTGGAATGGGGAAACACTACATGAAAAAGCCTTTCACAATATTCAATATTTCTGTTAATCATTACAACATCTCATCAATATCTTAATAAGGCAGCTGCAGTATTACATACAATCGATTAATCTGTGTACCGTAGTACTCTTTTATGTTGTAACTGCCCATAATGAACATTTATAAGGTACAGTATTAAGCAAACATAACAGGGTAGTAGTAACAACTACTAACCTGAGGTGGCATTAGTTTTACTGCTTCCCTGCAAACCACATTATTATTGCATATATCAAACATTGAGAGCATATTCCTATTAAACAAGAATCACATATAATTCTGAAAACAAGAACGACCATCTTATTATTGGCTTGACATGAAAATTCTGCTTGGTCAAATGACACTCATGTGCTCAAAATGCTACATGTATATGTAATATTTATGGGAAAATAGATATGTAATTTCCAAATGCATAAGTCATCATGATAGATACATAAGTAAATGTAGACATAAACGTTTATCTAGTCTTTACCGTGTTTTCCTTTTCCTCTGGACTTTGTTATTGCATTGCTTGTAGAAGGTACATGTAGCTGATCCTCTGAATGACTTGTAGCTGTTTTACTTTCTACTGTATTGCTTGTTGATTCTGCCTTGCTTCCTGTTTGCAAGCCTTTGCTGCTAATCACATATGATGATGAATTGGTCAGTCTCTCTTCACTAACGTGATTAGACTCAGTCTTGTTTGCTTTCTTAGAAAGCTTGTCCACTTTCTTAGCTTTTTGTTTGACTGACGTTCTTTGTAGCGTAGGACTCTCCAGTTTGCAAGGACTGTTGCTGTATGCATGCTCCCTACTGACTCCAACTTTCAGCTTCTGTAATGCTGCTTTCTGCGACTTCTTTTTCAGTTTGGCTTGTTCTTTCTCTAACAAAAGGCCGGTTTTAGGTGTTTTGGGGGATTTTGCAATTGTTTTGCTTTGAAGTCCGTTATGACATGAGTTTTTACATGATTTAGGGATAGTTCCACTTTCCTTCAGAAGACCAGCAGTAGAAGTTTGTATTTCACTTTGGTATTGCTTTGAGTATGCTTCTGTTGCAGTGCTGGCAGCTTTCACCAGTTTTTTATCTTTCTTTTGTTGTTTGACCTTTTTACTTTTGGATTTGGAGGATTCTTTGTTTGTTTTTTTCCGAGGTTTTGAAAGTCCTTTCTTTGAATCTGATCCAGAGCTGTCTTTTCTCATGTCATCTTGCTCAGAACTTGCAGACTTTTTCCTTGACTTTAACTGCCCTTTTTCTGACTTGAGTTTCTTCTTGGGCTTTGAAGTACTGCTAGTTGATACATCATGACTTGACACTGAAGAGTCCTCAAGCCTGGGTACTTTGAATGCAGGTTCTTCTGTTTCAATCACATTGCCATCTTGTGTTGTCTGTGCTGGTATACTGTCATTTTTCTGTACTCCAGGATGTACAAGCATACTGTCAGTTTCAATTGGGACTGCTTCAATCTTGACATATGATAATGTCATATTAGGAGATCCTTGTAGATTTATGACAGATGATTCCTCCTCCACTTTCTTGTCCTTGTGGCTACGTTTTCGCTGCCCATTTGTTCCAGCCTTGGTCCTTCTTCCATCCTTCTTGTGAAGTGGCTGTCGTCTAGTCTTAAGTGGCACTTCATTACTCTGGGATTTTCTAGGACTGGAAAATTCAATTTTATATACAAACTGAGAGGATGGTCTAACTGATGTCAGTCAACTCATCCTATAAATGTACTGAGGATTAACTAACAATACATTGGCTTTTAATACATACTTTGTTGTACAAAATGTGGCCAATTTAAAGGAATGCAACATTATAATACAAGCATAAACAAAAGTTCAATATTTTCAAAACATTCAGAAAGAAAGGAACATGGTGCTTTGTCCTAGGCAGGGATGTGAGAGCTAGTTAAAAAAAGTCGGATAAAATCTGAAATCGCAATCATTTTTGTATTCGATAATATCGCGAAGCACGAAGATCTATGTTGTGTTGAATCATAGCGAGATCTTCCCATTAAAAAGCACCGTAAATTGGATTTTCCTGATCAGGTAAATCTTACTTGAATTTCAGTCAGTTGTTTTGTCTGATTTGGTCAAGTAGAAACACTCTTTTCACATACTTGATCTAAACAATATTGTGAAAAATTTTCCGACAGTGACAAGCCCATTTGAGAAAATGTAAACATCTTACATGCCACATGCACAATGCAGTCACTGACTGCCATCTTGAAGCTTCCATGACTGGTATCCGCACACATAAAAGGCATGCACCAAATGTGAACCACCGAATTCAAGTCACAATCACATGTAGGCAGGAAGCCTACATGTACACACCGTACGTACAACGTGTGTATGTGGTGCAGTCAAGTAGCTCTCAGTACTGCGGATTGCAGCCGGCCTCGGTACAGATTTTGTAGCAAGAAATCTGCATTTTATATCCCTTTTTTGATATCCTAAAGTCTGTCACGCATTGCAAATCTGCTCATGAGCGACTTTGAATGTTCTGTAAGGATGCGGCAGCACCAACATTTCTATATTCCCAATATTTTGATATGCAAAGGCCGAGTAGTGGAATCATATTGTGTGCCGTAGTACGTACAATGTGGAATCTATGCCGAACGTGAAGAGTGATAGCATGCACTGATTTGTACATAAACAAGCTGTGTATGTTGTTCGTATACATCATATCATATGCACTGTGTATAATGCACGCATGCTGAGCTCAGCTAGCGATACCACGAGGATCAGATTGACAAACAGATGTTTGCATGGCAGCCTAAAAAACTTGGATATTACAAAGAGGTAAGGTGGAAAATAAAGATAGCTGTTCGAGTAAAAAGTATTTTAAAAAATCGGAATTCGATTAAAATCAGAGATTTCACATCACTACCTAGGGCCAATGCACTCCAAAGGCATATATCGGACAGCAACAAACAAACAAAGGCAAATAATAAACCATTAAAGAGTTGTTATACCTCTGGTCTTGCATCAGGTTTTGCGATTGTATTCCACTGCTAGGTTTGTCTATATCCTCAATGTACACAATGTCTTTACCCTGCTTCCATGCATCATAGCGATTGGGCTGAAATATCCTTACAAATGGATCCATGTTGATTTTCACCGAGTCCCTCTGACAGGAGCACTGTTAACACAATCAGTATGACAAATAGGAACATGTATTTCATTTATGAGTCCTAACGGTTTTAGTGGGGTTGGTCAATACACCACTTGATGTTTTAATACACACAGTTCACAAACTGAGCACCATAAGCTTATTGGCCATTCTGGAGGAAAACTTATATTTGCCAAATATCCTTGCATTAACATTGGCTGATATGTACTTACATACATATTAGAAAACCTGCTACCTGTACAAGGAACGCTGACCAACAATCCAAGAAATGCATATGTTTGCACTTACTGACCCTTCACTTTTATTGATAGCGTTACCGGCGGCGTTTTAGTTGCTGCTTTTATGAGCCTGAAACAGCTTTATATTATCAATTTTCTTACAATTTTTAGCTTATACAGGTATGCAACTTGGAGGGGGAAATTCAGTCTTAGCCATACTTTGTACATTGTTTTTCACTTTTCAATGGCATAAGAGTGAAGTGGAAAAAAAAGGAAATAAGCTGATCCGAGGAAAAGTTGCCTGCTTATAAGATATGTGAATCAAACCAAATGCAGGACAGGTGATATTATATACTGTACACGAACAATTGTGACCTAGTCCGGTTTGTAGATTATCATTCAGATTAATCAATTGGATTTAAGCAGATGAATAAGCTGAAAACAGTTTGTCACATGTCCTGTGACAATTAATCTAATTCCACTCTTCACAAACTGTACAGATTTGGCAATTTGTGTGGGAAAAATAAAAGTCAACAGAAACCCATTGTGAAGTGATAAACAAATTTGTTACCAGGGCCTAAAACCAGGACAGGAGAAAACTAAGTATTTCCAAATTTGAAAAAGTATTTACAGTTAGAAATCAACCATGGGAGCCGTTTGCATATAATGGAACTGCAACAGCCTTAGCACTCAACGTATGACCTACACTGTACAATACTCCAGTATGGCCACTGAACCTTTCATAGTTATCATGTCCATCATTCGCATATCAATTTGGAAATTCATGGGGTTTTAAGACTATAAACTTTAATATACATACACATTTTGCTCTCTTTCCAAAATCAATCCAGCGCAGAGAGGCAAAGTTGGTTGACTCAGCACAATTGTAACCATGGTTGTAGCCAGCGTGGTAGCCATATGGGAAAGTTACCATAAATTCCCCTGTCTCTTGTGTTATCTGAAATTAATCAAATGAGAGTATGCCTAAGTTAAAGGACTATACAACACAATGTACACATTCTTCAACTTCAATTAACAATAACAACCAAACATACCAAGTTTCAGTAATACCAGAAATAAGGGGAAACTTGAAATGTAAGGCTTTTTGGCAACAAAATGTGTATTACAATAAATGCCCATGGATGCATTTTTCTTATTTTGGTTAAAACTTGCTTCCAAATAACAGCTGTAAAAGAACAGACTTCAAAGAAGAAAACCATCCACTGAACTTTTCACTGTATGACAACATACCTTATCATATGGAATGGAGTATTTCTTCAGGATTTGAGGAGAAATCAAAGTCATCTTGTGCCGCAGAAAGTTGGGGCATACTTGAAAGCTCTGTGGAAAAAACCCTGTGGAGAAACCAGTGTATCGACGACTAATTATAAGCTGATGCAGTATATAAATCATTAAAATTAGTATGGTACATGGCCTATACTTACATGTACATTGGATTGCCTGCACAAATGCACTCCCAGCAGATGATACTTTTACTTTACATGATTCACTCCGAGTGTGACATTATATGATGACTTAGAGGAACAATCATACACAATTACCCACATTGTATGATTCTGACATGGTTATTAAATGGAATGAGTGTTACTTACCAGATGCTAGCCTTTCCAGCCTCTTTGCGTGTTCTGGAGGGATGCCATACCTGAATTGTTGAAATAAACACACAGATTCACTATCTAATGTTTAATATATTAAACAATTAGCAACAGATTGGATCATCGCTATAATGCTCCTTGGGATATAGGGGCATGTGAGTGAGATCTTTAAAAGATCAAAATTCATTTTGGTGACTGGTTTTACTCTTTTCTGAATAAATACAGCATTTCAGGCAGAAAATGTGAACAGTCTGTTTCGACCATCAGCATCTTCATACCCTGTAAGTTATAGGTAAATCTGTTAAGATTTCTGTTTCGGTATGCTACCAAAGTATGATAAGTACTACCTTTAAAAGAAATTATAAATTTATATTGATGACGGGAATAAAATGATAAAGATGCTAGCAACGGTGTGGGCATACAATTCTAATGTTTGTTATTTTGTCAATTTTAAACAACAATATAAATATTAGATTATTTACATATAAGACCTTATTATTATCTGTTACATTATATCACATAGCATACCATGATTTGGGTGCCCCAAAATGCAAGTAGTTAATACTGTAAAGATCCATGTCTTCAGTGTGCCATGCAAATGTTGTCTTCCACATACCGAAGTACAGATAGGCTGTATTTACTCCTTCTATCTTCACACCTGACAACAAACAACATTTTCAAAACAACTTGTAAATATTTTTCTTGTTGAGTCATCTTACTGTAAGGTCTGCATCATTTAAACAAGATTTAGGATTGAAAGTTTCACACATCTGGAGAAATCCAGAACACAGTTACCATCTCATTCTGGGTCTTTCAGACCTGACCATTTTACCAGGTAGGATTACAAAGTCCTCACCACAAACCCTACAATCAATACTACCATCACACAAAGTATTCAATCTACTAAATATAAACTTCAACATTACTGCTTCTTAGTACCTTGTTCTTCTTCAATAACATCCAATAATGTGTTGAGTTTATTGATGTTCCATATGTCACATCCTTTGCTGTACAATGAGCCAGATATATCTGCAGCATAGATGGGTGGGTTGTATGTTATATTCTTCCAATACTTCCTCTCCAGATCATCATAATCAAAATGTGCAGGGGTGGCATATCTGCAAAGAACAACATTTTGGATATAGATCCATAGAATTGTATCAGTACATGGGATACTAAGATCATACAAAGAGGCTTATATTCACTAATCATGAATCCTAAAGCCCCAAACAATAAGATTATCACCAATAATTACAGATGTCAACTCCAAATAAACATCTTTCTTTTTTTTCCTCTTCTTTTTCTTTGCATGTTGACATATCATTTATCAGTTGGTTGTTTCAAGCATTTTTGTGGTCTTCTCATGTTACCATAGAGTCAATGTTGGTTTTACCAATACAAAATCGTTCAATGAATGTTGTTTATAAAAAAAATTGTATCACGTTTGAATTAACAAATATACATAAATAAATTGGAAAAATTAAGTAAATTGTTTTCTACTAACTTTTAGAAATAAACTGTTGTTTTTTCTCTGGGGATGAATCAAGAATGCATAACTGTTGAATGACACTTGCATATGCATACATATTAGCCCTATGGGCATGATGGGCATTTCCAAGGTCTTTGAACATTTTGTAACACAAGTTACCTCTTTTGGGGGCATTTTGCATGCATTTCAAGGAACAATAAGTGGTATACTTTCTGATTCCAATACAAAAAAAATTCAATTGTAATCTTTCAAGAATTTGATCAAGGAATAGGTCAAAGTGACTTTGGAATTGCCCATGTAACAATTGAGGACTTGTATCTATGCCTACGTTGACCATACCTGCTACTATTTGCAAGTTTCCTAAACTCTTGAAAGGTCAATGGTTTCTTCTGAATGTTATACTGTGTGTATAACCCTTGATGACCCATTACTTCTTGTTGAATGGGAGCAGGAATTGTGATGCTTTCAGCCTTGTCATAGTCATAGGCAGCCACAAACTCCTTGGGTGGAATTATCTAAATTCAAGACAAAATGAAAAGTATATAAATAATTTTAGTATTGATTCTTTGTTATAATCAAAGATCTTTCATGCATTTATGCAAGATACTGGAAATATGAAATTAAGGGTGTTATCAACTACCATGTCAAAATATTCTTAACAATATAAGAACATAAAAACTCAAGTTCAACTGTGTCACAGCGGCATATTTGACAATCTTCAAATCAAAGCCAGTAATAAGACAATGTAAGTCGACACAATGTGCGGTTGTTCCAATAGGCTGGTTAGCTACCTCCTCACACAACGCACACTCTGAAATTATTCTTGTTATATCTTTTCCATAATGTAAGAGACTTACCAAATAAAAATAATAACAGTGGCTAGGGGTTTGAGAGGCCAATGGACTACATGCACAATTCCCATGCCAGAATATTTACTTTTTAAGATAAGGTTCTTTCATCAGGATGTCAAAAAATACAAAGGGAAACATGGGCAATTTAATAAGACTTGAAGTTATGCATAGTGGAAGTACTAAAAGAAAGGTAGGTTTGCGGTGACACCATGTAATCTCACAGAAGAGATTACATGGTGTCACCGCAAACCTACCTTTCTTTTATGGGCAATTTAGTACAGAAATGAGATTCAAGATACACACCTTGGCAATGCCTGCTTTGTGTGCCCCCTTGGACTCCATGTGTGATATATAAGCTGGAAAGTCCTTCATCTCCTCAATGGTAGGTCTGAATACCATGATTCTGGGTGCTGAGGAATTATACGACGGTGGACTCATGATGGTAGCTGGATGGCCTCTACTGAAATTACGAACAAGACACAATCTAACATTTAATATGTTCAAACAAATTTGTGTATAAATTACATGCATACATACTGCACATGTAGCTGAGAACATTTCAGGACAGGATTCTTCTGACAAATGCTCAACATTTCCATAGTAAGAGTAAATGTTCATTAACATTTCATCAATCTGTGTTTTAAAAGCTCATAGCATAACAATAACAGCATCTAAGAAATTCATAGGGCTAGCAGGCTCATGGGGAAGCCTTCTAGTTCTAGAAATATCCAAGAGTAAACAGTGGTATGAACTGTCATACTACTAATCAACCAACCATCTACTGACAAAAACCAACAACTACAGATGGTGACCAATACTACTCCGTCGGATAAAAGTGTAGTTATTGCTCCCCAAAACACTTATCTTCGCCCCGCATGTTAAAATTATCTTGCAAGTCAATGAAGTGATTTTTTTAATCACTCCAGGAATAGGAAAGTTCAGTTCAATATCGGTGATAGTGTAGTTTAGGCCACCTATTCATATATAAACCATAAAATATAAACCATTTTTGTAAAGCAACTCCCCTAAAATACGTTGGTGGTTTAAAAAATATTTAACAAGGCTATAGCCTACTGACTTAGAATTCTTCAGTTCAGTCCCATAATGATTTGTTACTTTGTGCAAGGATTGTTAAAGGGAGTGTACAACGTTGGTTAAGGTGACAGAACAGCAATCACATTTTGTCTAATCCAGCATGTACATGAAATGATAAGCTTGTGAAAATTTGAGCTCAATCAGACATCTGCTTGAGTCATGAGAAAATAGTGAAAACTCGACTCAATATTTCTTATTAAACATAAGGATTGGAAAGAATTCCACAGACAGCCATTACGGAAAAGGGGTTATTTCCTCCAACCAAGAGTTAACTTATTGGATGCAAGTCATAATAAACTTCAATCTCAGGTGTAAAACACTGGGGTAGCTTATCTGAAAAGTGAGATTTTCAGTGTTTTTTACCTATACAATGATACACTTCGAAAAACAGCGGTAACCATTTCTCTCATAGCACCCTCTGTGGGTCCCATAGGTTTGTGCACAAGTGATGGCAGTCAGTGGAATTCTTCCCAATATTTTACCACCAATCATAGCCATGCCCTGAAACTGAAAGTTATACGTAAATCTGTGAGCATTTCTTTTTTGGTTCATTATTACCACTAATGTTGTTTTCTGTAGGCCTACATTAGTAGGCCTAGGCCTACACACATTTTAACTTGTTGACCGCATAGTTTTATCACTGGAAATCTTTCCAGCACTTCAGGTTTAGCAAAAATGTAGGCCAAGTTTATAAAACAGTGGGATTATTATCACGTACAAGCATCAAATTAGCTACATGCGTACTTCCTCCATGGTAGAAGTAAATTTCTAAAGAGGTCTGACTGTCTGAGAACGATGCAGATCAATTTTCATTCAGGTTCATTTACACATCACATGCTAGGCCTAACGTTAGGCTAACTTATTAAATGTCTTAAAATTCATTCTAACGTTAGGCCTATTTCCCCATTGCAAGTGCCATGTAACCCCATGTTCATTATTGGAGCATCTGCATTTCTGCACCTTTCTAATCCACTTAAAGAACACAGCCATGACAACAACCTACCGTTAAAAATAACAACTCGAGAAGAATGATAATTAAAGCCCAAACGGCATAGGCCTACATTCATGACAAATTCTTCGTGGTCGCCATTTTTGCTAGACAGTCCATGATCCAATGCTCGCCATGTAAAATGAACGTGTAGTATATGATAGGACATACAGTATTAGGCGTACGTGGACTCAACTGTGTGTATGTAATTGTAGTGCACTAAATAGAATCCCAGCGCTTACAGTCACAAACGCCTAGCGCATAGCGTGCATTGCATGAACCATCCGTGCTGCACGTACACCATACAGCTAGCTGTGTGCTATGACAATACGATACGCGACCAGCGTACTGTACGTACGTACACAAACGTAAACTTCCACTACGCGTATCTATTCACACCCCAAGCTGTTGTGTATGTATGCATCCGCTTTAAAAATAGGACGTTACGTTCGCTATATCAACGCGCGTGGACATTATTAGGTGAAATCATTGATCTCCATTAGAAAGACTTTCTAATGGAGATCAATGGGTGAAATCATTATAATTTTTTTTTTTAATGCTCGAAGCTGGAATAAATTTACTGCATAAAACTTGTACATTTCAAGTCAACGCTAGTGTAACCACTAGAGTATACGCGAAACGAAATCAATGACTAGGAGTAAATGCATAGCCTCAATACTTACAGAGTGAAGCCGACCATGGAATGGTTAATGAACTTGAACCCAGCGCGGCGCGGCGCGGCGTCGGTACGGAAGGGTGCACACTTACCTTTGTGTAATACGTACATGTACATGTACAGTACATACTGTACATGTGAATGTACATTGTTCATGTACTGTACATCAGTGTACATGAACTGTGAAACTCTGAACTCGGCTTTAAGCTTAGCCGCAGTATTAGTGTCTATCCTTCACCACTCACAACTCGATGGTCCCGTGGCCCTGTATGGCATGCGGGAGGAGGGAGTCGCATCCAGGGGCGGGTCATGAAATTGTGGAGGCCGGACCAAGGGTGGGGGGTGAAAATCAAAAAGTGCCATATTTGCCTATTTCGATGAAATCATGGAGAAATCAAGTCATACAGTCCCTATAAATTGCCGTAGAGTGGAGGCAGTGACGATCGGGGGGCAAACTTTGGCCAAGTGCCCCCCGCCCCGGCGCCACTTTTTATAATTAGGAGGCGCAAAGAAATGCAACAAGCAAAATGAAAAACACAAATAATTAGGCCACATAAAAAAAATTACTTGTTTAGCGTCCCCGCCCGACCTCCGATATGAGCCCGACCTGCATTATTATTTTTTTTTTTTATTTGTCTCAAAAAAAATAAATATTGGAGGAAACAATTATTTTTTGTATGTAAAAGCAGTGTGCGCTAATATTTACAGTAATTTTCGGACTAAACATCATGAAGGCCACCTGGGGTAGAAGCCGCAGCATGCGAAAAATGTACAAATTTAAGCGGAAGGGACATTTTGATAATCAACGTTCCGGAAATTTGTACCGATGTGGCGGACTGAAGGAATATCAGCCGAGCGCATGACTAGAACTACCGTAACCCGACTTGAGTCAAGTCCACACTTTTACTTAGGTTTCTCTAGTCTACTGAAATTTCCAATGGTCAGATATCGAGCTTGAAAGCTTCTATGGTCTTCAGTATCTTCCTAACATGTTTTCTGACCATGAATACCATGTATCTTTTCTTCCACAGGCATGTTGCCATTCTATCCTTAAAATAAAAAATAAAAATAAAAACCTCCCTCCCTACCTAGAAAATTTGGAAGAGGTGGACGCTAAACAATTTTTTTTTTTATGTGGCCTTAGCATTAGTATTTTGATCTACAAATTTTGCAGAGAAAAATTGATTGTTGTCATTATTTTAAAACATATTGGCTGTAAGAAGATGAATGTTTTGCAACACGCGCGCCCCATGCCAACCATATCATGCAGGTGCGAGTTGTTGTTTTTTTGTAAATTGAAAAAAAAAACCAGTTAATTGGGGTAGCCTAGGCCTACTGGAGGTGCATTGAAGGTGTAACTGCATCTCTGTACTCATGCGTATTATGTTCAAATTATCGTAAATTATTAAAACGGCTTTCCTTGTGGTCAGTGGCGTCGCCAAGGGGGGGCCAGGGGGGGGGCACGTGCCCCCCCCCCTGGAAAACCTCGTGCCCCCCCGCGTGCCCCCCCCCCATTTGAGATTTGGGTTGGTGAAAAAAAAAATAATATATATTATTGTAGTGCCCCCCCAACAATTACTAGTGCCCCCCTTGTGCCCCCCAGACTCAAAAGGCTGGTGACGCCACTGCTTGTGGTGCATGGCCGTGATGTCTTTTTGTGGATCATACCCAATAGAAGTTCTCCCAACCCCACTAAGACGTGGTAACGGAGTTACCCCGGCCCCGAACGATTTGCAGTTAAAATCGTTATAAAGTTATTGTTTTCCCACAGTTTGCGTCGATCTCATACTTTAGTTTTTGTCAAAGAAATACAGATTCATGGGCAAAGATATCAAGGACGATGCAGTAACAGTCATCTGTGAAAGTTTCAGTTCCATACGGTGACCACTTTTTGAGAAAACAGTGAAAAACAGCCACTTATTTCTTAAGTCTTTTCTCTTTTATTTTTGATCTTTTAAAACATCAAACAGATTTTCGGTCATTGTTTTACTAATTTCTGGATAAATACACCATTTCAGGCGGAAACAAAATTAACGGTATGTTTCTTTAAGAAATTCTCTGGCCGTTTTTCACTGTTTTCTCAAAAAGTGGGCACCGTATGGGACTGAAATTTTCACAGATGACTGTGACTGTATCTTCCTTGATAAGTTTTACCATGAATCTGTACTTCTTTGACAAAAACCAAAGTATGATACTACCTTTAAACCTAGAATACATGTCACAATAAATATCAAATAAAAATTTGTTTCTCATTCTGTAAAATATAAACATTTATTTTTCATTCTTTTAAAACAATGATCAATCTCCAGCCTATAAACAAAGACACTGTACAAAAACATTGAAGGAATGTTGTGAACGTGAATTTCCATAACTATGATAATTCCCACAAAACATGTGTCAATTATTCTGATTCTGCTTTTTGAATTTGATCACGATAGCCTAGGCTACCCAAAAAAAAGGTAACAAATGCTAATGATGGTAATAGACATTGATTTGAATCATCAAAAGCAGTAAAAAATAAAGACTATCATACATGAAGTATATCTTCATCAAAGTCATTGACAAAGAAAAACTGACTGGAGTGGAATTCGAACCAGTGGCCTCCGAAATATAGTTCCAGCCCTTACCAACTAAGTTATCCATAAAGCCCTATGTTGGTGGTGTCCCTAACAGTCAATTATCTTTGCTCGTTTGGCAGTCAGAAGCCATTGGACCACTTGGATATCCCTATATCCGATGTATCATTTAAAGGCAGTGTACAGGATTTGCAGAAAATGGACTCAACAGTTCGTAAACAGTGCAAACAGTCACCATTGGAAATCGTGGTTCATCAGATGCTGGGTTTTTCAAGGAAATCAGGATTGAGTGTCTTTTAAAAAGATGTTAGTTAGTGAGTTTTCCTTGAATGAACAACTCTCATTTGAAAGACATGAAGTATATACATTCATATACATCTCTAGCTTATTTTTGAACTACTCATTCCATATCTCCAGTGTTTAGAAAGTTATTGATAGAAACCAAATACCAACATGTGACCAGCATGCACTGGCATAACTGGCACATAAAGCCAAGACGTGAGTCCAGTCAATGTTTTCTTCATTACTTATTGAAGCCAAGATAAATCCATAACAGTAATAAACTTGATTTCTGTTCTGAAACATTGCGACAGGAACAGACATTTAAAAATTTGTAAAAGTTCATAGTCTTGCAGTATATTTATTTCAGAGTATTTTGTTATGTTCAAAAGGAGTCCAAAACTGATAACAAAATCCAAAAATGATACAATATATCATTATTAAGAGGCCACTGATTACATACATGTGTAATGCACAGTAGAGTATATTAATATAGTAGCTGCTCAATATAAATGCCCTATACAGTGTGTATCAAAAAAAAAGAAAAAAGGATTTAAATTCAAATTTCTGAAGATTGCGTTAATTTTACAGCAGAAGTGAATAGTATCATGTTAAAGCCACATTTCTCCTCTTTCCAATGATATGCTTTTTTATTCATTCACGGTCACGGATGGCTAAGTAATAATTCTTTTTGGACAATGGGTCAGAATGGACTTGGGACCAAGTTTTACACACGACTTAGAGCATCAAACACATCAATGATTCTTTGTCGGAGAGTTGCAATATCAGGTAATAAACAGGTAATAAACACTTTGCTCTTGAGATAACCCCAGAAGAAAATGTCACAACAAGTCAGATCCGGAGACCACGATGGCCACTCCACATCATGACACAAGCAATCACTCGATGTCCAAAAACCTCAGCCAATCTGTTTCTTACTGCAACTAGTCGATGGGCTGATGCGCCATCCTGAGCCCACCTTTGCACACACCCCTTTGTTGCATATGAAAGTTTTCCATTAATTCAGTAATCCCAATCACATTTTCATTTAAAATCCCACTTCCCATGGTATCCATTTCCAGGTCTGATTTGTAACTTTTTTTTCTTTGGTAAAGGGTTAATTACCCCTCCACCTGATATTGCAACTCTCCGACAAAGAATCATTGATGAGTTTGATGCTCTAAGTCGTGTGTAAAACTTGGTCACAAGTCCATTCTGACCCATTGTCCAAAAAGAATGATTACTCAGCCATCCGTGACAGTGTATGAATAAAAAACATATCATTGGAAAGAGGAGAAATGTGGCTTTAACATGATACTATTCACTTTGCTGGAAAGCTAACACAATCTTCGCAAATTTGAATTTAAATCCTGTTGCGTTTTTTTGCATACACACTGTATAGTATTATTATCATAACTGCTGTGCATAATCTACAGGTCATTTTGGTTGGTTAACAGTTTAGAGGCTATTTATTATTCTCAATAATCACCAAAGTGGGTAATATGAATGAAATATAAAGTTTGATATGGGATGATGCACTTCTAACAAAATATGCATTTTAAAACAATTAATAGTACTAAATATAAATTTGTTAAACATTATCTATCTTTGGATAAGTTGACATAAACATTTCCAGGGATTCAACATAAATGTGAGAGATGTAATTATTTAAGTTGTTCCAATAGTTTGTAACAGGCAATTCACTTCATTATTTGTGGAAATTATACCAAATCTACATTTTCTAATCTGCATTGACACTATCACAACTTTTCTTTGCATTCAAAAGGTTATCTGTTTCTGATGCACTATCCATTCCATTACCAGTATGAACATCTTCAATGGGCGTCCGGCCACGATATAAGATGTAATGTTGCACCATAAACAATACATCAAATAAGATGGAGAACAATCCCAAACCAAACTTAGTTGGATCACCAAAGATAGACATCCAGTCATCTGTCAAATCCAAATAAAAGAATGTTATGTTCATGTACAATTGATAACAAACCAGGATTCTTTGTCCAGTTACATTATTATGTCAGAGCATTGTAGCTGTTACAAGCATTATGATCTGCATCATCTTAATGTAGGAGTTTCAGGCTGCTGAACTTGCTGGATTACAATGTCTTTATTTTCATCATCTTTTTCTCATTGGAAGCAGCAAGTTAAAGACACCCAAAGATCAACAGCATCTGGCTAAGTGGTTGATATATTAGTAGGCAAGATGGTTACTGTATACATACAAACACTCAAACTGAGTTCCATGGTTTCTTCCAAATTTCACAGCAAAACAAACTAAGTGGCGTTGATTGGATGGATATCATATCATATAGTTCTAGTAAATCCAAGCATACTATGACATATCAAGTAAATTTCCCATGTATTTATAAATGAATGAATAAAAAGACAAACAGATGAATGGACTGATGGTCTCAATGGACAGAAGGAAGGACAAGGACATAAATATACATACAATGAAAAATCCAATATTTAATTCATTCAGTGTGTGAGGAATACGTACCGAACAAATGCCTGTAATTGTATTACTTCTCAGACTACGGAGGGTATAATATTTCAACCCTAGAAGAAACTTCCTAGAAGGCTTTCTTATTAATCCCTTCAACAAGATTCTTCTAGAATGGAAGCCTTTGCCAAGGGCCTGTTTGTTTCGGACGAATCCTGCTGATCCGGATCCCATTTTAGCGTACCCTGCATAGGAGAAGGATCCCAAAATATGGGATCCTTTGTGTGAAACAAACAGGCCCCTAGTTCAGCATCAAGTTCCTACTTGATGCATTTAAATCTCAGTTCATTTTTATATCTCAGTTGCACAGTTTGCAGCAGTTAATTAGTTGTATCTGCTATATCAACTTGATATGTCAATAGATTGCCTAAAATCATGAACCAAATACTGAAAAGTGCAGACTAATTCAGAATGAATGGTAGGCATATGTCTTATGCATATCATAGCTCACTGTTTGATATGGAGAGCTTCACATTAGATGTGAGTTTGTGTTATTTGACATTCATGTACACATGATCTCTATTCATGGGACCAAGAGTGTGCTAATGACATTACGGAGGTGAACGTTCATACAAACATCCAAGTACTTAAAATGGAGGCTTCAATATGTATACTCAATAATATTCTTTCCAAATGACTCACCATTATTGTAAGATAGCAGGAACATCTGTAGTAAGCTGAAAGACCCACCAGTGAAATCAAGTAGTACATTACCAATGCTCCAACCAACAGTACTCTTCCTACGAAAATTCATCCATGCCTGCAAATAACCAAGTCAATGACAACATGAATTCCCAAATGGAAAGGATTTCTATTGTAGTATTAGGTATAACGGTAATTGTAACAAACAGCTCCTTGTCATTGTCAATCAAAGGCCCAATGTGAATTCATGTAATGGAGTACTTTAGACCTTGCACAAGGCTCTTGTGGATACAGTGGCCAGAATTGCAAAAACAAATCTGGAAAAGGAAACAAAGTCAGTTGACTGATTTTTTGTGAGAAATTCTATCTCTGTTTTGAGAACATTTCCGTCTGGATTGTAACAGAGGATGTAGATTGATCAATTTTGCATGTCCGCGCCAGCTAGCTAGTTTATGTAGATAGCAGACGCCCCTTTATTGGTCAAAACAGTTGGTCAGTTCAGTGCTTTCCGAGTCTTGAAAGGTGGGATCACCTTTAAGCCAGTCATCCAGAAACTCTGATAGACCAATAGACAGACGGTACAGACCAAAGGGTATAAGCAATGAAACTAGAACAAAGACCCCGTTTCTACAAGATCCATCAATGGGAAATCTGCTCCATCTTTTGCCCGAATTGCAGGATCAGATTGGTGGATCGAGCATGTGGTGGGAATGCTAATCAGGATCTGGCAATAATGCTGGATCTTGATCTGCCTTTTCCCAAAACAGATAGGAATGCAGTCAAACATACATTATTATTATTATTAAATTATTGTTATTATCCTGCAAGCAGGTAGAAGTAAAAAGTAAAAAGTAAAAGTAAAAAGTAAGTTAATACAGGAAAAAATGGCTTGAAAAGAAATCAATAAGTTATCAGGAGAAACCCTGTACAAGGTCAACAGTATCATTAAGTGTATCGATAGGTAGAAGTAGACTTTCAGCCAATTTGTATCCATGCTTAGCCCGAGGTGGATGTCATCCATTTATTGAATGACATCTTAGCATGCATAAATCACATGCCATTGTACAGCTGGTGTATGCTCACCAGGGGTTTGTAAGTTGTTTATCTTATTGTCAAGTGTATTAGATTATTGTATCCACACTGACAGTGACCCTTGTTTCCACTACATCCCCCAATTGCTAGATCTGATCTGTGTAATGGAAAACTGGAAATGCAAACGGTTATAAGGTGGATCAGGATCTGATCAACCTTTCTTGTTCCACTTTTTGACAGGGAGACAGATCCCACAATTGCTGGATAAGATCCAGTTATTGGCAAATCACAATCACGTGGAAACACAAAGGAGAATCTGATCCAGCTTTGTGAAAGAAGAAAATGTTTGGTCATGTAGGTCATGTGAAAGTCCCAATGTGCTTGACAAATAAAATTAAGTATTGAACTAATATATAAGGGCTGTATATTTGTCATGGGGCATGCAGCTACAGTTAAGTGTATAATTCTATCAATAAATACACAGGCATGCACTAGTTTTTCGTTGTAAACTGGAAAGTTGTTTCTTTCTGTCTTTTTCATTTGCGTGATTTTATCCATTTTCCAGGTGAGTAACATTTACAGTTTTTATACAAGATTGGAACAATGCCACCTTTGGTGATATTGACTGCGCACTCTCTCTCAGCAAATAATTTCAACTACTGTATGAACTTTCAGACAGGACACTTTGAAAAGATGGATCAAGCTCAAGTGGGAACACAACTTGGGGTTTTGTTGCGGTTAAATAACGATCACACCAAAATGCTGGATCTTTTCCCAAACATAGTGGAAACGCGTTCAGTCCTGCCAAACATATATACACGTACCGGTATACACACATATTACTGGCCAGACTGGCATGTTATTGTACAGTAGCGAGGTAGAATTAGCTAAAGAATGAGATGAGAGCTGAAAATTGCAATACTGAGAAGTGTGATCCATCATGTCCATGGGAAGTGGGGGAACTGCAAGTATCTGTGAACTGTCTCTTCAAATAGCTAAAAAGTGCAGACCAAAGATGCTGAAAACAGTATCACTTACAAATTAATACCTCTTGTATATGCTGTAGATAAATACTTGTATTTTGATTGGTATTGCCCTGTATTGCATAACTCACCTGTGGTACATATTTGATGACAGAAACAACAAGTTTTATGTAGGAGAAGTAATAAACATAGTTGAGCCACGTGATCAGCCTTTCATGAGATGCAACTGTAATGATTAATGTGATGAATGCAAATAGCCCTGCCAGAATCAACAACACTTTGCAGACGTTCGATAACCTCTGATCACCTCTCTAAAGATTGAAAGAATAATGTCACAAAATGTCACATATTAGTCATTCAACAATTCAACACGCATCTCTGTTAAAAACATCTTTGAAATACATGTAACAAAGAAAATTGAAATGAAAACGTCAGTAATTCATTTCAAAGCTTTCATTTTCTTTCTGTGTCATATGGAGACAAAATAAAGCTCATCATCTGGGATAAGGTTTACACAACAATTTAAATTGAACTTTTATTTGAAAGATTAAACAATATACTCAAACTTAACATTTTACCCTTTCAGGTTAGAAAAAGCTTTTTTGAAACAAAATATGATTTGAAACTCATAATGGTGGAAGTGGTAAGAAACAAGTACAAATTAATTGTATGCAACATGAACACGTGATAATACTTCATAATCTAAAATGAAACTACATGCATTTCATAAAAATATAAGGGCTTAACTTAACACAAAACTTACTAATTGAATGGTGAAGAGTATACTATGTACATGTATGTCAATTTAAGTATTTTGTTCATTTAACGTGTCTACTTACTGGGCAACATAACAAGCATTGCATGTAATATACATTTTTCATATCACAGTTATTTAATTCCATTTATTTAAGGACAGTTTTCCACACCATGGAGTACCCGGGTAACATAATTCTCCTTAAAATGACCAGAGCATTCTAGGCAAAATATTGATTGACTAAATACTCAATTTCATTTAAAAACTCCTTTTCCTTTATATTATATATACAAAATAATTTTATATCAAAAATCCTGCAAAAACTCACATCATAAATGCAGCACTGGAAGATTGTTATTGCTGTGATAGCTGATGCATGTAGAGTAAAAAGCACATCATTGAGTAGTACTGGATTCACACCATGCGGATTTTCCTCAATATATTCATCCTATTGGTTCAATAAAAAAAAGGACAGACATATACAAACACAAGACTTAAGATATGCATGTTGGAGATCAGATTCACCTCTCTTCAAACAGAGCATATACATCGTGTAAATGATAGCATAGCTCCTCAACATAAACAAATTCAAGTGTGTATGAAAATCACATGATTTATTCAATAGTTTACCAAACGTTTATGTTGGTTGGTAGTATAATGTGTACTAACTTGCATACATACAAACCAACCTGTTATACAATTCAGCAACAATACGTGAATAATGGACATAATTGCTAAATTGAATGCAATGAGCTAATTCTACAATATGCTATTGATCCGTGTACCATTAAAATGTTAAATATGCAAACTAAAGCTTTCCAGTACCAATGCACAATGTCAAGGTCATTCATATTGAAATATAAAGTGATCATCAAATAACCACAAGAGAAACCCACTGGTTTAATTTACATCATTGGAAAGTTAGCAAAGAAAAATTGACCGGAACAGGATTCGAACTAGAGACCTCTGGAATACCATACCTGTGCTCTTACCAACTGAGCTATCATGTTGGTGGTGTCCCTAATACATGTAGTAAAATATCTTTGTTCGTTTGGCAGTCAGAAGCCATGAAACCACTCACATACATGTACCACTACATCCCAAGGATCATTGAAGATACGTGCAGCATCATCAATGCTGCAACCTGAGAAACAGTACACGAGGGATCACTCAAAGAGGATGCAGCTTTTTAATCAATATAATCATCACATAAAAGCAGGGGAAACTGACTGGATACATTTTAAGCCATTGAAAAATTGAACAAACAAATGGACAGCACAGTTGGTACGGTATTCCGAAGGACGCTAGTTCAATTCAAATCCCGCTCCAGTCAATTTGCTGTCTTTGTTCACTATTCAATGAAATGCTGAAGGATTATGCTAGTGTATGAGAGTTTGAACAGACTAATGTTGCTAATGTTATATGTACCGTACCTTGATGTGGTCAATCCAGAACATGCCAACATTGAAGACACCATATGCAGTAAAGCCAATAATGTTATAAGCAAGGAAATCAAAATTCAGCCCAACAACACTGAAAGAAACAAGAAAAACAGTGAATGGGTCTTTAGACATTTAAATACTACAAACAATCTTCAGACTGTACATGTACATGAGTCTGACCACTGTGACCAGTGTACTACTGTAACAGTGACCATGGTGACTGACCTTTTCAAACTAAGATTTCAACATGGCGGTCATGGCAGAGAACCATGTAAAGTGCTTGATCCAAACAATCCCAGTTGAAACTTCCCCTTACTCATGAGATGGGTTGAGAGCCGTTGAGCCATGTTGAAAATCTCAACATGTGTTGAGAGAGGTGCTTTGAATGTCTTGAAGCACATTCTGTGTTGAGTAGGTAGAGTGAACACAGAGCATCACTTACCAGCCAAATCTAGAATAACTTCTAAGATTTATTAAGTATATATCATGTGTACATCTGTCCATGTTACACAACCATAGCGCTATATTGAAATTACTAGAGCGCTAGCTCCGTCTACAAAGTGATGCCTGCTGGGCGCATCCATGTTTGTGCACAAACCTATGGAAAACATTTCATTTGTTGCGTTGTGTTCTATACAGGTGCGTTATCGAAGCCAAAAACGCCCAAAATCCGACGCACCTCTGGTAAATGCTCGTTTTATTTAGGGCCGTGCACGCACACGCTCTGCACTTCAGTCAAACAATGATTGCAAGCGTCATCAGGGCTCGAATTTCATGAAAAAAAAACACTGGACAGCAGGTCTAGAAAATGAAGCATTTTACTAGAACTGGACCTTTTTCACTATACCTGCATGTGGCATTCATGTACATAGGAAAACAGTAATTGTATGCAATATTGTGTCCAAAATAGTCAATTTAGGCACCATTTTAATTGTGCTAGGAACATAAAATCAGTAGACAGCCGGACTAGTGTAGTACACTCTTTACTAGACCGACAATGAAATCACTAGACTCGGTCCACGGTCTAGTGGATATTTCGAGCCCTGGTCATCAAGACGCACTACCGGTACCGTTCACGATCCTGCTATGATTGAAACATACATCTACATGTAATTCCCTTAGAAAAAGATCTGCTAGGATTTAAACATACATGCACCCCGGTAAGTCCCTTTGAGCAGGGGCGTACCTACAAGGGGGCCACGTTCCCCCAACAAATTCTGCGTGACCTCCCCCCCCCCCCCCCCCCACCCAAAAAAAAAAAATCAAGGGTAAGAAAAAAAAGGATAAACGTTATCTGTAGGGTACGATAGCTATATTAAAGGAAACAACTTACTGTTCCCGAGTCCTGAAAACCCTAGATATTTTAACAACCTTTTAGTGTAAAAATACAATTTTCTTTTTACGTGCTTGTTGCAAACTTCAAAACAGCCTGTCTGCCATTTTATCTGGTCTGGCTAGTCTAGTAAGTCCGGACCCCTGACCCAACAGATCAAGAATCCTCAAAATGAGAGCAGGAACCAGACTATATTTTCGTTTGAAAGAATACTGCTTTGAAGTGTTTAACATATATGGGCCTGATGAGAGCTTGCATAGCTAATCAATCATTTCATTACCAGTTCCACATACCTTTTTCTTTTGAAATTGAGAATAACTTGTGGATAAAATGAGATGGTCCATGCAGCGAAGTAGATCCATCCCACAACGATGACTACAACATTCAGCCCCAAACTGTGAACAACTTGCACTTTTACAAAGGCTGTGGATATGCTACAAAATAATCAACCACGTCTGAGTAAAGGTAAGAAGTAAAAGCAATGGAAATGAACTGAAAAGGATACTCTTGGAGGAAGTACTTATTTGGAAAAACTTCTGATTGCCGGGGAGTTTGCATATTTGTGCACTCAAATGCTTTGCAAATTGTCTTTGTACATAAGCATGGTAAATTGCTTTCTCAGAAAAAAATGTCTGCAGTCTGTGATCTATGATAAAACAGAACAAAATAAGAAACATGACTGCACTTCAGATCGATGCACTCAGCATACCTGTATGTACATGTACACTATCTCATATTATCCGGGATGTGAATGGCAGCCCGCATGATAAATTCAGTTGAAACCTTAATAAAAATCAAATAATCTCCATGACATTTCAAGCTCTTTCTCATGAATCTACACGTTTTCAGTAAAGAATGGTCACCAGCATTATAACATTTATTGAAAAGGAATTTGAAAATGGAATTTTCCTGTAAGTATAAGATTTTACTGAGAAGAGTACGCTCACACGAGCTGCTAACTTCTATGCCAACTTCGCTGCAAACATTGCTACTACGTAGCTGCAACAAGTTTCGCTGTCGGAAAGCAAATATCTAGCTAACATTCCAGTCAACTTCGCTGCATACTTCCCCATAAATTTGTGCTGATAACTGACTTAGTTAAATTTGATACTTGAGCAACAATATCTTGCCGTGGAATGGTGTGTGAATGCAACTTTTCCCGTTCTCTTCCCGTTCGATGTTTATTGCTGACTTCTACGTTATGTCATGATATACTGGTTTATATGAATACATTACATGTACTGCATGTACACATTTACTTTTGAGCTGTCATTCTGTTTTTCTGTCTCAACAATCATAAATGTTCCAACAATCGGCATTTTCATACCTGCATAGCAGCAAAGTTAGCAGCAAAGTTAGCAGATCATGTGAACATATACTTGATTTACACTGGTAGCCAGTTAGCAAGAAAAAATCAATTGATAAGAATGGGTAAATTAACTTACTTTCCAAGCTGGTAGCTTGTGGAATTCATTGTGATTAACACCTGTCCTGCTGTGCTGCTAATGTTAGTAAAAACTGCCACTGGTACTTTGGTCACTGTATCATTTGCTGGTATTACAACCTAAATGTTACAAACATGACAAATAGAGTACAAAAGCCATGTCTGCTGATGTATTCAGTACTAGACAACAATTCAAAGCATAACTGCATAAGAGTATCTTTCCATAACTTCTGAATACAGAACAAATTCTTTAAAAAAAAAACCACTTCATCAAATATTGCCATACCCAAGGTGAACACAGTATGGTTTCCCTCTACCCAGGCATTGCACCAATTGTTTCCTTAAATACTCAGAGTTAGGAGGGCCTTTGAGAAAGATCCTGCTAGGATCGAAACACGTCAGGCCCTCCTAACTCTGAGCATTTGATATTCAGGTCATTTTGGCTGATGACCAGTTTGCAGCAGTTTATTACTTGTGTTTTCTTAAATACATTGATTATAGTCCTGCTCATTTTCCATGGCAAAAATAACCCAGGTGTTCTTCTACTGACCCCAAGATTTCTATTCTTCACTGTGGATATATGCAGGGTTAATAAACCACAGGGTAGAGACAAAGTTTAAAAAAAAAACACCAACCAGAAGTGGGGACGCCATCCCTAGAGTTATCAGGGTAAAGGCTTCTCATTAACCTCAAGATAACTCAGTGATTTTGTCATAGGAAAGGGGCAACGAACATGCAGACATCAATCAAATAAGATAAAACTCAATTGACTTACATAATCCTCAGCCTGGGCAATGTCATAATTGTCACTGTAAAAATAAACAGTTGCAGATTCATCCAACATTATGACTGCCTGGAGAAAAAAGTCATCTGAATTGCCATTCTGTACGGTCAAATGTACAGGTGACACAGTCAGATTACATGGAATGGGTCCTGTCTTGTCAGCTATTACTGGATCATACATGCTAATTGATAACATAGCAATCATGTAAAGCCATGGAGAAGAAGGAAGTCTCATCTTATTCTGCTCCATTGCTGGTTTCTTGCGTTACAGTGGAATAGTCTGTGAAGAAAAATATATGAAATAATTAATTACTAATTTAATATGCTTCATGTACATACGATACTGTAACTACTGATCAAAATGTTTGCCAGTGGTCACTTTTTATAAACAGTAAATTTTATCCAAACTTGGTCTAACCAAAGCCCATAGATGTCATCGATGTGTGACTTCATGACATCATAATGTATCACATGTACTGCTGAAGCGCCTTAATCCACCGAGGGAAGCATCTATAGGCCTTTTCACACTAACAAGTGTTGAAATTTACATGTGTCAGACATGTGTAAACTCTTCCAAATTTCTATACGGGTGGAGCATGCTGTGCATTCACACTACACAACACAAAATTCATTTATTCATTCAATCATTTCCTAATTTCTTTTCTCTTAATGAGGTTATGGTGCTGTTCACAGTTTTGAAGAAGGAAAGTCAACAGTGGTATCATATCATGTGCAGAAGAAATCGACAAATAACTCAAATAAATTATGCTGAATTCTGCTCTTAAAAATATCAGTTGGGACCTAGACCTACAATACAACTAGGCTAGACTCTATGGGGTGCTGTACTCCTTTGTTTAATTTTGGGACTCGGAGAATCACATATCATTTGAGATTTTGTGTTAAAAAAAATGTACTTGTGCCAAAAATTTCCCCATATGACAACAACGGCATCACAGATCATCTTGATAATCACCCATTCTCTTCTCAAAATGTCAGGGATAAAATGCAAAGCATCTACTTGTACTCACAATCATTTCCTATGATGAAAATCTATGTTTTATGACCAAAACCAAGACAATCACTGCAAGTCTGTGCAGCCGCCATTTTCGCATACCAAAACGAACACATTGGACAGTACAAGATTGCGACCACTTTGCTGGTTTACATATGCTGCATGCCCCAAGATCGTGATTTGTTCTGCATGCCGGCACCAGAATACCAAACCACATGAAAATACCCCCTAAAAATCAATGGCTCGCGAGAATTTGAATTCTACCTTGCATCATGTGCTGTGTATATAGTAGCATTTGAGAACACAAACCATTTACTTGAACAATGCAAAGTGAATGGGTACATTCTGGTAGTGGGAAAATGTCTATTTAAATCCAATGTGGGTCCGGGGAAGTGGCTATGAGGCTTTGAAGTGAAGCTGCAATTTAGGAATATAAATGTCCTTTGATGCAAAGTGAATGGGCATATTGGATAAATGCGGCTGCAGGGATAGGCCTACAAATTTTGAGATTAATTATTGGCTTTATGCTCTGCTTGTTCATTCCCCAGAGCAAAAACATCACAGCATATAACATATGTTTTGCATGACCTACAATTATGTAAAGTCCTTCATTGGCTTCAGTTTAATTACAGAATTCAATATCGAAGTCCTTTTTTTAAGGACTTTATCCATTGTGATGGCACTATTGCTCCCAATTTAATCCCATAATCCTTGTGACAAGGTCTATTCAAAATACTTCTGCTGACATTCAAAACCCTCCATGGTCTCGCCCCATCTTAAATCCAGGACATGTTGCAATACTGCAATCTGAGACCTGGTCTGAGGTCATCATCATCGTCTCACATTCTGTCTGTTCCCAAGACTCGTCTGGCAACCTATGGCGACAGGGCTTTCTCCAGCTTTGCACCGCGTCAAGGAATTCCTTGCCAGACGAGTTGAGGGATGAAAATGATCTCTCACACTTCAAACTCTAGGCCCCCTAGATCTAAAGACACACTTTTAAATCTCGCTTTCTAGACCTTTAAACTCCCTTTTTTATTTTGGGGGTCGATTGTCGTACTAGCTAGTATGACCGTCGACCTCCAAAAATTAAAAAAGGGAGTTCAGCGCTGCCGCCCAAGTTACTGAGTCTACTCGCTTTTCATTTTTAACTTTAATTCCCAGACATGCGCCTTTGAATGGTACTTAACAGATACTGTGTGCAAACGTCTAGATTAAAAAGGCTCCTCCATAAAGAGTTTGAGTAACTTGAATACAGGGATTTCAGACCTACCAACACTCACGCCTCCGGCAAGACAGTCACACCTCAGGGCTCTCTCTCATGCTCACATGCCCAGCAACCATTTTCTCATGCCTCAGGACCAAACTTGGAAAAACAGCAATTCAAGGCGTGTCACGGTGTGACTTTGTTGTTTTCCAACCGTAATTTCATGCACATTTTGAGAGTTGTTTTAATAAATAAGTTAAAACATAGAGGAATGGTTAAAATAGTCACAATTATCTTTGTTCGTTTGGCAGTCAGAAGCCAAACGAAACAAAGAACGTTGGTCACAGGTTTTCTTTAAAAACAAGTCACTTTGGACAATGCGTTAAGGAAAGAATTCCACCTGCAGCCATCACTTGTGTACAAACCTATGGGACCGACAGAGGGCGCTAAGAGAAAAATGGCTACCGCTGCATTCGAAGTGTATCATTGACACATTGTAGTAAAAAAAAAGTAAAAAACACTGAAAATCTCACTTTTCAGATATTGCTAATGCTACCCCAGTGTACACATTTGAGATTGAAGTTCATCATGACTTGCATCCAATAAGTTTTCTCTTGGAGGAAATAACCCTGTCCCTGTTTCCTTAATGGCCGTCAGTAGAATTCTTTCCAACATGTTTATTGATTAATTACTGACAGTTAGGCCTAACGTTGATAATAATAATACTTTAGCATACTTAAGGCTGGTTTATACTCGCTGCGTTCACGCATGCGCAGCGCACAATGCGAATGTCGCATTCGATGTTCATACTCTTTTAAGGTATGAAATTCAATAGTTGATACGCAGCAATAGTCTGCATTCGAATGCGGAAACGCACAAACGGTACAGTTCATACTTTCAAAATGTGTGATGCGCCGAATTGAAGTACAATCCCACTCTGATTCCGTGAATTCACTGATTCACAATGGAGAGAAAAGATGAGATCAAGAAATTGCCTGCCGATTTGGCCCTGTCTGTCATCTTTAAAGATTCTACTGTGTGTAGCCTACGTTGAACAAATTTGAGAATGTTGAAATATTTCAACTTGTCCGAATACGAATCAAATTGTTGCGCACAAACTTTTTTTCATTTCCAAATACTTCGCACAAAGACGCGCATTTTTAGTACGCAGTGCGCGTTCTTTCACGCAGAGCAGACACTTTGAATTGGAAAGCCGTACTGCGTACGCAGTGAATACGCAGCGAGTATGAATTGGCCTATTTCTACCTTCATGGTAGTACTAAGTAGTACTAGTAGGGCCTACTATTTTAGTATTTACTAACGTTAGCATGGTTAGGGGCATGGGCATGGATACTATTCTCCATTGTATGGGACTGGACCTAGCCTTTGGTTTGGTTGGCTTAGTTGCGATGATCGTAACCCTAGGTCTGACATGGGGACTGGGACCTTAGGGTTACGACACTTTGTGAAAAAAAAAACGGTCGAAACACTTTTTGGCCAACTTGTGAAATACAATTCCCCTTAATTTTCCACTTTCCAAAATCCAAACACAAAATCTGACTACATGGATCTGATTGGTACTTATCAATGAGTCATATAAAACCACTTTGAATATCGAAAGATCATTTTCTGCAGAAAAAATGACCCCAAACTTACCGAAGGTGTCTAGATTCCCTCCGTTCGCCCTCGGTCAGCCATTTTGAATAGTGCGCAGTGGTGCCATCTTGACCAAATTACGTCATGGGAAATGTCGTTTTGGCTGTTCTACCTTTCAAACTCAAACTCACAGCCCTATGGAGGGCTTGTATCACGTGCGCTGTACAGTGCTATACAGGGCATATCCCATGATACAGTGTGTGAGCGTGTCCATACTCCATAGCAACGGCCGCCGCGCTACACACAACATGCTCGGTGTATTGGGTTAAAAAAAATTACAGGTTATAGAACCCTAGACTATACGTGTGCCGAAACAATTTTTTTTTTCGCCGCTCATGACAGGTGAAGAAAAACGTATACGCCGTGATTTTTTTTCCATTATCGAACACCGACATCGAACACATGCGAAAATACGGTTCATGGAGGTTAGAATGGAGTGTTTATACACAATATGTATGTGTTATATCGTTGCGAGATCTAAATAAAAATATTATGATCAACCGTCCTTCCAAAGTACCGCAAATTGCAGGCTCATCAGCTTATAAATCTTACATGTACTTGAATTTCACTCCTGTATTTTGTTCAATTGGCCAAGCAGAAACACTCTTTTCGTAATTAGACCGTTATTTTCGGAATATAGGCCGCGAGGTTTATAAGCCGCAGCACGCCAAAATCAGGAAATTAAGATTTAAAATTACTGTATTAGCCGCAATGGTTTATAAGCCGCACCTGCGCGGACAATGCGTAGCATTTATCAGTCGCGCGGCCCCAACACAAAAGGAAAGGTTCGGCCCAAGTTCTGCAGGGACAGCGAGAGGTGAACTTTGATGGTTTTGACTTGTGAAGCACACGACATTCCGACAAAAAAGCTCTATTCAGAGCCACATATTTTCAAAAAATATATTTTATTTAATAAAATGAAAACAAGAGACTTCTCCTTTCTCAGTCTTTTCTCTGTTCTATTCTTTTCCTTTCTGTGTCTTGTGAGTTAGTTTCATTTAAATGTTAATCCCCGGCCCCACGCACCAATAAATTGTTCCATCTTTTAGGGGGACGTTTTAAGTCGTGAACCCCAAACACGACAGGTGGCGTCAACAGCGTGACTCTCCGACCCTTATACTTCACAAGAGGAACAATATTCTGAAGATATAATGATCCTGAATTTATTATTCTCGGATCCGATATGAGTGAAATCAGTTGGCTTTCCAACCCCAGTTACTGCGCAGTGTCAAACCGAATTGGTAAATGTTTATGTGCAGCTTGGGGATTTTCCTTCCACCTTTGTGTGCTCCGACGAAAACAAAATGTAGGTAAAGATCTAAAGACAGATCCCTTTGTGGTTGGGTTGGTTTTGCCGATAAAAGACTGTTTGCGGTTTGTGGTCTCTTGACCCAGAAATCTGAACCCAACTTAACAATAGAGCAACAGCTGGAGACTGTTTATGAGTCCCAGACATAATAGGGGGATCGTGAATTTATTTCAGAGTAAAAGATTGGTGGTTTAAAAGCTCGGCGTCCAATAATGATCCTTGGTCGGATATCATGATAAACGCATTTGGTTGACAGCATTCTGTGACGGCTGCTGAAATTCACATGCACGTGGTTGCCTGAAAAGCCGCTGGTTCCGTTTGACGGGTTGCCAATTTATGTGGTGTAGTTGTCCCGCGGGCACCAAACAAGGACCGCAATGTAAACATCTTCCTTGGTAGCTGAATACAACATGCACTATTGGTGCATACGTACCGTACCGACTGTCGATCGTTGTAGGTTTATTTTTCCTGTGAGTGGTTTTGTTACATATACCACCATTGTTTATTACGACCGCGGGATGTTAAAAACGTTGTTGTTTGGGTTCTTTTGTTGGTGAAACTAATCTATGAATACCCTAAAGTTGGTTTTATTCTTCAGATGTTGCCATATTAGCCGCCCGCAATATAAACCGCAGAGACATTTTTCAGGGTGAGAATCAACACATTAGCCGCAGGCTATATTCCAAAAATTACGGTACTTAATATAAAAAAAATATCGTGAAATCCTTCCGAAACCGACCGACGATCGCATTAAATTCAGACGTAAAAACATTGCCCACACCACAGAGACAGACAGCCTGGTATCCGCATGCGTAATAGCTACAGTTTCAAAGCAAACGTACATTGTGTACCTGCACCAGCGAAAGTCTCAATCAGTACATTACGTGTGCCGTGCCGTTGCGAACGGTCGGAAGGGCTACCTTTTTGGAATCGCGACCGGGTTCGTTCCACCGTTACGGACGGTGGCTCACGGCCGGCCGGCTTGGTACAGATTTGCAGTAAGAAATGGTGGTTTTTCCGATGGAATATTCCGGTGATATTTTTAGGAATATGTTCTCACTGTCCTACCGGGTACGATCATTTTGGGTGTAATTGATGACCGGATTCATTTTGCAGTCCACCGTTAATTCCGACCACTGCATGATCTGTGATAAGGTGGATGACCTTTTTATTTCTGTTCAAGATCATGGATTGGGTCGGCGCCGAGTTTGTGACTTGCTAACATTTTGTCTGTTTGTGGGACCATTAGTAAAGGAAATCATTTGAAAATCTTAGCAATTTCCTGCAGTTCATGATGAAAGATTTGGATTGTTAGCGGCTGCTTGACATGGGCAAACAATGCGGACATAAAAAAACCCTCCTCCATACTGTATGCGATATGCGTGTACACGGTATATCACATACAGCGCACGTGTTATTCTGGGAACACGCTCCATATGGCTGTGAGTTTGAGTTTGAAAGGTGGAACAACCAAAAGCATTTCCCATGACGTAATTTGGTCGAGATGGCACTGCGCACTATTCAAAATGGCTGACTGATGGCAAACGGAGGGAATCTAATGTTAGACACCTTCGGTAAGTTTTGGGTAATTTTTTCTGCAGAAAATGATCTTTTGATATTCAAAGTGGTTTTATATGACTCATTGATAAGTACCAATCAGATACATGTAGGCTTAGTCAGATTTTGTGTTTGGATTTTGAAAAGTGGAAAATTAAGGGGAATTGTATTTCACAAGTTGGCCAAAAAGTGTTTCGACCGTTTTGTTATCACAAAGTGTCGTAACCCTAAGGTCCCAGTCCCCATGTCAGACCTAGGGTTACGATCATCGCAACTATGGTTGGCTTTGCTTTTCCTTTGCCTGGGCCTACAGTACAGATATCTACAGTACTCAGTAACGTTAGACAGTAGGCCTAGGGCTAGGCCCTACTACTAACTGTTACTAGGGGCCTACTTGTTAATGTTAGTACTTAGACTTAGTAGGCCTAGGTAGTAGGCCTAGCCCTAGGCCCTACTCAACTAAAGTAGGCCCTAGGCCAAGTGAAGTACAACGTACTAGCCTAGACCCAGTAACTGGGGCGCTGAACTCCCTTTTTTAGCTGTTTCGCAGACCGCGGAACAGCTTTTGTTGTTCTTATTTTTTTTTTCTTATTTTTTTTTTTTTCTTATTTTTCCACTTTTTTCCCATAGACATAACACAGGGTTTTTCTACAAGTCACTTCTACCATTATGCCAGTTCCGATAAACTTCATACTTGGCACATAGTTAAACCACCACCCCGAATCGCATGCCGCGTACAGGTATGTACGTCATCGTGACGTCATCACGTGCACCATGACGTCATCATAAAAGTGCAAATTTCAGGGCTCTTTATCTCCGAAACTATAAGTCCGATGTAACTCAAACTTGGTATGTAAGTATATGGGGACGTGTTATATACAAAAAATGTGGTCACGTGTTGATGACGTCATCGTGTGATTTTATACGAATTATTCAATTTTTTGACCTTTTCTTTATATCTACTGAACGACAAATCGTATTTTCGAATTTTTTTCGGTAAAATGTTTGTTAGGTTATAGGCATATGCCACAATTTACCAAAAAGGTGTGACGTCATGATGACGTCATCAAAAAGCCGATTTTCAGATTCACATATAAGGGATTATCCGATGGTGATGAAACTTGGTGGGTAGGTAGGGAATGGTACTAGTATCCATAATGTGAAGTGACGTCACGATGACATCATCGGCTGATTTTTTATTGATTTTTGAATATTTAATTTTGCCATTTTTTCCCAGAAACACATACTGTATAAGCAAATATCGAATCGTAATGAAACTTGGTGGATAGGTAGGGAATGGTATTAGTATCCCTAATGTGAAGTGACGTCATGATGACGTCATCGGCTGATTTTTTATTGTTTTTTTTGAATAATTAATATGCCCATTTAGAGTCAAACATAACACAAAACACGGGCTTTGGAACTTTTTGGACCGCTGATATGGCTACATGTATCTGTAGTAGTGGGACAATTGTGTACAGGTGAATGGAGCACGATGAGCTAGAAAATCAATCATTTTGCTGTTTCCACTGCCAATAAGCATAACCATACATACTATTGCCACGTGTATGTACATATGTATCAGTATACATACATATGTGTGTATTGATGGACAACTGACGACGCTCCTGATAGTTGTTAACGGCAATGAAGACACCACTGATTTGCTATTTTTCTGTACTGGGCCAATTGCGTTCATGTTTATTTTTCATATTATTTATAAAACATGCACGAAACAGCTCAGTGTTTGTCAACAAACACAGGTCTAGTTTACTTTTGGGGTTGACGGTCGGTCTAGCGCCCCAGTGAATTATATTGCTCCAGATGTGTCGTACACAGGAAAAACAAAATTTCACTGCACTTTCGCCGAAAATGTCCCCAAATTACACCAAAAACATCACAAACAGAATTGAAACTCGCTCCATTGCTTCTACGAAAGTTAGAGATGAAATGCAGCATATTCATTTGTACTCACGATTATTCCTTTTGATGAAAATCGACCTTTTCTGATGAATGTCCAGACGAGAACGTCAAAAACGGAATTTAATTTGTGTGGCTCTGCTCCACACAAAATGGCGGTCCTAAGTCATCGCATGAATATTAATTCTGGTAATTTCCATACTATGCGGACGTGTCGATACGTAGATCACTTTCCCTCCGCGCACAGCGAAAAATCACTTACACGAATTGGCACGAAACGGCCAAAAGAGGGCGTCGCGATCATCACATTATGTTACGTCATCGCACTGACCAAAAATGGAAGTTTTCATGAATGAAACTGACGCGCATGGGCACATACTCAGCAACTCAAATCATTGACAGACCTCGCCACGATCTTTTGAATGGAACCAAAAACGACCTTTTGACCATTTTTTGTGGTGTCACCCGCCGATGTTCGAGAACTCACTTTGGTCAGCTTTTGTTGCCATTTTACCGCGAAACTGCGCCACCATCTGAGCGTGATTGTAGGTCATTGAATATTCATAGCAACATGTGTTGGGTCTGTTGGTTGTGCATGGTCGCCCGAGTTGTCGTACGGCCGACCGTTGGTCGTTTCGTAGTCGTACACCGTGTGTGCTTGAATAGGCACATCGCGTAATGTGTGCTCCGTACGTGTCTGCAATTCGCAACGGCCCTGCGTGCGTGCGTAACGAGTTGGGCCAGCACATGGTTTCTGTGACGTCACGAGCACTGCCTTGCGCATTGACCAATCAGCGCGGCGCTTGTCACAAACGGCACTGTTGTTATGGGGCCGGGAATTTTGCCGAGGCAAAGTGATCTACGTATCGACACGTCCGCATAGTATGCAAATTACTAAAATTAATATTCATGCGATTCTGACGTATTTTGCCATTTTGTGTGGAGCAGAGCCACACAAATTAAATTCCGTTTTTTACGTTCTCGTCTGGACATTCGTCAGAAAAGGTCGATTTTCATCAAAAGGGATGATCGTGAGTACAAATTAATATGCTGTATTTCATCTTTGACTGTCGTAGAAGCAATGGAGCGAGTTTCAATTCTGTTTGTGATGTTTTTGGTGTAATTTGGGGACATTTTCGGCGAAAGTGCCGTGTAATTTAGTTATTCCTGTGTAGGCCTACGACACATTTGGAGCAATATAATTCACTGGGGCGCTAGACCGACCGTCAACCCCAAAAGTAAACAAAGGGAGTTCAGCGCCCCAGTTACTGGGTCTAATACTAGGCTAGCCTATTATATATTGTATTGAACTAACGTTTAATATTCCTAGGTTTTTATTTTTCCAAAACATTTTCATTAATTTCTTCAGAGCCTACTATGAACAGCCTAACGTTAGTTGCGATGATCGTAACCCTAGCCTAGGTCTGACATGGGGACTGGACCTAATTAAGCACGTCACCTAGCTAGGGTTACGATCATCGCATCTAAGAATAGCCTAGGCTTACCTTCTATTTTGACAGGTCCGACGAAATTTGCTCATCTTGCGGAACTCGTTCTCGGGCAGAGTTACTCAATTACTGGTAGGCCTAGTGCTCATGTGACACGTTCACGTGACTTGACCGACCACAAGCTCACTGCACTCAATCCATCATGCATGATAATCGGTACAGTACTACGCGTACTGTATATACTGCAACGCGCAGAACTAAGGGTGCATTCGTTTAGCATACACGGGACAGCCCTAACCGGGGAATGGTCGTATCGTAATGTGCAAGCTATTTAGCTATTAAGCAAGAGGGTTGCGGACGAGGGTGACTTGTGTCGACTCGAGGAAACTAAACGAACGTATCCATGAATTAAAAGCATGATAGCCTGTTTGCCGCCCTCTGTCTGTAAAATGTTCTTTAAAAAATGAAGAGAAAAAGCAGTCAGGTTTCCACGGTACGCTTTGTTCATCTGGATAGGAGAAATACTTCCAAAATAATCTTGCCCCCCTCCGAATCCTTCATGGTTACACCACGCTTTCAAATCGTTCGGACGAACGATCTTTTTAAAAGACAAATAAAAGGCCTATTTACACATACGCGACTTTGTCGCGCGACAAAGTCCCACACGCGCAGCTGTCCAAAAGTAGTAAGCGATCTATCGCACGACTTTTTCCAAATTTTGTGATAAAAATAAAAAACATACCTCTCTTTTTCAAAAAACTTCCACCTCATATGCCTAATCTTTTTTTGTGCAAATGAATGCAACCGCGCAAGAAACGTGTGATAATTTATAGTGCGCCACTGGATTCTGTCTCTACAGGCCTGGGCCAAAATGACCACGCAGATGGAGCCCCAGCTAGCCCAGCCTCACACGGTACGACCTTTACCTATGCGATGAGTGGCTGAGAATCTTTTTGACAACATCAACATAAGTTGTTTGCACTTGTTCCATGACAGTTTACTGGTGATATCAAATCCCAGAAGCCAAATGTCAGGGACTTCCTGCAAAATAATGTAACAAGTTCAATCGACAAAGCTGTCGAGAACACTCCTGTTCCAGAAAAAAAATAATGTTGTGACTGGAAACAACTTTACATGTCCCCAGTGTAAAATACATGGGTCAACCTTGTTAGTACAGAGGTAATAGTGGAGCTGTTCAAATAATGGTCATATTATTATTTCAAATTATATTCCTAACAGTTGGTCTGTCTGGAAAGATCGGAATGGTAATTTTTACCCGTGAGTTCCGTGCATGGTCCCATATTAGCCATTTCTATAACTGATAGCACCACACACCAGTCAGTGTGCGTATTTATGGCCGTTTGAATAATAATGCTGACGCGTTATCTAGATTTCTAACTATGGTTGTGGGCATGTTTTAAAATGCACAGTGCAATTGTTGGAGGACACGTTTAGAGGGAGGACAATTGTAACCTTTACACCGGCGCGGCCACACCATTATTAAAAAGAGCATTGCCGTGTCCAAAATGGGCCTCCATAGCTACAGCGCCATTTCCCATTCCTTTGCATGCATCTCATACGTACGTACACACATAGAGCGTACACAGTCGAGTCTAGGAGAGGAAGAGATACAGAGTACGTGTATTGACCGTGTGGGAGTGTGTCATAGAGATATTTAGAGAGTTCACTCAATGACTCATGTAGTCATTTGCGATATAGGGGCCTACCGTACCATACGACACTTTTGATCTATTGATTTCAAGATGCCAGGAATAAAAAGTAAGTAGAGTTAAATTAGATTTAGATTTACAATTATTTTATACAGAAGACTAGGCATTGTATTTGTAGGCTACTTTCTTTGTACTTCTAGATTTAGAAGGCTACTGTAGCCTTCTAAATCTAGAAGTACTTTCTTTGTAATTCAGGCCTAACGTTAGTAGTACTAACTGTTAGTAGCCCAACGTTAGGCTAAATGAGAGAATGACTGTCTAACGTTATGTCTATGGATGGGGATTGTGATAAGACGGGTCCCAAAACTATAACTTAAGGAAAGGAAAACTACTTTTTTAAAAAGTAACTTACCTAAATCATTGTGTAAATATACTTTCCTGGTGTCCTCTTCTACATTATTAGCAAGGTTAATTTTGTGGGAAGAGGGCAGGGCTTTGATTTTTTAGGGAAATTGTTTGGTAAAAACGGTAACGAAGATGTAACATTTCACGGCCGCACAGACAGCCACAGACGAGAATAGTCTGGTTTCCACTCTGACATTTTGAGGACTCTTTTCCTGTTGGGTCTGGGTACTAGACTAACCAGACAGACAACTCACGCGATCAGACGGGCAGTTTTCAAGTTTGCAAGAAGCGGGTAAGAAAATTGCATTTTTACACTCAAATGTTGCATAAATTACTTCGTTATAGGCTTTTAAGGGTCCAGGAACATTTGCTGAAAGTCAAAAGTATAAATTTTGAGGAGTAGTAGCTATTTAAGAGGTAAAATAATAAATGTGTTTTGGGATCCCTTCTTATCACAATCCCCATGTCTATGAGCATGGAGGTAGGAAATGAGTATGATACTTAAAATTAAATCGATGTTCCTTAACTTAGTTGCGCCTTGTCTCCTTCTATAGCTATAGATCAGCGCGGACATCTGGGTACTTTCATTCTCATAACTTGACAACCGATGGCGAACTAATGTGTAGATGGCGCAAGCTACAAACAAATCACTCACAAACCATCACCATGCACAAACCGCCCGTCGTCGAGTATTGTTTTCCGAATGTTTTTGTCAAGAAGCAGAAATTGTGTTCTGTACGACTTTCATTGTCAAGTCCTAGTTTTTCTTCAGACAATAATCCTTCTTTGAAATACCATATACAAAGATTAAACAATTCTGACAGCTTTTTGTCTTAAAACACAGGTACAACTTAATGCTTTGTTTTCATCAGCCCCAAGATCGAAGAGCTGACGTCTCTCCGCGCTGATCTATAGTCCTAGCCTTTTGTGCAGGCTGTGGACTTTACCTTCTCTAGTACGCAGTAAGGAACAGCGAAAAATCCCTGACACAAATTGGCACAAAATGGCCACAAGACAAGAGGGCATCATGATCATCTCATTAATTATGTGACATCATCGCACTGACCAAAATGGAATGAAACTGACTCTCAAATGGGCACATAGTCAGCAACGCCCACTTGAATCATTGACACTTCGACAGACCTCGCCACGGTCTTTTGAATGGTACCAAAAACGTACAAATGTGTACATTTCTCCAACCTTTTGACCATTTATTGTGGTATCACCCGACATTCGAGAACTCACGGACTCTGCGGTCGTATTTGCACTTTGGTTAACTGAAACCGCGAAACCGCGCCACCGTCTGAGGGTGATTGTTGGGTCGTTCAATATTCATATAACGTGTGTTGGGTCTAGTGTATACTGAGAGCGCCACATGAATGAATTGCATGGTCACCCGGAGATGTCGTACGGCCAACCGTTGGTCGTTGAGTAGTCGTACACCGAGTGTGTTTGCATAGGCTCATCTCATGATGCGTGCTCCGTACGTGCCTGCAACGGCCCTGCGTGCGTGCGTAATGAGTTAGGCTAGCACATGGTTTCCGTGATGTCACGAGCACTGCCTTGCGCGTTGACCAATGAGTGCGGCGCTTGTCACACACGGCACTGTTACGGTACATATGGGGAATTTTTTGCTGTATAAGAGGCCGTCCATAAAGTACGTACGCAAGAAGGGGGAGGGGGGGGGGTTGTTACCGATGCGTACGCCATGCGTATAGGGAGAGGGGTTCAGGCCAATGCGTACCGTATGCAAACGAAAAATTTGCATTATAATAATATCGTGCTAAAGGAGAGGAAAAACGAGAAAAAAGCACCGGGATTGTTTTGGGGATTTCCTTAGTTGTTGTTATTCAACTGAAAAACATAATAAAAAATAGTAAAATACGTCTGTAAAGAATGTATAAAAACCTGTTACACTTTAGTAATTCATTAAAGAATTTGAAAGTGACGTCCCAATAACGGTTCTGGACCCGATCACTGTGTAATTTTAATGATGCTAAAGCAAGGTACTACGTGAAGTGAAAAAATAAAGTGAAAAACCTAATGTGGAATGCGTATGCGTACGGGGGGGGGGGGGGGAATTGTATCTTTTACACTTAAATATTTTCCACAATATGTTCAATCTAGGGTTGTCAGGACCCAGGAACATTTTGGAACAGTAGAAGCTAATAATTGTCTCAAAATAATCCTTGTGGGGTAAACGACAGTAACCCCCTTAGTAGGCCTAGTACTACTGCTACTAGGTCTGCATTTATTTAGAGTGTAGGCCTAACAGTTAGGCCTAGGCCTACTCAGTGGGCACCGGACAAGTCGACTGCAAAGACAACTCTACTCCAAGACAGCTCGACCGCAAATACAACTCGACTCTGAGACAAGTGAACTCTATCTCTACCGCAGGCTGTGATGCGATGCACGGTGCTGCGGTGTACATGACAGAGCAATGTAAAAATGTATCTGAATATAAAACAAGTGACACCGAAAATAATATTCTTCATAGGCCCTTAAACTCCGGATGATCTTCATACTCCTATTGTGTAATTTATCGGAAATCGGCAACATTATCAACCATGAAATTATAACGAAATTTGCACTAAATGGTCAAGTACTTCCAAAATTAGAGTACATACTGTATGGAATCGAGTACAGGCCAAGTACATTTTATTTTTGAGTACTTAAATCAAGTCCAGGCCGAGTACAACTCGAGTACGAGTACTCTAGCACTGGTGCGTGCATGCTAATTTCATGTCTTTATTTTTTCAATCATGTATAGGCTCTTGCATGCTTCCAATCAACAACTACACTGTATGAGAAAATATTTTTGGTGTCACTTTTTTTAAAACTACTATGTCACGCACACAGCAGAGATGGAATCGAGATTTCTTTGCAGTCGAGCTGTCTCGGAGTCGAGTTATCTTTGCGGTCGAGTTGTCCCGCTGTCGACTTGTATGACATTTGTAGTAGTACAAATCCACTCAGCTCATCCATGGATTCATTGACATTGCAAACTGGATACAGTATGAAAGGCTAACCATATGAGCTTTCCTCCATCGCTAAGTGGGCGTTTTAGTGAAATCCGTCTTTAAAATCGATCGCTACTTCGCGATCGATTCTCTGTTTAGCAATGGATTTGGGCTTTAGCGATGACAGTAAAGCTTTAATAGTGAAATTGGCCCCTGTACTCGATCATTGAACTGTGAATTCGATCCCAGTACCAAATACTTCAAATAAATAAAGATCGTTTACGTGGTGAAGAGGTTGTGCACAACTACAAACACGTTCTCTAATGGGTGCATGGTGCAATGCAGTCTGAGTATCACCCATTCTACTCCGTGTCACTACATACGAACGTCTGATACATGCATGCATGCAAATTTTATGCAACTCCGCTACGCGGCACATCAGCCAATCAGATCTGTTTTGAAAACATTTCCGTCACGATTGTGACGGAGGATGTTGATTGGTCAATTTTGTTCGTGCGCGCGATCTACGTGATAGACCCGCTCGCCAAACGGTATGATAATAGATGCCGCCTGATTGGTCAAAATTAGAGAGGTTAGTGCTGGGTTGGTTTTCATAATTAATGATCAGGAAATCTGCACGGAAGTGATAGACGCTTGCTTGCTGTACGGCAAGTGCGTCTATCACATAGACTAGGCGCAATGCTGTAGTTTCAAAATGTACGGGCACGTAGTACCTCGGACTCTGACTCGATTAAAAGAACCAGAACTCGGCCTGTACTCTGCACTGAGTGTACTCGGAAAACTCGTTACTCAACTACAACATTGCCATTTTTACACTGGATAATCCCCCCCTCAAATCAAAGCCCTGCCGTCTTTCCACAAATTTAACCTTACAACAAAACGTTGAACTTCCTTTCCTTAAAAAGGTTTTGGAACCCAGTAGTCCACAATCCCTGAAAGACTTTTTTCTCAAAAAGCTGAGGATCAATTACAAAAATGAGATTGCATTCATGAGCATATCGAATGTTTGAGTATCAAGAAACAAATCAATTCAAATGGGCAAATTCATGATCTAGGAGTAGAGTACTCCAGCGGGGCGCTGTACGGCTGCAGACCCTTTTTTAATTTTGGGACTAGAAGGTCGTAGGTTGTACTAATACTCTAGCCAGTTCTATAGAATAGAACGCCAATTCTAAGTGTCACACAAAAACAGCTAATACTTGTGCCAAGAAGTCCCTAAAGTATGATAACAAAAACATCACAAATCGCCAAAATCAGCTTGAAAATCGTCCTTCCACTTCTTCAAGTCAGGCTGAAGCCTAGGGCTAGATCTCTAATATCCCATATTAATCTACAGTATAAATTCACTGATTTATATATTTCAAGCGTGAAATTTTTATTTGACCCCCAAAATTACCCCCCCCCCCTGCATGCCCTGTTGCAGTTTTGGTTGTTGTTAAAATTCTGTGATGTAAACAGAGACACAGGAAAAAGGTCTCGCGAAATGATGTTTGGGCACCACACGAATCAACAGGGCCGCAGCACCACGTAAATCGGTGTGCGCTCACGTCATATATTCAATCATGGTCGGCTGCTTGTCAATTGAGCAAACCTACCCTAATTTTTCGCGTTGTCCAAATTCTCTGTAAGTACGGATCGGTTGGAAACAAGTGAAGACTCACACCACCTTTGGTAGTTTTGCTGCACACAGCAGCAACACACCTCGTTGGCATGAACAAAAGAAGTAAGAAGTTTTGGGCCAAAAATCCCGAGAGTTCTTTCTCGTACTTTTGCACACAAACATATGGCTTCTTGCACGTTGCGCAATGCATCAAGGCAAACATGTGCCTCGATTTACGTCATACCCCTCATGACCGGGGCACCCGTCACAATGTTGTAAACCCATTTTCCTCATACTTGTCAAAGAAACCAACCATTGAATCACACAAAATATAATTCGTTATTGCATACTTTAGGCTTATTGGTTTTATCAATAATGCGAATAAAATCCCATATAATAGCCTGACAGCCTGACATTTATTCATGATCTGAAATACGCATGATCGCCATTTGGGGAGGAGAATGAGAAGTTCCCCGGGGAGGCAGTCAGGCACTGATTTGGGGGGGCGTTTGATGAAGGGAGTCAGGCACCAGTTTGATGTAGGGAGTCAAGCACCAGTTTGATGCAGGGAGTCAGGCACCAGTTTGATGTAGGGAGTCAGGCACCAGTTTGATGTAGGGAGTCAGGCACCAGTTTGATGTAGGGAGTCAGGCACCAGTTTGATGTAGGGAGTCAGGCACCAGTTTGATGCAGGGAGTCAGGCACCAGTTTGATATGGGGATACTGGAGTCAGGCACCAGTTTGATGCGGGGAGTCAGGCACCAGTTTGATGCGGGGAGTCAGGCACCAGTTTGATGTAGGGAGTCAGGCACCAGTTTGATGTAGGGTGTCAGGTACCAGTTTGATGCAGGGAGTCAGGCACCAGTTTGATGCGGGGAGTCAGGCACCAGTTTGATATGGGGATACCGGAGTCAGGCACCAGTTTGGGGGAAGGGAGTCAGGCACCAGTTTGATGCAGGGAGTCAGGCACCAGTTTGATGCGGGGAGTCAGGCACCAGTTTGATGCGGGGAGTCAGGCACCAGTTTGATATGGGGAGTCAGGCACCAGTTTGATGCAGGGAGTTAGGCACCAATTTGATATGGGGAGTCAGGTACCAGTTTGATGCAGGGTGCCAGGTACCAGTTTTACGTCATAGGCCTACCCCTCATGACCGGGGCACCCGTCACAATGTTGTAAACCCATTTTCCTCATACTTGTCAAAGAAACCAACCATTGAATCACACAAAATATAATTCGTTATTGCATACTTTAGGCTTATTGGTTTTATCAATAATGCGAATAAAATCCCATATAATAGCCTGACAGCCTGACATTTATTCATGATCTGAAATACGCATGATCGCCATTTGGGGAGGAGAATGAGAAGTTCCCCGGGGAGGCAGTCAGGCACTGATTTGGGGGGGCGTTTGATGAAGGGAGTCAGGCACCAGTTTGATGAAGGGAGTCAGGCACCAGTTTGATGCGGGGAGTCAAGCACCAGTTTGATGCGGGGAGTCAGGCACCAGTTTGATGCGGGGAGTCAGGCACCAGTTTGATGCGGGGAGTCAGGCACCAGTTTGATGCAGGGAGTCAGGCACCAGTTTGATGCGGGGAGTCAGGCACCAGTTTGATGCGGGGAGTCAGGCACCAGTTTGATGTAGGGAGTCAAGCACCAGTTTGATGCAGGGAGTCATGATCTGACATACTCATGATCGCCATTTGGGGAGGAGAATGAGAAGTTCCCCGGGGAGGCAGTCAGGCACTGATTTGGGGGGGCGTTTGATGAAGGGAGTCAGGCACCAGTTTGATGAAGGGAGTTAAGCACCAATTTGATATGGGGAGTCAGGCACCAGTTTGATGCAGGGAGTCAGGCACCAGTTTGATGCGGGGAGTCAGGCACCAGTTTGATGTAGGGAGTCAGGCACCAGTTTGATGCAGGGAGTCAGGCACCAGTTTGATGTAGGGAGTCAGGCACCAGTTTGATGTAGGGAGTCAGGCACCAGTTTGATGTAGGGAGTCAGGCACCAGTTTGATGTAGGGAGTCAGGCACCAGTTTGATGTAGGGAGTCAGGCACCAGTTTGATGCAGGGAGTCAGGCACCAGTTTGATGCGGGGAGTCAGGCACCAGTTTGATATGGGGATACCGGAGTCAGGCACCAGTTTGATGCGGGGAGTCAGGCACCAGTTTGATGCGGGGAGTCAGGCACCAGTTTGATGTAGGGAGTCAGGCACCAGTTTGATGTAGGGAGTCAGGCACCAGTTTGATGTAGGGAGTCAGGCACCAGTTTGATGTAGGGAGTCAGGCACCAGTTTGATGTAGGGAGTCAGGCACCAGTTTGATGCAGGGAGTCAGGCACCAGTTTGATGCGGGGAGTCAGGCACCAGTTTGATATGGGGATACCGGAGTCAGGCACCAGTTTGATGCGGGGAGTCAGGCACCAGTTTGATGCGGGGAGTCAGGCACCAGTTTGATGCGGGGAGTCAGGCACCAGTTTGATGCGGGGAGTCAGGCACCAGTTTGATGTAGGGAGTCAGGCACCAGTTTGATGTAGGGTGTCAGGTACCAGTTTGATGCAGGGAGTCAGGCACCAGTTTGATGCGGGGAGTCAGGCACCAGTTTGATATGGGGATACCGGAGTCAGGCACCAGTTTGTGGGAAGGGAGTCAGGCACCAGTTTGATGCAGGGAGTCAGGCACCAGTTTGATATGGGGATACCGGAGTCAGGCACCAGTTTGGGGGAAGGGTGTCAGGCACCAGTTTGATGCAGGGAGTCAGGCACCAGTTTGATGCAGGGAGTCAGGCACCAGTTTGATGCAGGGAGTCAGGCACCAGTTTGGGGGAGGGAGTCAGGCACCAGTTTGATGTAGGGAGTCAGGCACCAGTTTCATGCAGGGTGTCAGGCACCAGTTTGATGCAGGGAGTCAGGCACCAGTTTGATGCAGGGAGTCAGGCACCAGTTTGATGTAGGGAGTCAGGCACCAGTTTGATGTAGGGAGTCAGGCACCAGTTTGATGCAGGGAGTCAGGCACCAGTTTGATGTAGGGAGTCAGGCACCAGTTTGCAGGGAGTCAGGCACCAGTTTGATGCAGGGAGTCAGGCACCAGTTTGGGGGAGGGAGTCAGGCACCAGTTTGATGTAGGGAGTCAGGCACCAGTTTGATGCAGGGTGTCAGGCACAAGTTTGATGCAGGGAGTCAGGCACCAGTTTGATGTAGGGAGTCAGGCACCAGTTTGCAGGGAGTCAGGCACCAGTTTGATGCAGGGAGTCAGGCACCAGTTTGGGGGAGGGAGTCAGGCACCAGTTTGATGTAGGGAGTCAGGCACCAGTTTCATGCAGGGTGTCAGGCACCAGTTTGATGCAGGGAGTCAGGCACCAGTTTGATGTAGGGAGTCAGGCACCAGTTTGATGCAGGGTGTAAGGCACCAGTTTGGTGCAGGGAGTCAGGCACCAGTTTGATGCAGGGAGTCAGGCACCAGTTTGGGGGAGGGAGTCAGGCACCAGTTTGATGTAGGGAGTCAAGCACCAGTTTGATGCAGGGTGTCAGGCACCAGTTTGATGTAGGGAGTCAGGCACCAGTTTGATGCAGGGAGTCAGGCACCAGTTTGATGTAGGGAGTCAGGCACCAGTTTGATGCAGGGAGTCAGGCACCAGTTTGATGCAGGGAGTCAGGCACCAGTTTGATGCGGGGAGTCAGGCACTAGTTTGATGCGGGGAGTCAGGCACCAGTTTGATGCGGGGAGTCAGGCACCAGTTTGATGTAGGGAGTCAGGCACCAGTTTGATGCAGGGAGTCAGGCACCAGTTTGATGCAGGGAGTCAGGCACCAGTTTGGGGGAGGGAGTCAGGCACCAGTTTGATGTAGGGAGTCAAGCACCAGTTTGATGCAGGGTGTCAGGCACCAGTTTGATGTAGGGAGTCAGGCACCAGTTTGATGCAGGGAGTCAGGCACCAGTTTGATGTAGGGAGTCAGGCACCAGTTTGATGCAGGGAGTCAGGCACCAGTTTGATGCAGGGAGTCAGGCACCAGTTTGATGCGGGGAGTCAGGCACTAGTTTGATGCGGGGAGTCAGGCACCAGTTTGATGCGGGGAGTCAGGCACCAGTTTGATGTAGGGAGTCAGGCACCAGTTTGATGTAGGGTGTCAGGTACCAGTTTGATGCAGGGAGTCAGGCACCAGTTTGATGCGGGAAGTCAGGCACCAGTTTGATATGGGGATACCGGAGTCAGGCACCAGTTTGTGGGAAGGGAGTCAGGCACCAGTTTGATGCAGGGAGTCAGGCACCAGTTTGATATGGGGATACCGGAGTCAGGCACCAGTTTGGGGGAAGGGTGTCAGGCACCAGTTTGATGCAGGGAGTCAGGCACCAGTTTGATGCAGGGAGTCAGGCACCAGTTTGATGCAGGGAGTCAGGCACCAGTTTGGGGGAGGGAGTCAGGCACCAGTTTGATGTAGGGAGTCAGGCACCAGTTTCATGCAGGGTGTCAGGCACCAGTTTGATCCAGGGAGTCAGGCACCAGTTTGATGCAGGGAGTCAGGCACCAGTTTGATGTAGGGAGTCAGGCACCAGTTTGATGTAGGGAGTCAGGCACCAGTTTGATGCAGGGAGTCAGGCACCAGTTTGATGTAGGGAGTCAGGCACCAGTTTGCAGGGAGTCAGGCACCAGTTTGATGCAGGGAGTCAGGCACCAGTTTGGGGGAGGGAGTCAGGCACCAGTTTGATGTAGGGAGTCAGGCACCAGTTTGATGCAGGGTGTCAGGCACCAGTTTGATGCAGGGAGTCAGGCACCAGTTTGATGTAGGGAGTCAGGCACCAGTTTGCAGGGAGTCAGGCACCAGTTTGATGCAGGGAGTCAGGCACCAGTTTGGGGGAGGGAGTCAGGCACCAGTTTGATGTAGGGAGTCAGGCACCAGTTTCATGCAGGGTGTCAGGCACCAGTTTGATGCAGGGAGTCAGGCACCAGTTTGATGTAGGGAGTCAGGCACCAGTTTGATGCAGGGTGTAAGGCACCAGTTTGGTGCAGGGAGTCAGGCACCAGTTTGATGCAGGGAGTCAGGCACCAGTTTGGGGGAGGGAGTCAGGCACCAGTTTGATGTAGGGAGTCAAGCACCAGTTTGATGCAGGGTGTCAGGCACCAGTTTGATGTAGGGAGTCAGGCACCAGTTTGATGCAGGGAGTCAGGCACCAGTTTGATGTAGGGAGTCAGGCACCAGTTTGATGCAGGGAGTCAGGCACCAGTTTGATGCAGGGAGTCAGGCACCAGTTTGATGTAGGGAGTCAGGCACCAGTTTGATGCAGGGAGTCAGGCACCAGTTTGATGTAGGGAGTCAGGCACCAGTTTGATGCAGGGAGTCAGGCACCAGTTTGATGCAGGGAGTCAGGCACCAGTTTGATGCGGGGAGTCAGGCACCAGTTTGATGCGGGGAGTCAGGCACCAGTTTGATGCAGGGAGTCAGGCACCAGTTTGATGCAGGGAGTCAGGCACCAGTTTGGGGGAGGGAGTCAGGCACCAGTTTGATGCAGGGAGTCAGGCACCAGTTTGATGTAGGGAGTCAGGCACCAGTTTGATGTAGGGAGTCAGGCACCAGTTTGGGGGAGGGAGTCAGGCACCAGTTTGATGCAGGGAGTCAGGCACCAGTTTGATGTAGGGAGTCAGGCACCAGTTTGATGCGGGGAGTCAGGCACCAATTTGATGTAGGGAGTCAGGCACGAGTTTGATGCAGGGAGTCAGGCACCAGTTTGATGCAGGGATCCCAGATCCGCCGCTGGATCTTACCCCAAGATCAAAACTATTTTCGGTCTTGTACAAATTTCTGGACCACCATTCTTCATACCCTGAAAGCTACCGGTGGCAGTATGTACGTAAATCTATGAACATTTCTGTTTGGGTACGTTACCATGTACTGTACAGGAATTATGGAGTCAGATTATTTGTTGAAAAGAATAATGAAACTAAATGATAATTAGATTAATTTTAGTTCATAAAGAATTCTGTTAAATTGTCAGTACATAAGTATATTACTTAGTTATTGGTTGATGGCGAGCAGCGCGTGTGGGCGATCGTGACACCTTTTGTGCATATATGTGCATGATTGCTTGGCCATTGCTAGGTCGGGCGTGGCCTACAGGATTGGTGTATTGAATTTCCAACTGGAATGATCAATTTTGCAGTCAGTAATCTTGAGTTTATTTGTCTTTTTTCTCTTCCCTTCCACCCCCCCCCCCTGCCAATGATGTGAATCTGTTTGCCAACTGTGATTTAATCATCAATCATCATCTGACAGGGTAAGCAAATATTAATGCTACACACATGACAAACTGTGGGATTGTGATGCTGTGAATATGGAAGTGAAAGCCAGGTGGAAAGCTAGTCTGGCTGTCTAAGGCATTTATTTAGAAGTTTTGAGCAGGCTTTGTGATATTCAGTGGATAATATACCTTGTAAATGACAATGTGCATACATGTCTACAATGTCCTTGGCTCCTTATCCTTTTTCAATTTACCTTCTTCTTGTTACCAAATAGCCCATAGACAAGCACACAATCACATGTCTATTCATTGCACAGTGGTCATGAAACAACCCCTAATCTGGCATAGGTCTAGATCATACAGGGGTGTAGCCTGGTTGTACCGGGAAGTGCCTTGCTTAAAACTAGAAAGAAATGAACTTAGTTTAATGGGTGTTATTATAGTTAAGAAGGGTTAAATATAAAATAAACTTGTACGTTTGTAACACGATTAAATACTTGTTATGATTCGATTAGCCCTATTGTCCCTATGTGGATGTTATATTTCCAGTTGAACATGTGATTGTCCCAGTGCTGATCAATATTGATCCATATTTGCACCATCATTGAAGAAAATTTCAAGTCATCCTCATGAAGTATTGATATGCAAAGATCAGTCTGGTGCCGTACATGCAAAGAAAGTGCCCTGATAATTTACAATGCTGTCAAGGTATATGTAATTGGACATAAATGAAATGCAGAATGGAAGGTACATCATACACAAAACTATGTTGGGTTTTTGACATTGCATTTGGTTACATGTACATGTACGTGTGCAATTAAACAATGTAGGATACAATTTACATGCAATAAAACAGATCAGTAAATTGTGATCAGAGGAACTTGCAACCTGTTTTAATTAAATGCATCTTGAAAATATGAATTGTTGTTTGAATATTTTCATTACAGCCTTGTTGCATTGGCATTCTCAGCTTCAATTGGTATACTGCTTGTGGTTCTATCATGTGCACTACCTACCTGGGGACAGTGAGTATAATCACTAACGTATACGTAATGTCGTAATGCAGTAAAACATGAGTTTATTTGGACTGTTCAGTATCACTTGGACAGTACCAGTTGTCCTGAATAAACATGAACATGAGAAAAGAACAAATTGTAAGAGATTGATGGACTAGTTCCAAGGATTTGAGAAGCAGTTTCAGCTCCATCAACCTCCATCAACTCCTATTACATGTAATACATGTACCCCCAAATCAATCAGAATACATAAGGCCTTCTAGGCTCATCTGCAGCAGCTGCAAGTTATTATTTTTCATTACACCTGTATATCCAGAAAGCATGTGTTACTTGCAGAATACATACAAGTTGATTTTCACATATATATATGGAGAAAAATGTGAACATGAATTATACATGTATGTTCATTATGGTAGTACATGATGGACAACGCAACAAAGAAAAAGTTGTTTTTCATGGATAGCAATTGTCTCTCCCAGAGTTTATACTGAAAGGATGTTTTTGATTATCTATGTACTTGTGATACAGTGTACATAACATGTATACATTACATGAACCTCTGGTTGGATACTGTGTGATATTTTGATCTATTTGTATGCTGAGCGACTATTACTGTTCATGTATGTTTTGAAGCACTGCGGATAACTGATCATGTTTGTGAAGTTGGTATACATTTACATGCACATACATATATTGGTTATAACAAGTGCATAATCCTTATTAGTATACAAATATCATATGGTTTGAAGGTGGACAGTCGATTCTAGCTCTCCAAGGTGTTGGAAGTGGAAATAAAATTTGCCAAGGGTACTGAATTTGTCAACTTCCAACACCAAAGGAAGCTAGAATTGACTGTTCACCCGAAATAAACCATGTAATATTTGTTTTAGTTTACCTTATAAATATTCTTTATTGTCCACGATTTCGTCGAGAAGTGCAGCAAAGCATTCATTTTTGTGAACTTCATGTAGGGCGAAGTTCACGCACACGCACTCTAAATTAGGATAGATGCGCAGTGAGATGTTACATGTGTAACAGTTCCTTCAGAGATTCACCGGCCTACTTGCTGGTGATCAGCAAATACATGTACATCCACTGGCACGTGATGGAGAATTGACCATTGGGATTTGGCTCTAGACCATGAATATTTACAAGGTATAGTAATATCCTTTGTGAGTTGTGACACAACCTGTGCACATACATTGTACTGAGGTATTGTACAGGCAATGTGGCTTATGACAATTTCATCTGTATATATTTTTGTTATATGTCATTATGCAGGAAATGGTGGCCAATGTTTGTGGTAACATTTTACGTGTTATCTCCAGTACCAATGTTGGTAGGTAATCGTATCTCCAACTTGGAAAGCCTTGGAACAGCTAGCAGTGCATTACGTGAACTGTGCATCTTTCTTACCACTGGCATCGTAGTCTCAGCATATGGATTACCAATAGTGTTTGCACACACAAATGTGGTAAGCTAATGTGATATTAATATGTACATGTACATTGTTGTATGACATAAATATGAGTTTAAGGGCCGCTCCACAAAAGGAGTGAATAGTATTTGTTTTAGTTTCAGTATTTTTCAGTTTCCTCCCAGTTCTCGTCTCTATAAATCCAAACCAGCTTGAAAACTTCCACCTTTTCCATTTCAATTCTATTTTTGGCGAGCTGCGAAGCAAAGCGAAGCCTATGTAGTAGTACCGTTTGTCCCGTCCGTCCGTCCGGCCGGCCGTCGGTCCGTTCGGCCGTCCACGTGAAATGTTCAAGTTTTTTAGTATGTGCTTGAACCGCCATTTTTTTTTTTTTTTGATGGGTGCGTTGTCCAAAATTATGTTGTTACTATTGTAAATGAAAAATGTTGAAGTTTTTTCTATTGTTTCAAACTGTTGAGGTTTTTTCTATTGTTTCAAAATGTTGATTTTTTTTTTTTTTTTTAGATGGGTGTGTTGTCCAAAATAATGTTGTTATTATTGTAAATGAAAAATGTTGAATTTTTTTCTATTGTTTCAAAATGTTGAAATATTTTTTTGGGATGGGTGTGTGTGTGATGGATGGGTGTTTGCTATCATGTTTGTAACTGCACATAAGGCTGCAGCGAGCCATGACAGCTTCGCTGTTCTAGTTCTCAATGAAGTCAGTAACTTTATTTAATCAATATTATGTCAGCTGCAGAGTGACTTCTTGAGGGGAACATTTGTACTTTTAGTTTTGTGTTATATTTTTTTGGTGAAATTCTGACTGAGCAGGAATAATTTTGTTTCGACATAGAAAACATCATGATGCTACAACTGAATTAGTCTTGGTCCAAGATAACGGACTTGATCGTGGCTAATTTCTATGCAAAACGTGCCGATTTCTATTGCGCCCTCTAGTGACTTCATTTCACCAGCAGCTTGCACTATCGTCTTTGGAATCTCCTATGAATTGTTTAACTTTTTCTTTATTTTTCCTCTGGATTTCCAGAGGAATCAATCAGTGTCCGCAAAAATCTGTGGTCTGGTATTGTAACACCCTGCGCATAAAGCGGGTAACTAAGGAATGTTTGCCAAACTTTGTTTGTATGCTGTCATTGTCTGACAAAAGCAGTGCCGAGAGCGCAGAGGTGTATGTTGCACCATTCTCCACTAACTCAGTGAGAAAGTCAAGCCCCATAGTCAGAGTTGCTTGAACTGGATCAGTTGACCGTTGAGAACAGAAGTGTAGCCACTTCCTGATGGCAGATGAGCATTGACACTTTGTCTCCATGCACAGAGGATAGTGTTGTTAATAATATGCAAATTAGGCTTTCCCTTCACCAACGTGGATGAGTTCTATTTACTCAATCCGTCAGACTCTGGTGGTAACGTCACATTATGGTGTGTAACGTCGGTCGTCATGGTGTTTTGGGGTAAAACCGCCAAGGAAAGGGTTGCAACAGTACGCTGCAGGCTAACAGCTGCTTCGTGCAAATCAAAATCATCGCAATTTGAAAGCTTACGCTTGTAAGTGCGCTTTTTAGGTTGCTTTTTTTTTCGCTGTGCTCTTCTTAGGTGAAGTGGTCACAACTGAGTGAGCAGGGCAAATTCTTCATCAAGCTGCCAGAGGAAGCCCTCGTCTTCAGACGGGTCTACCTGAAGAACAGCTTTTTAACAATACAATCTCATGTGACTCCTAATGGAGGTTATGGTGAGGTAGTATTAATTCCTTTCCACAAACAAGACACTATCACAGTGGATGTCAGTGTAGTTGCCATGTTAAGTTCGATTCTCTGGCCCTCGACCCAAATCTTGTTTGTTTACATTTAAGTAACTCCAATGCCCCCACAATCTGTTTTGCATCCTATTTTGCATTCAAGAGTAACTTGTGAATGTTCATAATAAACTACCTATTTTGCATACAAAGGCCAGGCCTCGGTTTAGGAGAATCCCAAGACAGTAGTGCGTGCTGCTGGTGGAAATTATTAAGTCAAGAGAGCCACTCAATTGTCATGATTGTGATTTAGTTCACAATCCTTCCGGGGTGTTACAATGTAGTGTACTTCTACTGTTTGGTTTTGTCTATTTGTTTATTTTCCTGTTTGTATTGTGCCTTATTTTGCTTGCCCTGAGAAATAATAAATGAAATGAAATGAAAGAGAGGGCGCAATAGAAATCGGCATGCGCGCCAGTCCGTTATGGAGTTCTGGTACGGTACAGTTTAACGTGGAGGTTCCCAACTAATTATACATTAAAGTCCTTGTTTGTTAAGATCCTTTTAAAGCCGCGTTCCCTTTGGACTTTTTCCTCCATGGCCACTTACTGTGGCATTCCTTAGCTTAAGGGAAGTCTCCATGTACATTACTTATTCACTTTGAAGAGTAAGGTTGTCGCCTATGGCGCTCTATTAGGGTGATGTATTTTTGGCACAGAAATTGTAAACATGCATAGATGGCATTCTTGGCAACCATGTTAATTGTACTGATCAGGTACTTATAATTGGGTACTAATCATGCATTCCCATTGGATTGGATTTTTTCTCATTTTACAAAAAAGTAAGGGAGCATGGCAATAGTGTATAAGGCTTTAAGGAATTAAACTGGTTTCTTTCCAAATGGCCATAGCAGCCAAAGGCTGAATTGCAACCAAATTACATAGATTATATAAGAGAACAGCAAGTATATACACATGAATAATTATATGTAAACACTGATGATTACAAACAATATAACATCAACAACCACAAATAAAGATTTCTCAACAATTACAGACCAAATATGGTGACAATTGGCAACAAAACCTTAGTCAATAGGCCACAACCAAAGTGGAATCATTCAAAATGACAAAATATGGATAGGAGAACTGAATCATACTTGTTCAATACACACCAATAATAATTGTTACTATTTCTTCTTGTTTCTAGATTGAATGGGGTCCTGCACTTCTCGTCATGGCAGGGAATACCTGGTGTTTTGTCACAATTCTTGTATTTTTCATCATCTTCAATCGCAATGATGACTTTGAATTCCAGGTTTGGTGAAAAAAATACAGCTCTAGTATTTGAGGAGGATCTGTGTAGATACGGCTTCATTATATAAACAGGCATGCACCAGATTTTATTTTCAGGGAAATGACTTTTAACCACTTCATGCAGTTCTTATATTAACGCACATAAAAATGGGGTTTAATAGTGTGTTAGGCACTCATCGCTCACCAATGAGGCCTGAGTCCGATGCCGCCTTGGGTCATATGTGAGTAGAGTTTTTATTCCACAAAAATCAATCACCTTTGATTTCAGGCTGTGCTCTGGGTCATATATGGTTTGATCCCAAACTATGGTTACTATTATAGCTTTAAACTGTTCAAGTGAATTGAATCTTTGATTTGCTTTGGTATTGGGTTCCAAAGTTCATATTGATGGAAAAATAACAAAACCAACACAAAAGGAGCAAAGAGCTTTGCTCTTAAGCCCCGCCCACCTTAGCAACACTACATGGTTTACATACTGCATGTGACCGAGTTTGACTGAGGTCGGAAGGGTCTATAGGGCATGTGCATTGACATTTATGTAGTCATCATCTATCGATCCAGGTCTTCATGTTCTGAGTTATACATCATCTGTCTGACAGCAGGTTTCTACATTACATTGATAATAGTCTGCTGATATCACCAACAAATGTGTTGCATAGACATGTCATCCAGTATGGACACTGACACTTCCTGACAAATACTCTGCATCATCAGTAAATCAAATGGGGAAAATGTTAGTACATTCATGTATACCTAACCCATCATGAAGTGGTTAATTGTACAAGCATTTGAAGATAAAATCAAAGAGAGTTGAAGAAGACTCCACAATATTTTGGGTCCACTCCTTCAACTTACTGCTTCTATTGCTCGCTTTCTTTAACATTCAGACTATTATGACATTAAATGTTGTAGAAATTGTACAAATATGTAATTATTAACACTAAAGCATGTAACTTGTTACAATAACGTGTTTGCAATGTGAATGTATGCAGATTTAAGTGTAAATGTATGTATATTGTATTGGATCAGTTTGTGGTAACAAGTCAGAATATCTTGAGGAGACAATAGGTCTTCATATTGTACAGGTAGGACCAAAGGTCTTTGCTGTACAGGTAGGACCAAAGGTCTTTGCTGTACCGGTAGGAACAAAGGTCTTTGCTGTACAGGTAGGACCAAAGGTCTTTGCAGTACAGGTAGGACCAAAGGTCTTTGCTGTACAGGTAGGACCAAAGGTCTTTGCTGTACAGGTAGGACCAAAGGTCTTTGCTGTACAGGTAGGACCAAAGGTCTTTGCTGTACAGGTAGGACCAAAGGTCTTTGCTGTACCGGTAGGACCAAAGGTCTTTGCCGTACAGGTAGGACCAAAGGTCTTTGCAGTACAGGTAGGACCAAAGGTCTTTGCTGTACAGGTAGGACCAAAGGTCTTTGCAGTACAGGTAGGACCAAAGGTCTTTGCAGTACAGGTAGGACCAAAGGTCTTTGCTGTACAGGTAGGACCAAAGGTCTTTGCTGTACAGGTAGGACCAAAGGTCTTTGCTGTACAGGTAGGACCAAAGGTCTTTGCTGTACAGGTAGGACCAAAGGTCTTTGCTGTATCGGTAGGACCAAAGGTCTTTGCCGTACAGGTAGGACCAAAGGTCTTTGCTGTACAGGTAGGACCAAAGGTCTTTGCTGTACCGGTAGGACCAAAGGTCTTTGCAGTACAGGTAGGACCAAAGGTCTTTGCGGTACAGGTAGGACCAAAGGTCTTTGCAGTACAGGTAGGACCAAAGGTCTTTGCTGTACAGGTAGGACCTAAGGTCTTTGCAGTACAGGTAGGACCAAAGGTCTTTGCGGTACAGGTAGGACCAAAGGTCTTTGCTGTACAGGTAGGACCAAAGGTCTTTGCTGTACCGGTAGGACCAAAGGTCTTTGCTGTACAGGTAGGACCAAAGGTCTTTGCAGTACAGGTAGGACCAAAGGTCTTTGCGGTACAGGTAGGACCAAAGGTCTTTGCAGTACAGGTAGGACCAAAGGTCTTTGCTGTACAGGTAGGACCAAAGGTCTTTGCTGTACAGGTAGGACCAAAGGTCTTTGCTGTACAGGTAGGACCAAAGGTCTTTGCTGTACCGGTAGGACCAAAGGTCTTTGCTGTACCGGTAGGACCAAAGGTCTTTGCTGTACAGGTAGGACCAAAGGTCTTTGCAGTACAGGTAGGACCAAAGGTATTTGCGGTACCGGTAGGACCAAAGGTCTTTGCCGTACAGGTAGGACCAAAGGTCTTTGCCGTACCGGTAGGACCAAAGGTCTTTGCTGTACAGGTAGGACCAAAGGTCTTTGCTGTACCGGTAGGACCAAAGGTCTTTGCTGTACCTGTAGGACCAAAGGTCTTTGCTGTACCGGTAGGACCAAAGGTCTTTGCCGTACAGGTAGGACCAAAGGTCTTTGCTGTACCGGTAGGACCAAAGGTCTTTGCTGTACAGGTAGGACCAAAGGTCTTTGCTGTACAGGTAGGACTAAATGCAGGGTTATTAGATCGATGTGCATCAGTTTGTATATTTACAAGAGCTATATGTTAATGAAGAAAATAGTATTGGACTCTGTATGGTCAAATGTGAAATTGGTTAGATAGGCAATGACACTTTTATAAGTAGACAGTATTTTATGTGGGGACTTGTGTACATGATTATTAAAAACATCATGTTGATTGTGTATGAAGAAGATTGATACATTCTGACATGTCGAAGGATAAACCTTTTGTCTTTTAAGACAAAAGGTTTGTTTTAATACAAACATTAGATACTGTACAATTCCTATTTAATTTGGCATCTTTCATGCCTGGCAGTGATTTGTATTATGGAATTCCAAATTATATTTGTCCAAATTTTTACTGCCAAATTTGAGTTCAAAAAAGACATTTAATGGTTATAAATGGCAATGAAACTGCTCTTCAGAAGATGAAGAAATCAGAGGATGTTTCACACTTTGTTTCCATACATCAGTGGCAGAATGTTTTAATAATACTAGCAGCATGTACATGTATTTGTTTGATGTCTTATGGAGGCAGACCATTTGTTGGTAAACAAATTATTTGCTCTCTACTTCATGTTTGAAGGTAAATATAAAAGCTTTGTGTAGCAAACTGATTTTGTTTTGAGTATATATGTTTTATGTATACCAATATTTTGGTGTGCATCACGAATAGGTGATGTTAAATGTTCAGCAGTGTTTAATGAATAAAGTACGTAGAGACATTAGATTCAAATATTTGGTAGTGCATTATTTGGCATTAAGGAATGTTGCCAAATCAGTATTGTGAAACCATTTAAGATAGCTGTAGTTTGTACCAAAAAAGGTAATAATACATAGGAAACACCATGCAACAATGTAATACTTTGAATAATTGAATAAATTGAGAAAAAAAAATGACTGGTGGTATGAGTTCCAGTATAGTAACTTACATGTACCTCAAAGCATTCCCTTTTCAGCACAAATGCTAACCTTATAATAGACCGAATGGGCGACCAATGTTTGCATGCCGTCACGTGACTGGCAGAGGTATTTTTTCACATCTCATTTTGCACATAGCAGTGGTGAAAATGTGTACAAGATGAAAATATACCCACTACATGTATAGGTCATTTGATGGCATGTAGACATTGGTCGCGCAATCGATCAATTGAGTATTTGCATTTTATTTCCCTTTCTAAAAACACTCTCGCTATGTCACATGACTCAGGATAAGCTATGATATAGCAGCCTCTAGGTTTGGAATTGTTGTATAAGGCATCAGGAACTACACGTTCGTTGTGTTCTTTGTGCTTTTGATTATGAGACAAACATGGCGGCCCCACAGACAACTCTCAATGGTGAGTCCGTTGTAATAACTTGATTTATTACGCCATATTAAACCAGTAACCTAACATGGTGGCAGCAGTGGTTGATTCAATATAGCATAGCCATCAATAGGGCTCCGCGCTTGAGCTATTTATAGAATACGCCCTTTATATCGAGAGCTATAGTTACCCGGATGTACAGACAAACTTCACAATGTTTACGTGTACGTGTGCGACTTGTTTGTCCGAACATCTGAATGTGACATCACGAGCGTGAAGCCCTATTATACATTGTTTTTGTACGTGATAACGTAATAGTTACGCTACAACTTTTGACAACTTGAAACAAGCCTGTGTTTCCCTCAACAATTGATGCAGCGCAACTATACCCTTGTCAAAGAAAAACGGCAGTATCAGGGTATGCGTTGACCAGTGGCGTCACCAGACTTTTGAGTCTGGGGGGGGGGGGGGGGCACAAGGAGGGCACTAGCAATTGTTGGGGGGGGGCAAACTTTTTATATATTATATATTTTTTTTACCAACCCAAATTTCAAATGGGGGGGCACAAGGTTTTCCAGGGGCCCCTGGCCCCCCCTTGGCGACGCCACTGGCGTTGACCTGCGAATGCTGAACAAAGCAGTTGCCAGAGAACATTTCAGCATACCTACCATGGAAGAGGTTTGGGGTAAAATTGCCGGTGCCCAAGTGTTCTCCATCCTTGATGCCAAGCAGGGTTTTTGGCAAGTCCCTCTCCATGTGGATAGCCAAAAGCTAACCATGTTCATCACACCATTTGGCCGATTCTGCTTCAATCGCTTGCCATTTGGCATAACCTCAGCACCTGAACTGTACCAGAGAATCATGAGTTATCTGCTGGTCGACCTCCCTGGAGTAAGTCTACATGGATGATGTCCTTGTTACCGGCTCGACACCAGAGGAACATGACGAGCGTCTCCGTCATGTTCTAGGAATCCTCCAGGAGCAGGGCTGCGGCTGAACAAGGACTGGTGCAAAATTGCACAAGAGCAGGTGAATTTCTTTGGCCATCAACTTCGTAAAGATGGAATTCAACCTGATCCTGCCAAGATCGAAGCCATCCTGCAGATGGCACCACCTACAACAAAGGAGGAGATAAAACGACTGATGGGAATGGTCAATTGGCTCTCTCGTTTCCTGCCCCACGCAGCCTCTGTAGCAGCGCCCATCAATGATCTGATGAAAGAGGACACAGATTGGACATGGGGCTCAGCACAACTAACAGTTGCATACTGCTCCCGGAGCCTGACACGTGCAGAACAACGCTATGTACAGATTGAGGAGCTACTTGCTGCTGTGTGCTCCTGCTAGCGTTCTACATCTATCTCAGAGGCCTACGGGTAATGCTCCAGACCGACCACAAGCCCCTTGTGTCGTTGATTAACAACAAGGACTTGTGTGATGCCCCTTTGCGTTGTCAACGACTACTGACGAAATATCACTGCTATGCAGAGTATACCCCTGGTAAGAACCTCGTCCTGGCAGATACACTGTCACAAGCTCCACTCCTGCAGGACAGGATGACAGTGGCTGGCGATGATCTGGAAGACGAGATTGAGGCCCACGTCCATCTCATCACATCCCAGTGGCCAGCATCTAATGCGAAGCTAGTCCAGATAGCCTCTGAAACCAGCCGTGACCATACCTTGAGATCAGTTATTCAGTACGTCAGAGATGGTTGGCCCAGATACCAGAGAGACATGGAGCCAGAGTTGAAACGGTTCTGGGACGAGCAAGACAAGATCAGCCTAGTAGGACGCATCCTCGCATATGGTGACAGAATCATCATACCGACGAATCTCCGACAGCAAATGCTACAAAGGATCCATGAGGGACATCAAGACATTATCCAAGAGCCTACTTCGAGCCAGTCAAGCTGTATGGTGGCCTGGCATGAGCACTGAAATTTCCCAGTATGTTCAGTCTTCCCTTCATTGCCAGGAAATGCAACCATTGCAACGAGCCGAACCCATCATGTCTACCTCACTGCCACAGCGACCATGGCAGTAAATCGCCTGCAACCTAGCTGAGCTGAAAGGGAGGAGGTACCTTGTGGTGGTAGATTACTATTCCCAATGGATAGAGCTACATCACATCCACTCCAAGACAGCCAAATCAGTGATCACTTCCTGAAAGCAACATTTGCTAGATATGGCATCCCTGAAATAGTAGTGACTGACAACGGCCCACAGTTTTGGGGTGAATTTGACCAGTTCGCCCATGAGTACAACTTCTGGCACACTACCTCCAGTCCGCACTTCCCACAGGCCAACGGACAAGCAGAGAATACTATTCACATTGCCAAGAGACGGTTGAGTCAAGATGATCCAGTCCATGCACTTCTGGTGTACCAACGCCACTGCCCAGCCTTGGCCAGAGTCCAGCTATAGTCTCCTTATGGGTAGGGATACTAGGGAGATACACACAACACTTCCAAGCTTACCTCATCTTCTGCAGCCAAAGACAGTCAGATACGAGAAGGTGAAAGCTGCAGACGACATTCACAAACAGAAGAGCAGACAGCACTTCAATCGACAACACGATGCTAGAGATCTTCCGGCTTTGGCACCAGGAGACAAGGTCAGGATCTGGACCAAAGGACAGTTGAGCCCAGTAGGAGAAATCTTACGTCATGCTGGAACTCCACGGTCCTACATCATCAACGTCGATGGCACTGAGTACCGTCGAAACAGACGCCACATCAGTTTACTCCCCAAGCCATCATCAGATCTGGTTCTTGACATCAAACCAACACACAAACAGACAGATGATCACAAACCGGAAGGCACCCGACCTACTACCATGTCACTAGAGCTCCAGTGTGGCATAAGGATTACATCATCCCTAAAAATCACTATTAAAACAATCATTCTAAAAACTTGTCAGTCATTGGTTCAACAATACAATCCTACAAGAAACCTCCGGTCCTCATCCAAGTCCCAATTGGTGTGCCCCATACTTCAACAAAATTATATGGTTGTAGAGCTTTTTAAGCAGCTGCAGTACAACTCTCTGGAACACTATTCCAGAGAACATTAAGCAATCTGGTACATGTAATATTGAACAGTTTAAGGCGCTCCTTGAAACACATCTATTCTTAAATTGAAATTTTGATTTATTTTGTTATTTTTGATTGTGTTTATGTGAATCCTTCTATGTCCATGTTTATTTCTCTCTTTCTCCTTTCTTACAAGCGCTTAGAGACCTCTTTGAATGTGATATGCGCTATATAATCTCCCTTGCCCTTCCAGAGAGGAACTATAATGCCTTTTTCCAGTGAGACGGGATCTTGCCAGTAGTCCATATGGAATCTAGTATGACATGCAATTTTTCAACTGCACTGTCCCACAAGCTTTTAAGAACTGCGCACAAATATGGCATGAAGTCAGCAAAAGGATTGGTAGGGCTTGTGAAATGATGGACTCACTGACATCTATGAGGACAAAGATTGGGGTCTTTAGGTCCCTGGTCTTGCCTATCTTACTATACGGTTGTGAGACATGGACATTGACTGAGGGGCTGGGGAGGTGACTCAATGTCTTTGGTACTGGGTCTCTGAGGAGGATCATTGGGTACCACTGGTCGGACCATGTGTCTAACAAGAGGTTACTCAGGGAGAGTCAGATGATACGTGAGCGCCAGATGAAACTGTACGGTCATGTACCTGTCAGGCAGATTCTCTCTTTAAGAGAACCTACTGGTAGGACTCGCCCAATAGGTGTATGACATGACACGTGGTTGCATCAGATGGATCGTTATTATTTTTTGCTGGGATGGGGATGGGGATGGGTCAAGTGACTGCCTGGGGGATGGCCATCAGAAGACCAAAGGAGTATCGCTCGAAGGTAGATGTGGCAACACACTGCAGCGGCGCATGCTCCCACTGATTGACTGATATTACACATTGTCAACAATGACAAGGAGCCTTATTTAAAAGCCATAGTCAAGGTTAATCCACACGGCTTAGTTCAAACATTGCCATCATGCATAATATCACACAAAAGAATATCTTGGAGCTTTGCATGACAATAAAATACAACATCTTGAAGAAATAACAATAATAATTACATTGTCAAAATTTAGTGTTGGTCTTTTTATTGAAAACATCCTGTCTGAAGTAAGATGTAAATGAAGTGTGGCAAACAATTAACACATGAATCAGACTATTTATAGCATTACAGTACTTACAATGGGATACACTATTCTGCAGAATCTTCTATGTTTGTACAGAATGCTTTCCTCCAGTAAATTTGATGCAATATTTCTACAAACTTACAAAACAGATTTGTTTAAAAACTAAAACTAGATTACTTGAAAAAATGTGCTTTGTTCATAAAAGTATTTTTCGTATAGGCAACCAACTGCTCACCTTGTAACAAATCTCGATTTAACAAACACATCATGGCTTAAAAATGATTAAAACTGTTTAAAAGAAAAAAAACAATCACTGTGATGTGCCACATTGATAGTCAAATTATGTCTGGTTTACTATCTTAAAAAGATTCTTAATTTCAGACAATTTGTGAGATAAATTGCAAATGAAAAAAAAAAAAACATTTGTGAACATAACCAATGTTGAAATAATAGTAAAAGCAATACTAAAATGTTTGATGTTCTCATTTCAATGTTCACATCTCTCATGTTTTACTTTATGCCAATTTCCCAATATGTTTTGTTCCACAATAAATCACTGCACAAATGTGGATTTTTAACTCCATGTAACTGCAATTCCAAGGTGGTACCAGCCAACATACACTGTTCCACTGCAGTTACAACCATCACCTCAGTACATTTTATAACTGAACAAAATCACTTGACTGAAATTATGAAATGTTTCAAACTACTGATATACAAAAAAGGAATGTTGCTGGTCCCTGCTACTTAATCATAACATGAGACAACTGTATTTTGTTAAGCAATCATGTTGATGTAGCTGCTAAAAGTTTGCTCTTGGACTACACTATTAAATATGTGTGAGGTGAACCACAAACAGCTTAATTGAAACAATCAAAATAGCTGGACTGTGATTCAAGTCCATATAATCCACTGGTCATCTCATGGCCAATTTGCTCATGGAAAGATGCCAATGCTGACAAAACAACAGACTAATCGAAGTATGGAACCAGCTGATCAGAGCTTAAGTTACCTTTCTTATCATTTACCCAATGACATTTTCGTTGATGCTGTACCATGGTACAGTTGTAAATGTCAACATTAACAGTGAGTTATTCACTCACAATCCTGGTTCTTTTTATCCATACATATATTACAGAATTACGTGTAGGGCTTACAGTACATATATTTATAGAGAAAATTAAAAGGAAAAAGAAATACCTAAGATCATAATGAGTTTGTTGAGCAAATGAGTAACAAAGTCTGTTTGTGATGGGCTGCAATCTGGTCAAATATTTCTTGATGGCTAAAAGGCACATCTACTATCACATATTCCGTTACCTCAACAAGAGTCTTGGGGGTCCATACTATATACTCTGCCTGTTGACTATCTGCAATGATTAACAAACTGCCTTTCCACTACATGTTACACACTGATTTTGTTTGCTATAGCCTAAGCCTATTAAACATTGAACCAACTGGGAGCTCCCTCAACCTGCATCCCAGTCAAAATACTCCCCCGACCTGCATCCCAGTCAATATACTCCCTCGACCTACATCCCAGTCAATATACTCCCCCGACCTGCATCCCAGTCAATATACTCCCCCGACCTGCATCCCAGTCAATATACTCCCTCGACCTGCATCCCAGCCAAAATACTCCCCCGACCTGCATCCCAGTCAATATACTCCCCCGACCTGCATCCCAGTCAATATACTCCCTCGACCTGCATCCCAGTCAATATACTCCCCCGACCTGCATCCCAGTCAATATACTCCCTCGACCTGCATCCCAGTCAATATACTCCCTCGACCTACATCCCAGTCAAAATACTCCCCCGACCTGCATCCCAGTCAATATACTCCCCCGACCTGCATCCCAGTCAATATACATTTGTACTCCCTCGACCTGCATCCCAGTCAATATACTCCCTCGACCTGCATCCCAGTCAATATACTCCCTCGACCTGCATCCCAGTCAATATACTCCCTCGACCTGCATCCCAGTCAAAATACTCCCCCGACCTGCATCCCAGTCAATATACTCCCCCGACCTGCATCCCAGTCAATATACTCCCTCGACCTGCATCCCAGTCAATATACTCCCTCGACCTGCATCCCAGTCAATATACTCCCTCGACCTGCATCCCAGTCAATATACTCCCTCGACCTACATCCCAGTCAAAATACTCCCCCGACCTGCATCCCAGTCAATATACTCCATCTACCTGCATCCCATATTGACTGGGATGCAGGGTGAGGGAGTTTACTGACTGGATCCTAATCAATATATTCCATATACCGGTACATGTACTAGAATCCCAGACAATGTATTCCCAAACTATGTGCTGCAAGAATAGTGCAATAAAACTTTTATATGTTTTGCTCTTAGGGGCCACTCAAAATTTTCAATGTTTTTGAATTTCAATTTTTTTTTCCAAATTGTTTTGATCCACCCACCCACCCCTAATTTCGATAAAAAAAACCCTGAATTTTCATCAAGTACATTGTACATCTGATATAAATTCAAATGCAAGTTTAAACTATACTGCAACACAGTATGACAAGATGATGGCTGGAATTGCAATAAAATGTGCAGGTAAACGATACATCAATACACATATGTAATATTGTATGTTATAACATTTCACGTTATTAGCAACTGGTGTTCAATGTTCTCTGTGTGTTTCGTTAGGCTAAATAAATACGCCTGGTACCCTATTACATTTGCGTGGCATATTGGTCACCGCTGCAATTCAAGCGCCTGGCTTCCAAGTCTACGAGTAAAAACCATCTCCTTCCATGATGTTTCACACAATGTGCACAATAATGTATCACGCAGTCTGTATATGGAAACGAAGTTGAAAAGATTGCATTTTTGGAATGCTGGTGTGGCGCGCGCGATGGATAGGCCCTAACGTTAGTGTATTTTCTCAGGCAAGTCAGATAAAAATTCTGAATTTTAATACAAAAAGTTAATTTCGATTAACAATTTACTTCAGTTTATTTCCTTGGTGACCCTCTATTTCGAAAAAAAGTCGAAATTCAAAAACATTGAACATTTTCAGTGGCCCCTTAGAGTTCTGTGATACTCAAAGACTGCTGTGCACAGGTAGATTAGAACCTGTGTTAACAGTACAGTCAAGCCAGTAATAAAATATAGGTAAAAAAAAACTGAACAAGTACTGGAAGCAGTAAGAGGTTTAGCAGCGTATATAGTAATTGAAACACAACAACAGCTGGGAGTAATATACTACTCAACAAAGAAACACTCTTCACTTGAAGGTCATGCCCAGTATATGGAATGGTTAACCATTAAAATATGCACCTGCCCATGTACAATGCTTCACTCATGAAGCCAGATATGTTACTCAATCATTTATCAGTACTGCCCTCTCAGTGCTTTGAGTGTTTGCTCGGGTGGGATTCGAACCCATAACCTCCCGCTTACTGGTGCAAATGTCTTACCAAATGGACCACCATACAAAGCCTTAGTGTTCAGGATAGAAACCCCAAATTAGTTCCCCAAACCAGTACAGCAGTAGACCTACTAATGATAATTAATTTTCTGTTTCTATGAAACCAAAAATGTGAACTGGAGCTGAACAATTGTATTGTAAACCTTCCCAAATACATGTATTGACATTCTTTCTTACTTTGAGAAGTATACAGTATACAGCTTCAATGTGAATAGAAATAATGTCACACTTCTTTTATAAAAACTAAAAACGTTTTACTTGGTTTCGTGGCTTCTGACTGCCAAATGAACAAAGAAAATTGACTAATAGGGACAGGTAAAGCGCCTGTACAGTATTCTGGAGATCGCTGGTTTGAATCTCCCTCCGGTCAATGTTTCTTTATTCACTTTTCAAATTAAAATTCAGTCAGTTTCCCTTTTGGTTATTTAATGAAAAAATAAAATGGATAGTTTATGAATGTAAAAAGTTCATTAAAAAAAATTGGAACTGACTATGTACACTTTATCTGCACAAGGACCAACAAAAGTGTGGTTTATCTAAAAAACTGACTAACTGTAGTGAGATTTATTTCTGGATGTGGCCATGTTGACTTACTCCATGATGTGACATAGTAATATTGTGACCTGGTGATAATGAAGCACTATTCAGGTGCACTGGCGAGCCAAGTACCTCACCACTCTCACTGCAAGATAAACAAAAGAAAACTCTCAGTTCAAATGCAAATAAATTACTGAAAAGTGAACAAATTAAAATTGACTGGAGCAGGATTCGAACAGGCGACCTCCTGAAAACTGTACATGCGCTCTACTAACTGAGCTATCCAGCCCTACGTTGGTGGTGACCCCAAGGCAATAGTCAACTATCTTTGTTCGTTTGGCAGTCAGAAGCCATGAAACCACTCAGATACTGCAATATCCCAACTTCCCAAGGATCATAGATACACGCAGCATTAGCAATGCTACAACCTGAGATACGGTACATGGGGATCACTCAAAGAGGATGCGGTTTTTTTATCACTATATTATCATCCTTGGGATATAGTGGTATGTACGTGGTTTCATGACTTCTGACTGCAAAACCAAAAAAAGATAATAATTGACTATTAGGAAAATCACCAACATAGGGTTTATAGATAGCTCAGTTGGTAAGAGCGCTGGTACGGTAAAACTGGTACCACAAAGTTGTATTTTGTCTCCACTATTATAATCTTGACACACATCATCTATCTCATTGTACTGAAACTTTTAATGCTTTTTGTACGTACAGTAAAAGTTTGTTAACTCGAACCCCAGGGGAATGGACAAAAAGTATGAGGTATCCAAATTTCAAGCTAAAACAGATTTCACCAACTTCTTTAGAGTAACATACTGAGAATCTCCATGGTAGTCATTTTAATTGGAGTAGCTTAAATCTTTCAGTATATTTAAAAGGTGCATTTGTTGCCCCAAATCATCATTAAACTAAGATTTTTAAAAGTTATTCTTACCTAAAAGTTCTATTTCTACTAAAAAATAAACCATAGTCGAATTTCTGTGAGGCAAATTTTTCATGGCATTCATTTTCTTGTGTTGTATACTTCCGCTGGAATGGTCCAAGACATTAGTGGACCGATTGCTGTTCGTAGTGCACCCTCACCCGACTGATTCAGACCATCACAACCCGCTCAGTGTGCAGTTGTGATGGTCTGAATCAGTTGTGTGAGGGCGTACTACGAACAGCAATCGATCCACTAACATCTTGGAACAAGTCTACTGCTGTAACAACGTGCGCGCGGTGTGCCCTGTTGAGTTGTTTATGGCATGTCTAGTCACTATTTGACTCGCTCAAGCATTGCACACATGAAACATGGAGAAATAAGCGTAAAAGGAGGAAGTTGGCTTTGTGGTGGCGACTCATAATGAAGGTTTTAGGTCCATTGTAGCACTTGTGTAGTGCTTCCACAAGGAGATATTTTTAGATATATTTGGAGATATTTGTGTATGTAAAAGCCTATTCTTTCAGCCGGAATGGGTTCTGTCTTCGAGATAAGCGTTTTTGAGTTAACAAGCTTTCACTGTAGTACAAATCTGAGAACACATTGGTTTTACCTGTTCTGCAACATACTGACACCCTGTAGTAGAGCACTTCCTAGCATATTCTCCTCTGTCATTCCTCTGAATTGGGAATTTCCCCCATAAACACCTGGTTGAGATTGGTTTACACTGACAGGCCATTTACCAGGACTGCCAAATGTAGGCGTTGCAAAGACTTGTTGACTGTCGTGTCCCCAGACTACCCCTTGTGATACTCCATACTCAGGAGAACTAGGAGTCAGTACAGGTGATGATGCATGTCCATGTAGACTTACTGGAGATCCTTGCATCTTTGTTGGTGTTGTTGGTGTGTTGGTCATCATGAATGGGGAATGGGGTGAAGGTGACATTGGGTCCAGTGATGAAGCAAACTGTTGACTCAACCTGCACATCCATAGAATGCACAACATAATCAAACATTCATGACATAAGGAGTTTAACAGTTTTGTTTGGCTTTGCCAATTAGAAAATTAAAAAGTTCAAGAGTGGCACTCTATGTCATTCAACATGCTGACTAGGCCTGGGCGAGTGGGCTTTTAGCCGTATCCTCTTTGAGTGATCCCCATGTACCGTTCCCAGGTTGCAGCATTGCTGCGTGTATCATTGAAACGATCCTTGGGATATGGCGGTGTGTGCATGGTTTCATGCCTTCTGACTGCCAAACGAACAAAGATAATTGACTATTGGGGTCACCACCAACGTAGGGCTGGATAGCTCAGTTGGTAGAGCACATGTACGGTATTCAGGTGTTCGCCGGTTCGAATCCCGCTCCAGTCAATTTTTCTTTGTTCACTTTTCAATAATCTAATTTCAACAGATAGTTAGCTAGTGGCATTCAAACTTTGTAACTTGTTACCACCTGGGAAAATTAATATGACTGGTTCATCTCCACTCAAACCAACAATTTTGGGGAATCTCAGTTACACCATTTGGTGGCGTGACTTACTCCACTGCATATTGATTAGGGTGTTTAAGATTAAACACAATTCAACATCACAAGTGGATGAACGTACTTTATAACTATAAGTACATGACTTACATATGCGGGCCAGTCAACCTTGGTTGGTCTTGATGCTTTGACCGCTGTTTACTCTGTTGTAAAGCTTCAACATCTTGCAATGTCATTGGTATCTCATTAGGGGGAAGGTCACGATGGCAATCTTGAATATTAGCCAGCTGACTGAATTTGGCCAGAGAGAATCCTTGCTCAATACTCTGAGACTGTTGAATTGGTTGTTGTGGGTGCTGTTGATGTTGGAGCTGATGCTGCTGCTGCCACAGTTTATGCTGACTTTGCTGCTGATGCTGTTTCTGTTGCCCCCACTTCTGTTGCTGTTGTTGCTCTTGCAATTGCTGCTGCTGTTGTTGCTGCCACTGCTGAGGCTGCCAAAACGTCTTCTGCTGGTGTTGTTGGTGTTGTTTTTGCTGCTGGTGTTGTTGCTGGTATTGTGGCTGCTGGTGTTGTGGCTGCTGGTGTTGTGGCTGTTGGTGCTGTGGCTGCTGCTGTTGTAGCTGCTGGTGTTGTGGCTGCTGCTGTTGTGGCTGTTGGTGGTGTGGCTGCTGATGTTGTAGCTGCTGGTGTTGTGGATGCTGGTGTTGTGGCTGCTGGTTCTGCGGCTGCTGCTGTTGTGGCTGCTGGTGCTGTGGATGCTGTGGCTGCTGCTGTTGTGGCTGCTGGTGCTGTGGATGCTGGTGCTGTGGCTGCTGCTGTTGTGGCTGTTGGTGTTGTGGATGCTGGTGATGTGGCTGCTGCTGTTGCTGCTGGTGTTGAGGCTGCTGGTGTTGTTGCTGCCAAAGTTTCTGCTGCTGTTGGTGGTGGTGCTGTTGTTGCTGTTGCAGGTGCCTAAGTTCCATCTGTTGGTCCTGTAAAGAAGTATGTGTCATAATCAACAGGACAGCACCCAAAATTCTCAGATACTTAAAAATGCCACGATTACTGTTAGGAATCGTGCAATTTATAATGCTTTCACTGAAAATCATTTTCTTTTGACTTGACTGGAATTAAAGCCCGTAATTTATATCATTTGTACATGAATTATTCATATTAATCCCAAGTGGAACTCATATATCCATCACAAGATGTAACTGAAGACACTGAAGGTAAATTTGAAGAGAAGCAAGCACAAACAATGAACATATTGGATCCATGTGAAACTGTGATGCTCAGGTCATTGAATTGTGACAGAAATGTAATAAGAAAACCAGTCTCTTGTTATTCTGACATATGAAACAGAAGTAACATTTATAAAACACAAGAACTTCTGCATTAACTTCTTACATTCAGCAGACTTTGACTTGGACTCCCATGGGGTAATATAGGAAACCTCATCGTTGCTGCCTGTACCTCACGCTGCTGCCATTTATCAGACTTGTCATCAGGATGTAGAACACGTTGGACATCAGGCACATTAATAGCTGAGGAATGATTGACTGAAGCTAACTCAGAATGACTGGTCTGGTAAGTCTGTGGGTAATGCATTGTACGGTCACTAGGCTGAGGTAATTGTCTGCTGGAAGCTTTGACTTCTTGTTGTGCCACGATGTTAGGGGACTTCATTGAGTGCATTTGTTCAGGTTGAACAATTACATTTTGCTGCTTGCTTGGATTAGATTGTCCTGGATGCTTTAACATAGACACATTAGCAGGGTGATCTTGAAATCGGCTTTGGTCAGTCATTGAGATTGGTGCTTTCTTATTTCCACTCTCTGATTTGGATCTTCGTCTGGTGTCTTGCTTCTTCTGGTGTTTCTTATCTTCTTGATGCTGCTTCCAGGTATCCTCAATTGTCTCCTCATGTATCAATAACTCTTTCTCATTGCCCTGTGATTCAAATGAATTGATTATATTCTTATCCAAATGAAAAGTAAAAAAGAAAAATTAACTGGAGCAAGATTCCAACTGGCGACCTCCAGAATACCATACAGGTGCTCTACCAACTGAGCTACCCAGCCCTACGTTGGTGGTGTCACTAATGGTCAAGTATCTTTGTTTGTTTGGCAGTCAGAAGCCATGAAACCACTCACATACATGTACCACTACATCCCAAGGATCATTGAAGATACGTGCAGCATTAGCAATGCTGCAACCTGAGAAACGGTAAATGGGGGATCACTCTTTTGAATGAATGTAATCATCAAATATACACCTTACTGTTTCCCTTGTGGTTATTTGATGATTAAATATAACAGAATACCCAAGAAATTGACAGTAAGGATTAAAATGTGCATCAGGCAAATCATTACAAATGATGTGTTCACGTGCAAAAGGTTTATACACTGATTTATGCTTGATGACATTCAGGGATATTCAGTGAACTTGCATGGACACAAATGGATCATAGACACAGTCACCTGCTGTCGGGAGGCTGACTAATTGACATATGAACCTGCAAATCAGCAGTTCAGTAGAAGCCAGTACACATCATAAGATGCACAAACCAAATTCATCAGGGGCTATTTTATCTGTGGCTATGACTTCAGTCATGCAATATTTTTGTGACATCATTTGGTCAACAAAAGACACACAGAATATCGTCTTTGTTTCATGGCCCTTTGCTTTTGTTGAACAGTCTCCAATTTTTGTAAACGCAGGAGGCCTTATGTAATATGGTTGTTTGGGCATATGGGATTACTGTATAGAGCCTAACAGCAGATTGGTTGATGTCTAAACATTTATTGATATGGCAGCTTGAGGTGAATTAGCCGAAACCTACTATAAGGGAGGTTTCGCATGTGAATGCATATGCATACGTTTAGTTCACAGATTTACGTATAACTTACAGGGTATGAAGATGGTGGTAGTAAAAACATACCGTTAAAATACCGTAAAACAACGACCGAAAAGATCTTTTAAAAGATTCAAAATAAAAGAGAAACGACTTCAATACTGTGCCTGTTTTTCACTGTTTTCTCAAAAAGTGGGCACTGTATGGGACTGAAATTTCCACAGATGACTGTTACAGGATCTGTCTTGGTATTTTTGCCCATGAATCTGTATTTCTTTGATAAAAACCAAAGTATGATACTACCTTTAATACTAAAGCGTAGCGAGCAAAATATACGTGCCTCATATGCGAATAGCGGTAAAACTGTGACGCCATATTGGGCCATAAGTACACAAAAACTAGTGACGTATCTGGTGCGCTAACAATATCCATTCGTATGCGAAACCTCTCTATTAACAAGCTTGTACCATGCACAATGCAAGTTTGGACAAAATGAATTCAACCATTTGAATAGCAAAAGTGAAGCAGTTCTGGATGAGGCATTTCTGACCTCTCACAACCATGTCCTGGGTATCATTTCCCCTGTCTGTATATATCCATTGTCCATCTGCAAGGCAATTATTACTGTGTGGATATGTCCTCGTCTTTGAAATACTATGCAAAGGTTTGACAATGTCATTGTCAGAAAATGACACAAAGGGTCATGATAGTCTGATGTCTTATAACATTACATACCTGAGAATAATACACAGTGGTCTGTACCAAAGATTATATAGCGCTACGCGCAAGATGGAGAACTCTCCCTGAAAAGCTTAATCGCCATGGGCGCCATTCTGGTGTGAGAGTGGGCGCTCTCTGTACTGAGTTTCCATAGCATTTCATTTAATTAATTTCACATCAATGTAAAATATTTATATTTACAATAAACAATAGGTTTCAATCGAATTCGGGCCAAAATTTTACTTAACACTCCCCTTTTCTTTGATAAATCGTCCGGCCCCCATATGTCCCGTGTACAAACTACTCGCCAGTTTCACACGAGAATGGCAGATCGCGACCTCAATGCAAATTAACACGCGCCCTATGGACAGTTCTCCATCTTGCGCGTAGTGCTATATATTCTTTGGTCTGTACAGGGATGACATTACATACCTGAGAATAATACACAGTGGTCTGTACAGGGATGACTTTACTGGTTGTATGTGTCATTACTCTGGGTGTGACAGTAGTAGTACATGTAGGAACAGGTATTGAATCTCTCATAGATTCACTTGTCTTCACACTGCTAGCTGCTATTTTATTCACACTTTGAGGCACTGTTTTCCGAGGAGCATTAGGTTTATCTTGTGGTCGTAGATCTACAAAGAGTTTAAAAACACATCATTTAAAGATATGGCAAACAAAAATACAGTAGATTCCAATCTGGCATGGGATAAATTGTAAGATTTTAGAAGATACATGTATGATGGGAACAAGATTGTTCCAGATCATAAAGCTTACCTATGTTAGTGTTCTGATTCTAAATGCTTGTCAACATGGGAAGTATGTGTACCGGTGGTTTTGTCTATTTTATCTATTTACTCATTTGTTTCTCCACAACTGGCATTTTAGGATTGATATCACATAGCATATTTCACAAAGATATTGATCAAACAATGAGCCCAAAATGTGTAGGACATACTTGTTCGTACGCTAGTCATTTGCCATGAAACACAGCATTGTCCACTGATTATGTGAATTTGAAATGATATTCTGAAAAGTGACAATGTTTTGAGATATTTAGTCCAACTAGTGCTGTGCATTTTCGGAGCTTTTGAAAACCGGAAAACGCTTTGAAAAAATCATCGGTTGCCTGAGCTCCGATTTATAAAACTGAATGATAGCGCTTTATTACGCATGTGTCGATAATGTGCACGATCAATGGATGCATAGCGCTGTATGTAGGAGTGTGTAAAACATGCTACAAAGATCGTTGCGCCGACGTATACATTCAGTTTCTGGTGCGTGTTCGAGAATCTTGCAATGATTTGGTGCCGGCAACCTTACAGAATATTCAGTCAGAATCGTTCATAACTTGCTCAGCATGACATGTCACATTTCTTACCGAATAATCTGCATTGAAGCCGGCCAAAACCCTCGGAATCAAGTGCGACTTGACTGCACCAAATACACATGTTGTACGTACGATGTAGGCTTGCACTTCCTGCCCGATTGCGAATTTGTGCATTTCGCATGCTTTGAATGGTGTGGCGCAGATACACATCTTGGAATTTTCTGGATGCAATGCTGCTGCTGCATGGGCCGGGCCATGTGGCCACGTGGTGTGCATGCGGTGTGCATGATGCATTGTACGCGATATGTTTACGTCTTCTTTCATGTGATCGTCGCTTTCACCGAAAGCTGTTCACAATATTTTTTTTTATCAAGTTTGTGAAAAGTTTGTTTCTACTTGGCAAAATGGACCCCCAAACAACTGAATTTCAAGTATGTATTATACAGTCTACACTTTTGGGGTTGTTTATTCATTGGGCAAACGTCAGTCTACTTTTTAAAATAGTTTTGTTATACCGTTTTTGAAATTTTGAAACTGGATGGCTAGATTTTAAGCGGGAGCCCGGAAATCCGTTTTCAATGCACTGCACTTAGTCCAACAAAAGTATATGTGGCCTTCTACTCATGATCCTCACAAAGAGCATAGAGTGTGGTTATCAGTTCACTGTAATGCAATGTTCATATACTAGCCAAACAGGAAAATAGCTCTCCTGGCACACAGAACCCTTCAAATACATTTACTAGAAGGAAACCTCAACCATTTTGTGCCTTATCACCTATGTGCAAAATAACATGTACAAATTGAACAATTGTGTGCACAAGTCTAGGTGGATCTCTCTCTTACTTAATCTTCACTATTTGTAACAGCCTGATATTTCAGACAAAGTAAAATGCTGAGTTACCTGTATCTCTTTTAGGTACATCTTTTCTCTTCTTTGCTTCTTCATCTTTGTCCTTGCCTTTACCCATATCTTTATGGCCTTTACGATGAGGACAGTCTTTCAGGAAATGTCCTATCTTTCCACACACCTTACAGCAGCGGTCATTGGGTGGAGCCTCTCCACCAGTCAAGATGTACTCATCAAAGAAAAACCCCTTCATATCAAACACAATCACATCTACTGTTAGTTCAATGAATTAGTTCATCTTTGCTAACACATGAATACAAACACACCAACATCTGAGTACAATTTGGTATTAAACAAACAAATAATTCACCGGTAATTAATTTGACCAAGAATAACAACACTGCTTTCCTGAAAACTAAAATAAAAAACACACTAACAAACAACTTCTGGTCTACTACAAATGCACTTGTCCTATAGTGAGAGTACTCCAGCACTCAACTAATTGCAAATTACAGATAGATATAACACAATACCTTGAAATTTGTGTCAATCTTTCAATGTTAAACAATTTAAGAGCTGATGTTTGAGAGAGTTTCCCTGTTTACCTGTGGTATTTATATCTTCGTCTAGAAAGTTGGGAAAGATTGATTGATTGAAAGATATCTTGATGAGTTCAGCAGCAAACACTGGAAATCATGTTTATTTCCAGCATACCACTATAATTTCTGTTTGGTCATTCTATTGTGCAAGTGAATATATTTTTCCTGATATTATTTCGAGCATGATATATCATAGTACATAGACCTACATCATCTGCAAGGAAGTGGTTAATGAAATGAGGAGTGAATTAACTCAATTAAGTACACCTGTACTTACAAAATCATTTCTGCAGCCAGCTATTTTTTTAGACGTCCCAAAGTGCTCCCTTGCCTTGATAAAGACATGCATGATGAATGTTGCCACTGGGAAGAAAACAAAATCAATGAAAAGCCACTGAACAAGCTGCAACATCGTGCGCAAAAACACTCTTTTTATTATGAGTGTGCATTGTTTTGCATATCATTCGGATCTGGACAGTTTTACTCATACAAAATGGATACACAGACCACAATAATTAATGTCTGACCAAAGCAATGTTAATCCAATGATATATAATATGTTGTGAACTTGAAATACTAGAATTGGTACATTGTGGCCAGTTATACAATAAGGTACAGTTGAAGTAAAATATCAATTGTTGCGGAGGTTGTTGACATGGCTTGAGAGCAAGTATGAAAGCAGAATGTATCTCCAATTATTGCAATTATTGTCTATCCAGTTGTGTTCATTATGATAAATCAATCATGGAGTATCCTGAAATGAGACAACCTTCAAGCTGATGCAAGTCTGAATCATACAGAATAACTTCATAACTTCTCGTAAGCAATTTGATCAGTTGTTTAAAGTAGGTCTAGTGGTTCATCTCTGAATTGTGCATGTTTCTCCTCTAGTACAACATGTTACCAGGTAAACTACAGTACTCTTATACCAGGTAAACTGCAATACTCTTATACCAGGTAAACTGCAGAACTCTTATACCAGGTAAACTGCAGTACTCTTATACCAGGTAAACTGCAGTACTCTTATACCAGGTAAACTGCAGAACTCTTATACCAGGTAAACTGCAGTACTCTTATACCAGGTAAACTGCAGTACTCTTATACCAGGTAAACTGCAGTACTCTTATACCAGGTAAACTGCAGTACTCTTATACCAGGTAAACTGCAGTACTCTTATACCAGGTAAACTGCAGTACTCTTATACCAGGTAAACTGCAGTACTCTTATACCAGGTAAACTGCAGTACTCTTATACCAGGTAAACTGCAGTACTCTTATACCAGGTAAACTGCAGTACTCTTATACCAGGTAAACTGCAGTACTCTTATACCAGGTAAACTGCAGTACTCTTATACCAGGTAAACTGCAGTACTCTTATACCAGGTAAACTGCAGTACTCTTATACCAGGTAAACTGCAGTACTCTTATACCAGTATACTGGTTGGATGAGAAACAAGGTTGTTATCCAGCCAACAAACATAGAGCCTGATTTTGAATCACGGATCTAGATTCTGAGTCACAAAGGTCAAGTCTACAGTGGAATGGCAATATGACGAATACCGCTATACCGAACATTCGGCTATACCGAACATCATCCCTGACTCCCAATTTCTGTGTACAAAACTTACCAAACATTCCTGTTAAAAAAAATTCAAAGGATTTTAAAGAAATGGGGAATCATTTACCAGGTAAATCAAAAGGTGATTTGGCCGTTTGTAATTCCCGAATGTCTATAAAGTGGCTATTATTTCCAAAAGGAATAGAAGGGAAAAGCCACTAGTTACATGTAGTTGCAATAGGTTTATTTTCAATCGCTAACCAGACAATCTAAGTGCATGTACATGCACATGGTTCCATTGTCGGTACGTCTTCAAAGTTGTCTTTCAGAAACAACAAAGCCATGCATGGTGAAGTTCTGCTCACGGAATTGAACAAATGAATGGATACTTCCTTTTGTGACTCCACTTGCAGGTCAAAAAATAGGCCTACTAGACAAAATGCAGTAACAATGTACCCTTCCAGCCTATCAATCAAACTGTGCACATTGACCAATTGAGGGAAAGAAAAGCTTAACATCGTTTGCTATAAAGGTGGGGGAGCTTAAGAGAAAAGCCGGAGCAGTCCATTGTTAAAAGAGGGTGCCGCTGATACTAGTGCTGTGCATTTTCGGAGCTTTGAAAAATTAGCGGTTGCCCGAGCTCCGATGTACAAAATGATAGCGCTATATTGCACACGTGTTGATAATATGCACGATCAAAGGATGCATAGCGCTGTATGTAGGAGTGTGTAAAACATTGCTACAACGATCGTTGTGGCGACGTATACATGAGTTTCTGGTCTCGATCTACATGCGTGTTTGGGAATCTTGCGATGATTTGGTGCCGGCAGATTCTTACAGAATGTTCAGTCAGAATCGTTCATAACTTGCTCAGCGTGACATGTCACATTTTTTACCGAAAAATTTGCATTGAAGACGGCTGAAATCTACGGTACCGAGCGCGACATGACTGCATGCACCAAATACACACGTTGTATGTACAACATGTCGGCTTGCACTTCCGGCCTGATTGCGAATTGGCAACTGTGTACTGGTGCACAATGTATGCTTTGAATGGTGCGGCGTGCATAGACATTGTGGAATTTTCTGGATGCAATGCTGCTGCTGCATGGGCCGGGCCATGCGGCCATGTGGTGGGCATGCAGTGTGCATGATGCATCGTACGCGATATGTTTACGTCTTATTTTGAGCGATCGTCGCTTTCGGAAGGCTGTTCGCAATATTGTTTTCATCAAGTTTGCGAAAAGTTTGTTTCTGCTTGGCAAAATAGACCCAAAAATGACTGAAATTCAAGTACGTATTATACAGTCTACACTTTTGGGGTTGTTTATTCATTGGGCAAACGTCAGTCTACTTTTTAAAAAGTTGTTTTCATTAAACCGTTTTTGAAATTTTGAAACCGGATGGCTAGATTTTAAGCGGGAGCCTGGAAATCCGTTTTTTAATGCACAGCACTAGCTGATACGTAGGTACATCCATGTACATGTTTAGGTTCTTTTGTGAAACACACATGGAAGGACAAAGAAATGGTAAAATGATAACTCACTCTTTCTAGACACTCCACTGCCCAAATTGTGATCCAGGTCAAAGGGATCCTCAATGGCAAAGCCACGTGCTGCACCAGTCCACATCTTCTCAAACCTTGTCAGTAGTTTATGCTGTCTGATGCATACTACATGTTTCTTGCTGTTAAACTCCTCAGTGAAGAAACGCAGGAAACCAACCCATAACTGTCCTACTGACTCCCTGTTGCTGTTTTTCCATACCTGGGACTTCAATATCAAATGAAGGTTCACAGTAAAATGATGATCATAATAACAAATATGGTAAAAACATGGACAAGGGTTTCATCCGACCGTGGGTAAATCAGGCCTAGGAATAAGGCACAGTACGACTGTTATGAACATTTGAGTTATTTTTATCAGTCAAAAGTATTGAAATCAAAGTGCTTTATACTCAAAGGCACTGATGAGATATACAGAAATAGATTGATGATAGGCACCCTGAACACAAATGGGCACTCAGAAATGTCCTCCATGTTTCGCTTAATGTTATGTTGGTAACTTCATTTATTCCAGAGTTTGGTTCCATAGCTACAAAAGGACCTTGGCAAAAGTGAGTTGGCAAATGTGCGATGACTGCCACAACAACGTTATACCACTGTATGGACCCTTGCTGATATCAACCCTATAATAGTGATATATGATTCACACAATCAAGCTTGGGTTCAAAATTCTAGTTAATATAACATAATTGAAATTCATCCATGGTATACATGATTCTACAAAATCAAAATCTCTTAAAAGTCAGTTTCAATATTTGAACAGATCTTAAAAAAACATACAACATGACTTGAATGTATTAAGTTACCTTTGAACTGGACAACTACAATGACTTACCACTTTCTTGAGATCCCCCAAGAACCATGCATTCCAGCCCTCTACAATATCTTCAGGTTTGTCTTTATCCTCGTACATCTACATAGTACATCAATCACCAAAAAACAGTCAGTGTATGTATTAAATGATTTTCTCCTGTTTTCTCAAATGTATAAACTAAAATACATCAAAAGGCTATACTGTACTGTTCACAAGAACATACATTTTTAATTAAATATTTACATCTTAAAGAGGCAGAGAGAAATTACTTTCACCATGTAATCAGTTTCTCAGATATAAAGTGTGATATAATATTAGTCTACAAAGAAAATGCCAACAATGCCAACAAGTTATTATCTCCAGTACTTTCAGAACTACATCTCATAACAAACAATTACTTATTCACTTTAAATTCAACCTAAAGCATATTTGTGTCTACACCAAACAATGCCTTTACTATTATTCTGGCTTTTCCATGACTGACATGAATAGGTATTTACTTATGATCTGGGGCCAATTTCACGGCGCTGCTTAGCACAAAAATTTGCTTAGCACAAAAGTTTGTTGCCCAATAAAACAAACCACCGTTAAAAATTTCATTTGATATTCATGGTCAGTGAACAACAATCAAAGAACAATCACAAGCAATACACAACACATGGAAATTTGGTTGTTAACCCCGTTTTTATCAAGACAGAAATGTCATGCTAAGCAAATATTTGTGCTAAGCAGCGCCGTGAAATTGGCCCCAGCTTTCTCTGCATCAAAACAGATACAAATCCTCTTGCAAACAATTTTACAAACTCGTATTAAACAAACTCACTCCACAACTTGTAATGCACACTGTACACCTCATTGTACAATAAATACATATACATATACATGTACATGAAGAAAAGGCCACATAAATAGTACAATACCTCCTGTAGTACTGGTAGAACTGGTGGCTTCCTCTGTTGCAAGAAGAAGATTGTCATCAATGTATAAGCATAGGATGACAGGCTGCCTTTAGATGCATCTCCAATATCACATGTCTAGCAACGACACACAATGATCAAAAGACAATTTTGTAATCATTTAACTTTTCCATCAAAAACAAAAAGAAGCTTGTAATTTTCAGTTTAGTTGATATGAACACATAAGTGATTCAAGTTTTAATCTTTGAATGATGCATTTTATAATTTTAAAACAACATGAACACATATCCATACCTTTGCAAAGACTTTGGCAGTGTAGACTAGCTGTCTGACTCTTGGGTCTATCTTAGAGTACACATATAACATATGTGTGTTGGCTTGTGCCAGACAATTGTACAGACTGATATCAACATCTAAATGCATGTAAGGATCAACAAACTTAACAATAGGCACTTTAGCTGTAGAGATTGGAATGACATGTTGTAAGTTGGAGTGTCGTTTCAACTGCTTAGCAAGGTCTTCAATGATGACTGGAATGTTCAGGTCCTAAATTTAGAAAACAAAAACAAAATATTCAAATGTCATTTAGTATTGTGGGGAACAGCCAGGAGTGAGAACGTGTGAATATACATGTTTGAATTATGGACAACTACATGTATTGAAATAAAACATGATGAAACTGCCACAAATTGACAATATTGTTGAGCATCAATGAATGACAATCATGAATAATCTTCCCAAGTAGTGACATCATTCATTAAAGCTTTCTAAGTGTTTATCATTGTCTGTATAGGAATATACTTCAATCAGCATCAGTATCTCCTTAGTCTCTAACATCTCTGGCAAATATTAACGCAAGAATATATTTTCTTGTAGGTTGCATATGATAATAAAATCTCATTTTGTGTTCAACAGTTCCAGCAATTGAATGTAATTAGGCATGTTTTTTCCAATCTAAATACATGTGTAAATGAAACAACAACTTATATGAAATGATTAATGTGCACGTTATTGCATTTAAAAGGAAAACAAACCCTGGACAATTAGCTTACTGATATTGTTCAGAGCGTGAATACTGGCACTATTATTGTCTAATGTATCTTGTGAATAACTAATAATGAAGTTATTCAATGTTTTTAATGAGACCATCAGCGTCTGCTTGCATCTCCCACTGGAGGCTGCCATGTTTTCCAGCAACGCACCCTGTGATGACATTTTAGATGTCTTACGTAGAGTGAGACGTGTACATACACATAAACAAATGCACGCGACACACACTCGATCTGCAAAAACTGCTCGTAATCAAGATGTAAATAGCCCATTATTGAAAAAAGCAAGACTCCTTTCCTTGTTAGGAATACAGTTACTTCATAGCCTTTTTAGCTGGTCGTATACATTCAGGTAAGTACAGTAGGACCGCTAGTCCGCTGTGACATCACGGCTGCGTTCGAGCGGTTACTCCCGGTAACACGAGTGTGATGCGCGCGCAATACTCTCCGGTGCAGGAGTATACTCCCCATATCTGGAGAGTACACTCTCGCTGACCCGAGTGTCGTACTCCGGCCGTTCGAGCGCTCAGGAGTATACTCGTGTTAACACGAGTAGCTCGCTCGAACGCAGCCCACAGTTCTAGCTGAAGAGCGGTGAGCTCGCACAATATGGTGGCCCCCATGGAAAGACCGAGCAGACGACATGGGACTCTTTCATGATGTGTTAGGTGATCATAAGGGAAAAAGATGGCAGAAATCATTTTTAAGTTCTCCTTAATATGCTAATAATAGCTAAAAGTCCAGGGTTTGTCTTCCCTTAAATAACAATTTGACACAATAAAAAAAGTCTTTATAAAACAAATACCTCAGCATTTCTGTGACTTTTGAATTTTAAACAGATGTCCATGTCACTGTTTAAAAAGCCAAATCCATTTCTTGATGAACCAAACAGGTTCAGCGTTGCATCGCGATAACCATTCTGGCGAACAATGTTCTCATATGAAAAAACAGCTTTGTCTCTTTCAGCTATATGCCAATCTTTCAGACTAAACTTATCTGTAATTGACAAAACAGAAAACATGGTTATATGATGTATAATAGCACCAAGGATGACACCAGTGTACTATTTGTGTATTATTCCAAGATAAACACTGGATAGCATGAATGTACATGTAGTATTATATTACAACTTCAAGGTGAATAACCTCTCAGTGTGCCAACTCTTACATACTACTGATAAGAATAGTGTGGTTTCATACCCAGTGCAAGATGCGGTGGTCGCCATGACATATGACACATGGGGTGAGCATTACATTACTATAGCGTGAAATTAACTATGAATATCATGTGCAAGACGGCAAAGAAGTGGCGCAGGAGCGACATCGAACATCACAAATTCACATATACATGTATCTGCGCATATTTTGTGATGTGTGATGTTTGCAAATGCATATAATGACGTGCAATACATCGTACATCACAAATCTGCGCACATTTTCTATGTTTGTTTTTTATATGCGGCATGATATTTTCTGAATAATCTTTGTTTGCTTAGGTAAAGTACAAAGAAATCAAGTGAAATATTCAAAGAAAGTTATTAAAACAGCGGTCAACTGCCATGACATGCGCAATAACGGGGTGCAGTTAGTGCCATGTGGTTTCGTAATGTCAAATGTCGTGGTGGGCACAAACATGTGCAAGGACACTACAATGAAATCTTTAGGCACCCCTATGACGATATGCATAATGCAATAAATAAAACAAACAAACACCCCAACACCCCAACAAACAAAAACCTGTTCATGTTTGCACTGCACCATACAAATACATTGAAAAGTTTAGAATTACAAACCTTCAACAGTTTTGCACAAGATATCAATTCTTTTCAGGAAGCCTTTCGCCATTGGTGGCAGGGTGACCAAGTTAGGCAATGTATCGTCTGGACATTGCTGCATGTATTAATAATAGCATATAGGCATAATGTCAATATGTGCCTAGCATTTACCTAATGCAAAAACATCAAGTTTTAACTGAATATAGAATTTACATTAAAGCAAAATAACATTAATTGCTTTTCTGTACAGTAATTATTAAAGAAAATAGTAACCCTTCAAAAGACCCTGGTAATACAATGCCTGCACTAGTGAGCAGGTCAACCTACAAAAGTTTCTTGAAAAACTCATAGCACCAAGCATATGATACAACTAAATTCAATTGAATTTGAAATTGAAAAGAACATACAATTCAGTTTTTTCACATTGCACAAATATCAGCATCTAAAATGGATTTATATACAGTGTATCCCCCCAAACGATACCCATTAAAAATAAGAAAAGGAAATGTACCTTTTCAATGCAACCATTCATGCATCACCCAGTAATTACTGATTCGTCTGGGGAAAAGTCCATTTTCCTGCCATTACAATTGAGTGACAACGGTGTTTATCTGAACATTCTTAGTTGTGATCTGTAAATATCCATGTGGCATGACAAACCCCACTCACCATGTTCACTACACACAAATCACAACAATTTAGATAACCAACACTGTCACTCATTTGTACTGGTAGCAAAATGGACTTTCCCAGACAATCTGTAATTGCTTGGTGATGCATGAATGGATTGCACTGAAACTGGGTCAAAATATGCCCAATGAGATAGTGAATGCAATGAAACTCTGGCTTCTATATGTCGATGATACTTTCATCATCTGGTCACATGGCAACAACAAACTCAATGAGTTCCTGGAACACCTGAACAGCCAACACCCACAAATCCAATTTATCATGGAGACCGAGACATCAGGAAAGCTACCATTCCTGGATGTTTTGATAACAAGGATGATAACAAACACGAGTTGTCTCACATCAACTCGGTCTTACGATCCAATGGCTCCACACCTCGGAACCGAAAACATCCTGTTAAGGAGAAATCATTACCGAACCAAGTTGGAACCGATACCAAGATCGCCATCCTACCATATGCAGGCCAGACTTCCCATAAGATCAAGACAATCCTTAATCAAGCCGATATTAAGGTTTTCTACAGAAGCGGCAAGAAAATAGAATCTTCACTCAACACCCATAAAGACAAACAAGATTCCAACATTAAGGCAGGCGTGTACCAAATTCCATGCTCATGTGGCAAAGTATATATTGGTGAGACAGGACGGGATTTCAATACCAGGCTCAAAGAACATAGAGCACACGGCAGGAAAGGCGATATTGGACAAATCAGCCATTATCAAACACGATCCAATGGAATTACGAAGCTCCTCCACGGAACAGGATCCCAAGGAATCACATATAAGGACCTCACATCTCTCATTTCAATCGTCTCCTGATGATGACTAGATCAGACTAGTCGAAACGTTGAGACCTAATTGTGAGAAGTGCCAACGATATAGAAGTGCGAAAGTACAAATGATTATTACATGGTGTTTCCGCAAACAGATCCACATAACATACAATTTATTTTCATAATTTTTTTGAAAATGTGTATCGTTTTTGAGGGGACACACTGTAGATGAATGAACAGGTCATTAAAAACAAAAAGTACTTACAGCAACTTTATGACCTTCTTTTCCACAGCCGTTGCAAACTATCATGACCTTTTTACCTCCAGTAAGAATGTTCTTGTCAAAAACAAAGCTGAAATCTTGTGACTTATTCAGATCAGTCTCCTCCTCATTGGTTTCAATGTGAACACTGTGGCATTTATTTGGACATAACTGCTTGTGCTGCAAACCTGCTTCCTTACAAGCTTCTGCTGTACATCTCTCACAGATATTACTAGTTGTTGTCTCCTTCTCACTGCCAATCATTGGAGAATCTACAAGTATGTCCAAATCTTCTTTGGTTTGGCTTTCACTACATGCTGACCTCACTCCCAAATCATTTTCAATGTTCAGGTGAGGTTTTGTTGAAGATGAATTGACAATGTCCTCTGAATTAGTCAGCGCACATTCTGTTTGTGCTCCAGCAAGTGCAGGTTTATCTGCAGCATTACTTTCAACACATTGTTTGAGAGCATGATGAGATATCTGTGGGTCTGCATTGCTTAAAGCATCACCATCTGTATCTCCATTGTCCTCACAGCTACTTTGATCCTTCCTATCGCTTACGACATCTGGTGGCCGAGATGTTTTGGGCATAATAGGAGTTAGATTTGCCTCCTTTTTATTTGCACATGCAGCTTTTTGAGGCTTGCCAAAGTACAACAGCGCATCTTGTAGTCTGTCGAAGAAGTACTCAAACACGATATTAGAACTGAGTGACTTTGCTATATTCTTCTTGTTCACTGCAACAGGATCTGGAAAAACAAACATTCAAAAGAAGACATTTATGGCTGTTGGAAACAGCACATAAGGCTTTTCCGCATAAATGACTTCTCAACTTAATATTAATTAGATGCTACTTCAGGTATTCTGATCCTAGTTCTTACAGCTTTTAAATGAGCAGCATTTTCTAGGGTTGTACTTAATTGGCATGTACAGTTTGCCCCTTTAAGCCGCTGTCAAGTGACACATGATGACGTAAAGCAATTTTTCGATATCATACTTCCCGACTTACATTCCAAGTTTCAACACAATCGGATCTAGGTTTTGTTCTGAATTCCCATATGAAGTTTGCCCCTTTAAGGCGCTGCCATGTGACGTGTTGATGTTTTGACATATTTTCGATATAACACTTACCAATTTAGATACATACCGAGTTTCAACCCAATTGAATGTATGGTTTGTTCTTAATTGGCATATGATGTTTGCACCTTGAAGGCACTGTCACGTGACGCACGATAACGTCATGGCAATTTTTGAATATAACTCTTCTCAACTTAGATATATACCAAGTTTCAACCCAATCAGATCTAGGGTTTGCTCTAAATTGGCATGTGAAGTTTGCCGTTTCATTTTAATAATTTCAATATTTTTACATAAACAATACACGAATTAGCTGCAACGATTAATGTGTGCATTGAACGATTTGTTTTGTTTTAAGGTAGTATCATACTTTGCATACCGAAACAGGAATCTTCACAGATTTGACCTATAACTTACAGGGTATAAAGATGGTGATGGTAGAAACTTAAAAAAAAACACGTTAAATTTGTCCTGCCTGAAATGATGTATTTATTGAAAAAAAGTCAAACCAGTGACCAAATTTATTTTTGATCTTTTAAAGATCAAAAATGAAAGAGAAAAGACTTAAGAAATGGTAGTTTTTCACTGTATTCCCAAAAAGTGGGCACCCGCATGGAAGGGAACATATAGGATTTGCAAGGCCTCAAAATAAAAATTATTGAGTTTGAGACAGAAAATGGACTCAACAGTTCATAAACAGTGCAAACAGTCACCATGGGAAATCTTGGTTCATCAGATGCTGGGTTTTTCAAGCAAATCAAGATTTAGTGTCTTTTCCAAAGATCGTTCGTCCTAACGATTTTTGGAACAAACATAAAGTAAACTATTCTTCATGTTTTATAAGAAAAATCGAGTCGGACTTTCGCTATTTTGTCGTGACTCAGATGTCCGATTGAGCTGAAATTTACACAGGTTTATTATTTCATGTACATGTTTGATCAGACAAAGTATGAGTGCAGTCCTGTGACCTTTACCAATCATGTATTGTACCTTTAACTTCACAGATGACTGTGACTGTATCTTCCTTGATATTATTGCCCATGAATCTGTATTTCTTTGACAAAAACCAAGTGATTATTTGGTGCAATTGTTTATGAATGTTACATGAACACATGTTTTACATTTGTCTGCACATCAGTTAGAGAGATTTGCTGTTACCTTCAATAGCAATGCGTCTGTTGGGAATCTTGAGCTCTTCTCTACTAACAGGTTTCCTTTTCCGCACAGAGATAACCAATTCCTCAATAGCAGTTTCAACAGTGTAGAATCGCAACATCTTTATCCACAGTTCTCCAAGCATGTCAGTATTTTTCTCTTTCAAAGTTTCACTCTACATCCATATAAAGGAAAAACAAAATCACACACCAAATTTAACCTTATACTGATTACTGTAATTTAGGGGAAAAGATCATATACAGTAGATCATATTTGGAAGATCAAACTGTTAAATAAAGACGCATACCGGTACAAACCACACATCATAGTCAACAATGTTAGTTAAAAATCAATAAATCAATTTGCTAGTAGGTAATTTCCATCCAAATCTACAAATATGTCAAATACATGTATGGTCAAACTTCTGTTTTGCAAATACATAAAATAGCACGAGGGTTGTTAAAACTTTGTTGAAAGATTGAAGTAGTACATTGAGAATAGGACATGGGATGATTTATTGTGCTTGTTGCGCTCTTCACCCTAGCTTATACCACAAAAACTCCCACTAAATATATTCAATCTTGCAAAGAGTGTCACTCTTTCTAGAATAAATTTTGACAAAGGTTTCTTGCACTGTTGTTTAGGTGAGAGCTTGTCATGTGACACTACCTCAAAGGAGTCAAATTCACACTCAAACTAATCCTACATGTACACGGTCTGAAACAAACTAACCCTACATGTGCACGGTCTGAAACAAACTAACCCTACATGTGCACGGTCTGAAACAAACTAACCCTACATGTGTACGGTCTGAAACAAACTAACCCTACATCTGCACGGTCTGAAACAAACTAACCCTACATGTGCACGGTCTGAAACAAACTAACCCTACATCTGCACGGTCTGAAACAAACTAACCCTACATCTGCACGGTCTGAAACAAACTAACCCTACATCTGCACGGTCTGAAACAAACTAACCCTACATCTGCACGGTCTGAAACAAACTAACCCTACATCTGCACGGTCTGAAACAAACTAACCCTACATGTGCACGGTCTGAAACAAACTAACCCTACATCTGCACGGTCTTAAACAAACTAACCCTACATGTGCACGGTCTGAAACAAACTAATCCTAATTTGAAAATGATGCCTTCATTTTCAAATACCCACATTCTTGTAAGCCAAGTATGAAAAGCAAAGTGGGAATTATACCTTGCACTGTTGTTTAGGTGAGAGCTTGTCATGTGACACTACCTCAAAGGAGTCAAATTCACACTCAAACTAATCCTACATGTACACGGTCTGAAACAAACTAACCCTACATGTGCACGGTCTGAAACAAACTAACCCTACATGTGCACGGTCTGAATCAAACTAACCCTACATGTGTACAGTCTGAAACAAACTAACCCTACATCTGCACGGTCTGAAACAAACTAACCCTACATGTGCACGGTCTGAAACAAACTAACCCTACATCTGCACGGTCTGAAACAAACTAACCCTACATCTGCACGGTCTGAAACAAACTAACCCTACATCTGCACGGTCTGAAACAAACTAACCCTACATCTGCACGGTCTGAAACAAACTAACCCTACATCTGCACGGTCTGAAACAAACTAACCCTACATCTGCACGGTCTGAAACAAACTAACCCTACATCTGCACGGTCTGAAACAAACTAACCCTACTTCTGCACGGTCTGAAACAAACTAACCCTACTTCTGCACGGTCTGAAACAAACTAACCCTACATCTGCACGGTCTGAAACAAACTAACCCTACATCTGCACGGTCTGAAACAAACTAACCCTACAGCTGCACGGTCTGAAACAAACTAACCCTACGTCTGCACGGTCTGAAACAAACTAACCCTACATGTGCACGGTCTGAAACAAACTAACCCTACATCTGCACGGTCTGAAACAAACTAACCCTACATCTGCACGGTCTGAAACAAACTAATCCTACATCTGCACGGTCTGAAACAAACTAACCCTACATGTGCACGGTCTGAAACAAACTAACCCTACATGTGCACGGTCTTAAACAAACTAACCCTACATCTGCACGGTCTGAAACAAACTAACCCTACATGTGCACGGACTAAAACAAACTAACCCTACGTCTGCACGGTCTGAAACAAACTAACCCTACATCTGCACGATCTGAAACAAACTAACCCTACGTCTGCACGGTCTGAAACAAACTAACCCTACGTCTGCACGGTCTGAAACAAACTAACCCTACATCTGCACGGTCTGAAACAAACTAACCCTACTTCTGCACGGTCTGAAACAAACTAACCTCACATCTGCACGATCTGAAACAAACTAACCCTACATCTGCACGGTCTGAAACAAACTAACCCTACGTCTGCACGGTCTGAAACAAACTAACCCTACATCTGCACGGTCTGAAACAAACTAACCCTACTTCTGCACGGTCTGAAACAAACTAACCCTACATCTGCACGGTCTGAAACAAACTAATCCTACATCTGCACGGTCTGAAACAAACTAATCCTACATCTGCACGGTCTGAAACAAACTAACCCTACATCTGCACGGTCTGAAACAAACTAACCCTACATGTGCACGGTCTGAAACAAACTAACCCTACATGTGCACGGTCTGAAACAAACTAACCCTACATGTGCACGGTCTGAAACAAACTAACCCTACATCTGCACGGTCTGAAACAAACTAACCCTACATCTGCACGGTCTGAAACAAACTAACCCTACATGTGCATGGTCTGAAACAAACTAACCCTACATCTGCACGGTCTGAAACAAACTAATCCTACATCTGCACGGTCTGAAACAAACTAACCCTACATGTGCACGGTCTGAAACAAACTAACCCTACATGTGCACGGTCTGAAACAAACTAACCCTACATCTGCACGGTCTGAAACAAACTAACCCTACATCTGCACGGTCTGAAACAAACTAACCCTACATGTGCACGGTCTGAAACAAACTAACCCTACATGTGCACGGTCTGAAACAAACTAACCCTACATGTGCACGGTCTGAAACAAACTAACCCTACATGTGCACGGTCTGAAACAAACTAACCCTACATCTGCACGGTCTGAAACAAACTAACCCTACATCTGCACGGTCTGAAACAAACTAACCCTACATGTGCACGGTCTGAAACAAACTAACCCTACATCTGCACGGTCTGAAACAAACTAATCCTACATCTGCACGGTCTGAAACAAACTAACCCTACATGTGCACGGTCTGAAACAAACTAACCCTACAGCTGCACGGTCTGAAACAAACTAACCCTACATCTGCACGGTCTGAAACAAACTAACCCTACTTCTGCACGGTCTGAAACAAACTAACCCTACATGTGCACGGACTAAAACAAACTAACCCTACATCTGCACGGTCTGAAACAAACTAATCCTACATGTGCACGGTCTGAAACAAACTAACCCTACATGTGCATGGTCTGAAACAAACTAACCCTACATCTGCACGGTCTGAAACAAACTAACCCTACATGTGCACGGTCTGAAACAAACTAACCCTACATGTGCATGGTCTGAAACAAACTAACCCTACATGTGCACGGTCTGAAACAAACTAACCCTACAGCTGCACGGTCTGAAACAAACTAACCCTACATCTGCACGGTCTGAAACAAACTAACCCTACATGTGCACGGTCTGAAACAAACTAATCCTAATTTGAAAATGATGCCTTCATTTTCAAATACCCACATTCTTGTAAGCCAAGTATGAAAAGCAAAGTGGGAATTATACCTCTTGAAGAACTGGCACAACTGGTGGTGTACAATGTTGTAAGAAGAAAACTGTCATCAAGACAAATGAGTATGCAGGCATGCTACCATCAGACTGACTGTCTACTCCACATAGTCTTGCCCAGTACCTCAATGCCATAGCCAAAGAATGCACTCGTGGATCAAACTGACGGTATTCACACAGCAGCTTGGATGTCTTGAAAGCTGACACTGAACCTGTACATAGCTCACATCTCAAACCACTATTAATGAAATAAAAGAAATGTATTTTAACATTCATTTAATAAAGAGATTTATCACAAATTTAAATCTTAAGCTGAATAAGTTTTATGGAAGCTGTCCTACACTCCTCTGGATTTTGTAATTCTAGAATATGCATGATTTTTTGTCTGGAGTATAACTGCAACAATGCAATCTTGGCTATAAATTTAACTTGCAAGCAGCATGAATCAACACACCCATGAACATCAACCATGGGGAAACCCATAACACTCTCCTTCATTTTCTTTAAATATAAACACACAATGAGGTAGAAACCAGGCAATATTTGCAGTCAATGTTTGGTGTTTTTTGTTCTAATTGCCATGTTAAATTCCTCCTGTGTACTGTAAATTCACCTGTTCTTATCTTTGAATCTGATACATGGAAATCGTCCTTCAAAATCAGATTGCACATCTTCAAAGTAAGTATCTGCAGAAAGAATCAACAATTAGAAAGAGGAATGAAATGGGGATGTAATTATGGTTTATTATTTCAATTGAAATAAGTCAAATATCTTATCACAAAATGGACAATGATGCTTAAAATGAATCTTTCCATCCTCATCTCATGGTGCCCAAAATGCCCATTATTTTGCCATAGCCCATTTTATATGTTTATATGTGTTCATATTGCTGATACCATATCCATGCATGTAGTTGTGACTCCCACGATAATACTCCCTCTCCTTTTCTGTAAAACTGCGACTGATGATAGTAGTCATTTAGTGTTTCACACCAAAATGTTTTTGGAAAAACAAATGTTTATGTACAGACACATTTTCACCTAAATACACCTGCAGGATTACATGTTAGTACATCCTATGCCCAATATGTAGCATGTGAATAGTTTACCTGCAGGGTTAAGTACATCCCATGCCCAATATGTAGCATGTGAATAGTTTACCTGCATGGTTAAGTACATCCCAGGCCCAATATGTAGCATGTGAATAGTTTACCTGCAGGGTTAAGTACATCCCATGCCCAATATGTAGCATGTGTACAGTTTACCTGCAGGGTTAAGTACATCCCATGCCCAATATGTAGCATGTGAATAGTTTACCTGCAGGGTTAAGTACATCCCATGCCCAATATGTAGCATGTGAATAGTTTACCTGCAGGGTTAAGTACATCCCATGCCCAATATGTAGCATGTGAATAGTTTACCTGCAGGGTTAAGTACATCCCATGCCCAATATGTAGCATGTGTACAGTTTACCTGCAGGGTTAAGTACATCCCATGCCCAATATGTAGCATGTGTACAGTTTACCTGCAGGGTTAAGTACATCCCAGGCCCAATATGTAGCATGTGAATAGTTTACCTGCAGGGTTAAGTACATCCCATGCCCAATATGTAGCATGTGAATAGTTTACCTGCAGGGTTAAGTACATCCCATGCCCAATATGTAGCATGTGAATAGTTTACCTGCAGGGTTAAGTACATCCCAGGCCCAATATGTAGCATGTGAATAGTTTACCTGCAGGGTTAAGTACATCCCATGCCCAATATGTAGCATGTGAATAGTTTACCTGCAGGGTTAAGTACATCCCATGCCCAATATGTAGCATGTGAATAGTTTACCTGCATGGTTAAGTACATCCTATGCCCAATATGTAGCATGTGAATAGTTTACCTGCAGGGTTAAGTACATCCCAGGCCCAATATGTAGCATGTGAATAGTTTACCTGCAGGGTTAAGTACATCCCATGCCCAATATGTAGCATGTGTACAGTTTACCTGCAGGGTTAAGTACATCCCATGCCCAATATGTAGCATGTGAATAGTTTACCTGCAGGGTTAAGTACATCCCATGCCCAATATGTAGCATGTGTACAGTTTACCTGCAGGGTTAAGTACATCCCATGCCCAATATGTAGCATGTGAATAGTTTACCTGCAGGGTTAATACATCCCATGCCCAATATGTAGCATGTGTACAGTTTACCTGCAGGGTTAAGTACATCCCATGCCCAATATGTAGCATGTGAATAGTTTACCTGCAGGGTTAAGTACATCCCATGCCCAATATGTAGCATGTGAATAGTTTACCTGCAGGGTTAAGTTCATCCCATGCCCAATATGTAGCATGTGAATAGTTTACCTGCAGGGTTAAGTACATCCCATGCCCAATATGTATGTAGCATGTGACTAGTTTACCTGCAGGGTTAAGTACATCCCATGCCCAATATGTAGCATGTGAATAGTTTACCTGCAGGGTTAAGTACATCCCATGCCCAATATGTAGCATGTGTACAGTTTACCTGCAGGGTTAAGTACATCCCATGCCCAATATGTAGCATGTGTACAGTTTACCTGCAGGGTTAAGTACATCCCAGGCCCAATATGTAGCATGTGAATAGTTTACCTGCAGGGTTAAGTACATCCCATGCCCAATATGTAGCATGTGAATAGTTTACCTGCAGGGTTAAGTACATCCCATGCCCAATATGTAGCATGTGAATAGTTTACCTGCAGGGTTAAGTACATCCCAGGCCCAATATGTAGCATGTGAATAGTTTACCTGCAGGGTTAAGTACATCCCATGCCCAATATGTAGCATGTGAATAGTTTACCTGCAGGGTTAAGTACATCCCATGCCCAATATGTAGCATGTGAATAGTTTACCTGCATGGTTAAGTACATCCTATGCCCAATATGTAGCATGTGAATAGTTTACCTGCAGGGTTAAGTACATCCCAGGCCCAATATGTAGCATGTGAATAGTTTACCTGCAGGGTTAAGTACATCCCATGCCCAATATGTAGCATGTGTACAGTTTACCTGCAGGGTTAAGTACATCCCATGCCCAATATGTAGCATGTGAATAGTTTACCTGCAGGGTTAAGTACATCCCATGCCCAATATGTAGCATGTGTACAGTTTACCTGCAGGGTTAAGTACATCCCATGCCCAATATGTAGCATGTGAATAGTTTACCTGCAGGGTTAAGTACATCCCATGCCCAATATGTAGCATGTGTACAGTTTACCTGCAGGGTTAAGTACATCCCATGCCCAATATGTAGCATGTGAATAGTTTACCTGCAGGGTTAAGTACATCCCATGCCCAATATGTAGCATGTGAATAGTTTACCTGCAGGGTTAAGTTCATCCCATGCCCAATATGTAGCATGTGAATAGTTTACCTGCAGGGTTAAGTACATCCCATGCCCAATATGTATGTAGCATGTGACTAGTTTACCTGCAGGGTTAAGTTCATCCCATGCCCAATATGTAGCATGTGTACAGTTTACCTGCAGGGTTAAGTACATCCCATGCCCAATTTGTAGCATGTGAATAGTTTACCTGCAGGGTTAAGTACATCCCATGCCCAATATGTAGCATGTGTACAGTTTACCTGCAGGGTTAAGTACATCCCATGCCCAATATGTAGCATGTGAATAGTTTACCTGCAGGGTTAAGTACATCCCATGCCCAATATGTAGCATGTGAATAGTTTACCTGCAGGGTTAAGTACATCCCATGCCCAATATGTAGCATGTGTACAGTTTACCTGCAGGGTTAAGTACATCCCAGGCCCAATATGTAGCATGTGAATAGTTTACCTGCAGGGTTAAGTACATCCCATGCCCAATATGTAGCATGTGAATAGTTTACCTGCAGGGTTAAGTACATCCCATGCCCAATATGTAGCATGTGAATAGTTTACCTGCAGGGTTAAGTTCATCCCATGCCCAATATGTAGCATGTGAATAGTTTACCTGCAGGGTTAAGTACATCCCATGCCCAATATGTAGCATGTGAATAGTTTACCTGCAGGGTTAAGTACATCCCATGCCCAATATGTAGCATATGTACAGTTTACCTGCAGGGTTAAGTACATCCCATGCCCAATATGTAGCATGTGAATAGTTTACCTGCAGGGTTAAGTACATCCCATGCCCAATATGTAGCATGTGAATAGTTTACCTGCAGGGTTAAGTACATCCCATGCCCAATATGTAGCATGTGAATAGTTTACCTGCAGGGTTAAGTACATCCCATGCCCAATATGTAGCATGTGTACAGTTTACCTGCAGGGTTAAGTACATCCCATGCCCAATATGTAGCATGTGAATAGTTTACCTGCAGGGTTAAGTACATCCCATGCCCAATATGTAGCATGTGAATAGTTTACCTGCAGGGTTAAGTACATCCCATGCCCAATATGTAGCATGTGAATAGTTTACCTGCAGGGTTAAGTTCATCCCATGCCCAATATGTAGCATGTGAATAGTTTACCTGCAGGGTTAAGTACATCCCATGCCCAATATGTATGTAGCATGTGACTAGTTTACCTGCAGGGTTAAGTTCATCCCATGCCCAATATGTAGCATGTGAATAGTTTACCTGCAGGGTTAAGTACATCCCATGCCCAATATGTAGCATGTGAATAGTTTACCTGCAGGGTTAAGTTCATCCCATGCCCAATATGTAGCATGTGAATAGTTTACCTGCAGGGTTAAGTACATCCCATGCCCAATATGTAGCATGTGAATAGTTTACCTGCAGGGTTAAGTTCATCCCATGCCTTCACAAGGATCTGAGATGGAGCAGCACCTTCTGGGACTTCTATGTTCAAATTTACGTCACTGTCACGGAAACCAAACCCACTCAATGAAGAACCATATAGATTGACCTTGATATCTGTGACCAAGACACAAAGAAAGAAGTGGAAAAGGGTTAGGCACATGTAAAACTATGGCACAGAAGGCAATGTGCTTCATTCAACCAAAGAAGAATCTCTGAATATTTCTCCAAGTACTGATTGCAAAATATGTAATCTTACTCCTTGACTCTTGTGTAATTCCTTTACCGTGTGGCATCCCCCCGTTTCTGCATTCTCTTGTATAGACTCCCCCTCCCCCCCCCCCCCCTGTTTTGTGAAATGGCATAGCCCATCTACGTGTGCAGCAGACTCAACAGTGGGCCTATGTGTCCATGTACGTGAACATTGCGCATGCTGCATCATGCAAACCGCATGCACACCACATGACCGCATGGCTCGGCCCATGCAGCAGCGTGCATACAGAAAATTCCACACTTGGTATCCGCGCCGCATCATTCAAAGCATACAAACGTGCACCAACGAAGTACACAGTCGCAAATTCGCAATCGGGCAGGAAGTTCAAGCCTACATGTCATGCATACAACGTGTGTATTTGGTGCAGTCAAGTCGCGCTCAGTACCGTGGGTCGCGGCCGGCTTCGGTGCAGATTTTGTGGTAAGAAATGTGACATGTCACGCTCAGCAAGTCATGAGCGACTCTGGACATTCTGTAAGGGTGCCGACACCAAAATATTGCGAGATTCCCGAACACCATGTAAAGATGGATACCAGAAACTCACGTACTATATAATAACACATCGCCACAACATTCGTTACAAGACGCACGTGTACAAATAGCACGTTACTTTGGTGCAACAAATGGGGGAAACTGCGCACCGGTTGTAACAAGGTTCCAATTACAACAAAATTGTGAAAGTCTGATGGACCTCGTATTAACGGCTCGGAGTCGGAGTCGATTGTAATACATAATTCAATTCTTTTAAATACCTGGCATTGTTTTTAGAAGAACCTGCTGCACTCTATCTGCTATACGTGCTCTGTTTAACAGATCATCTTCACAGAGAGAAAACCTGGTCACAATATCCTCAAGAAGAATTGTTAATGCATCAGCATGTGACTTGCTTGGTGCCTCTATACTCTCAATTTCCTTTTGGTTATGTTTAGTCTGAAAAAGAAAAGAAAATGCCATCCATTAAAACTAAGGCACAGGTTTGGTGATGAACAAACAACAACTGCTCAGTATCTGTGCAAAAGCTTAGTGTTAAAACAGTTGCCAATATACTGGTAATTCTGATATTCCTGAAAAACATTTGCATCTGTATACCACCAAAGACACATCAGGTGATTTTTATAACAGGAATTAAAATTATATGTATAAGGAACAAATTCACTTACACGAAAACAGAAACCATGATTATGTAATTTGTCTCCTTGAAAATGTAAGTTAACCAATTTGGATGAAATATTCATAAGTTAGTGTCATTGTGTGCACTTTGGAGATTTTGATAATGAAAATGAATGCTCTCTTTAAAACCTCAATGATGTAAAATAACATAAATTGGTTGTATCGTGTCTGAAGTGCATACATGTTCATTTGTTTTGATAATCCTCATTTTATAGCGAATTTGCACAAAATGACACTGAGACATGACTTTTACAAATACGGATTTATCCTGGAAGGAGAGTGAAATAATTCATATTGTCTATCAACAGATGATATCTGCCTCCCTTTCAAATGTTCAAACCATGTGTGCTGTTTGTGAGAATTGGGCTGAGCTGGTTTTAATCAACTAGCCAATAAAACCGCACATGTTCATATGATATCAAAGGCTTTCGTGCAAGATGGCAGGTGGTTTGTCTACATATTATTTTTGCTGGAAGAAAAGGTTATGAAGCTATGGCCAGATTATAGTTACCTATATGATGTAAAATGATACATTTTAGTCATTGCCATTTCCTTTTTACATACACATTTTACATACATGTTCAATGTGAGGAAAAAGTTCAAGAATGATTGACACTTGATTAGTGATTGAGGAGACAGCCATGGCTAGAATAATTGGAACAACTTTATCTCTATATATTTGGTAACATTGGAAGAAGGTCCCAAGTCTAATAATTCATTTAATGCCTGCAGAAATATGCCCAACCCCTCCAAATTCTATTTCCGACTTGTTTTCAGAGCAATTCCCCTATTCTTGTAAGTACAGAGCAAATTTGTATGCCATCTTGCACTGAAGCCTTTGATATCACATGATCACATCCTGCTATTTCATTGGCTTATTGATTAAACCAGCTAAGTCTGATTCTCACAACTGGCACACACAGAAAGATTTGTGCCAAGCGAGGCGACACATATCAATCACGTTGGATATTTGCCTTATAGTGTGACAGTTAGCCACATAAGATGTCAATCAAATAATTACCCATCGTGTGGGCATTTTCAAGGGGGTCAGGGGTCAAGGTCCAACATCTGGGGGAAGGCTGACCAACTTTTTCTGAATGACAATGCATTGCTCTGCCTAGTTTGGTTCATGACTATGTTATTACTCGAATGTACGAACCAATTACCCGCACTGACCCACACACACGTACGCACATGTACGCAAAGACCTCTCTCAAACGTAGTCTTGTAAAATCTCCCCCCGAAAATGGGGGAAACACACTGCGCATGCGTTACTTTTGAATCAGGCGCAGCCTATTAACATACACGTACATGTCCATGCATGCTTGCATACGTGGCCTGTGCGGGTAATCATACATATTCAACAGTGTTGTTATGGAGACGATGCTACATAACAAGGTGCGCACGCAACTCACGGCCGTTACACGACTCCCAAGAATATGTTTTAGACAGGTCTTTATGTACATTGTACATATGTACGTGCGTGCCGTGCAGGTCAGTGCGGGGAATCGGTTCGTATGTTGAGTAATAACATAGTAATGCAAAAGCACAGCCATGAGTTATTCTGTTATCTTGTGCAGCAACTATATCTGACATAAAACAAAAGAAGTTGTTCTCAGGCTAGCTGACATATAATTATACTGTACATGAATCCTATTATATTAATTTATAACATTTATGGGTTATGGGTTTTAATGGGTTATGTATTCATCTTGTTATTTCTCAGTAATGCATTTCATAGATTTTGGTGGCTAGCCAAACTAGCGAGACATACATGTAATTTCACCATTGTTCCACAGCCCCTCGGTTTTTCTTGCATAATCTTCTGATGCTTTTTAGCACCAGCATACTAAGTAGATCTTACGTAATCTTATTGTTTTGGGCTTACTGGATCATTAAATGAAATACAACTGCAGAACAATTGTCATCGTATCAACAAAACTGCTGGGCGTGCTGCCCCATGATACTAGATATGCAGTGCATTAGTGGAAGAAAGGAGTGAACAACATATGAACATTTACATGTTCAGAAAATACTGATCTTTTTAGTGCAAAGTTTTTTCAACAGGAAAATGCAAATTTTAATGTAGAAATTTTGGTGAGGTCGACTTGAAAGTGAAAATTGTGAAGTGGTAAATGGTATACCTGTCCTGCTATAATGAAGCACTATACAGTGCATTACTTTCATGGGTGTATGGTGAAAAAATGACTGCCTGCAAAAAGGCAAGCTTCAAACTGAAATTCCTTCCACTTGCTAAGCAACTTTATTTTCCATTTATCAGAACTTATTCAGCAGCAGATATTGCAAAATGTCATACATTGCTCCAACACATGCTCCAACACATTGGGGAAAAAACAACTATATTTCTAAACCAAATTAAGATTAAGTGCAATACATCTGATCTTACATTGGAGGTAATTAGTAATAAAACAAAAGTGTTGCATAACTTATTCCACAAAAACATTGCGTGGTTGTTCATAGAACGTGACATAGCTAAGCCACATCCTAAAATATGCATTTTGAAGAAGAAAAAGAAAACAGACACAGACAAGGATGTTTAAATCACACTATTTACAATGACCGTTGCACATTAAATGAGGACCACTTACATGTACAGTGTATAAGTGCTACCACAAAGTTTTACAATTTGTCCAAAGCCATCAAGAAACAAGCAAGGGATGTCTGCATTAATAGGCCTATAAGAATGAAATTATTGCAGACTGTTGCTCTTAAAAGGACAGCAAGAATCTACCGAAAATATTTGCTATCTAAAGCAATAAGACATGTTTACTTCAGCTTAACTTACTGTGCAACTGGCTGATAAAAAACAAGAGTCAAGTCAACTTACCTCTTCCAGTTTGGAGTGTCTACGTTCTTTCCAATGCTTCATGCACAATGACAAAGTGTCAAGATGGTAATTACATAAGCGGCAATAGAACTTAGCATGAGGAAATCTGGGGTTCTTCTACACAAGAGAAAAGAGAAAGATATGTTGGCACAAATGTTACACTGTACCACTTGGCACCTTTCCATGAATTGCTATTGCTATTATTACATGTACATGTACATATATGCATTAATGTTTGTGTTTGTTTGTTTGGTTCATTGCATTTTATACATGTACTATACCCAGCTTTTAAACAGATGGAGAAAGTGTTATTAAGACAATCACACTCCCTGTAAAAATAGCATTCACTGTATTCACTTTATAACACTATGGCCTACAAATGCAATGGGGCGTTCAGGAATGTTTTTGAAATATACAGTTAGTGACTTCTAACATCATATCTGTAACTTCTTAATTTGCCAGAAGTCAAAAGGTTTTCAAATAGATATCGCACAAGCAAATCTAGTGACGGGCGTGATTCATTTATAACCATGCATGTCCAATCTGAATGACCAAAAACATTGATGTAAATGGGTTTTACAAATTCTTTAGCTCAACATTAGCACACAAAAAAACACAAATCTTCGACTACAAAAATATGCCATTGCAAAAATGAGCTAAAATTAATTTCACACATAGAATTTGTTTTAAATTTAAGCAGTTAAAAGTCAGCCACATGATAAATAAGAAAATGGGGAATTATAAAGTCAGCTGGCCATTTCAATCATTCCTAAAAGATGGAAGTGAAAACCACTGAACAAGAGTTTGCTTGGAGGGAAATATTATATATATTGTAACATATCACTCAAAATATTATTGTAAAACTGTAATGGGCTACGACATAAACGATCACAGTAAATGTACCTTTTTTAACCTGAATATATAATGCTCCTCCACCACATCATCGTTGTGGGATGCAGGAACTTGCTCAGGACCTGAAGACTGCACAACATGGGAAACTGTGTGCTCAGCTTCATTCTCTTTGTGCTTGCACTTTTTGTCTAAAGTCTCGTCTGGTTTCATCTCAGTTTTGCAACGGTCATTCCCATTTTCCATTTGCAATTTACTGGGCACCAATTCCTGCAATGTATGTGAATGGTCTGCAGCAGTGTGTGCTTCCTTCTTTACTTCTTGTACTTCCTTTTCCTTATCTTTGACATTTGTTTCTGTCTTTTTATTTTGATCCACTTTCCTCAAGTATCGCTGTTGCTCCTTCATTCTAATCTTATCCTTTGCAATCTTGCTGCGATGTTTACGATGAGAATGGGGTTCCTGGTTAGGTGGATGATCCATCTCAAGTTGATCATTATTTGAATCAAATATGTAAAGCTGGAGTCAATGTGTACATGTAGCTTTGGTTTTCCAGTCTAAATGTAAATATACACAAGCAGGGATCAGCACTGTCCAGGCTGGGATTGCATGAAGTATGTGTACATGTTTCATCTTTTGATGTTGTTTTTCCCTGTCTAAGCACAGCAAGATTCCAGGTCTCATTCATCAATGGAAATCATGAACATCAGATTCAACATCGGGATTTTTCAATCTAATTGAAGAAAAAAAAACATCATTACTATACATTCTTTTAAAAACTTAAATTTCTGGCCTGAAAATTCTATGAAATAAACAATTAATTTCAATCCATAATTTGTGAGTGAATTTCTGTGATAAATCCATAGAGCTACATATATTAAAATTACTAGAGCGCTAACTCTGTTCTCTGTGAGTAGACGTTTTGAAGCCGTCCTGGGCGCAGTCATTTTTAATTTGGGTGCATATCTGTGGAACAAGAACACTTTGACTGGAATGCCTTTCGAAGAGTGTACTCTTTATGCCATGCGCAAGTATGCACGAACGGTACCGGTAGCGCGTCTTGATGACTCATGCAATCATTTCGTGACTGACGGGCAGCACGTGTGCGCGCACGGCCCTAAATGAAACGCGCATTTACCGGAGGTGCGTCGGATTTGGGGCATATTTGGCTTCGATAACGCACCTGTATAGAACACAACGCAGATATGCCAATGAATGACAAAAAACATACAAAATGGTACACTTTGTACACTAAGGCATCACTTTGTACGCGGAGCTAGTGCTCTAGTAATTTTAATATAGCTCTATGGATAATTCAGGCAACAGAATACTGTACGTATACTTTTATTATTTTCTTTTAGGGGGTGGGGGGTAAACATACAAAATTGTACACTTTGTACACTTAGGCATCACTTTGTACGCGGAGCTAATGCTCTAGTAATTTTAATATAGCTCTATGGATAATTCAAGCAACAGAATACTGTACGTATACTTTTATTATTTTCTTTTAGGGGGTGGGGGGTTGTAAAAAAACAAAACATCATTCAAATGTATACATGGCGCCAGTTATTTTGTTCACATTCATGGAAGGTTCACTTCATTATTTAATTATAAGTGTCCTAGCTGATATACATGTAATGGGAGACTTTGGAGAACCAGTCTTCAAGTCAACAGCGCACGCGCGCGCATGCTAACAATCACCGTACTTAAAGCGTGTACAAAAGTTTTCAGGAGACCGATAGTTTACTGCCCTCTATCCACAAAAGTCCCTCATTGAGTACTATTGCCCAACAGACGCTGGACAACAGACCCGGTTTTCACTCGATCTACCAATTAAAGGACAGATCCACCTTTTGCAAAATAGATGGATCTGATCCCCCGACACCGTGTTTACACAATGCAGGATCAGATCCTGCAGTCGTGATCAAGCTAAAGGGATCTAATCCATGCTGTATTTAAACTTGATCCTGATCGCGCATTGGAAGACGGAACCAGTGTTCAAAGGTTACCAGTATTCATTTTGCACGAAAACTATCGATCAAACTTTTTGGTGATCTTATATTTCTCAGACAGTCTTCACAAACCCCATTTCTCCAAGCTCTGTGGGATTGTGTTGAAAACTGCTGTGTTTCAAGTGGTGCCATCCACTTTGTCCAGTCACAACTCTCGTGTGCCCACAGCCGACCATGTATCGCCCCATTCGCCATCTAGGAACATTTAACTAGGAACATGACTGCCGTGCTCTAAAATGTTGATGTTTTCCACATAAATATTCCTCACGGAAAAAAAGCACTGGCCTACAACATCTAATAAAAATGGCTAATGCATGCTAGAGAGTATACCCTTATTAATGAAACATTTCACAATCTATTCTATACATGAACGGTTTTTAACCTTTGGAACAAAATAATCATGAAGACAGGAAAAGGGGAACAAAAGTTCCAAGTACAAGTTATCGCTTAATAGGCACGAATGCGTGTGACCCACATATTGGGTACAGGCGTAATGTTGTTTGTACTTTTCGCACTGGTGCCACACGACCGGCGCTATTTAGTACTCTCGTGCCACTACTACTACTAGACTTACTAGTACAATGAAGGCCTAGTGGTGGTCATAATATCAAAATTATTACTGTAGTCACGCTCGTACCAGGCCAAGATCATGACACCTATCGACAGTGACGGAGTACGTCGGGGTGGGGGGGTGGGGTCATGTGTTATGTATTTATAATAAAATGGAGAAAAGACAAAATGTGCACCCCTGAAAGGTAATATCATACTTTGGTTTTTGTCAAAGAAATACAGATTCATGGACAAAAATATCAAGGACGATACAGTAATAGTCATCTGTGAAAATTTCAGTCCCATACAATGCCCACTTTATCAGTTTATGAGAAAACAGTGAAAAACAGCCACACTATGTCTTAAGTCTTTTCTCTTTTATTTTTGATCTTTTAAAAGATCAAAAAGATTTTCGGTAGTTGTTTTTACTAATTTCTGGATAAATACACCATTTCAGATGGACAAATTTTAACGGTACGTTTCTACCAGCATCATCTTCATACCCTGAAAGCTATACGTAAATCTGTGAACATGTCTGTTTTGGTCTCTTACCAAAGTATGATACTACCTTTAAACAATCGTTAATTTTCTTGTGCCTTTATAAACCATTTGTTCACACCGGTGATTTGATTGTTATGGCCAGGCTTTATACACTAAAAGAAAAATCTCGACAAAACTCTTCTGCTGTTTTGTAAACAAACAAAATAATGGAGGCCATGCCCAAATTCATATAGCCATTTACAAGTCTTGTCCCTCGATAAGTTTTTCAAGCCCACATGATTGCAACTCAGTTTTTTTATTTTCAATCAACTCAGCAATCCGCCCCTGATCGAGACTGTCGACTCAGCTTTCGGCGATTACTGCTGTACCCTCAGAATATCAGTCGACGAACTACACGTTGGATTGATCGTAATTATAACTACATGTATATTGAATGCTGGTCCGTCAACTCGTACGCTGACCAACTCGTACGCCCCAACTCGTACAAGTCGGTCGGCGTACGAGTTTACCAAACAGCGTACGAGTTGATCAGCACACGGGTTGACCAGCTTCGGTAATAATTTTAGTACATAAAAGATAAGACAAACATGGCGACACTAGTGAACCCTGGGCGAGTCTGTTCTGAATCCTTTTTGGCAGTAACATAACACTTTAGTTAATATGCCTACTAGGCTACTACTACTAGCTACAGACTGGCTTTTGACAGTCCTCTATACGCTTATAATGCAGGGTTATGACTGCGTAGTAGGCCTATGCGCTGTAAGAAAAACCTGGGCTCGGGTACTCGGCAAAACCCGGCCCGAAGAGGGTCAAAAGTTTCGGATGCTTTTCAGAATCGGATGAAATGAAAAATCGGATGAAATTACGTAAACCTAACACACACTCTACGGCTGTTTTATGCCTACGGCTGTTTTGGGCCATTCGGAAATTGAGAATGCATTCGAATCGAAAAACATGTTAGGTTTTTGGAATTGCATCCAAATCGGAAACATGTTCGACTTTTGAAAAATCATTTGATTCGCAAAAACATCCGAAACTTGAATACTAATAGTAATAGGCTCCTATGTTCGGTCGTTAAATTTGATTAGGTTTTGGAAAATGCATCTGAGTCTTTAAAAACATGTTGGGGATCCTGAAGTTTAGTACACTCGGGTTAGCTAGTACCCAGCTTCTACTCACCTTAATTCCAGGTAAGTACAAAGTAGAAGCTGGGTACCAGTCTACCTGAGTGTATTACTATTAAACCTAGCCCGAGTGTACTAAACTTCAGGAACCCCGATATGTTCGATTTTTCAAAACATTAGGTTTAAAAACAGCTTCTGAAAAATTCATCCGATTCCATGTAATGTGTTCCATATTTTTGACCCGATTTCTGCTTCGTAATCGTAGTGTTGGCCCTAGCCTTCCTCGGCAACCATGGCAGTACAATAACTAACGGGAAACAGGTCATCTCGCCCCCTTGCCGACTCGCCACTTACCAACTTGCCCCTTACCGACTCGCCCCCTCCCCGACTCGCCCCCTAGCCGACTCGCCCCCTCCCCGACTCGCCCCCTGACCGACTTTTGTGTTTTTGTCCTTATGACGATGTTTTTGAGTTTTTGTGGCTCTTTGAGATAAAATAACAATTTTTTGTTTTATTATTCGATGTTCTTTCTAAGCATATGTTGTTATCGTTTTGTTTTAACATGTCTTGCTTTATAACTTTAAGTGTTATTGTTGACATTTTTTGTAGACTTTTTTATTTATATGATGATACGTTTTGTTCTATGGTTTGTTTTAAGTGTTGTTGTTGCTGTTGACTTGTTTTTCTTGTTTTTAAGTTGCGTTTTTGAAGTTTGGACGTTTTTAGTTCTGCGAATGAAATATTAAATTGCTTGAACTGCAATCGAACCATGCAGGAGTTTGTGTGTGGACTTTGTGCATTTTTCGTTCTTAATCATAAAATGTTTGACATTCAACAAGCAGTAGGCCCTACAAAAGGGTCAGAAGCATTTCGTTATTATCGTCCGGTCATGAGTTTCCGATGGACATGTGTTTTCGATGACCAAATTTGATTCCCGTTTACCGCAAGACCGTGCGTGATATTTTGTGATCAGTATGCCTGAAGTGATGACTACACTCAGGGCTATCTCCGACATTCAGGATGTTGAGAATAAAGTTTCCAGTCGTGAGTGATACTCAAAAGTTAAAAAACTATGTGATTTTGGGTGTATATTACTAATGCATTTTGAGGCTTTTGTTCAAACGTTTATAAAAGACACAATCTGTGGTCAAATATTCCAAACTAAACTGTCGTCTGCTCGAGCAACTTTCATTCTTCCGATGTCGATAGGCAGGTCATGTGATCCTGCTGCGATCTGGGTTTTTATGGCATGCCAATGTAACAAAAGTGTCAAAGTCTTTCTCAAATCGAAGTGCCATAATTTTATTTTTCTCTTTATAATTTGAAACTTTGCTAAGCTGATGAACTTAAGCTATCCACGTTTAGGCCTCTCAGAATGATGCCAGATATTATAAAAATGTTGTGATAATAATTTTACCTACCATGATCTGTACCAAATTCTCATTTTGTTGATTCAACTATTTATTTATAATTTATCATTCATGATCTTGCAATCAAACCGTTTCAGAACCTTTTATAAATAACTCCATCGACCCAGTTTGATCAAATCGAGTCAGGACAATATTTCATCAATTTTTAAGTGACTTGGCGCGCCATAGCTACTCCGATGTCAACAAACTTTGCCGCACAACCAAGTTATCAAAAACTGGCGACGCTTTGTTTACATAGCGGAATCAGTGTCGCTGTAAATGACGGACAATATTTCCAAAGAAAATACTTGATCTTAGAGGATTTTTACAGATTATAATCTGGAAATGTCCAGTTCAAAGTTAGTGAAGTGATTTTCTGAAATTTTATTTTGTTTCTGTTTTATAGACGTTTTCCCGTTATCCCATCGGAAACCGATGACTGCAGGATAGGCCTAATTATGATGCATAATTAACTTCACATTTTGCATCTCATTTTTGAATAAATTAGGGGGCGAGTTGGTCAGGGGGCGAGTTGGCTAGGGGGCGAGTCGGCCAGGGGGCGAGTTGGTAAGGGGCAAGTCGGTCAGGGGGCGAGTCAGCGAGGGGGCGAGTCGGTAAGGGGCGAGTCGGAAAGGGGCGAGTCGGCTAGGGGGCGAGTTGACTTGTAATCTCACTAACGTTAGGCAGTACAATTACAAACCGTCAACATGAGCAATACTCATTTCAAGGACAAGATTCCTTCAACTCTCCAGCTCAACAAGGCTGAGTCGTTGACGGTAATGAACAACTTATAATTATCAACCAAAGATTTTCTGCGGACAATAACGTATAATTTATTTTTTATAACGTAAAAAAAAGTAAAACTTGCCTAGAGTTTCAGTCTTATTTGAAGAAATGCACAAACCTGAACGTCCGCGATGTTGTTATGCAGTACATTGGGAGCCATCATTGCACGGCTGTTTTATGACCACATACCAAGTGCACTGTAATGCATGTAATATGCCACCACACTTCATTGTATGCAACGAAATTGGACGCAACACAGGGCTAGACTTGTTCCAGTCCGCAATCGTGTCATTTTTTTGTTCTTTTTTCCCCAACCGTCCTGGCGTCGACCAATTTCTTCCTCCATGGTCAAAGGAAACAGATTCTCCCTTTTTTAAATTGACATCAGTGGTCCGGGACATCGCGGTCTTAGCAAGATCGACAGGACCATGAGGATATTGTATTTTAGAAGACGAAGCTGACAAATGTAATTATTGTAATACCATAATTATATTATCGTAATACTGTGACCATTGATCTCCATAATAATAATGTATAATGGAGATCAATGACTGTGACCTACACTGTATTACGTTATATCTATGGTATTACATGTGTCAGCTCCGTGATGCTTGTTATAAAAAATTAAAAATAATACGATATTCGTGAAAAAACCACAAGGGAAACTGACAAAGTTTTAAGTCATTGAAAAGTGAACAAAGAAAAATTGACTGGAGCGGGATTTGAACCGGCGACCTCCTGAATACCGTACAGGCGCTCTACCAACTGAGCCATCCAGCCCGTAGAGCGCCTGTACGGTATTCAGGAGGTCGCCGGTTCGAATCCCGCTCCAGTCATTTTTTCTTTGTTCACTTTTCAAAAAATAATACGAGTTTATGATTATGTTTGATTCATTGCTCAATAAGATAATAATCTCAGACTTGAAATCAAGTCTAACACAAAGCACGCGCCCTCATCGTACAATACAAGGCCACAGACAATGCGGTGCGCGTGCATGAGCTGCGCAAACGTTGCGTTGCTGTTTCATGTATTTAGCGCGACCCCATGCATAGCGCATGCATGCTGCATCCATCTACGTCTCAATTCAGTGTGTGCATGTGGGTGATCGTTGAGCGTGTTATCAATGGCTGTGGTCCTTCACAAGTCATACCTTTTAAAGTTCTTTGCCTAAGTTTTAAACTGATATTTAGTATAGTGACAAGCCTGTACGTGTTACACTCTTCCGATCAAAATGACTGGTTTGACGAGGATTGCTCAGGCAACGAACATTTCGCCGGTTGCAACCGTCCAACAGCTTCAAACATTATTCGGATATCTCGGCAAGCTCGAAGACCTCCGATTGTTTCCCAAAGAGTAAGTAGAATATCGTACAGAACGCCAATGAGGAGAGAATTCCACTGACGACCATGGGCATATTATTTGATCTTCAATCTCAGTTGTGTAAACCTTTGGTAGTTTATGTGAAAAGAGAGCTTTACTAGGGATTTTAAGTACAATGATTGATCCTACAACTACGGTACAAGTACAAGTAGGCCTAGGCCTAGGCCTACACTTCGAATGCAGCGGCAGCCATTTTTTTCAAAACGCCCTCTGCCGGTCACATAGGCCTAGGTTTGGTTTTGTGCACAAGTAGCCCTAGTCGTCAATAAGCCTTATCGCAAATACCGCCTGGTTGATTTTGGACAATAGTCGAATGGCACTGTGGGAAGGGAAAAGGTACAAAATCTGCCCCTTTTTCCTTCCCATGGTGCCTTTCCACCATTGTTCAAAATCAACCAGGCGGTATTTGCGATAAGCCTTATGGAATCCTTGCTGGTCATGGTGCTGGTAAGTTGCGATGACCGTAACCCTAGGTCTGACATGGGGACTGTGACCTAAGGGTTACGACACTTTGTTAATAAAAACCGATCGAAACACTTTTTGGCCAACTCCTGAAATACGTTTCCCCTTAATTTTCCACTTTCCAAAATCCAAACACAAAATCTGACTAGGCCTACATGGATCTGATTGGTACTTATCAATAAGTCGTATAAAACCACTTTGAATATCGAAAGATCATTTAATTCAGAAAAAATGACCCAAAACTTACCGAAGATGTCTAGATTCCCTCCGTTTGCCGTCAGTCGGCCATTTTGAATAGTGCACAGTGTGCCATCTCGACCAAATTACGTCATGCGAAATGCCGTTTTGGCTGTTCCACCTTTCAAACTCAAACTCGCAGCCCTATGGAGGGCTCGTATCACGTGCGCTGTACAGTGCTATACACGGCATATCGCATACAGTGTGTGAGCATGGAGGGGCTAGCTCCATGGTGTGAACGTGTCCAACGGCCGCCGCGTGCCGCACATGCTTCGGTGTATTGGGTTAAATTAATCACAGCTTATTGAATTGACCAGACCCTTTTCAAAACACCCAATACGTGTGCCGAAACTGACGAATTAAGTTTATTTTCTGCCGCTCTTCTGATATGACAGGTGAAGAAAAACGTATATGGTGTGATTTTTTTTCCGACATCCAACACCGGCCGACATCGAACACAGTCGAAAATACGGTTCATGGAGAAAGAAATGGAGTGTATATACACGATATGTATGCGTTATATCGTTGCGAGATCGAAATAAAAATATTCTGATCGACCGTCCTTCCAAAGTACTGTAAATCGCAGGCTGATCAGCTTATAAATCTTCACTCAGTTATTTTGTTCAATTATTGGCCAAGTAGAAACACTCTTTTCATAATTATACTTAATCTAAAAAAATTATCGTGAAATCCTTCCGAAACCGACCGACGATCGCATTATAAAATTAAAGACGTAAAAACATTGCCAACACCGCAGAGAAAAACAGCCAGGTATCCGCGTGCGTAATAGCCACAGTTTCAAAGCAAACGTAGTTAACATACATAGTGTACGTGCACCAGCGAAAGTCTCAATCAGTACATTACACGTGCCGTGGGCTTGAAATGAAGTGTATGCTGCGCTCGGTCGGAAGGCCTACCTTTTTGGATCGCGGCCGGGTTCGTTCCACCGCTACGGACAGTGGCTCACGGCCGGCCGGCTCGGTACAGAGTTTCGCCGTGGGCTTAAAATGTATGTTGCCCTCGGCCGGTACCTTTTTGGATCGCGGCCGGGTTCGTTACCGTATACGGACGGTGGCCCACAGCCGGCCGGCTCGGTACAGATTTGTAGTGAGAAATGGTGGTTTTCCGATGGAATATTCCGGTGATATTTTTTAGGAATATATCCTCACTTTCTACCGGGTATGATCATTTTTGGTGTAATTGATGTAATTAATTTATGTTTGATCATGGATCGATTGGGTCGGCGCCGAGTTTGTGACTTGCTAACATTTTGTCTGTTTGTGGGACCATTCATAAAGAAAATCATTTGAAAATCTTAGCAATTTCTTTCAATTCATGATGAAAGATTTGAATTATCAGCAGCAGCTTGACATGGGCAAACAATGCGGTCTTTAAAAAAACCTCCTCCATACTGTAGGGCAATTCCACCGGTAACAGACTGACACTTAAGAAGGGGTTTTGAAAGTCTATTATGTATTAAAAAGTATTAATGGTCGATAAACTCCCAAACAATTGTACACTGGCTTCCATGTTAGTGTCTCTATGTAATGGAAAATATTTGTCCAATTTGTACTTTCCGTGTGTGAGATCTGGGGTCAAGTTGCCATGGTAACAGACTGACATTTTCGCAACCTGCCTTTTTAACCAATGATGTATAATGTGAAAACGCTCTGAAGTGAGTAGATAGAATTGAATCTTAAGGTAATCAAATTATGTAGGCTTGGTCTAACTGTCTATCAGTAGTGGCAAATTTCACTCTGCGTTGCCAGGTAAAATGGTGCAACTCCATATATGGTCGGTAACAGACTGACATTAGCGGTAACAGACTGACACGCTCTGAATTTATGTGTTAAATGCTATTGAGACAGACAGGTTATTCAAAAATTGTAATAAAATTTCATCAAAAAGAATAAACTAGACCACAAAACTAGCCACTGGCAACACAAACATGGGAGAACTTACATTGTACTGAGAATCTAGTAACTTCCTAGAGATTTACGACATACCTTGTTCATGTATGCATATACACTGTACATGTACACTGTACAGTGTAACTACCGCATTTTGGTCATGTACAATGTTCATGTGTGTACACGTATTATTGTAAACCCCCATCTGCTGGACTGAAAAAAAGACACATTTGGGTGCTTTAAAAGTGTAATTATCCACACATACACTGTACATGTACAATTTTGTACATGTACTACATGTATTTACAAACTCACAAAACTCTATAATTGTTGGTTGTTAATTCGATCATTAAATGGCGAGGACATACTATTTGGGGGCGGGGCCAAATAGGACACACCCTCAAATGAGGAGGAGACCACTGAAATTTTGAATCCCATCAATAACTGATTGTTTGTAACCCTGTAGAACCCAAAACTGAGAAAAAAAGGATAAATTAGCCAAAGAAATCCCACTGGAGTACATACCATACTGCAATAATAGTGAAATGCAATGTGACCTTTGACCTTTGCCTTTTGACCCCTCCTTAAGCAGGGAAAGCGCCACTTTAAAAATTCTCCAGAGGTATATTTGGTTTCAGGATAGTGTAAGGAACATTCTGACACTTGTTTCGTGCTTGCACTCGAATGTATCATTAAAGTGTATTTTTGGTTGACTTTAAGGGGCCGCCCCCTCCCATTGCACCACTCGCGCAACTTAAGAAATCACTTTTTGATGTCCAAGTCAGCCCTACATTGTTCATATCCAACACTTCAAACCTTTTGAACAAGTAAAAAGTGTTACAAGTAAACATAATGTGAATGAAGTGAGCAACATCCTCCATTGCTGTTTCAAAATCCCACAATGCATGATAGCTATAGCAATTATACAGTGTCAGTCTGTTACCGTCAGTCTGTTACCGATGGGGTCAGTCTGTTACCATGGTATTTCTATATATTAATCAAAAGATAATTGATTTTTTTTTCTTCAAACATGTTGACATATAAGTACTAACAAAGAATCTATAGTATCTTTTTTTTGCTTTCCTAGATAAAGAATACAAAAAACTTTTTCAACTTTTCGGTAACAGACTGACAGGTATTTATAGTATATAATTTTCAAAATTGTGGATTTTGGGCAAAAAAGCAAAAATATTTAAATTTACAAAATTTGTTAGTGAGAGGGATACTTTGTCCTTAAAACTTATCAAATTCAACCAAATCTGTGGAAAGAGTCTAAACTTATTGATTTTTTTGTATTTAGGTGATAAATAAGGCATTTTGCCTTTTTTAACCAAAAGTTGCGTTTTTCCACCCATTTTTGGGTCAAAACTGTACGATGACCCATAGAAAATTATATTTCCATGAAGTACAACTCATAAGCTACACAACCATACCAAAATCAAGAAAATACAATGAAATATCAAATTTGACCCTCAGGTTGACATTTCTGTGGAATTGCCCTGTATACAATATGCGTGTACACGGTATGTCACAGCGCACGTGTTATTCTGGGAAACACCCTCCATAGGGCTACGAGGTTGAGTTTGAAAGGTGGAACAGCCAAAACAGGCATTTCGCATGACGTAATTTGGTTGAGATGGCATACTGCGCACTATTCAAAATGGCCGAATGACGGCAAACAGAGGGAATCTAGACACCTTCGGTAAGTTTTGGGTCATTTTTTCTGAATTAAATGATCTTTCGATATTCAAAGTGGTTTTATATGACTCATTGATAAGTACCAATCAGATCCATGTAGGCCTAGTCAGATTTTGTGTTTGGATTTTGGAAAGTGGAAAACTAAGTGGAAACGTACTTCAGGAGTTGACCAAAATGTCATTCCCAAACATTTTGAATACGTTTTCTTGTAACCCTAAGGTCCCAGTCCCCATGTCAGACCTAGGGTTACGATCATCGCAACTAGCATATCGCATGATACAGTGTGTGAGTGTGTCCATACTCCATAGCAACGGCCGCCGCGCCACACACAGCATGCTCGGTGTATTGGGTTAACAAAATTACAGGTTATAGAATTGGCAGCCAGCCGTGCAGCCGTGATTAGCACGGCCAAATGAAAACAATCACGGCCTATATTTAGCGTCACGGCTTACACTTTTAAGCGCAAGCCGTGAAGCTCTATAGGCTCTCAATTTTGTTAAAATAAAGTGTAGAACAACCATTTCTATGCCCGGCCGCGTATTTTTTTAGTCAATGTTTAAAAAACATACGCGGCCGAAAAAACCATACGCTGCCCGGCCGCGATATACATGTTCCATACCGACCAAAAATCCTACCGCGTACGGCAGAGAACCGACCGAGCCTGCACAGTTCACACACACAGTACGGTGTGCATGTAGTCTTCCTGCCATGCCCACACGTGGTTGAGACTGGTGCACGTTGTTTTGATATCGTAACTTTTACGTGTGGCCGTGTGGGTCGGATACCAGTCGTAAAATATTCGAGATTATGACCATGCTGACTGCACGATGCATCGTGTGTTTACGTCTTCTCGATGCATTCGTCGCCCTAGGAATTTTTCTCACGGACGTTCTTTTTTAGATCAAGCACATGTACGTGAAAAGCGTTTTTCTTCTTGGACAAAATAACCGGCTGAAATTCATTTAAGATTTAGCTGATCACGAAAATGCGATTTACGGTACGGTCAGAATATTTGTAATTGTACGGGGATCTCGCAACGAAATAACAATCGTGACATATGGTGAATGTTTCATGTCGATGTTCATTGTCGGAAAAAAAAAACATCGCGCTAAGTTTTGCTTGGTCTGTCATGTCGGTAAAAATAGCGCAAAATACATTTTGGCACCCTTAAAAATAGCGGAAATCAGCTTAAAGTCGGGGTGTTTTGCCGCGTACGGCCGGGCGACACAGCTTACACAACGGCCGACATTATCTCCACCGCATGGTGCACAGTGCCTATACAGCGAACATGCGGTCTTGGTATACGTTCTCACGAAATAGACTGATATGCCTTCACTGGTTCGCGCACGGCTCCCTGCCTACATAATGTATGCACTGTAGGGAGGCTGTAACCAGCGTTCCGTTTGTTACACACGTGGTGCATTTGAGATCAGCGGTGTTTGGTGGACTTTATCGAATGTTTTTGAAAAAATGGTCGCAGTGGAATTCTTTTCGACATTGATTTTTAGTCATTTTTACCTTAAATTCGCTAGGAATGGAAATCTTCCACGATCCACACACGGTGCATGGCTGCTCATTTTGCTTTCGCCAAAAACTTGCCACCGAGAGAATACTTAGGATGGTGATTGGTGAATTAAATCACGCTGAGTTAACGCACCTCCATGGTTAACGTAAGCAATTTGTTAGCTACTGTTTTCGTACATGTTTTCTCGAAAAGTTGTGGGTGAATTACAAAAATGCACAAAGAATGCACAAGCATAACGGATGTATGAGGATCAGAAAACAAAAAGTTTATGATCTAGGAGTAGAGGTACAATGTAGGCATGGTAGGTGCCGCAATGTTTCACCAAAAATTCACCTATCAATGATATTGATACTTGTTGTTTTCAAAACCCATAGCGTTACGGCACCCCGAAAAGTGACAGCTAGTGCTAGGCTCACCGTGATGGAGTCTTATCGTTCTCGCATAGCCTACATTTTTCAAACATGTTTGGCCAACCAGACTTGAAGGTTACGAGGCATGTCAATTCATTATTTGGTGTTTAAAATTCAATTTGTGATCAAGACTAAGTAGGCCCTCAATTTAACACAACTTAAAGGTAAATAATAATATTCCATATGTGGACTTGTTTTTGTTTTCATTTATTTGTGTATCATTCTTATAAAAATTGTTTTTTTTAAACAAGAATATAAGATTAGTGTTAAAAACAAATCCAAAACAAAAGCAAACATTACATGATGTAGGTATATAAACTGAGTTCTTAAGAAGTGGGCCCCGGACACCACGCGAAAAGGGCTTCTCGCGTCGGGTCCATACCCAGCAAAATTTCATTTACCTCCTCACGGCTACCAGCAACCCAGGGGAAACACTGACATGTACACACCCTGTTTTTTTTCATACACACCCTGTTCCACTAATCCTGCCTAAAAGCCTGCCTATACGTGTGCCGAAACTGCCGAATTAAGTTTATTTTTCGCCGCTCATGACAGGTGAAGAAAAACGTATACGGCATGATTTTTTTTCCGACATCCAACACCGACATCGAACACTAGGGCTGTCCATTTACGAATAATTTAGTATTTGCAAATTGAGACAAAAATTGATCGAATATTCAATGTAAAACAAAAGAAAATAAAAATATGAAAGTACGTTGCGTAAAGGCTGCTGGTAGCTATCGGGGCGCCACACCAGGCGTACTAGACAATTACAGATCATGAACAGATCCTATCAAAACACCCTGCCCATTTAGGGAATCTAGACACCTTCGGTAAGTTTTGGGTCATTTTTTCTGAATATAATGATCTTTCGATATTCAAAGTGGTTTTATATGACTCATTGATAAGTACCAATCAGATCCATGTAGTAAGATTTTGTGTTTGGATTTTGGTAAGTGGAAAACTAAGTGGAAATGTATTTCAGGAGTTGGCCAAAAAGTGTTTCGATCGGTTTTTATTAACAAAGTGTCGTAACCCTAAGGTCCCAGTCCCCATGTCAGACCTAGGGTTACGATCATCGCAACTAGGTGCTGGTGTCATATGCCAAAAGGTGTCTGTTGCCAAATACTAATAATAATAGGGTTGTCTGAGGTTTAACCGTTAACGTACATGTCGGTATAGTCGCCATGTCCCTAATGTCGCCACCCGGTAACAACAAATGGATTTTGTTTTGATTGGAGATAGTATTAGGGTAGACTTGGGGCTTATTATTTCTTAGTCCGCGCGGTGATTGTCTCTTTTTTTTCCGCAACTCTCGCGAAACCGCGCGAGACTCATGGCTACGGCGAGAGTGATCGGAACATATTCCCTTATATGTGAATCTGAAAATCAACTTTTTGATGACATCATCATGACGTCACAACTTTTTGGTATTTTGTGGCATGTGCCAATAGCCTAACAAACATTTTGCCGAAAGAATTTCGAAAATACGATTTGTCGTTCATGAGATATAAAGAAAAGGTCAAAAAATTGAATAATTCGTAGAAAATCACACGATGACGTCATCAACATGTGACTTGAATTTTTGTCTATAGAACGTCCTGTTATACTTACGTACATGTACCAAGTTTGAATTGTATCGGACTTGCCTTTCTGGAAATAAAGAGACCTGAAATTTGGACTTTTAGGATGACGTCATCGTGCACCTGATGACGTCACAATGACGTACATACACTGTATGCAGGGCACTATCGGGGTTGTGGTCTAACTATGTGCCAAGTATGAAGTTGATCGGAATGGGAGACTTTGGTGAATCGGTCTTCAAGTCAACAGCGCACGCACGAGTACGCACGCGCAAAACAACGCGCGCATGCTCACAATTGCGTGCGCATGTGCTGTTGACTTGAAGACCGATTCTCCAAAGTTTCTCATTGATATTGGGTGCTTTCGTTTAGCTCGTCCGGGTCAGCCCTTTCTGGGAATGGTCGTGCTAAACTGCACCAAACAATTGAGAGAATGGGGACGAGGTTGATCCAGTGTCGACCCGGGGAAGCTAAACGAATGCACCCATTAGAGTAGAAGTGACTTGTAGAAAAACCCTGTGTTATATCTATGGAAAAAAAAGTGGAAAAAGAAAATAAAACAATAAAAAACTAGACCTGTGTTTGTAGTTAACAAACACTGAGCTGTTTCGGTATGTTTTAGAAAATGTACAAAACAAACATGTACACAATTGGCCCAGGACAGAGAAATAGTTTACCAGCGATGTTTTAATTGTTCTAAACAACTACCTGGAGCGTTGTCACTCATCCATCAATACACTTACAGATTGTACATGTACTTACACACAGCCATGAGAAACATGGAAATGGCCGAGTCTACTATAGGCCAGTGCGCATAGTATGTATGGTTGTGCTTATGGGCGGTGGAAACAGCAAAATGACTGATTTTCTAGCTTGTCGTGCTGTGTTTACATGTACGTGTACACAATTGGCCCACTACTATGGATAGCCATATCAGCGGTCCAAGAAGTTCCAAAGCTTGTGTTTTGTGTTATGTTTGACTCTAAATGACAACATTAATTATTCAAAAAAATCAATAAAAAATCTGTTGATGACGTCATCGTTACGTCACTTCACATTAGCAGGCCTCAAATTTCACCGCGGCCATGGCCGCCGGTGCCCTTATATTTGGCCGCCGTGCCCAAGTTTGTCCACGGCCAAAATATGGCCAAAAATTTGCTGTGTGCCCTTTTCTTCTCGGCCGCGGTGCCCCCTGAAATTGTGTCTTTTATTTCCCGTAAATTACCAATCTTACATCCACGCAAAAAATAAAGCAGTTTTCCTACCGAGAAAAACCCAGCCACGATCCATGTACCGAGCCCGGCCTGCCGCAACTGCACCATACAGCGTGCCCATTACATACCGTACCACCATCATCTACACACACTTGTTCACGTTGCATTGCATGCATGCACAGTAGACTTCCGGACTATTTCGCTGGTGCACGTTTACTTTGAATTTGAGGCTATTACGTGCGCAGATACCAGGCGTGGAAAAGTCAGTATGCATGCGGCCTGTGCTATGTTTACGTTCTCCATGCGATCGTCATTTTCGGAAGGCGATTCACGATAATCGAGCATGTGAAAAGAGTTTTTCTACTTGGCCAAATGGACAAAATAACCAACTGGAATTCAAGCAACATTTAGCTGATCAGGAAAATGCAATTTACGGTACTTTGGAAGGCAGGGTTGTTGATTTTTTTGATTTTTTTAAAAAAATCAAAAAAATCGGATTTTTTTTATTTAAATCAGATTTTTTTGATTTAAATCAGATTTTTTTGATTTTTTTAAATTAAAAATCATGGTTATACTTGACAGGTTGTAAACTATTATTAGACCGCATTTAGACCAATGATAGTGGTCAAGCACACTTTTAAACATTGTTTATTGTTAAATTTGACAGAATAATCAACTAAAGAAAGGATTTTTTTTCTATAATTCGCTTTATAGCAGAATAATGATGAGCAGTTTATGGAAGCCCATATGCATACACTTCACTCAGAATTTTCTGCGCCAGTCAGATCAAAATACGAGGGGTTAGGCCTACTCCATGACATAAATGGATTACGCAAAGTAGGGAATTCCCAAACTGCTCTCGGGTTTTGAATCAAAATGATTACTTTGATCATGTAAAAGCTCCTTTATTTTCAGTTTATGAATAATTTATTCATTTGTCAAGCTATTTGATGAAAAAGAACTGCACTTTGCACTTACCAAGAGAGCAACTTATTCATTTTTAAATTCTTGCTTATCATTGGGAAAATCTACTTACCGGCAAGTACATGTTATGCTTTCGTCTTATGCAACTGAAATTACCGGTATTAATAACAAAAACAGAAGTTTAGCTTTTTGTAAAAGTATCTTTAAAAGAGTTTATAAATTGAACATTATTTATTTTCATTTTATTTTGGGAAATGTTTGTTATAAAATTTAAGGAGTTGCATTTTGCACATGAAAATAAAACATAAAAGATTCCTGTTAAATCAGACTTCAAGAGGGTGTGTAACATGCTTTTTAAGTGCCTCTGAAACACTTTTTATACAAATGAAAATGATTGGATTGAAAAAACAATGTAAAAAAGGAGAGGAAATAGAGAAAAACAATTTTTGTATAAAAGTTGATTTAAATCAGTGATTTTTATAAAAAAATCAAGTGATTTAAATCGCGATTTAAATCGGCGATTTAAATCAACGTGTAGGGCATCAAAATGTAGCTTAAGATGTGCTCTAAACACTCATACTACTCATATCACCCCAAACCGATTAAAATTAGAGAAGTCGGGCGTCAAAATAAACGGAAGTTACTTTTTGTGCACCCTTTATATATATATATATAATTAAAAAATAAGAAAAACAAGCTAAACAGCGAAACAGCTAATAAACATGAATGGAGGAAGTTGGCTTTGCGGTGGCGACCCATATAAAGGTTTTACATGTAGGTTCATTGTAGCACTTGTGTAGCGTTTTCCCAAGTTGTGGAATTGTTTTGAAGGCGGTTTCTTTTTTATGAGACCCATAAAAACTTTAAGGTAAGCGGCTCTAGGTGCATGGGTATTTCGAATTACGGAGATATTTTTGTACATAAAAGCCTATTCTTTCGGTGGGAATGAGTTCTATCTTCGAGATAAGAGAAGTTTCAACGTAAGCGGTTTTGAGTTAACAAACTTTGACTGTATCTGAAAATTCATGAAGACATTGTTGTGTTGGACATCTTTTCAGAGATTCGGTGTTGCCTGTGACATCACGAGTTTGCTTTGCTGTGTATGAGGATCCGGCAAGTGTAGGTGTAGCTCAGCATCTGACAAACACAGTATTCATTGATAGAGCACTTGTGGTTGTTCCCGTGCCTGATGGTAAGTACTTGTGACATTAAAATAGGATTGTCATATAATAAGGAAAGGTTTGCGGAGACACCATGTATAAACTCTTTTATAGATGTGTGGTTCTGAAAAGAACCGGTGAGAAGTTGGATCTCGACGTTCTGGCCTGGCTGTCCTCAGGAGAGTGTGTGCCGTGAAGCGAGAAGTCAGTGTGTTTAAGGATGTTATCAAACTAAGTGACATCTGGAGCCCACTCCTAAAGACCACTTCACCAGGGAAGTAGGGTCCTCTATACCCGAAACCCCCCTCCCCTCCTGATAACCACTCCGGTCTCCAGGTCCTCACCTCCATCTTGGCTAGGATCACCTATACCCTAACCAGCTTCCTGCCATCTACAGCTGAGTAATTAGAGTTTCTGTTGCAAGGGCCCGGCCGGACTACCACTTTTTTCGCATTGCAAACTTGTTTCACAGGTTTTTTTTCATAAGTGTAATCACTTAGGCCAAAAGAAAAAATAGTTCTGCTTCCGATTACATGGCATTTCTAAATAGGGTCGGAAATGTTTTTGCTTTTTTGCCAATTTTGTTTGTGCACAAACATAAGGAGGCATCTGCGAAGTAAGGCTTGGGTGGTTTTGAGTAAAATTAAACCGAAAAACCGTCCCCAAAACGATCCAAAAATTATATAAATAATAAATAACAAAACTATTTTTAAAAATCCACAATTAACATTGTAAAACATTTGCTGATCTAGTGATCGTGAATTATATGTATGTAGGGCCTAATGTAGGGCAATAATGAATTGTAACACCTCATTGTCCTCATAACTTTGAACTTCGGGAGAAAATGGCCCTACTTGGTAGCAAACAAATCGATGACGTTTAGCCTCAATGTCTTTCCTTCCTCCATGATCCGACATGACACGACATGTCTGTAAAATCTTGTTACGTTCCTGTCCAGTCAATTAAATCCACAATCATAATAGTCCAGCCATTTGCATCAGCACAGGCAAAATGAGCATTCACAGTGGGTTCGGTTATGGAGGATTTCTTTATACCCAACGAAAACAAAATTCGATGGCGAAAAGTTCCCGGAAACACTCGTTTCGACTTCGAGTTGACCAGACATTGCTCTTAATTCATGTACCATGCATCCATGCAACAGAAGGCTGGTTACTGTATTACATGAAACTAAACCTCGGTGGAGATTCAAGAGTAGTCGAGGAGTTGCATCCAGTTGCATCCAGTCGTTATCACGGAACATCGACGCGACTTTCGCAAAAAGCTTGGAACACTGCAGGGACTTGGTCCGGCTGAGCAAGGAGAAAGTTTGGATTAAGAAATTAGGCGAAAAAAAATATCCTATGTTTCCGGTAACCCGACTGACCCAATGTTTTGGCATTGTCATTGAGTCGGCAGATTTTTAGCTGTTTCGCATGCAGCGGAACAGTTTTTTTTTTTTTTTTTTTTTTTTTTTTTTTTTTTTTTTTCCACTTTTTTCCCATAGACTTAACACAGGGATTTTCTACAAGTCACTTCTACCATTATGCCAATTCCGATCAACTTCATACTTGGCACATAGTTAGACCACCACCCCGAATAGTGTCCCACGTATGTACGTCATCGTGACGTCATCACGTGCACAATTACGTCATCATAAACGTGCAAATTTTAGGGCTCTTTATCTCCGGAACGGCAAGTCAGATGGAACTCAAACTTGGTATGCAAGCATATAGGGACGTGTTATATACACAAATTTTGGTCACGTGTCGATGACGTCATCGTGTGATTTTATATGAATTATTCAATTTTTGGACCTTTTCTTTATATCTCATGAACGAAAAATCGTATTTTCGAAATTCTTTCGGTAAAATGTTTGTTAGGTTATAAGCATATGCCGCAATTTACCAAAAAGGTATGACGTCATGATGACGTCATCAAAAAGCCGATTTTCAGATTCATATATAAGGGAATATCCGATGGTGATGAAACTTGGTGGGTAGGTAGGGAATGGTACTAGTATCCTAAATGTGAAGTGACGTCACGATGACGTCATCGGCTGATTTTTTATTGATTTTTGAATATTTAATTTTGCCATTTTTTCCCAGACACGCATATAAGCGAACGTCCGATCGTAATGAAACTTGCTGGGTTGGTAGAAAATGGTATTAGTATCCCTACTGTGAAGTGACGTCACGATTACGTTACCGCCTGATTTTTTATTAATTTTTTTGAATAATTAATTTTGCCATTTAGAGTCAAACATAACACAAAACATGTGCTTTGGAACTTTTTGGACTGCTGATATGGCTATCCGTAGTAGTGGGCCAATTGTGTACACGTGAACGGAGCACGGTGAGCTAGAAAATCAGTCATTTTGCTGTTTTCACAACTCATATGCACAACCATACATACTACGCGGGTTGGCATATAGTAGACTCGGCCATTTCTGTGTTTCTCATGGTGTTTATGATTCTGTATGTAACGTGTATTGATGGACGACTGACGACGTTCCTGATACATACATGTAGTTGTTAAAAACAATAAAGACACCGCTGATAAACTATTTCTCTGTCCTGGGCCAATTGTGTACGTTTGTTTTTTACATTTTATAAAACATACGCGAAACAGCTCAGTGTTTGTTGCTACAAACACAGGTCTAGTTTATTTTTGGCGAGCTGCTGCGAAGCAGTGCGAGTCTATGTAATACCGATTTCCGTCCGTCTGTCCGGCCGTCCATCCGGCCGTCCGCGTGAAATGTTAAAGTTTTTAAGTATTTGCTTGAACCCCAATTTTAAAAAAAATTTTGTATGGGTGCGTTATCCAAAATAACGTTGTTATTATTGTAAATGGAAAATGTTGAATTTTTTTCTATTGTTTCAAAATTTTGAAGTTTTTTCTATTGTTTCAAAATGTTGATTTTTTTTTTTTTTTTTTTTTTTTTTTTTAAATTGGGTGTGTTGTCCAAAATAATGTTATTATTAAAAATGAAAAATGTTAAAGTTTTTTTATTGTTTCAAAATGTTGATTTTTTGGGGGGATGTGTTTGTGTGTGATGGATGGGTGTTTGCTATCATGTTTGTAAATCTGCACGTAAGGCTGCAGCGAGCCATGACAGCTTCGCTGTTCTAGTTTTTTTTGCCACAGAGTTGCCTGAACAATACAAAAAAAGTAATATATTTAAAAGTGACAGCCTTTTTACGATGTCAAAAGCAGATTTCTTTCCGAAAATCTGTACCGAACACGGCGTACTGTCAAGTTTGTGACGCGGTATAACTCGAATCGACTATAATAAACGATGCGGTCGCCCCGGCCCCCTGCATGCACGCAAACACGTGCATCCCTGCACTACATGTAGTATAGGGACAGCCATCAACTTTTGTCACATACGATCTGCACACTTGTACACAAATCTGGTTACGCGTCTCCCGCTCGAATCGATCCATTTAAGACCGTTTCTTCCCTAGAGCACCATACTCAAATCCGTCAAGTCTGCACTCGTGGCTAGCTGGATCTTCAAAGTTTTGGGAAACTTCAACGAAATTTGAGCGGCATACAAGTTCACTTACACTTTGTTACACTTTGATGGCAACTCATTTGCATCTTAATATGCTTTATTAATTGATCATTATGAAGCAATGTATAATGTTGGTTAATAATACAATTGCTCACCATATCAGATGACCTCAGTGTCTCAAACACGAGGAACATAAACACAGTGATACTGGATGACTGAAATCTGGAAGGTAAAACTTCCACTTTGTTTTTAATACTCATTGATGGCAACTCATCCACATAATTAATTGATCATTATGAATTGTAATGTTGCTTAATAACATTGCTCAACATAACAGGTGACCTCCCTCAGAGTCGCAACTCTTGCATCACAGTTTAAAATGCAAATTAATGTCATAAATGCAGTGTAAAAAAAAAAAAATGTCACTTGAATAATTTGTTTCTTTAATTTTTTGTTTTTCATGGATTTTGTCATTTGCATATCATGAATAAATAATTTCGAAAGTCATTCATTTTTTCTTGCCTGAATTTCTTTAAGTGTACTTAATAGCCGGATCAAGTTTTTCGACCAAGCTTACTTCAGTTGATGTGGTTGCTAAAGAGTTTATTTGCTATGTGCTAAATATTTCTTTCAAAATAAAATTAAACTTAGCTTAAAACTTTAAACGCTGTTTTCTCCACTTCAGTGTTTCTGTCCCAACTTTCTTTAATATGTCATAACTTTTATATTAATCGTCCGATTGCCATGGCATATAAATGAAAGCTTATTCTTCACAGATTACAATCATAACAAAATCTCAATATTGAATTTTTACCCCAAGTGTACGGTTTTGCTGGAGCTGGTCACAATTGTCAAAAGAAAAGAATGATCTTTGTGATATCGGAATAGATGTCAAAGGCAAATTATAATGAGCACTGATGAAGATACGGCTTGAACAAAAAGAAAACAAATGGAGATTTCCAAGTTTTAGTCCTAACACAATGTCAGGCCTTCCTTCCTGCATGGGCCAACCACGTAAGAAAGCTTTGTTTGCCAGGTAGGACACTGCCTTAGTTTTAGGGCGGAAAAGTTTGTCACGTACGTTCATAATTCTTCTCTTGAGTAAAATGTACGGTAACTAAAGCTGCAACTCATAATAATTGTGAAAGACCAACTCGATAAACTTTCGTCTCCCAATCCTAGCCGACTGCAGTGCACAGCGTGTAGATTTAAATGCATGCATGTACATTTTGATGCACGCAGGCCCATGCATAGTAGTACTACTACAAGTACGTCCAAAGGCAAAGCTGACACTTTCAAGTTATGGTTTGATTTTGAAATGTTTGTGTTACCAATGGTCTGACTATGACCACAGCCTAGCACAGATCACAGCCATGAACATGTTTATAACATTCCTCATAATCATGCAGAGTTACATAAGGCACAAGTTCTAACATAGATGCAACTTTCAGATTTTAATCTGAATTTGTTTCTTTTTTCTTTTTCACTCTAATTCCAATTGTTGTCCCCTTCAAATGTTTTGAATTTACTACATGTATTGTTCAAGTCTCCTTTGATGATAATCACTGCCTTGGGTTGTGCCGTATGTCTACAGGCGCGCCGCTGTATTCATACTCGCAGTCATTTTCAGATTTGTTTGGCATATAGCAGGTCACTAGAGCAACTTTGTTATTAGTACAAGCATCATCTCTGGGGGCTTTCTCTTTGAGAACTGGGATGAGCACAAGTTCTCTCAATGGCACTCTGCACCCTGCGAGAGCTATGGCCTCTTGCAACTATGAACTATTAAGTGTTTCTTCAGTTCCTGTGTGTGTTTGGAGAAATCAGAATCATTAACAGATTCGTCTGAGTCTGAGGGCCTGACTACAGTCGACTCCCGTTATTACAAGGTCCATCGGACTTTCATCATTTTGTCGTTATAACCGAAACCTCGTTACATCCGGAGCGCAGTTTCCCACATTTGTTGCACCCAAGTTACGTGCTACTCATGAAAACACAAACAAAATGCATGATTTTATGTCGGTATATGTCATTAATGTACATGTATATGATGATGAATAAATGAAATAAATAATACTGCTTCAAGAGTATAATAATTGACGACCTGAATCAGAAGTAGACGGCATCAACTGATGTGAAGAATCGCTGTGAGGAATCACGGACGTATACGTAAGTATGCCACTCGCACACATGCCGAGCGACTTCGCTTCCACTTTTAATTTGTTATAATAAGTCAAGAGAGGGCGCTAATATTATATTTTTAAAAAGGGAATATTATTCTAATTTACGCTTCTGATTATTATTTTTGGCGTCACATGATTTCTGTGGGATAGTCCAATTATTTATTAAACGATTTTTACCACCATGGCACTGCGATAAAACAGACCAGTTTCATCGGCGTAAAAGATGTCTCTTGCTCGGTGCAATCCCCCAGCCATGCAGCAGCTGACCCGTACGATATCTGCTGAACATTGTATCGATCACCCTTTTTCTTTATCTAATGATATCCCCCAGTTTTTGCCCAGATTGACACACAAATTAACAAAAGACAGGGTGAGATTTTTATAACCACAAGACAACAATTGGGAGCAATTTACACCCCCACCGCTGCTGATGTTCCAGCGGCAATGATTTTTAAGTCCCTTACAAAGTAACGCTGATTACTCCTGGCGCCCCCATTGTCCGTTTACAATGTAGGGCCTACTCAGCGGCATGGTGCCGCAGTCATGAACCTAGTCAGGCTATAAGGAAACCGCAACGGGGAATAATTGACTTGACACGCATGGCTCTGCGTACGCTAAATCACGCCATCCCATTGAATAGATTTAAGATCGGCACACTGCCGCTGGTGAAGCTATGTTGCCAAAATTGGAACTTGGAAGATCGCCGACAAAAGGTTTGAATAGATGTTGTTGTAAATGGGTTGAGAACAATATTTTTGCTAGCATTGGGTCAGCCAAAGTCGTCGTTATGCCCGGAGTCTCGTAATGCCCGTTCTCGTAATAACCAAATATTTCTCCATAGTAATGTGCACAAATTGATCGGGACTGGGGAAATATGCTCGCTAAATCCGGGTTGTCGTTATTGCCAAGCTCATAATAACGGGAGTCGACTGTATATGCTATACCAGTCTATCTTACCTACCCCCACCCTCCCATTGTCCATCATTCATGTATGCTTCTTTCACCAGCATGTTCCTGTCCTCTGTCATTTAGCCTTTGAGAAAGATCCTGCTAGGATCGAAACACGTCATGCCCTCCTAACTTTAAGCATTTGATATATTTCAGATCATTTTGTCTGATGAGCAGTTTGCAGCAGTTTGCAGCAGTTTATTTCTTATTTTGAGGTAGTTGGATGCAAGGACTGGAGACTAATTTAAAGAAATTTTTCCACCAGTTGGATCGTCTATGAAAACTTACACTAAAAATATATCGCGGCCACTCTGCGCATGGTATGCCAAAAAAAATAAATAAATAAACTATTTTTACATCATTATATTAACATGATTAATGTCGGAAGTTTCAGCTTTGCCCACAGTTATAATTGTACAGAATTAATTTTACCTATTTTTGTTTAAAATATATTATGTATGATTGAATGGAAGGACTTATTATTTTAATAGCACTTGGCTACCAATGGGTGGTAGTCCGGTGGGCTGCCGGTTATTTTATAAATTTGTCGAGCTCTGGGCCAGGAACGTCGAGATCCAACTTCTCACTGGTTCTTTTCAGATCCACAAATCTTTCAAAGAGTCTATACATGGTGTCTCCGCAAACCTTCCTTATTACGTGACTTCCACCATGCAAAGCTTCAAATCCTACTTAGGATTGTCTTACTGTAGTTACTTTCTTATTCCATGATTCGGTGTATGTCACATGTGGACTGTGAGACATGACTTCTTTTTGGATGGTGTGTTATGTAATTTTGGGCCATTTTAACTAAAATTAAAAACTAATCATTAAATAACCACAAGGAAAATTTTAATTCATTGAAAAGTGAATACAAAAATTGACTCTGACTGGATCATGATTCCAGAATACCGCACTGGCGCTCTTACCAACTGAGCTGCCCAGCCCTATGTTGGTCGTGTCATATTCAATTGTCTTTGTTCGTTTGGCAGTCAGAAGCCATGAAACCACGCACATACTGCTTTATCCCAAGGATCATTTTATCTATATGCGCAGCAATGCTGCAACCTGAGAAACAGTACATGTGGGATCACTCTATTTATTTATTTTTGTAATGCCCAGTAGCTGCGCAATATTATAAATGACCATTATTATTATTAAAGCCTGCTTCAGCCTTCCATCACTGATGAATCGTATGAATTTATACTGATAGGTAAAATACCTGATGAACATCAAGCCTTACAGTTGACATCACAGGGTAATGGCTCAGCAGGATTGATGCCAACTCCAGGTAGTGGCCTACTTCCAACACCACCACAACCACTTATGGCTCAGGTAAATGTACAATGTCAAATGAAGAATTTTAGATTGGGGTTTGCAATGCAAACACAAGGAATCATGTTGATAATGCGGCTGAGGTGGAAGTGTGACAGATGAATCTTAACGATGCAATAGACACTACTGACTGACCATTGTGGATATTGTTGACTAGGCATAGCTATGAGTTGACCTGAAGGCTTGTTTCAAACGTTGTGCTTATACTGTGTCAAATACATATCAACTCTAATCTTTGTATTCTGCTTGGCATAAACAAAAAACAAGTGTTTGTTTTCCTGAACTGCCCATTTTGGATGCGTATTAGTTCGGTCACACGTTTGTAAAATTTTAGTTTCAACGTTTGAAGCCACTGTCATGCTTACACCTTGCTTAAGTCGCGCTTAATTCAATTTCATTTGATACAGCATTTAGCATAATGTCTGAAATGGGCCTTAGTCATCTGTCCAAGGGAGACAATATGCATGTTCCATACATGAACATTACATTCAGGTTTGTCATGCTCTGAAGTTGATTGTGTTAAGTATGCAAGAAGATCCAGAAAAAAAACCAATAATTGCATTTTTCAAATTGGACTGAGATGACTGGGGACCAAGTTGAGGTGGAACCACATTGACTTGAGACGGAGATGACTCGGACTGGGTTGGCTTTTGACAGAGTTGTCCTGAAAGCCTTTCACTAGACAAAAGTAGCAATTACACAATGGTTCTAAGATACCTAAAAGCAACTCTTGCTGTGTGCGTTTGAATGTTAGCCTCTGGACAGCAGGGTGACAAATATCCTCAATTGCTTGCATGTGCATTTATCACCCGTAACGATATATTCACAAATTGGACACATCAATTTGTTGCTGAATTTTGTTCACCAGATTTAAATTTGACTTCAGATTGTTTTGTTTAGATTTTAACTCTTTTTTAGCTTTTATGTACATCTGCTCTGTACAAAAGTATAGCAACTTCTAAATTGCAGCTTTTTTGTTGGTGTTTTTATTTCGTGGCCACTCACATCCCTGGCCAATTTTAAGTAATATTTTTGTAAAAAGAAAACCAATGATAATACAAAAATTGAGCTAGGGTACAGAATCTTGATGAATAAATAATGTTGCCATACATGTTACAGGTACCTGACATGAGTTCATTGGCTGCCTTGGCTGCTCCTGTGACACCAGCCATCCTGGGAATGGATCCTACCTTTGCTGCCCTTGGCTTGCCTCAACCACCACCTCTCAATAATGTTGATCCTACAAAGATTGAAGAAATTCGCAGAACTGTTTATGTTGGCAATCTAGATTCTGGTGTAAGTAAAACTTTGTGTAGTTACCCTTGTTGGTTTATTTTTGTTGAAACATTTGGGGTACTATTCTAGGGGCTTGGGATTCCAGCAAAAACTACATGTATCACTGTGGCCAAAATGGCTGTCAGTTTTCAATCTTATAAAGATTGGACCAGCAGTCTAAGGTTGGGTGGTAAAAAAAAAAAATAAAAACCGACAAAACCGTGAGACCCTGACTCGGTTAAACCGTAAAACCGTAGGCTAGTAAAACATAACAAAAATAATAAGCCACTTTTAATGGGGGCCTAACGCAAATTCACGGATGCAAGAATGTTACAACTTGTCTCCAAAGATCACCATTCAAATTACAAAACGATCAAATGGAAATATGAACGAACAAACGAAATAATGAATACACTTGATAATATTAACCCTAATTACCGGTATAATTTCAGCAAAAACGCTCGCTACATTTGATGAACGCTCGCGATCATTTTGACTTCAAGTTCACCAGACTGCATGGTCAGCCATTTTGTACACACATCGATCGCTGTTCGTAGTGCGCCCTCACACGACTGATTTACACCATCACAATTACCCAATAGATGTACGAACGTAAAAAAAAACACATCTATTCTAAAGTATTGCAAGGACCAAGACAAGTCTATTAATTCCGACCGCAACAAACCATGCATCGTGCACAGCACACAGTACACCGCGTGAGCTCTGTTGCCTGTATGGGCTGTGTATTTTTTTCGCTACTGTACGGCAGTGTTTCGGCGCTTTACGATTGAAAAGGTGGCCTTTTCTTTCGCTTTTATCTGTATATATCTCGGTGCCTTTTGCAGTAATTACAAAGTTCTACGATTTCCAGCGTGATGTATAATAAAATATGTTGCAGACAGTTTTGCGGTTTTCGTAAAATGCCGACCAAAAAAAAACGACTGAAAAATAAAACCGAGAAAAAACAGTAAACTGCCCAAGCCTACAGCAGTCTAATACAAGGCAAAATCCAGACATTTGATATGTCTACCACTGCCAAATGTTTTAAATTTTCTCTCACCTTCTTCTGAACACCATCTCTGTGTATTGAACAGTTTGGATACACCAGACTGCATCAAATTTCTGCCCAAAACATCAAAAGATGATTCACAGAGCTATTTATCCCACTGTTATTTAACTTCCTTCTTGTAGATCAGAGGGTTTTTTGAGGGGCTTGCTGGCTTTTTAGTTTTTAGTAGATTAGGATGTTTTTTGGGAATCATCATGTTTTTTCAAGGTTATATTTCATGGGGTTATTTTGGGGGATTGGTATTATTTCAGGATTGTAACATAAAGGCAGGATATTTTTAAGGGATTTTGCTGGCTGGTCAAATTATTTTAGTAAATTGGTAACCGGTACTTTTTCAATGGGTCAAGTAGAAAATGAACCTGATGGTTGGCCAATTTATTGACTTACCCCCCCCCCCCCATCAAACAACCAACAAGTCATGAATTCATAAATAAATCTTCAACAGTGTATTAACTTAATCAATGTATCAATGTATTAATATCCCTGAAATCCACAAAGTATCTGAAACAGATGTTTCTACGGTTATTTTTCTATGCCTTATTGCATAGTGTGTAGTATTGAACATTTTAGAAAGTTTTTATAGTTTGGTTTTTTGCTCGATCAAGTTTTCTGTTCATTTACGTGCATTGTCATGCATGTGGCTCCTTAGCGTAAACTTCAAAATATGTGTTTATCAGATGATAGGGAAAGGTTTTCTTTTTTTATTTTCAATGTTTCCAGACTGTTACTGCTGAACAGCTTTTGAGTTTCTTCCAACATGTTGGGGAAGTGAAATACGTACGGATGGCGGGAGATGAAACACAACCTACACGATTTGCATTTGTTGAATTTACTGATACTGGTTCAGTAGCCAAGGCTCTGGCTTACAATGGTGTCATGTTTGCTGGAAGACCTCTCAAGTAAGAACATCTTGTTTCATTGTGTTTTGTTTTGGTTTTAAATGCCTCTGTGCTGTTCAGTGTTCATTGTGGGTTTACATAACATTTATTGTTGGGGTAAATATTTACTAGTTCACCCACTTGCCCACATCATTGCATTGGTAATCTGACTCTGTCTGGTGTTTTCCTTTCATTAGATTAGGCCTTGGTAGAATTTTTTGCCAACAATGTATCATTTGTATATCCATATTCTATTATTCTGTCACTAAAAAAATGGAACTTTTACAGGTGGGGCTGTTGGAGACAAAAGGGAGGGAAAACAAAACAATGGTTATATCGTGTGTTTCATTTGTTAGCCGGGGTTGCTAGAAAAACCATGTAAAAGGCATCTCTCAGTAAAAGAACACTCAAATCAAAAATAGTTGCAAAAATATTATGCCTTGTGAATGGGGCCCTTGCATCTCATGTTGTAATTGATGAGCACATAAATTTACTTATTTTCCATTTGCTGACGTTGTTGCAAAATGAAAAGTAGTCTGACCCTTACAGTGTCTTTATCTGCCAGCCAAATAATGAATTGTGGGAAATATCTCTGCATCCCGGCCATGTTCGTTATAGCGGCTTTTAACTGTATTTACTGCCCCATTGTTTGCCATTTTTTGTTATATTTTTTTTTTAGTAACTGAGGAACTAAAGGCTTGTTCACATGAATTAAATGTTATTTGATTAGCTTGTTTTCAAGGAAATTTGAAAATGAACTTGTTCTGATTGACAGGATCAACCACTCCAATAACGCGATTGTGAAACCACCTGCTAAGACTGCAGAGGTCACCCAGAGAGAATTAGCTGAAACAATGAAGCAAGTACGAGATGCACAAGCACTTATCCAAAAAGCCATTGAACCAGGTAAAGTCATTCAAACATTGCTTGCTTGTTTTGCTTACTAATTTGATCATTCCTGTAAAAGAAAGCCACTAAAAACCAGTCCATGGTCAGCTTTAAACAAGGCTTGAAATACCAATTAGAAATTTGGTACACCTATAGGTTCAGTACTTCACTGTACAGGATTTGTAATTGGAATAGATTTTCTGTTGTATTTACAGAAGATTTAGAGAAAGAGGCAGAGAAAGATGAAAAAAAGAAGCGCAGCAAGTCTCGCTCTCGCAGCCGACATCATTCTCGGTCACGATCTCGATCTCGCCGAAGACGTTCACGTTCACCAAGACGTTCCTCAAGAAGATCCCGTTCTCGTGGTCGTCGTTCTCGTTCTCGCACTCCTCCAAGAAGACGTTCACGTACACCACCAAGACGAAGATCCCCCAGGAGATCACCTAGAAGGTCCCCACCACGTCGTAGATCAAGATCTCGCACCCCACCTCGGCGTAGAAAGAGCAGAGATAGATCACGTAGTAGAGATAGGAGGTCACGATCAAGGTAGTTTTTCAGATATCAATACATTTATAGCAAATTAATCTTTATAGGAATTGCTTTTATATGAATCCTGAATATAACGCTGTGTTTACACTTGATCCTGTGAGGGTCATCAGACCCGCAAAGACAATCAGCACGGTGTCAAAGGATCCGGTTCCAATCTCGCGTGCGGTATGATATCAACATTTGAGTAAATATCGTGCAATTTTCATTGATTTACATTCATGTAATTACTTGTAATTAAAGTATTTCAATAATTACGTTGTTTTTCCCTTAAAAGCACATAACTTCTTCGTTTGGTCGTTGCGAAAAGTGCAAAAAGTAGCTCATGAGCTACTCTATATTTCAATATATTTTTTTGTATGTACCATCTGTCAACACTGCTTTTATTCAGGTACTTTTCTTCTTCACTGAACATGCACCATCACCAACCGCTAGTGCTATCATTTAAAAGGCAATTAAATCGTATATCGTAAATTACCCTATTTTGCACAGCACTAATTCAAGACCACAACCTCTTAGGCTTAGGCCAAGTCAGAGTCCTGAGGCCAAGGCCAAGTCAAGTAACTCAGGAGCTTTAGGCCAGTGTCAGAGGCCGAGGCCGGTTGTTTAAAAAGAAAACTTTTTCTGCTGAATCTCTGGCGCTGCGTTTTCCTCTGACATGTCTGAGGTGTTGTGTACCCTATGTATGTCCATTCAACGCATTGAGAGCGCCGTTTACGCTTGACCACAGAAAGGAGACAATTTCAGAATGATTATAACTTTCTTTCTGTAAGTGTAATTAATGCAAAATTGAAAATGCCCCCCCCCCCAATCCAATTTGGGGAAGCACTTTTAAAGTTTTAAACACATTTTTCTCGGCCTCGAGCCGAATCATCAGTGAAAATTCCTCGAAGCCAAGGCCCAGGCCGAGTCAAGGACCCACGAGGCCGAGGCAGCAAATTTCCAGCCTCAAGGCCGACGTCACACAACATCGACTGATACAGATGATGATTTCCGAATGTGTGATGGTAAATTATTTCATAATGTACGGTAAGCGCTGCGCATACAAAATGGACGATCAATCACCTGGAGTTCCTTTTGTTTTATGTGGAGGTACTTGTATCATATTGTTTTGTCATGATTCCCAGAGACTCGCTTCTGTATGTGGAGATGCAAAACTTCCAAGTTCTAGAATCAAGACTACTTTCCAAGACATTTCAGAAGCACTTCTACATGTAGTTTGGAAAATATCAAACGACATTCATTCAAAAACACTGGACTGGACACTGCATTTTTGTTTTGTGGGTGGGGTCCTCAATGGGCCCGAATGTGGTTTTAGATCTTGTGATTGTCAAAACTGAACAATTTTGTTTTTTATTTGTTTTGTTCCAATAGAGATCGTCGTCATCGTTCTAGAACTCCACCAAGGAGTTATCGTGCATCAAGATCTTCACGTAGTAGAAGCAGGTAAGTCACTTTATGCTGATACATTCTGCATAGTATTCAATAATCACAAGTCCATTACTTATTAATATATCTATGCAAATGTATATGTTAATGTGCCAAATAGTGCCATGCAGAAAAAAATCATAAAACTTAGCCATTGGCCTGTAGAAGAATATCTTAATATTAAAGTCATTTGACAAAATGAACATTAAAAGACATATAGTATTCATTTTTTTTACTAATTATTTTGACATGATTGAAATACAAGTATTTAAAAAGAAAACAGATAAGAGTTTTCCAATGTGTTATTGGAGTATTTAAAGGTACAATACATGATTGGTAAAGGTCACAGGACTGCACTCATACTTTGTCTGATCAAACATGTACATGAAATAATAAACCTGTGAAAATTTGAGCTCAATTGGACATCTGAGTCACAAGAAAATAGCGAAAACCCGACTTGATTTTTCTTATAAAACATGAGGAATAGTTTACTTTATGTTTGTTCCAAAAAATTGTTCGGACGAACGATCTTTGGAAAAAACACTAAATCTTGATTTGCTTGAAAAACCAAGCATCTGATGAACCAAGATTTCCCATGGTGACTGTTTGCACTGTTTACGAACTGTTGAGTCCATTTTCTGTCTCAAACTCAATAATTTTTTTGGAGGCCTTGCAAATCCTATATGCTCCCTTTAAGAATGTCTATGGGAAGTTTCAAATGTTTACGAACTAGAGTATGTTTGTTTTTTAAATAAAAATCAACCAATTCTTGATGGTTTGATCAAATTTGTGCAATTCCTTTCCCAGAGGGCGCTATTGATACAATAATATGTGAACAGGCCTCAAATTTAACGGCGGCCACGACGGCCACTGGCTGCCGTTGCCCACTGCACTGGCCGTAGTGCCCTCAAAATCAGCTATTTCTTACGGCCATGCACTACTGACCGAGGTGCCCTTTTTTAATAAGTCCATATGCCCTGGGCCGAAAGTGCAGAAAATTCTCACTGAGTCCGTGCGAAAACAGACAAAACATCAACAAACGATCGCTCGCATAGCGATTACCTACAGTGTAGTGTTGAACACAGCGTGAATTGAGAGCGTGGTGCCCTGTGTTAGTGTTATTACAAACTGCATTGGGGAGTTAGGGTACGCGTCGTGAGTTGAGCGAATAGCACGATGCCCTTCACTGGTTACGTGCAGTAAATCCCTATTGAAAATGTACACGGGCATGCGGTACCAGGAGTATTAAGATGGCTACTTTTTTCGACGAGCGTGCATGTGTAGCAGGAATCTACTTTCATGCGTCACAATCACGGCAATAGTTGAACGAAATGTCATGAATTTGGGACCCCGTATTTGTTTTAATTACATTTAAGTAGACTCAGAAGTTAAAACAGAATTTAGAACATGATTATTGAAACAGGGAAATGGAAAAACCGTGAAACTGTAAGTTTACAACTCGACAGTGTGAAAAAAACATGGTAGTCCGGCCGGGCCCTTGCACAGCGGTGACGGCCAGCCACAGGAAACTCGGGTTGCCCGGCCGGTGGCCTGGAGTGGTTGTCCCGGCCGTCCGGACTCTGGGCCCGGGATTAGTCGAGGTCTGAAAAAGTCTATATTTACTCTGTGGGCATGTATGGTATTTTTACGGACGGACAAAAAGTGCATTCACTTCAATAAAAAAAAATAAAAAAGTTTTTAATCTCGCAAAAACTTGGAAATTCTTACAAAATTTCGCAAACTTTTTGAAATTTGGAATAGGCCTACTGAAATATAAACAAATTCCAATACTACATACACCCAAACAAACCATGAAAGAAAATGCCAGTTAACTCTTATAATTATAATTATGACAAAATTGCATTTGTTTGACTATGGTTTGACATGGCTCCATTGCCCTATGCCTTTTGTCTTTTGGCCGTGGTGCCCTTTACTACTGGCCTTTTTCAAAAATCTAGAAGGCCAAAGTGGCCGTGCCCTAAAAATTCCCAAATTCGAGGCCTGCGTGAACGCAGTAAACCCTTGTAAACTGATGACATACTGGAGAGTCACCGTCGGGCAACAGGTTCCTGTTGTAGTAGTAGACCTACGTTACGTATATTGTTATCATCATGTATTCCTGAATGAATAGCTTTGATAAGGCATGCTTGATAGCCATCGGCGAGTCTCCTAAGCATCATCACCAAGGCAAATTAGGTAATGACGTCAGCAACATAATACAAAACTGTCTTTAGCTCCAGCTCAAAATCATCGGTAAATTTGTGGTTCTTTTTCCTGGAGAAGAAATCCTTCAATTGTTTGTTCTTATTATGTAAGTGTAGGAAAACTATTCAAATAGTCATTCATGAGGAAGAACTGCTATTTCTCTATCTGTTTTATTATTACCTGTCAGGAGTCCAGCTGCAGCGCCACGTTCAAGACGCCGAACCAAGTCACCATCTCGATCCCGTTCTAAATCAGTGTCAAAATCACCATCCAGATCAAGGTCAGGATCTCCAAAACGCAGCAAGTAAGACCAGAATTTAATTCTTCCATCAAAACCAAGATTAATGTTGCAATTTGCACTAGTTACTCATTAGCCATAGCACATGTACACTTTGTGCTTTGTTTTTAATATTGCCTATTAAAACACCTCACCTCTGTTTACCTACATTTGCATATCAGCGCGCATGCGCACAAAACCTCGCTAAAAAGGTCACTCTCTGCACCACTGCATGTCCCCATACAAGAGCCTGAGGAAGTAGGGAGGCTTAAAAGTAGACATTTGCTTTTCTGCTCTCCATGTAGCAGAAAAGCAGATCAAACACATTTGTAAAATGCGCTTTTCTATTTTGTACTTTTCTGTTTACAGAAAAGCAGATGAAATGTATTGGGAAATGCAGTTTTCTGCTTTTCAGTTTCCTGAAAAGCAAATGTTACTTTTTACCCATAACTGGCAGTTCAAAAGTGGACATCTGCATTTTCACTTTACCAGAAAAGCAGATCTAACGCTTGTGGTACAGTGGTTCAAAATTGGTCATCTGCTTTTCTGCCAACAAAGTCCTGGTGGATCGGAGGTGCTGGCAGGAATATACCTCTATGTGAAGGCAAAAAAGTGGATTTGTCAAGAACTTTCAATCTGCTTTTCTGGTACTAGGGGCCTAAGCACATGAAACTGCAAATGTTCACTTTTGAACTGTGCTTTTCTGATAGCCATCTGTAGGCACTAGTCTGCCTCCCGGATCTTCCTTGGGAGGGGATGATTAAGAGTTCTGTAAGAATTCTGAGGTTTACCTCTTCCTATCAGGGTCTATCTCGCCGACCAAAGGATACAGCCTTCTCCTGTTCATCGTCATCCTTCAGGGATGCCTCTGGGCTAGCAAGGGCTTCTAACCCTTCAATGTTCACATTACAACTCCCACCAGTTTGTAGAAGTTTGCCTATATATACAAAAGACTGCAGTGTTCTACAGACCGTCCCTGGGATGAAGCTCACCTCAAGCTTGTCCATTCCTCTATTGATGTCAACTTGGCCATGGTGAATCTCCATCAATTCATCCTTGACATACTGCTGGAATTCAATGTCAATGGCTAGGGCTGGTCAGGGCTTTGTTCTGGTGACTGTATACGGTCGTTTTTATGGACGGGTTGTGGTGTCATCGAAGGTGGTGATCAGGCAGGACATTTTTGTCAATTTCTTCGGTTTTGACGGCATTTTAGTGCTTGATTTTGCAGCAGTTGATCGAAGAAAGGATGATCTCCAGAAGTGTGTAAGGATTACCTCATAAAACGAGCCCATAAGCTGGATTTACTGAGAATTTTGTGAAGCTCAGCATGAAACGTGTTCACATGAGGACGTTTCCTCTTCAGTCTCACGCAATACAGGTGTCCTTTTCCAAACTTCGTCTCCTTCTTACTCCCGAATGCCTTGTCTTACTTTATGACTCACTTCTCCTACCTTAATTTAACTTTTGTAACATTGTCTGGTCCCACATGTATGTAACATGTTTGCCTAATAATAACAAGCTGCATGCATCACCCCAACAGGACCTATTCATATCTGCACTTCTTCACACTATCGAGACCACTCTGCACCCCTATTTGAAAGGCTGCACATGCTCGCTATTCACAATTTGAATAAATTTCACACTGGAATCTTTATGTACAAATTTACACACATCCTTTTGCCCGACATGTTCTCCTTTCTTCTCTGCAGTCCTAGACACTCATAATTATTCCACTCGATCTTGTCACAATATATACATCCCATTCACCCGCACCCTATCTGTGGAATTCCATTGACTATGAAATTAGAACATAGCCGTCCATGAGCCGCTTCAAGACTCTAAACAAAAGATTGACAAGTTTGATTGACCTGAAGGACGCTTAGCGCGGTATCTGCATGTTCCTATCCACACACATCTCCAACAGGTCCTTCCATCCATCTGTACCATCCTACCAGTTCTGCTGGCTACCTCACAGCCTGCTCGGGTCTTTTCAACAATCACCAAGCCTACAGCATCATTCCTACACCAAAGTACTCGGTACCTTATTCATGAAGCTCTCTTAATGGTTAAGAGCACCTTATGCCCTCGTAACGCACTCAAAGTTACGTGGTATTCACAATAAGCCCTTTAATATAGGTAAATCCTTAAAGGTACAATACATGATTGGTAAAGGTCACAGGACTGCACTCATACTTTGATCAAACATGTACATGAAATAATAAACCTGTGAACATTTGAGCTCAATCGGACATCTGAGTCACGAGAAAATAGCGAAAATCCGACTCGATTTTTCTTATAAAACATGAAGAATAGTTTACTTTATGTTACTAAATCTTGATTTGCTTGAAAAACCCAGCATCTGATGAACCAAGATTTCCCATGGTGACTGTTTGCACTGTTTACAAACTGTTGAGTCCATTATCTGTCTCAAACTCAATATATTTTTTTTGGAGGCCTTGCAAATCCTATATGCTCCCTTTAAGACGCTCGTAAAATTACGTGCGCTCTGAGGGATTCTTTGCGCCCTTGTAGCCTTACGTGCGTTGTTTGTAAGCATCATTTGACATGCAAGTGATCATGGCTGTCGCATTGATTTTGCTGGAGAGGGAAAAAAGTATGATCTTCGGAGGTAGCTTGTGTTTTGGGATCGCCTACATCCCTTATACACTAAAGATAGTAAAGCGCTGCAAGACCTACTCAAGCTGAAAAAAGTGAAATATATCGTTTGGCTTATAGCAACAGAGTTATTTCTGATGTTATTAACGTCAAATTCAATTCTTGTAAGACAAACCTGAACAAAATTATTAATATCATTATTAAAGCCTATTACCATTATTTATTAGCTAGAATCATTCACCAAATGAAAACAGTAAATTTGGCTTATTAAAATGCCGCATGTGCGTACTTCCTCTGATTGTGCGTGATTTTGAAAGAATAGGCTCTAGGATCTTTGGCTAACACTGACTTAATTCAAAGGCAAACAAGTTGATTAATATCCACTGGACAGAAATTGGCTCTTCTCATACGCTTTGCCAGTGTGGCCAATAACTAGTGTACAAACTGTACATAAGTAGTAATTGTCCAAAGATACATATAATCACTTTCAAAGTATTAAAATGAAATTGAGCGCGACCCAAGCTTCGTGGGTGTAAAGAGGTCATTAAGAAAGAGCATGATAAGAGTGCTCAACGAGAGCATTGTGAATAACCCTAAGCGTACTCTGAGAGAATGCTTTGCGTATACTTACGCGGCACTTTGGGAGCTCGTAGCGGTGATATTAAGAGGGCTACATGAATAAGGTGCCAGGACAACTGGCTCATTTCAGTTCCAACTCCTACAGGAAGCTATCCAGGCCTTCCTGATAACATACCAATCTTGGAGCAGTTCTTGGCAGTGTGGCAATTTTAGCTCCAAGCTTTTGCCCATGCATGTGACCCATCTTCAAAGGAATCCCCCACTCTCCTTACACAGTTCACCTGCTATCCAAAGCCATGGATAGATATCAGAGGCAACCCCCCCCCCCCCCACATGTATTAAGTCCCCAGAGCAATAGTCGAGGTTCAAAATCCAAAGCCATGGATTGATATTGAAAGCAACCCACAACCCACAAGCAACCCCCCCCCCCCCCCCCCCCATGTAAGTCCACAGGGAAAGTCGAGAATCAAAATCCAAAGCCATGGATGGGTATCGGAGGCAACCCCCCATGTAAGTCCTCAGAATGATATTCGAGGATGGACATCCAGAGTCCACGAGACACACAACATGTCTGCAGCTTGGACCCACCTGCTTGGAGTCTCTGTTACAGAGATAATAAAGGCAGCATGCTGGAAGAACCTATCCACCTTCACATCTTACTGCTTAAGAGATGTATAAAGGCCGTGGGCAGAGCCCGCCTTTCTGGAAAGTCAGCCGATCAGCAGCCCAAAACACCCGAAAAGTTCCGTACACCTAGATAGGCAGCATCGGGTATGTCTTAACCGCCTTTTCACATTCCATAGGCGCCCTTAATTAAAATCTTATGGTGCTACTCTGCAAATGTAGGTAAACAGGTGAGGTGTTTTCTGTAATGGAATCCCAAAATCCGAAGGGATTTCCTTTTCTAATGAGAAAACACTCATCTCTATTTACCATCCCTCTCAACTAAAACAGCAAAAAAAGTATGTGGCTTCGGTGACCTTTTTCGACAAAGATTTGTGCACATGGTAAACAGAGGTGAGGTGTTTTTTTATTAGAATGGAAATTTTGTTGGATTTTGGGAACTCTGGATCCAAAACCAAATCCTGGTTGAATTTCTAACCATCAAGTTAATATTGAAGAGAGCGTCATTGTCACACAAAAACAATAAATCCTTGCTAACATTGACAGTCACACTTATTCTGCAATCCTTTTTTTTTTAGTGCGGGTGGATTTTCAAAAGTATACAGTCTTTTAAGATATTTGATTGAAATGTACAGGTATTCATACCAGTACTGTCAGAGATGAAACTTTCCCGGATTTATCCGGAATTCCGGATATCAGCGTGGCAGAAAAAAAATATTTCCCGCATTTTCATTGATTTTCCGTCCTGGCCTGGTGAAATAGTGAAATTACAAGACGAATAAACAAAATAATCAATACACTTGATAATTATCAAAATGTTAACCTTAATTACCGGTATAATTCAGTGAAAACGCCTGCCACATTAGACGTACGTACTCGCCATTGTTTCGACGATTTCACCATACTGCATGGTCAGCCATTTTGTACATAGTCTTGATCCAAGACGTTTGATTGCTGTTTGTAGTGCGCCCTCACACGACTGATTCAGACCATCACAACCCGCTCAGCGTACGTAAAAACAATTTCTAAAGTATTGCAAGGACCGAGACAAGTCTAATAATTCCGACCATAACAAACAAACCATGCATCGTGCACAGCACACACACCGCGTGGTCGCTGTGTAGTCACTGTGCGGTCGAGATGTGTGTGCCGTTGAGTGAGCTTTGTTGCCCATATGCGCTGTGTAAGATTTACGCTACAGTAGGACGGTGTTTCGGCGATTTACGACCGAACCTTTTCTTTTGCTTTTATCTGCATATTTCTGGGTGCTTTTTGCAGTAGTTCTACGATTTTTAGCATATAAAATATGTTAGAGAAATTTTTTCGTAAAATGCCGACCGAAATAAACCAACTGGAAAATAAAACAGAAAAACCAGAAAACTACCATTCCAGCCATTTTTGCGGCCAGCCAGGCCGTAGTTGCGCTTGCATTGGTTTTTAGGATTTCCGGATATTTGGGAAATTTTGAGTTTCATCTCTGACAGTACTATATGCTTTTCATGAGCAGTGAGAAACAGGAAGCAAATAGACATATTGTCTTTTCTTTGACCAGGCACAAGAAGGACAAGAAGACAAAAGAACGTGAGCGAAGTAGAGAGCGCGACAGTCGTAGCAGTAGGAAACACAAGAAAGATAAAGACAGGGATCGAGAAAGGGAACGCAGAAAGGATAGAAGCCGTGATAGAGCTCAAGATCGTAGCCGAGACAGAGATCGCGATCGCGACCGTGATCGTGACCGTGACCGTGGTGGGGATAAGGACAAAGACAAGAAAGGTATCAAGATAAAGCGAGATTATGATGAAGAAGAAAAAGGTTATGATAGTGATAAGGCAAAGGGTACTTCTTCATCTAGTGGAGGTGAAGAGGATAACGCAGGTATGAAGATCCAAGTAGTTATGGGTGAAGGTAGTCGTGCTGGAGCAACATTAGATGTAGATACTAATGTCCAGGATATGGACATGGATATGGAGTCAGACTGAGTAGTTTAGTCACTTAAGCAATGTAGTAGATTTTGTTAGGAGAGTTGATGTTTTAATTGCACATATCATATCTTGCTTTGTCCACTTTATTCCCTTTTTTTCTTTGTTTAATTCTTAAATCACAGAATATTAAGGTTCAAAATGTGTTTAAAATTTTCAACGATTTAAGCATCGTAGGTGAGAGGTGAAATATGCACCTATGGAATGTAGGAAGGGAGTAAAGAGATCCAACTAAATAGATGTATGCAAAAAATGTATTACCCTTTACCTCATTGTCATCGTTGAAAGAAGACTGGCCCAATCTGCTTTACATTGATATCACTTTGCATGCAAATGGATATAAAAAACCGAAGATTACTGTTACAATTAGTGTAATAACATGACCCCCAGGATAGACATTATTGTCAGTTTACTACACTCATGTGCATGGTTTTAACTGCTCGTAAGCAACGCAACATTTCTATCAAACATTAATACGGCCATGATTCAACCATTGCAGATTATTTGTGGTTATCAGGCTTCCAAGGACATTATTAATAGAGCATTTGAGAACATTTGGTCCCTTCATATTCCTATTACAATCTTCACAGAGGTTGCATGGGCAGATATCAGGTCAAGTTCGCAAACAAAAATGATACAAGGGACAAAATATGTTGCAATGGAGACTTTGGACAACCGGTCTTGAATCAATAGCGCATGCGCAAACTATGCTTGCGCAATTGTGAGCATGCGTGCGTTGTTTTGCGCATGCGTGCCTGTGCGCTGTTGACTAGAAGACCGGTTCTCCAAAGTCCTCCCATTGGTCATGAATAGTGTAGGATTGCAGGTTATATACAATAGAATTATGAAATGAGTGATTTACCTCAGATGCTTTAGGCAAATTGATTGCTCCAGCCAGCTCCCCATGCTTACCGGTATTTATTTACATAATAATGTCTGAACAGATCAAATTACATTACAGATATGTCAAATGGATTAGTAGCAGTAATTTACTACATAGTGATTGGATGGGGAGGTACATGTACGTCATATAGCATCATTACAATCTCTATACACTGCATTTTCCTTATGACGAAAAGCTTTAATATTGCATGTGTTTCGTTATGTTAATGATAAAATAATTGAGGCACTGTTTGAAAGAAATTTTGTATGTACCAGTAAATTTAACATTATGTATGGTATGTATGAACAATTTAAATTGGCTGCTCACATGCTAGAAAATGCAGAACATGGAACAGGAACGTGTTTGAGGCAACAAAGGTAATAAGAGAGGTTTCGCAAGAGAACAGATACTGTAAGGGCGCTGGATACGTCACCAGTATTTGTGTACTTATGATAACACAGTTTTACCATTATCCGCTATCCGTCTACCAGGGACGGATATCTTGCTCGCTACGCATACATATTAAACGCGTAGCAAATTTCAGTTTTTCATAATTCTATGTTAATTTTTTTTGTCATGTGCATGAAAGGATTTGCTGAACATGAATATGCCATTTGTATGTTTTTCAAAACTTGAGAATAACACAAAATTAACCTCAAAGTCAGGTACAAAAGTGGTTTGTTGTCGAAATGCGAAACATCGGATCGGCTGTTTATGGATAGCTTAACGTATACACGTACGTTTAGCTATCCATAAACAGCCGATCTGATGCATGTATGCGTTAGCATGCGAAACCTCTCTAATATGCCACTGGTTGCCCAAGGAAAATGCATTGTTTTTTGCAATGCAAAAACATCTCAGCAAAATACAGAAGACAATTTTTGATAAGATCATGCTTTTAGTTTCCTTGTAACATTTTGTTTTAATAAATTTGTTTTTGCAACTTGTCAACACAAAAGAATACAGGAAAAAAAAAAGAAAAAAAAAAGGGTTGAAACAATACAAAATTATCTGGGAAGTCCAAGGTATTTTAACCACTTGAAGTTTGCCAGTGATGTTTTTATCACATACTTCCACTAAACCTAAACACCTTAGGCCTTTTCCTTGGCCGAGTTTGGAAATGTTTGGCTATACCTCCATGCTTGTATACACAATCATCCCATGTTAAGGTGATAAACATCTTAGGCATTAAAACTTGTATGAAAATCATTAGAAGTATTTCAAATAGGACAGTACTTCAGTACATCATGTGCCATCAAACTTCACATTCTGAATAGTTAAAGGTTATCATGATAATTAAATACAAGATCATCAAACTGTGTTATATTTGGGGGTTGTCTATTGGTCGGAAAGGTTTTCTTATTTCAGAACATTACCAGAATTTAGTAAAACACAAGTGAAGAAATAAATGTTTGAACTTGGCATTGTCATAAAACACAAGCACTTTTTCTATCCAATACGATTACAACAAGCCAATTACCTTCATTCATTTTGTGTCATTGTTATACTTTCCACTTGTATGTAGGACCTGGGTCTGTTGACATTATTATTTCCATATATACATGTAGTGGCAAAATGCAAACATTGATTTATGCATATTTGGAAAATAAATGGAATCTTTTCTTGTTCCCCAGTTTGTACTTAACACTTATCATGATACAACATGTCTTTTGTTGTTGAAAAAGGAACAAATGGATGAAAATTAATCAAACAATTGCTTCATAGTTAATTAAAATGTTGTTAAGATATTAATTACCAATACAACAATCAATTGAAACATTATTGAATCAATAATAACTTTCTGGAAAAAAGCCCCCATTTAAGTAGAGTCCAACATCAACCAGTTAAATAAACCACTCACATTTAGCGCAATCCTAACAGGAAGTATTGATGGTGTGCATATACAGTAACCTTCATGTATTCAAAAGGTCAGTGCATCAGCTTTCTCCCCATTTTTGCATCCTTATACAAAGCATCATGCTATGAATACATTGGGCAACATTGTATTTTGCTAGATAAAGGTGAGTTTTGTCTGGCCCTTTGCTCCTGGAACTCTCTGACAAGTCAAACGACACTTCTCAGGTGTGCTACAAGGACCTTTCTCCAGTTCCTCCTTGATTTCTGTTGATAAATTAAAGGTATGCTATTCAAATGGTTTTCAGTCTTGTCAATTGAGAACAATTTCCACTTTGCCGTTTGTCAACATTGAAACATTCATGTTTAACAACTACAGGTGGTTTGAGGCTTTGCAATGTGAAACGTGTAACGTGAAACATTTTGCTGTAATGCCATCATACACCGATCCGACGGCGTGACCATGGAGGTCGGGAAACACTCGCAATCATTACTGCAGTGTCCCCGCCCGCCCTTTGTCCAGCAACAAAGGAATTTATGTCCGCCGCACTGCAATTATAGAATGCGGCAAAATTCTTTTGTTGCCGGACAAAAGGTAGGCGGGGACACTGCAGCAATGGCGGACAGTTTATGGAGCCGTCCGATCGGTCTATATTTGGATGTCTGAGCAAACCAGACGACTGAAACATGAACAATCTGTGCCCATCAGCTATCCTGTGTTGTCATCTTGACATATGACAAGTTGAGAACACCCAGACACCTGAGTCCATGACAAAGGACAGCAATTTCACTTGGCTTTACATATGCAAATCACATCAGGAAGGATAGATACATATTTTACAAACATTTTCATCAATCACTTTGGGGGATATATTCATTCTCCATGAGTGAGCAAGAACTTTTATGGTGTGCAGTCCCTCATGAGTTGGTTTATACAGCATCTTTTTCCAAGCTACACATTTTATTCAATCAAGCAAAGGATTCTGTTTAATATTCAAAATGGATAGCAGACAGTAGGCCTTTTTGCACTTGAGCGTGTTTATGGCACATCTTAAAGGTAGTATCATACTTTTGTTTTTATCACAGAAATACAGATTCATGGGCAAAAATACCGTACCATACTTGATGCCAAAGACCCAACACTGTTCAATACACACGCCATTGTTTGTCAAAAGGTACAAAACCATAAATTACACTTTTAGGTATACAGTGTGTAGCTGTGCGTAACCTATTGTCGACCCAAACTATTGTTTGCAATGTAGCGCATGGTAAGTTCAACCTGTTTACCCAAAAGTGCAACTTTTGGTTTTGTACCTTTTGACATCTAACGGTGCTACTCTGGAAATGTAGGTAAACAGAGGTGAGGTGTTTTCTGTGCATGTAGGAGGGCCTCCTAACTCTAAGCAACCTTTTTCTTATCAGTCTAGACCCTGCATCTCCCACAGTAGCATCTAACGGTGCTACTCTGGAAATGTAGGTAAACAGAGGTGAGGTGTTTTCTGTGCATGTAGGAGGGCCTTCTTACTCTAAGCAACCTTTTTCTTATCAGTCTAGACCCTGCATCCCCCACAGTAGCATCTAGCGGTGCTACTCTGGAAATGTAGGTAAACAGAGGTGAGGTGTTTTCTGTGCATGTAGGACGGCCTTCTTACTCTAAGCAACCTTTTTCTTATCAGTTTAGACCCTGCATCCCCCACAGTAGCATCTAACGGTGCTACTCTGGAAATGTAGGTAAACAGAGGTGAGGTGTTTTCTGTGCATGTAATAGAATTTCCCAAATCCGAAGGGAAACCAAAAAAAATGAAAAAGTAGGACAAGCCTTGGGGCCACAGAGGCCTTTGTATGGGGACATACAGTTGGGCAACTTTTTCAGCAAGGTTTCTTGATGCCCCAGATTAAGGCTGGGTTGTAATGATAAACAAATGGGTGGTCCCACCCTGTAGGAACTTAGGTCGTGATACGTACCACTTAGAGTACCTAAACCAAACACCAGAGTTTGTCATCCTGGATGAAGGAGATGGTTTTTATCTCTTGGATGAATATTACATCCGTGGGGTTCATATGAATGGGGGATTTGAGAATTCCAAGAGGAGACTAGTCATTGGTTTAAAGGTAGTATCATACTTTGGTTTTTGTCAAAGAAATACAGTTTCATGGGCAAAAATATCAAGGAAGATACAGTAAAAGTAATCTGTGAAAATTTCAGTGCCAACTTTTTGAGAAAACAGTGAAAACGGACACAGTATTTCTTAAGTCTTTTCTCTTTAATTTTTGATCTTTTAAAAGATCAAAAAGATTTTCGGTCGTTGTTTTATTAATTTCTGGATAAATACACCATTTCAGGCGGAAATATTTTAACGGTAGGTTTCTACCAGCATCATCTTCATACCCTGAAAGTTATGTGTAAATCTGTGAACATTTCTGTTTAAGTCTCTTACCAAAGTATGATACAACCTTTAAGGAAGGAGAGAATACAAGCCTTTGGGAGCATAACTTGTTCGACGTAAACATTGATCAAGATCTAGAGAAAAAGAGGACGATGGTACCATACTAAAGTGAGTGCTAATGGCTAGGGCACTGAGGGCGCTATTTACAGTGGTATATTTTTTAAACACTAGCGAATGGGAGTCTAGAGAAATATGCAAATGTTGGGTTTAACAGGTATAAAGAGAGTCACAGAAGTGGACACAAATTTCCAATGCTGTTGGATAAAGGTTTATGACTTTATACATGTACTGTAATAGAGTAAGTTTAAACAGTGAAAATCCTACCTTTGCATGGGTGTTTGGTTTGGTCTGCAGCAGTCTGATAATTGAGATAAGCATCATAGTTTAGTCCATGTTGGCGTAATGAGGCTGTTTCCGATTTTGAGCACTGAGAGAACAAAATAATACATCACAGCATCTATATTATGCAGCATAAAATAAATGTTTTAAAATAAAAGTCAAAATCACTGTATTAGGGTTAGGTAACATATGTCAGTGGTTGTGTTTGTTGTTTGGAAAATGTGAACAGTTGTAAACAATTTTTGAGAAACTAATAACAGCTTTTATTTTCATCCTGAACTATATGCACGTTTACACATTTGTTTTCAATCAATTCCTGAGATCAAAACAAGCTGGCACAATTCACATTTTTCCAAATGCAAATTTCTTATGAAATATGATAGCATTTCAGAGAGAATTATGTGCCAAAAAAATTGATTCTAAAATGAACATAAAAGTTTGTTACCTTTCAGACCGAAAGTAAACACTGTTATTAATCTGTTATTAATCCTTACAATTCTTTAAACTTAAAAGGAAGTAGCATCAATTATGTACCAAATGTATGTACCAAAACTTCTAATATTGGAAGTACTCAGGCACTATGGATGAAGAAAAACAGATTATGTCTCTGATTTATTTTATGTTCGTTTCAAGTTCTAATTTTTCTGGAATATTTCAAGCAGGCTATCTAAGGAATAAAACCTTACCTCCAAGCCTATGGCTGACTTATTTTGCTGATCATTTGGGTGCATAGAAAACTCCAACTCAGATTCAAGCAAGGGTGAATCAAAGTCACGGTATGCAGTTTGGATAGGCTGCGGATCACACAGAATGTCTTGATTTTCATCTTGAAATGAGAATACAGGCCTAAGATGATCTGGTAATAACCGTCTGTCTCTGGTATGTGATGGAAATGATGATTTCATGAGATGATCCTTGGAAATTGAGTACAGACTGCCATCATCAGCCAAGCTTTTAGTATATGCTGGCTCATACTGACATGTCAGACTTTCTCTACATCCTGGCTTATATTTCATGGGGCAAGTAACAGACTTATCATCAACAACTGAATGTGACAACAAGAGTGAATTTGGGAGCAGTCTTGTATTGTGGAACTGATGACTAGATTCACCATCAATTGAAGAGTGCAAGCGAACAGATGGATTGATGACCTTGGTTTGATTTATTACATCGTGTGTTTCTTCAACTGGTTGAAAATGAGGACAAGTGATAGATGATGTCACTCCTTTTATTGTAGGTGATGAAATGCTATCAAGTGTGTGATACTTTTCACCATGGTAACTACGATGAATGGCATGCTTTGGGGATGACCCATAATCATGGTGAAAATTTGGTTTCACTGTCTCCCAGTCTTGGTGCACTCCTTCAGCTAGTGATGGAATTCCATGAGAAAGCCTAACAAAAAGCTGTACAAAAAAGAAAGAAGAAAAAAACATTATATTGTTACATTCCCAAATATTCGGGTCAAGCCTACATCAGACGGAGAAATTCCAAAACATTGGAGTCAAGAGAGACAGATTTTATTTGACAGCCAGTTATGAAGGCAGGGTTAACATTATCAGTTCATGAAGCCAATATAAAATGGTAGTTAGCATGATAGTTAGTAGGTCTGCCAGTGGAGGTGAACCATGGCTCATGATAGACTTGTCCACAATCAGTGGGTATTGTGATGGCACAATGGATACGTTCATATGTTGGCTTTGGTACTAAACCTGAATGGGGTTATAGTCCCACTGACAAAAGTCACCGTTGGGACACAATTTTTAGTCAGCATTCTAATGACCTGTGTGTTTTGGACAGATATAATTATACTGCCTGTAAAGAATTATTATAGCAATATAGTTCAAAGGAAGTGTGTTAAACTTTTAATAATAAATGACTCAATAATCTTTTCATGATTAGGAATTGCCTACCTTGATCAACTTGTGAGGTGCTGAAGGGCATTTCTTGATGAGAGTTGATACTGACATAGATAGTAGACCAATTAGGGATGCAGAAGTAAGCATAACTTCAGCAGTCAAGACATTCATACACGGATACCAAAGAAGAAACTGTTCATGCTGCAACACAAAAATAAATATATGTCCAATTTTGTGTATTACAGAGTTTTTAAAAGTTAATTCCCCAGAGTAGTTCATACCTACCCCAGACGATTACTACAATCTGCAAATTCCCCTATGCCCATTTATTATTATTATATTTATTATTATTATTATTATTTATTCGGCCATCAACAAGACACATACAGAGAATACATTACAATGAACAACAAAACCAGTTACACAAATGCCCATGGGCGTGACAGGGGACAGAAGGAAGACTAAAGCGTAAGCATTACAAGCTGGCCAGGGTAAACAGAAGTGTACGGTACATATAACACTGTGGCCCTTTATCAACCTATACTTTAAATGCCAATACTAACTTAGAATTAGATCAACCCAGCAAAAAAGGAAATAAATGACAAATGGGTGATGGTGTCTTTTGGCATTGGCCGGTGAGGCTTTGTAGTACTAATGAGAAGCAGAGTAGTAGTTCCCCTCAGGTCATTGGTTCAGGCCAGGTACCCTTTCAGTATTCTGACAGGACACCATAGTTTATCAGATGTGTCTATAATTGTGTAGTGCCAAACGGAGTGTCTCAAAGGTAGAGGTTTGGTTCTTAGTAAGGAAGCTGATCGATGGCCAGGATGAGGTAAATACCATTCGGTTTCCATCTTATGTGGCCCTCTGCTATGGATAGAGCTAGGGGTTATCTGCCCAGCCTGGATGTAACTACAGCCAGGAGAAGGCAAGAAGGTGATGGTGGCATGCATTTGTCAGGCCTAGCTTGAAGCGGGGACCTGCAAGACCTCTGATGACATTCTAGTCTCCTCTTTTTGATATATTTCAACAACAATGCTGCCAAGCTATTTACGGCAAGTCATACTTCTTCCAAGTGACGTTGTTATGTCTAAGTTGTGTAAAGTAGGACACTGTGGAACTCTATCGAAGATTGAGCAGTCTGCATTTGAGGTTTGATTAAGTAGATTACTGAAGTGATCCTTCCACCTTTCTATGATTTCCCCCCCACAGAAGTGTGGAAGGGGTCTACGAACGAGTACTTACCTGTAGAGCCACTACTTATGCATATTTCCCTAGACCGACAGGTATTCACGCTAAGAATTGATACAACAGCGCCCCCTATTGACCTACCCACAGTGCCCCGCGGCATGAATGCCACGTAGGCGTCCTCTTTTCTCGGTTGAACTCAGGGCGGAATGCCCAAACATCGAGAATAGTGGGGAGGAGGGGGGGACGCTCTACAGGTAAGTACTCGTTCGTAGACCCCTTCCACACTTCTGTGGGGGGGAGTCTACTTCACTCGTCTTACCTGTAGAGCCACTACTTATGCATAGACTGGCACCGGCAAAAGGCGGTGGGTATGCGAGATGCTATTGTATACAGAAAGGGGCACTGTAACTAAGGCAATCCCTGGCATAACTTGTGTGCCCACCTAAGGGCAGGGCAAGGAGGCCAGGCAAGACATCTAAGTTTAAAAAAACTTATGAAGCAACAGCCTTAGCGAGGAGCAACCAATCACAAACCTGCCAGGGGCATTTATGTGAGGTTGCATCAGCACCCATTGCGCTAACACGCGCAGAAGGGGATAACACGGATAGTAAAAAGCCCGAGGAACGACATATCGAATGATATGAGTACATCAGGGTTCAAAGAAAATGTTAGAACAACCGGGGGACTCGCCTGTTTCTGCGAGGCCCCAGGAAAAAAACGGGTCTCGGGATGCGGCTCTGGAGGCCACCTCCAACACTGCTCTCCCGATCCTGACCTCTGCCCGGAGACCGTCTTTCAGGAAGCACTCCGTAGAGGTGTTTGGGGTTCTCCAGCATGCTGTCTGGATGATACCACCTACAGAAGCACCCCTAAAGGAGGCCCACCCATGGAGGTAGGGCATGGTCCACCATAAGTGGAGGTTGTTCCGACCTCATGCATCTGGGCTGAACTGGTGGCTCATGCCAACGGTACAAGCGCAGATGAGGGTATGGCCGAGACTAGCCAGTGAGCAAGCGTGTTGCGAGAAGCCAGTCCATACAGCGGGGTTGATGAGATAAATAGTCTGGAATCAGGCAGCTCCGAGCGGCCTGGTTCAGTCGCTACACCACTTAAGAGCCCTGACCAGGCACCACAAACCGTAGTCCGGCACAGGCGAGAAGAATTTGATGACCAGGACAAAGAAATCCGGGGGTCAAATATCCTTGGTCAAGGAACCCAAACCTCGGGGTAAGAAAGACACCACCTGGTTCCCATCGGGTGCAGCATGCCTCCGATGTAAGGGGGTGGTAAAAGGAGGCTCAAACAGGGGCCTTAAAATCGTGGCCAGCACGCTGAAGAAGGTCCCATGCATCAATAAGCCTGAGCGACAGGGGTACGAGACAGACGTACGTCCCCCTGAGCAACAAGTGGAGAGCCCGATTATCCAACACAAACTGAGAGCCTGAGGGCCTCTGAGAACACCTGCTGTGGTAGAACGATGACTCCTAATCGTGGAGGCCGTGTCGTCGCTTTCGACCAGGTAGGCTATACCCGAGAATCTGCAACCTCCCCTACAGAAGCATTTAGGGGATGCAGAGATCAGATTCAGCACCATTTGGGAAAACTGCTATCGTAGATTTTCCTGGTAGATGCCCTGCGGCTGCAGGCTGCAAGAACCGCAGCTCGCTGTGGAAGGCTAACCATGTGAAGGGGATGCTTGACACCACCCAGCACGTTAGGTGGAGATCCTGCCGAGCCAGGTGAGGGAAAAAAAAACGAGCTCGGCAGGAGCAGAATGTCTGCTCTATGCAGAAGAAAGACCGGCCAAAGCAATAGGGGGCTGGGCAGCCTGGAGATCCAGGACTGGCAGGACCAGAATGGGAGCTATGAGAAGGATCCCTTTCAATCCTAATCTAACTTGGTCACCACACGAGGTATGAGGGCAAGTGCAGAAGGCATAAGCCAGCCAGCAGCCCGTTCCTCCACATCACCAGCGCATGCATACGACATGTGTGGGGATTGGGGACCCTCATGAGAGACCAGCAGCCGCTGGTAGCCCTGAGCGCAAATAGATCGACATGGGGCCGATCTAATAGCCAGAAGAAAGGCAAGGCAATCTGCGTGCACAGAGACCACTCTGTCGGCCGGATACACCTGCCTGAGGGAGCAGTGCATCGGCAATGGCGTTCTCCTCTCCCAGGCGGTGCGCCGCTGAAGGCGTAAGCACTGATGGCAAGTGGTTCAAGTGAGTGCACATGGCTGGGCAGACCATGTCTCCCCTCCATGGCACCACGTAAGAAACCACGGATGTGATGTCGCATCAGACAGGACAGACCACTCCGTAAGATAGGTCAGAACAGCCGGAGAGCATTGAATGACTCGAGCGATGCTCGGGGCCGCACTGGCCCGCTACTTGGTGTGGGTGGACGGAAGCACCCAAGCCAGAAAGTGAGATGACTATCGCAACAGATAGAGATGGATGAGGCCTACGAAAAGGCGCGGCCCGACACAATGTTGGGGACGTCCGACAAAAATCGGAGGAGCGGGAGCGGCCAAGGAATGACCGGCACGTGATGGCTCAAGGGTTGAGGCCTCGACCGGTAAGGGGAGAGCAGGTGCAGCTGAATGACACGCCACCTCAGCCTGCAGAGCAAGCCTACCAGACCAGCCATAAGGCCCAGCAGCTTGAGTTAAGCTTGTACTGGGGCCATCGTCACCCGGGGACAGAGGGATATGCATCGGCAAAGGTTTTGGCTGCGATCCTGCCCGGGCCGGGAAAGCCTTCTCCGCACTCGCATGAAGGTGGGAGAGTGGGAGAGCCACTGAGATAAATACAAGGAACCAAGTAAGGTTGAGAGCTGGCATTGCGGCCACACAACACTGTCTATATGAGCCACTAGTCGAAGTACATGAGAAAAATCATGCCCTACCGACGCAATGAGCCAAACACCTACAATCTGGAGGTGGAGTGCCCTGAAGGGTTTAAAAACGGCAGTTGAAAAACCTCAAGTGATCCGGTCTGATAAAGCAAGAAGATACGCTTCCTTCAGATCCAGGCTTGCTCCCCATGCTGGCGTTCGGATAAGCTCGAGGGAAAAACCGAGTGTACCGACATGAAAGCGACAAAGGCAGAACAAATCAAAAATGCCAGTTTAGAATCGGGTGCCATGTCCCAACCAATAAGGTTGACATGAACCCCAATTGTGGCCCCTCTCGGGGGTAACATACGAAGTGCCCCTTTCTCGAGGAGGGAGACTATTACAGCCTCGAGAGAGCGGCACCCTGCTATATCGGTCAGCACTGATGTGGGCCGAACGAGCATTTTCAATGGGGGTGGCAGTAAACCCGAACGCGTAAGCTTCTAGCTTGGGCGAACGGGTCCAGTACCCAATGGTCAGGCCAATCCTGGAGACCCATGGAGGCAGCCTCCTCCGGGTCCCACGGCGGGAGGGTAAATAACGTCCTGGCCGGGGGAGAAAACACAGCTTGGCCTCAGCTGACGTTGCCCTGTGGCAGGCTGGGGCTACCAGAGGTAAGCACAAGACGAGGTGATTGTTGGCCCTCCAAAAATACCACAAGTAGAACCAAGTAGGCTACGTCGGGGATCCATGAATGATGGCCTGCCTCTGCCCCGTGCCGAAATTGGGTGCGGGGGGCAGAAAAAACTCTTGAGGTTTACCCCATTGGTAGTCCTCAAACTCTTGGCTTTGGCAAGCCTGAAAACCGAATCAGGTCCAAAGAACCCGATACGAGCGAGGCTGACGGACCGGGGTAGGCCCAGGCCGGGTCACCTGCAAGGTCCACAGCTCGCCCGGCCAACGGCGCTCCGAGCCCCATGGGCTGAGTGTGCGTTGCGCGGTCGGGGAGACCGGACTAAAGCCCATCCCGGCATCGTGTGGTGCTCACCACTGTGCCGGGAGGGTGCACCGTTTCCGCGGAGCCTCGGTGGTCAGTCTGCTGGGACTGCCCCGGGTCCTGAGGTGCATAAGGCGCAGGGCACACGGTCGCACTGTGTTTACCCTGACGAGCGCCTTTCTTGGGTTTGGCTCTGGCAGAGGAGGCTGGTTTTATGGTAACCTCGCCAGAGCCACCCTTTTTTTGTACCTTCCTAGTTCCGTCTGAACTGGCCTGAAAGTCATTTTCAAAACGACACAAATGTAATAAAAGCTGAACAAGATGAAAAACAGATGGAGTGTAATTGATGTAATTGAAAGTGTAGTTGAAATTATTATTTATGTTGTTGTTGTCGCTACTATTGTTGCTTCTGCTGCTCTTCAGTATTTACAAGGCTTGCAAATGAAACAATACATACTACTGATACAGTACCCTATATTGTCATTCTTATTGTCATTGTCATAACCATTGTTGCTATTCTTTTCTGCTAAAGACACATATAATTACCTCTTTCCCCATTACCTTTTGCTGTATGTTATGTGATGTCCTTTGTAAGATGTCTTCAGAGTCCAATGATATCCTGGATCCCTTGTCCACTAAATGATGAATCAACTTCGCTGTTTCAGTGATACTACCTGAATAAATCACCTTCAAAGAATTTCAAAATATCATGACAAGCGATTCAAGGTATTTGATTCTATTATGTTTCTTATTTAAGTCTTTCAGCTCAACTCAGATTTCTCAATGTTAATTCTGAGTTGAGGTGGTGTCATTAGCCATGACAACAAAAATATGACTCAAATTCGAATCAGGTCCTTGTCCGAGGATGAGTTATACACATAACTTTTTGTCAAACTCACTTAAAAAAAACATGTCATACAATCTTGTACTGCTGCAAACTGCTGCAAACCCTACAAAACAAAATTACTAAAATGGCACATGGTAGGTCAAAACAAACCTTAACTTCAAAGTTGGTCATGTCCTTGGATATTTCTGATGCTGCTGCTTGAAGAAGTGCCAGGTTTTTCAGAGTCTGTCCACCAAAGGGGTAACTAAAAGAAGAAGCAATTTACTTTAATAAAGTTCTATAACACATACGTGTATGCATTTTAAAATAGATACAATTGAGGCATGCATTTAATGAATCACAGCTGTAAGAAAGGAACTAATCAAGCTGTTTGCGTACTAATAATCAAGAAAAATCATATATTAGAACTTCAAGGCCAGGCCAGCTACTAAACTAGAATATGTATTGGAACCATTAACTAGAAAGAAATTCATCCAGAAAGGTGATCCCCAAACACATAGACATTAGTACAGTGCGCAGCGGCGTGACGTATCTTAGGAAAACAGCGCCCGGACCAAGCGCTAAAATTGCAGCCCCAATTCCAACTTCTGATGCCAATGAAAAATAAAATCGGACAATTTGAAATTATAATCTTTCAGTACAGCTGCTTTTTTTTTCCTTTGTTTTTTTGTGCCCCTCCCACTTTGGAAAATCCTGCATCGACCGCTGAATGTAGTACATCCATGATATGCAACCAGTAAGGAAGTATTGCTCAATTAAATGCATTAATTCAATAAATCATGTAGAGAAAGATGGCAGCCTGGGGCCAATTTCATAGAGCTGCTTAAGCACAAAATATGCTTCAGCATGAAAAGTCCCCTTAAACTGGATTACCAACAAAATGTTTGTATGATGTTTACTGCTTTTGACTTTTTGACTTTTGGCCATTGTTTGCTGAGCGTAACATTCACAAGGAGATTTGGCTAGTATTTATAGGCGGCAAGGCCTACTGATTTTATTTAGGCCTACCAAGTTTGTTGGTGCTTAAGCAGCTCTATGAAATTGACCCTGGTATAATTACATGTTAATGAGAAGATTCCCCATGGAAACTATGGTTGTGAAATCCTGTAGAGCGTTTTGCTTACCTTGAATGATTATTGTAGTTGTGTTCCAAGATGACCCAACAGAAGCAGAACTGTAAGGATAGTTTGGCTAATCTCTTTAGCGTCAGTTCAAGAGCATGACCTTTACTTAAGTCCGCAATATCCTGCAGTATACACCCTGTCCTTTCATCAATACATAGATCAGCAAGAGGTTGTGCATCCTGATGAGAAATTGGCATCCCGTTGTACTCAAGGATTGCAATGTTGGCTCTAGAAATTAACAATAACAAATGTGCTTTCAAATTTATTTCAAAAAAGTGGTATCTATCCAGTCAATCAAACTTGATATCACCTGAACATTTTGGGGAAATTAAAAATTCCATATTGAGAAATTTCATAGATGAAAATATCCATATGAAGCATTGTGAGGTACAATGTACTGTGTACATCTTTTACATTGGTGGTCACATTGCCCCTTCAATGCCTGTAAATGTTGTATACTCAACAAACAGACAAGACAGGAGAAATAGATAAACATATCGCAGCCGGCTAAGTGCCATACGGTTTCTTAACCTTTTCCTAGCGCTGTTAAAGGTAATATCATACTTTGGTTTTTGTAAAAGAAATACAGATTTGTGGGCAAAAACATCAAAACAGATAGAGTAACAACCATCTCTGAAAATTCAGTCCCATAGAGTGAAAAACAACCCCAGCTTAAGTCTTTTCCCTTTTATTTGTTATCTTTAAAAGAAAAAAAATAATTTTGGTCGCTGGTTTTACTCTTTACTGGATAACTAGAGCATTTCAGGTAGAAACATATTTCAGAATGTTTCTACCATCACCATCTTTTTACCCTGTAAGGGGCCGTCCATAAAGTATGTATGCACGAAGCCCCCGATGCGTACGCCATGCGTTGGCATTTCATGCGTACGTACTTTATGGACACCCCTAAGTTATAGGTAAATCTGTGAAGATTTCTGTTTCAGTGTGCTCCCAAAGAATAATACTACCTTTAAAGCATTCACATAAATGGCGGAGTGACAGCAAAGGCTGTAATGGAATGAGGGACAACATGACTATGAATGTGACGGATTCCCCACAAAGAGCATATTGGTGGATATTGCAGAATCACAAATAAAAATACAGAAAGGATTTGTTTTTTTACAAGAATTAAGTAAATTCATGATGAGATTGGCAACTTTATTTGTGGTTCATATGTCCTTTACAGATAAGCATACAAAAGGGACCTACTTGTATTTTATAACTAAAGTGAACAATTATTAGGTCTTGGGTGATCCAGTAGGCCATGCCCCTTTACACATTTACCTATTACAAAGCGTTATTTTAAGGTTTCAAAACATTATGAATATTGTATTCTTTACTACACACTTTTTGTTGAGTTTATTTTTGTTTTGTATGTACAAGGCAATTCTTATACAATCCCGAGTTTTATCCTAAACCATGGTCAAGCGGTGTTTATATTTCCATTATCTCGATGCCCTGGCTGAGAGGAAATGTAATTTTTTTGACTTTTCCAAAACCAAAGTCCAACAGAGAGCAGTGCTTTTGGTGGTTGAGGGCATGCAATGCATCGCGTACACTGTGCGCATGTGCGCTGTTGCTTGGCTGTTGATATGGTGGGCGTGGCCTACTGGATCAGTGTATGGGGACTTAACCAAAATGTTTGTAAAAAAAAAAGGAATGGGTAGGGCTAGAGTTTAAGAATATGATATAGTACCTGGACTCAAGTTGATGCAATAAATCAGTGGCTAGTAGAATCCTTTGAGATCCAAACAAATGGATCACATTCTCTCTCACTGAAGGCTTATCATCTGCAGGAATTGTAAAAAGTATGCATAAATACCCCAAAACTAATATCAATAATGGACAAGCTTTAAGCAAAACATCAACTTGTCAGACCTCACATTGCAGATTAATACTAAATCCTATACTGTAAATGTAAGTTCATGCTTCAATGTTTTATTTTACAAACAACTGTACAGTGTTTGGAGGATAGTTGGTAAAATAGTAGTGGTGAAATTCATATCTGAGCATTTATTTGGAGACACATGGGTGGTGATACATGCTCAATGTATTGTAGACATACCCACATTTGTTTCCCAATTTCTATTGGTAATGTAAGCTAAAAGGTAATGGACGGTAAATGTCAAACATGGGGTGGTCACAGTCAAAGAGTGGATTTTCTTCAACCTTCCATATGGACAAAAAATTGCCACAGTCACATAAATTAACTAAAATGGTGTGCATAGGTAAATCATTAAAAGAAAGTCACTGGGTTATACCATTCACTTGAAATACTGGTATTTGGGGGCTCATAACCTGTATGGTAGAGTTCTGATTTCAACATAGACCACATACAGTTGAAATGAGATACTGAACTTAAACAATTGAAATAATATATTACTGGCATTATGTTACCAGACATTCTACCATTTCACACAAAATGTATTGCAAGGTCATAATAAATCATTGGAGAGTTACATCCTTCTGATACCCAAATCATTAATAGTATCGCGCTATAATGAGGGCATGAAGTGATATACGTTGGGTGATCATTATACCATATGGCAGTACATTTGCATATTTCATTGAATTGCACTGGTTTGAAGAAAACATAAACAAAAACAGTTACACAATAGCGGTATGAAATGTGAATAGCAGAAAATAGTGCACCAAGAAGCAAAAAGACAAGATCCATCCATGAAATATACCTGTGAATAGCTTTGATAGTCCAAACCAAAAAGAAAGGAAAGTAGAAGGATAGCCATTGACCCAATGCTCCATTGTTGAGTTGGTAAAAACAATAGATATTGCCCGTGGGAGAAGGGAGGAATTGCAACGCTGTGGAGTCCGGCTATGTATTCCACAGCAAACACAGCCTACACGGCCGTCATCATCTGTGGATTCAGCATTTTCTGAAAAAAAAAAACTTTTACAGTCCCTTACTAGAAGTTAGTGAAAACAGTTTGAAATCAAGGTACATTAGTATACTGTACCTATTGGGCATGCTTGAATCAAGTCTTTGCTAGATTTGTTAACTTCCATGCAACGGCCCATCCTGAGAAAGAGGAAGTCCTCCATTGGTACTGCCTGATCATTTTTCTTTTGATGTGTCAATCCTCCACAAGTGTTGTCAATCTTAGTGGATGACATGGTTTCTTCATGTGGCATACGTATGACTTGCCTCTCCAGTTCTAAAAAATATAAAAGCATTTATTGGTTTCAAAAGTTCAAATCATCATGTGAACGTAAGTATGCTATGCTGTCAGTTTGACAGTAGAATTAGGTTAACTACATTGTATCAGCAATGAGAATGGCAAGTCTTACTGTGCACCATCAACACTTTGAGAAACAATGTGGTTTGATTTAATTATACCAGATCATGAAGGGAGAATAACAACTACATGTATTTCAGTCCAAAATATTGTGCAAATGTGCTTTTTGTCAAAATAAGAAGTCATTAATTTGTATGTGGTGTATAATCTACCAAATACAATGAATCAACAGTGCAATATGCTTTAATATAAACGTATGCTTGGTATCAATTGCTTACCATCCAAAAAGGGCTGTTCTAAAGCAAACTTCTGATGTGCAGGACTGGTATACCCTTTGATATCTCTGACATGACTCTCAGCAATGCTTTCAAAGAAAGATTCCATGATGTGACTGTTGACTGCAGAGAATGATTTGGCTATTGGGTCCCACGGTAGTGTTAGGTCCAAGTGACTGCCTCCACTTTCATTTGTAAAATGGATATAATGCAAGGCTTCAGTAACAGCACCGCATCTAACCGTCTTCCTAAAAATAGGAACTACACAGGGTTGAAAAAACGAAAGCCAAAATTACAGAGTTGCAAATCTAGACTCCAAAAGAGGTTATGTTCAGAACCGAACATGCAGTCTATACCTTGTAGTTAATACATCTGTGGAAAGGTTTTGTCTTATCAGAACACCATGTAAAACAATGTCTAAAAAATGTTAAGTACACAGTGAGTACACAAACTTTACTGGACTGAATAAATATTGTAAGGTTTGTCACAAAGGTGGCACTGTGTGTGGAGTATTATGGTAGGTATGATTTTAAAGAGGATTTTCTTTACTTAACTAACCTTGCTTCATTTGTTAGAGCTATATGCATTAAATTACTTGACATGAAAAAATATATTTATCTCACACTGAACACAAAAAGAGAGTCTTTTTTGTTGATTTTTTCTCTCAGCCTGCAAGTTCCCAAAAATTCAGATTCTCTGAATGGTAAAATCCATTTGTCAATGGGGGCAGCAGACAAATCTGTGTGATTTTGTGACGTAAGATAATGGGAGCCTTTCCTTAAAATAGTATGCCGGTTCACTGAGGCCACTTATTTTGATACTATGCAAACTATTGATCCGTGTAACCTAGTCAGGTACCATAAGCCCACAGTGGACACACTAGTTTCTTTCAACCACAGACCACGCAATTTCCAGGTATGTCTGTCAAAAAAACTCTTTAAAAAATCAACTTAAGTGCTCATAACAAACGTAATATAACTTTAACAAAGTTCCAAGTACGGTAAATACAATACGGGATACACCGCATAATATTATACTATTTTAAGGAAAGGCTCCCATATCTTACGTCACAAAATCACACAGATTTGTCTGCTGCCCCCATTCTCTGAATTTTTGGGAGTTTGAGGGTGAGAGAAAAATCCTAAAAAAAGACTCACACTTTCTGTGTTCAGTGTGAGATAAATATTTTTTTCTCACGTCAATTAATTTAATGAATATAGTTCTAACAAATAAAGTGAGGTTTGTTTATAAGTAAAGAACATCATTGTCAATGGGGGCAGCAGACACCAACGTAGGGCTAGATGGCTCAGTTGGTAGAGTGCCTGTACGGTATTCAGGAGGTCGCCGGTTCGAATCCTGCTCCAGTCAATTTTTCTTTGTTCACTTTTCAATGACTTAAAAAAAAAAAACTCAGTCAGTTTCCCTTGTGGTTATTTCACGTATATAAAGATCATCCTTTTTAAGTTCCTGTAGTTGAATAAAGCCTCTAGGTGCTGGGTCTGGGTGACAAACAACAGCTGCTGGGTGGCATGTGCTAGAGTACATGTAAAGCATGTGTAGGAAAACTAATTGGTAGGTATACAGTGTGTAAAAAAAAAAAAAAAACAGGATTTAAATTTGAATTTGTGAAGATTGTGTTAGCTTTACAGCAAAGTGAATAGTATGATGCTAAAGCCACATTTCTCCTCTTTCCAATGATATGTTTTGAACAATGGGTCAGAATGGACTTGGGACCAAGTTTTACACACGGATTAGAGCATCAAACTCATCAATGATTCATTGTCGGAGAGTTGCAATATCAGGTGGAGGGGGACTCACCCGGAATATTGGGTGAGTCACAAGCATGGCTCAAAATGGTGGTGCCAGAGATGTTGGGTTGAGTCACGTGACTCAAAAGGTGGTGCCCGAGATGTTGGGTGAGTCACATAGCTCTTATGGTCGGCATGCCCGAGATGTTGGGTGAGAGTCACATGATTCAAATGGTGGTGCCCAAGATGTTGAGTCACATGGCTCAAAATTGTGGTGCCTGAGATTTTGGGCGAGTCATATGGCTCAAATGGCTCAAATGGCAGTGCCTGAGATGTTGGGTGAGAGTCACATGACTCAAAAGGTGGTGCCCGAGATGTTGAGTGAGTCACATAGCTCTTATGGTCGGCATGCCCGAGATGTTGGGTGAGAGTCACATGATTCAAATGGTGGTGCCCAAGATGTTGAGTCACATGGCTCAAAATTGTGGTGCCTGAGATTTTGGGCGAGTCATATGGCTCAAATGGCTCAAATGGCAGTGCCTGAGATGTTGGGTGAGAGTCACATGACTCAAAAGGTGGTGCCCGAGATGTTGAGTGAGTCACATAGCTCTTATGGTCGGCATGCCCGAGATGTTGGGTGAGAGTCACATGATTCAAATGGTGGTGCCCAAGATGTTGAGTCACATGGCTCAAAATTGTGGTGCCTGAGATTTTGGGTGAGTCACATGGCTCAATGGTGGTGCCCGAGATGTTAGATGAATCACATGGCTCAAATGGTGGTGTGAGAGATGTTGGGAGAGTCACATGGCTCAATGGTGGTGCTCGAGATGTTGGGTGAGTCACATGATTCAAAAGGTGGTGCCTGAGATGTAAGTTGAGTCACATGGCTCAATGGTGGTGCCCAAGATGTTGGGCGAGTCATATGGCTCAATGGTGGTGCCTGAGATGTTGGGTGAGTCACATGATTCAAAAGATGGTGCCCAAAATGTTGGGTGAGAGTCACATAGCTCTTATGGTCGGCATGCCCGAGATGTTGGGTGAGTCACATGATTCAAATTGGTGGTGCCTGATATGTTGGGTGAGTCACATGGCTCAAATGGTGGTGCCTGAGTTGGGTGAGTCACATGGCTCAAATAGTCGTGCCCAAGATGTTGGGTGAGAGTCACATGGCTCAAATGGTGGTGCTCGAGATGTTGGGTGATTCACATGGTTCAATGGTGGTGCCCGATATGTTGGGTGAGTCACATGGCTCAAATGGCGGTGCCTGAGATGTTGGGTGAGAGTCACATAATTCAAAAGGTGGTGCCCAAGATGTTGAGTGAGTCACATAGCTCTTATGGTCGGCATTCCCAAGATGTTGGGTGAGAGTCACATGATTCAAATGGTGGTGCCCAAGATGTTGGGTGAGTCACATGGCTCAAATGGTTGTGCCCGAGATGTCAGGCCATGTATCCTTTGGCAATTTGGCGCTTTATTAATCCAGTTATTATTATTAATATGGGTGAGTCACATGGCTCAAATGGTAGTTACCGAGATGTTGGGTGAGTCACATGGCTCAAATGGTGGTGCCAGAGATGTTGGGAGAGTCACATGGCTCAATGGTGGTGCTCGAAATGTTGGGTGAGTCACATGATTCAAAAGGTGGTGCCTGAGATGTAAGTTGAGTCACATAATGGCTCAAATGGTGGTGCCAGAGATGCTGGGTGAGAGTCACATAGCTCTTATGGTCGGCATGCCCGAGATGTTGTGTGAGTCACATGATTCAAATTGGTGGTGCCCGAGATGTTGGGTGAGTCACATGGCTCAAATGGTGGTGCCCAAGATGTTGGGTGAGTCACATGGCTCAAAGAGTCATGCCCGAGATGTTGGGTGAGAGTCACATGATTCAAATGGAGGTGCCCAAGATGTTGGGTGAGTCACATGGCTCAAAGAGTCATGCCCGAGATGTTGGGTGAGTCACTTGGCTCAAATGGCGATGCCCAAGATGTTGGGTGATAGTCATATGATTCAAATGGTGGTGCCAGAGATGTTGGGTTAGTCACTTGGCTCAAATGGCGGTGCCCAAGATGTTGGGTGATAGTCATATGATTCAAATGGTGGTGCCAGAGATGTTGGGTGAGTCACATGGCACAAATGGTGGTGCTTGAGATGTTGGGTGAGTCACATGGCTCAAATGGTGGTGCCGAAGATTTTGAGTGAGTCACATAGCTCTTATGATCGGCATGCCCGAGATGTTGGGTGAGTCACATGGCTCAAATGGTGCTGCCCAAGATGTTGGGTTTGAATGTTTGAAAATTAATTCTTTCGAAATTAGAATTAGACTTCGGCTGCTGCTTACTCAATTGATGGAATCTCTAAGACGGATCTTTCTCGTCTTCAACGGCTTCAAAACAGATGTGCCAGACTCATTTTTCAGATGCCCATGTGCACACAAACATCTCCACTTCTACACCAGTCACACTGGCTTCCAGTTGCACAACGCATTCAATTCCGTACTATGGTCCACACTTACAAATCGCTTAACTCTTTTGCCCCTGATTACCTCTGTTCTCCGGGGGGTAAATCTCCCCTCGACGTGGCCGCCCACATTCACTACACACAGATCACCACTGTGGAGATGTTGGGTGAGTGCAACATTGCTCCAATGGTAGTGTCTGAGATGTTGGGTGAGTACCACGTGGTTCAAATGGTAGTGCCCGAGATGTTAGGTGAGCCACATAGCTCAAATGGTGGTGTTCGAGATTTTTGGGGAACCACATGGCGCAAATGGTGGTGTCCGAGATGTTGGGAGAGTCACATGGCTCATATTGTCGTGCCCAAGATGTTGGGTGAGAATCACATTGCTGAAATAGTCGTGCCCGAGATGTTGGGTGAGTCACATGGCTCAAATGGGGGGCCTGAGATGTTGGGTAAGAGTCACATGATTCAAATGGTGGTGCCCAAGATGTTGGATGAGTCACAAAGCTTATATGGTCGGCATGCCCGAGATGTCTGGTGAGTGCAACATGGCTCCAATGGTAGTGTTTGAGATGTTGGGGGAGTCACATGGCTCAAATGGTGGTCTGAGATGTTTGGAGAATCACATGGCTCATATGGTCGTGCCCGAGATGTTGGGTGACAGTTATGACTCAAATGGTCATTCCCGAGATGTTGGGTGAGAGTCATGTGACGGAAATTAGGATACCTAAGATTAGCCCAGTATGTTGGGCTGATTTTATGTGATTTATGAACACCAAAATCTATTTCAGATCCTTCAAAATAAGTAAGGGCAGGTTACATCTTCAGCAGACTATAGAGAAGCTGCATGAGCTGTACGTGTCACATTGCGACTTTCTTTCAACTGGCATTGTGTATTCCTTTAATGAGTAATAGTGCTGATGACAATGGTAGTGATAACATTCTTAGTTGTGATCGGTAAATCTCCCCTCGACGTGGCCGCCCACATTCACTACACACAGATCACCACTGTGGAAAATTGACTTTTTCAGACAATCAGTAATTGCTTGGTGTTGCATAAATGGATTGATTTGAAGTTTGGTCAGAATTTACCAAGTGAGATAGTGAATGCAATAGACTGAAATTAAAATAGCTGATAAGATACAATTTATTTTCATAATGTTTTGAAAATGGGAATCTTTTTTTTGCGGACACACTGTAGAAGGCCAAATACCTTGTGTAGCTACAGTGTCGCAAATAATGTGTATTTGTATACATGTGAATGAGATCAATAGACAGCGAGTGGTCCATGAAGTATTGCTTGTACATCTCTGATAAATGTCTTCCTACAAATGGACAGAAAATTCAATGTGAATCAGTCACTAGAAGAAATGGACAAGGCAATCAAACTGCCATGATCTCAGCATAGGCAAAAAAATAAAACGTCTGTCTGGAAATATGGAGCACATCAAGGCTTATCCGAAAGTTGTGTGCTGTGTCCTGTGTGCTCTGTGCCGTGCCCCGAGTGCTGTGTACTGTGTGCAGTGTTGTGTCGTGTGTGCTGCGTCCTGTGTTATGTGTGCCGTGTCCTGTCCTGTGTCCTGAATCCTGTGTACAGTGTCCTGTGTGCCATGCCCCGAGTGCTGTGTCCTGTGTCCTGTGTCCTGTGTGCTGCGTCCTGTGTTATGTGTGCCGTGTCCTGTCCTGTGTCCTGAATCCTGTGTACAGTGTCCTGTGTGCCATGGCCCGAGTGCTGTGTCCTGTGTGCTGTGTCCTGTGTGCTGCGTCCTGTGTGCCATGCCCTTAGTGCTGTGTCCTGTGTGCTGTGTCCTGTGTGCTGCATCCTGTGTTATGTGTGCCGTGTCCTGTCCTGTGTCCTGAATCCTGTGTACAGTGTCCTGTGTACAGTGTCCTGTGTGCCATGCCCCGTGTGCTGTGTCCTGTGTGCTGCATCCTGTGTGCCATGCCCCGAGTGCTGTGTCCAGTGTGCTGCATCCTGTGTGCCATGCCCTTAGTGCTGTGTCTTGTGTGTTGTGTCCTGTGTGCTGCATCCTGTGTGCCATGCCCCGAGTGCTGCATCCTGTGTGCCATGCCCTTAGTGCTGTGTCCTGTGTGCTGTGTGCTGTGTCCTGTGTTATGTGTGCCGTGTCCTGTCCTGTGTCCTGAATCCTGTGTACAGTGTCCTGTGTACAGTGTCCTGTGTGCCATGCCCCGTGTGCTGTGTCCTGTGTGCTGCATCCTGTGTGCCATGCCCCGAGTGCTGTGTCCAGTGTGCTGCATCCTGTGTGCCATGCCCTTAGTGCTGTGTCTTGTGTGTTGTGTCCTGTGTGCTGCATCCTGTGTGCCATGCCCCGAGTGCTGCATCCTGTGTGCCATCCCCTTAGTGCTGTGTCTTGTGTGTTGTGTCCTGTGTGCTGCATCCCAGGCGCGGTTCTACGGGGGGGCTTGGGGGGGCTGTAGCCCCCCAAAAATTTTGTCTAGCCCCCCCAAAAAAATGCAAGTGAAAAAAAAAAATTCTTGAAAATACTGGATTTTTGCAGTTATTAAGCGCAAATTACATAAAAAACGCGTTGTGTGGGCTATAATGTGCATGTTTTTCGACCCCTAATAAGACATAGCAGAAGCGAGTGTTAGAAGAACCCAAAATATTGGGTCTTCTAGCCCCCCCAAAAATAATGGCTCTTCTAGCCCCCCAAAAACTTTGGCTCTAGAACCGCGCCTGCTGCATCCTGTGTGCCATGCCCCGAATGCTGTGTCCTGTGTGCTGCATCCTGTGTGCCATGCCCTTAGTGCTGTGTCTTGTGTGTTGTGTCCTGTGTGCTGCATCCTGTGTGCCATGCCCCGAGTGCTGTGTCTTGTGTGCTGCATTCCTGTGTGCCATGCCCCGAGTGCTGTGTCCTGTGTGTTTTGTCCTGTGTGCTGTGTCCTGTGTTATGTGTGCCGTGTCCTGTCCTGTGTCCTGAATCCTGTGTACAGTGCCCTATGTACAGTGTCCTGTGTGCCATGCCCCGAGTGCTGTGTCCTGTGTGCTGTGTCCTGTGTGCTGCATCATGTGTTATGTGTGCCGTGTCCTGTCCTGTGTCCTGAATCCTGTGTACAGTGTCCTGTGTACAGTGTCCCGTGTGCCATGCCCCGAGTGCTGTGTCCTGTGTGCTGTGTCCTGTGTGCTGTGTCCTGTGTGCTGTGTCCTGTGTGCTGCGTGCTGCATCCTGTGTGCCATGCCCCGAGTGCTGTGTCTTGTGTGCTGCATCCTGTGTGCCATGCCCAGAGTGCTGTGTCCTGCATCCTGTGTTATGTGTGCCGTGTCCTGTCCTGTGTCCTGAATCCTGTGTACAGTGTCCTGGTACAGTGTCCTGTGTGCCATGCCCTGAGTGCTGTGTCCTGTGTGCTGTGTCCTGTGTGCTGCATCCTGTGTGCCATGCCCCGAGTGCTGTGTCCTGTGTCCTGTGTGCTGCATCCTGTGTCCCATGCCCCGAGTGCTGTGTCCTGTGTGCTGCATCCTGTGTGCCATGCCCCGAGTGCTGTGTCCTGTGTGTTGTGTGTTGTGTTATATGTGCTGCATCCTGTGTACCATGCCTCGAGGGCTGTGTCCTGTGTGCTGTGTGTGCCATGCCCTTAGTGCTGTGTCTTGTGTGCTGTGTGTTGTGTTATGTGTGGTGCGTCCTGTGTCCTGAGTCCTGTGTTATGTGTGCCGTACCCTGTGTGCTGTGTCCTGTCCTGTGTGCTGTGTCCCAAGTCCTGAATCCTGTGTGCTGTGTTTTGTATGTTGTGTCCTGTGTGCTGAGTGCTGTGTCCTGAGAGCTGTGTGCATGGTTTATGTTAGTGGAGTGTGGTTTTACTTGCTGAAAAAGGCACTGACATGTAGTCTGCATCATCAAATTGGAGATGCAGTTTTAGATATTGGTAGTCAAAAGCTCATAAAACAATGGGAGACTTTGGAGAACCGGTCTTCAAGTCAACAGTGCACGTATGGCAAAACAACGCGCGCATGCTCACAATTGCGCAAGCATGGTTTGTGCGTGCGCTGTTGACTCAAGACCGGTTCTCCGAAGTCTCCCATTATTTATGATGTCTTGATGATGTCTCTTCATATTCAGCATCTCATTCAGGCATAATATATACATTCTACATACCCACAAAGTTTCATGGCGATTGATCCAAAGAAATCTCAATTTGATAATGTCATGATGACATCAAAGTATTTTTGCATCTGTGTAAACGACTTTTTGATAGCCTTAGCTTGCTTCATATTGTCTTTATTCAGTCATGCGTGAAGTGTGTGTCGTTATTATGAATGGTATCAAATGAAGCTGAGGAACTAAACATTGAGAAATCTTGGTTTCAATTTTTCTGGGACACCCTGTACGTGGATGCTTCCCGTCCAGGGGTTAATAAAAACAGCCCATCTGCCATTATTTGTCTGGGGCCAATTTCACGGCATTGCTTAGCACAAACATTTGCTAAGCATGACATTTCTGTCATTACAGGGTTAACAATCAAATTTCCATGTGCTGTGTATCGCTTGTGATTGTTCTTTGGCTGTTGTTGGCTGACCGTGAATATCAAATGAAATTTTTAACAGTGGTTTGTTTTATTGGGCAAAACATTTTTGTGCTAAGCAAATTTTTGTGCTTAGCAGCTCCATGAAATTGGCCTTTGGACTGGTTAGTCTGATCCCCTGACCCAACAGGTCAAGAGTCCTCAAAATGAGAGCAGGAACCAGACTATATTCTCCTCTGTGGACGGCCGTGAAAAGTCGCATCTTCGTTGCCGTTTTAACACCAACATTTCCCTCAAAAATCAAAGCCTTGCACTCTTTCCACACAATCAATCTATTGCTATTATTGAAGAGGTAACACAACACCACAATTAAGGTTATTTTAGGTAAAAGCTTTGCAAAAAGTTGTTTTTATTTCCTTTATAGTTATCGTACTCTTCCTGATAATCCTTACCAAAAAGAGATGGAGGAACTTGAAAGTAAATTTTGTGAAATATCATGCATAATGTCACCCCACAAAATGGTAAGCTGCCCCAAAAATCATACATGGAGCTACGCCCTGTATACCTATGTCTTGTGAACAAAGTTTCAAATTTTCCAAATTCTTCCGCTCTCCCACTTGAGTGATAATATAGATAAATGAATAAATTTATTGGACAAGAGAATATCTAGAACCCCTATAAGCCGCAAGGACTTCACGTTCAGTTCCCATATTTTGCAGATCATCAGTTAAGGCGCCTTCTCAAAATTGACTGCGCGTTATTCTGCAGGAAGTCTGCGGTCCGCACAGAGAGTATGCGGTTGCCAAGGAGGCCGTGATTCTGCAGACTGGACGGGTGTGTGCTCTCAAGCACGGCGAGTTTAATGAGCTAGACCAGCCGTGTGCTTTTGTTAGTACAACAATGATGCTAATGAATAAACATACATTGAGAAGACCTCATGAATCCGTCTGGGCGGAACGCAGGAAGACGCACCATTGCAAAATTCTTAAGAACTTGCATGAACGTGCACATTATTTTTCATCTCCAATCTATTATTTCCATGACTGAATAATACGTTTTGGGGGGTCTTGGCCGACCATTTTCTCGGAGACCTGCATTATTTGTCACTCCAATCTATTATTTCCCCGGCTGAAAAATACGTTTTTAGGGGACTTGGCCGACCATTTTCAGAGACCTACATTATTTTTCAACTCCGATCTATTATTTCCCCAGCTGAAAAATACATTTTTCGGGGACTTGGCCGACCATTTTCTCTGAGACCTACATTACTTTCTCCCCGATCTATTATTTCCCCAGCTGAAAAATACGTTTTGGGGGACTTGGCCGACCATTTTCTCTGAGACCTGCATTATTTTTCACCTCCATGAAAAAATCTCCCGGGTGCCCCCTCACAAAATTCCAAGGCCCCCCAGTACCCCCTTACTGAAAAAAATCCTAGCTACGCTGCTGATAATAATGTTCTGGGTATAGACGCTGTCCGGTACAAAATAAGAAACAAATGGATAAATGAATAATGAGTTGATCCTCGATCGCTAACATGTTGCCACCTCCCCCCCCCCCCCACCCATTGAAAAATCCTGGCTATGGATTGCCAGTATGGCAGGCAGCCAATGGCGCTAATGAATGCCGGCAACACGATTACGTTGTAGCCAGCGCTTAATAACAAATGTTATTATTATTAATGTCTGCAGTAATTGATTTATATGTACTGTATGTAAAAAACCATGAGATGGATGAAGTTGATGTATACATTGTATTGTTAAAAATCACTGCAATCATTAAAAATTTTAATATATCACTGTATAACATCACTTGTAACAAATAACCTACCATGCAATCTGACAGTTAATGTGCTTGGGAAAATCTTCTCTGTTGTAAAAATCCTTCTCTCTGACAACTCATCGATGACGTTTGACATGTTTATCCTGCATTAATAACAAAATGAAGACGTAATAATGTATTTGTATGACCCAAATAAAATTGTATCACATTAATTTTCATGCATATATGGCATATAAAACTAACAATCACAATATTTGTGATGTACGACCATTGCACATCACAAATATGTGTGATGTGCAATTGTCGTTCATCACAAATATCTGCGCACATATTTGTGATGTGAAATTGTTGTACATCACAAATATGTGCGTAGATATTTGTGATGTGAAATTGTTGTACATCACAAATATGTGCGTAGATATTTGTGATGTGCAATTGTCGTACATCACATATATGTGTGCAGATATTTGTGATGTGAAATTGTTGTACATCACAAATATGTGCGCAGATATTTGTGATGTGAAATTGTCGTACATCAAAAATATCTGCGCACATATTTGTGGAGTATACAGTATTCATCCACGTCGGTGAAGGGCAAGCCTAATTTGCATATTATCTATTTCCCGACCAAAATCATTTAATATTCATGATGTGCAATTGTCGTACATCACAAATATCTGCGCAGATATTTGTGATGTACGACAATTGCACATCACAAATATGTGCGCACATATTTGTGATGTACGACAATTGCACATCATGAATATGTGCGCACATATTTGTGATGTACGACAATTGCACATCACAAATATGTGCGCAGATATTTGTGATGTACGACACATCACACATCACAAATATCTGCGCACATATTTGTGATGTACAAAACAATTTCACATCACAAATATCTGCACACATATGTGATGTACGACAATTGCACATCACAAATATCTACGCACATATTACATGCAAATATTGTAAAACATTTTCACAATTTTGACTACACAGCTTTGTACGGACACACCCATTTTTTAGTGCCAAGAGAATCTATTTGAAATCTGGTGTGAATATTTTCCAGTTTCGCAGTTGCGTTTTTTTTGGTAGCAATTATCTGGCGGCCGCCAGATAAATGCCTGTAAAAAACATTAATACGATTAATAAGAACGATACTTAATACGCACGCAACAGAAAATGAATGGTGCACACGCACTAAACGGCCGACTTGCTTCCAAAAAACGGGTATTGCGTCTCATTTTCTTTGTATTAAACGTATTGTACATTCTCCATACAGCTGAATTTGGGACTTACTTTAATAGTGCCATACACTGTACCTATTGTGTAATCTGTAAAAGCTTTTACACTTACAGTTGTTTGGTGCTAGGAAGATCCCACTTGGCTGGTTGAACATTCCACTTGGGACTCCTAACAGCCAGACAAGATGCAAGTCCAAATGGATATTCCAAGATATAAGATGCTTCATATCCATGTTCTCTCAGGCCTTTTGAACACAAAGTATTTTTTAAAAGGAATCAAATAATGATTATAACGAAACAGACTTTTTTCATTTGTTTGTTCATCTGTCCTTCTGTTTGTTGTTCCTTTGTTTGAACAGTCATTATTTAAGGAAAGGAAATGCAGTCTGTTTTCCCATTCAATGAAATTTCCAATTTCCAAATTTATCCATTGGTTCTTCTCAGAACCACACACTTTATAGAGAAAAGGTTTTGTCCATGGTGTTACCGCAAGTCTTACTTTATTCAGTACTTCCACCATGCATAACTTTAAGTCTTATATAATTTTAAGTCACTGGAAAGGGAACATCGAACCTGCAACCTCTGGAATACCTTACCGGTGCTCTTACCAACTGAGCTATCCAGCCCTGTGTTGGTGCTGTGGTGTCCCTAATAGTCAATTATCTGTGTATGTTAGACAGTCAGAAGCCATGAAACTTCTCACATACCGCTATATTCCAAGGATCATTTAAAAAGCGTGCAGCAATGCTGCAACCTGAGAAACAGTACATGGGGGGATCACTCAAAGGGGATACAGCTTTTTAATCAATATAATCATCAAATAACCATAAGAGAAACTTATAGAAGAAGCGAGTGTTAGAAGATATGACGTCACATACAAAGGGTCCATTGGCTCTTCTAGACCTCCCAAAACAAAACAAAACTGGCTCTAGAACAGCGCCTTGAATCACTCAAAGTGATCAATATAATCAATATAATCATCAAATAACCACAAGGGAATTTTTTAATTCTAATTAAATTCTAAGTGTGTGAGTATGTGCATGGTTTCATGGGTTTTGACTGCCAAATGAACAAAGATAATTGACCATAAGAGACACCATCAACGTAGGGCTGGATAGCTCAGTTGGAAGAGCGCTGGTATAGTATTACGGAGATTGCTGGTTCGAATCCCGATCCATAACATTTTTCTTTGTTCACTTTTCAATGACGCAAAATTTAGTCAGTTTCTCTTGTGGTTATTTGATGATTACTCCTTATTATCAGAAGAAACATCCATACCTTCTGCATTTAGCTGCAAAAAGGCGGGGTTTTCAGCAGCAAACACCTCAAGCCTCTCTATGCTCAGAAGATATCCAGTTGACAGCAAGTCAGTGGTACTCACTTGTTCTAGGATACAACATAAACAATTTGTTTTCATCTCTGTGATTGTATAATTATGTACATTTTTGTCAATGCAGGAAGTGGCAGATTATTTGTTGGTACTATGCAATATATATTTTAAAATATATAAGTTAAAATTGTGCCATGCAGCAACATTTATGTAAATTGATAATTCATACTAAAACTTCTACAAGTGTACTAGACAGCCCTTATAATCAGAAGAATCAGAAAGACACTGTAACATTATCTTGTTTTGTGACTACACGCCTCAGCCTGAAAGTTTATTTTTCACAAATCGTGTAGCTATTATCTCATATTCATTTGAATCCTGACCATCTGAGCACTTGACAAATGCACTGTGTAGGGCTACAGGTTGCATTTCTACACCTAATAAGACAGCAGAGGAGAAAGTTGGAAGATGACATCACGTGTGAAGGGTCTAGCCCCCAAAATTGTTGGTCTTCTAGCCCCCCCCCCCCCAAAAAAAAAAATTGGCTCTTCTAGCCCCAAAAAAATATTGCCTCTAGAACCGTGCCTACGTGGTCTCAGAATGTTCCAGCAGATCGAGGAGTGACATAACAGAGTTGGATTATAACCACTATTTAACACCTTGTCTGAATGTACCCCATAAGTCAATATAATAACTTACCTGAACATTCTTTTGGCAGGGTACAGTTGAGCAGTGCTAGTTCTCTGAGTCTCTCCACACATTCATGCTTAAGCCTCTCACAGTATGCTTTGGCATCAATATTTCTGGATGCATCGTTGGTAATTACAGCTTCTTCAAACTGATCATCCTTTGCAAAATCAATGAGAAACTGCATGTTCATTCAGCTCAACTTAATGACATTTTGAATATTTGCAAGCAAGCCTATTGCTACAGTTGACAACAAGGAGTCATCCCCCTCCAGCAAGCAGCTTATCTGAATGTTTCTGGCAAGTCCAGTTAACGTATATTCCTTTGGCCGACATCATGCTATTTAACATTAGCAAGACAATTTACATCAACAAGTCTATAGCCAACATTTGCACAATGGGCCAAGCTAGCTAGGCACAGTCCCACAACCAGTGTTGGGATCTGACCATTAAACTGTTCAAGTTGGTAAAAGTATGGATAAAGCATTATCGTGCTTTGTTGTTGAAGTAATAATAATAATAACTTGTATTTATGTAGCGCTTTTCACAAGTGACCTAATATCAAAGCGCTTTATAATAACAATACATACAATTAAGTAACAATTCAGAAAATATGCACAGAGTGAAACAAACAAGTATAACCTAGGGTGAGAATGCCTTTTCCAAAAGATGGGTTTTGAATAAATTGAGATCTGTGACTGAACATAAGGAGGCAGGGAGAGAATTCCAACAAATTGGTGAGGAGCATGAGAAAGACCTATCACCAAAAAGGTTTGTTTTAACTTTCTTAACCTTCAAGAGATTTTGATTAGCAAAGCGAAGGGATCTACCAGGTGTGTATGGTTGAATAATTTCAGAAAGATATTTCGGGGCATGACCAAATATGGATTTGAAAGTTAAAAGTAGAACTTTGTACTCGACAGAAAATTTAAAGGGTAACCAATGCAGATGTATAAGGATTGGAGTTATTATGGTGATGTTTTTTACTGAGTGAGACCAGGCGTGCTGCAGAGTTTAAGATTCTCTGCAATTTTGCCAGATATTTATCAGGAATTCCGTGAAGCAGGCTATTACAACTGTCTAGGAGAGAAGTAACAAATGCATGCACCAGAATCTCAGTCGATGACTTTGAAAGAAATGTACATATTTTACCAATTTTTCTAAGAGCAAAATATGCTTTACAACATGTATTATTGATGTGAGGACGCATTGAAAGATTTTGATCAAAAGTAACACCTAAATTAACCACAGACTTTGATGGATTTACAGAGCCATTGCTGATTGGAATTGGTAAGAGTTCTGTGATGTTTCTGCGGTGGGAAAACAGGTGTAGCACTTTCATCTTGTTGTCTTTCAGAAGTAGAAAGTTTTCAGTCATCCAGCAACGAATGGCATTAAGGCAATCTTCCAGTTTCTGGAATATTTGCTGAGCTTGGCCTGACTTCACAGTAATGAAGAGTTGGGTGTCATCAGCATATATCATAGATGAGAAATCATGGGAATGGATTATGTCCTGTAGGGGTGTTGTGGCACACCCCATCTGAGCAGTATAGGAGGATGAGACCGTGAGCCACCTATAGTCACTTGTTGATATCTGTCAGTAAGGTAAGATTCAAACCACTTGGCAGCAGTCCCTGTATAGCCAATATATCACACATCATACTATAAATCAAAGATCCTGTAGCAGCGCAACTCTTTCAAAATCACGCGTAACCAGAGGAAGTATGCACAGGCGGCCATTTAAGTAAGCAAATTGTACTGTTTTTATTTGGTGTGTTTCATTGCTTGTGTACAACAACCCCGACACACCTCTCTTGCTCCGTAAACCTGCTTCCTGTGTAATTTCTTATGCCAATGTAATTTGGCAATAAGAATGGCTAAGATACAACTTCCTATGCCTCCTCCATTTCTCCCAACTCCTGGAGAACCAGCAATTTTGTGGACTCCATGGAAATCGTCCTTCGAAACTTACATCACTGCGAGTGGTCTAGACAGTGACACCATGACATCGGCTCGGTGCAAAGAGATACTTCTGCACTGTCTGGGCACGGAGGGCCAACGTATCTTCAGTCAGTTTGAAGATACAGACAACTACGATGAAGAAGTCCAAGCTCTGGAAAAATATACTTTTTACTATAAAAAGGCAATGTTGAGCCGGTCTTGCAATTCATTGTAGCTTTGACCATACTTGCAGCCACATGTAACTTTGGGGCATTGACTGAGGACATGATCAGAGATCAAATCATAGAGAAAACCTCAATCCCCCCGCATTCGGGAACGCCGCATTCGGGAACGCCGCCTTCTCATGAAGGATGACTCACTTAAACTAGACAGAGCCACCAAACTGGCTGTCCAAATTGAATCAGCGGTCTCTAATTCCAAAGCCATCAGATCACCTGCCCCAACTCAACAGCCTGCAGCTACAACCATGACAACTACGACTCAAGTACAGGGCGTGAGCCCCAGGAAGACAACCACATTGGTGTTCCAAGGGATTCAAACCCTCCACTGCGGTTCGCAGACCAGATTTCCACTGCTATAACTGTGGGGGCAAGTCACACTCTGCAAAGAGTTCCAAGTGACCTGCACGTCAAAAAAGTGCTCCGCATGTTGGAAAATGAATCACTTTGCCAGTGTCTGAAGCTCATCTCAACAAGAGAACACTCACATTTGCCATGTGGACAATCCCGATAGTGATGAACCAAGTATGGTCTACACAGTTAGCGACACTATGCATACTGTGCACTCACCATTGACGGTAAGCCAGTTTGCCTCCTCATTGATCTTGGGGTGAAAGTCTCTTTTATATTGAAGCTTCATTTTGCTCACCATCCGCTTCGCCCAGCAACTTCCGCCCTTGTCGCATACTCCGACTCCAAAATAGAGGTATGTGGGATCATCTCCGTTCCGGTTCAGTACAAAGGCATCACATTGGACAGCTTTGCACCTTTCACGTTGCTAAAGGCCGAAGCCTTATGGGTGTTGACCTGTTTGACAAGCTTGGCTTCAAGGTGTTCGATCCTGTTGGCACCCACATATACATAGTGGACATTGACAAGCAGTACCCCGCCATATTTTCCGGTTTTGGTGAAATCAAAACCTTGTACTATCACCCCCTAACCCTAACCCTATTCAGTGGCGGATCTAGCTTTTTGGTAAGGGGGGGGAGGGGGGTTTACCCGGAGTGAAGTTTTGTAGTCAGGCACTGCGAGGGCGTAGGTGTGTGGCCAAACCCCCCCCCAACCCCCCGCTGTGGTAGGGAGGTAGGGAGCTTTTTCAATTTGACATTTGATTTTGGGGGGGGGGGAGGAAATCAAAAAGAAAAAAGGGAACCCAAGGGGGGGGGGGGGTTTAAACCCCCCCCCCCCCCACAAATATTCGCACCCTACAATAAATAAACTGCCAAAATAATTCCACGGCACCACAGTTTTTTCCAAACTTTACATGCATTGGAGTTCCACGGCATTCGTAACACACGAGGGTGTGTTCCAGTATCGCCGCATGCCCTACGGCCTCTCGTCAGCACCAAGCGCATTCCAAAGTATGCTGACTGGGATTGATGGGGACATCAATCTACTCGATGACATTGTTGTCCATGGAAGGAGCATGGATAAGCATGACTCTCGACTACACACTGTGCTTGTAGCGTGACAATATCACGCTGAATACTGAGAGGTGCATGTGTCTTTGGGGCCCAGGAGATTGATTTCCTCGGTCACAGAGTTTCTGCTGAGGGAGTCAAGCCTTTGCTCATGGACACCATACTGAACATGGACGCTATACTGAAGCTCCAATCCCCCACCAGCTGCTTAGGAAATACAGCCCAATACGTACCGTATGCAAACAAAAAATTCCATAATCATATCGCCAAAAAATATAGAAAAAAAATAATAAAAAATAGTAAAATAGGTCTGTAAATGAAAAAAAAACCTGTTACACTTAATAAGTCATTCATTTCAGAATTTGAAAGTAAAAAGTCCCAATAACGGTACCGGCCCCGATTACTGCGACATTTTAATGATGCTAAAGCAAGGTACCACGAGAAGTGAAAAGCCTATTATATATCGCGCACATGCACTATATAAACCATCACATCGTGCTTCCACGACTGGTATCCGCGTGCCTAAGAGCCATTCAATGGATACAAACGTGCACCAGCGAAGTAGTAGACCACATGTAGACCATGGCAGGAAGTACAATCATGTACAGTGTACGTACAACGTGTGTGCGTGTGGTCACCCACTCAAGTTGCACTGGGCACGGGGCCGTGGTTTACTGCCGGACTCGGTGTTGATTTTGCACCGGTAAGAAATCTTCTTTTGACATCGCAAAAAGCTACAAATTATGCTTTTCCCACCCCTGAAAGCCTGTCATGTTATGAATATTCTTCAAGGATTCGCCAGCAATATTTTGCCTATTCCTGATATAAACATTATTAAGATTTTTTTTGGGGGGCCGGATCCGATTTTTGACAAAAATACATCGTCAATTGAGTGTCTGTGTTGTCGGCGCGCCGTGTTCTGCTGCCAAACAGGTAAGCCTACTCTGGTCAGTCTGGGAGGCTGCCCTAGAGGCAGTCGTCCGTGAAAGGATTATAAATACACACCTTTGTTATGCAGGGGTCGCCACGCTGATAAAAATCTTTTTGACATGTTGCTTAAGGGGATGAAGGGCTCGAACAGGAGCCTTGAAAATGTGGCCAGCACGCTGAAAAGGTCCCATGCATCAATAAGCCCGAGCGTCCGGGGGCACAAGACAGACGTCCCCCTGAGCAACAAGTGGAGAGCCCGATTATCCAACACTGAGGACCCGAGGGCCACTGAGAACACCTGCTATGGTCGAACGGTTACTCCTATTAATCGTGGAGGCCACGTGGTTGCTTTTGACCAGGTAGGCTATACCAGAAAATCTGCAACCTCCCCTACATAAGCATTAAGGGGATGCACAGATCAGATTCAGCAACATTTGGGAAGGGTGACGGAATCCAAAATTGCAGATTTTCCTGGTCGATGCCCTGCAGCTGAAGGCTGCAAAAACCGCAGCTTGCTGTGGAAGGCCAACTGCGTGAAGGGGATGCTTGACAACACCCAGCACTTTAGGTGGAGATCCCGCTGAGCCGGGTGAGGGAAAAACCTGGTCAGCTGGAGCAGAATGTCCACTCTATGCAGAAGAAAGACCGGCCGGTGCATTAGGGGGCTGGGTAGCCTGGGAATCCAGAACTGGCAGGGTTCAGAAAGGAAGCTATGAGGAGGACTTTACAATCCTGTTCTAGCTTGGTCACCACATGAGGGATGAGGGTAAAATGGGCGGAGCAGAATGCATAAGCCAGCAGCCCGTCCCACTGCATCACCAGCGCATGCATCTGACATGCCCGGGGGTCAGGGACCCTCATGATAGTCCAGCAGCCGCTGGTATAGCTCTGACCGCAAATAGATCAACATGGGGCCGATCGTCAAGATAATCTGCCTTTCGTGAATTTACCGATAGGCAACGGACCATAAGTTGACAACTCCATGTCAGGCAGCAAAATCATAAAAACCGTATACAATGTATATGGGGCCTATATGAATTTTGAACTGATTTTTAACAGATATATGAAGCCAAATGACAGTTGTCCTATATCATATGATTCAAATACTTGTGAAAATATCAATCAGAATTTGATCACCGATCAACTGGCAGAACATACGTTCCATCCGTTACAAACCGGCGCGAAACACATATTAAATGTCCTAGGGCTGTTTAATGCAGTCTGTTATTGAACCAACGAGCCAATCCAAGAGCGTATTGAAATGGATTTCTATCACTTTAAGCATAATGCGCTCCGCCCAATACACCTCCCATCAACGAGTGATCCAAGGCTTTCATTTGAGCTCTACCAATTTGCATATTCCCGGACCCCGAGAGGTCGCTGTTCGCCTGATGCTATAATACACGTCAACGATCGTGCAGCTGGCTGGAGCCTACGAACTAAATCACGGGATACGACTATGAACGCCATCGTCGCCTGGGGCCATCGTCGCCTGGAGACAGAGGGATATGAATTGGCAAAGGTTTAGGCTGCGATCCTACACTGGCCAGGAAAGCCTTCTCCGCACTCCCATGGTTGGAGACTGGGAGAGCCGCTGGTGGTACTCCTCCCTGCTGATGATAAATACAAGGCTTCAAGTAAGGTTGAGAGCTGGCACTGCGGTCTTACCATGAGCCATTCGTCGAGGTACATGAGAAACATCATGCCCTGCCAACGCAGTGCGACCAAACGGCCAGACACCTACAAGGGGGAGGTGGAGGAACCAAATGGGAGTGCAGTGAACTGTTGAAAATAGCTGCTGAAAACTTCCAGTGATCCGGTCTGATAAAGCGAGAAGGTACTCTTCCTTCAGATCTAGCCTTGCTCCCCATGCTGGCGTCCGGATAAGCTCGAGGGTAATTCTGAGTGTACCCATATGGAAGCAACAAGGCAGAATGAATCTGCTGGGGGGATTTCTGTTTAGAATCGGGCATCATGCCCCAACCTCCTTCCTGGACGAGGAAGAAGGTTGACATGAACCCCGATTGTGGCCCCTCTAGGGGGTAACATCCGTATTGCCCCCTTTCTCGAGAAGGGAGACTATTACAGCCTCGAGAGAGTAGCGCTCTGCTATATCGGTCGACACTGGTGTGGGCCTAATGAGCATTTTCAATAAGGTGGTCGTAAACCCGAACGCATAGCCTCAGGCGGTCGGGTCAAGCACCCAACCAGCAGGCCAAGCCTGCTGGCAGCCTCCTATGGGTCCCAGGGCGGGGCCCACAGGAGGCGCGAGGGTAATTAACGTCCCGGCCCGGGGAACCGAGCGGTGTGAGAAGCACAGCCTGACCTCAGCTGATGTTGCCCTGTGGCAGGCAAGGCGAGGAGATTGTTGGGTCTCCAAAAACACCATGAGTAGTTTTTCAGAGTCCGAGTACGGGCCAAGTTTGAGTACAAAGACAAACAATCTTTTTAAAAGACACTTAATCTTGATTTCCTTGAAAAACCCAGCATCTGATGAACCAAGATTCCCATGGTGACTGTTTGCACTGTTTACGAACATTTTCTGTCTCAAACTCAATAAATGTTTTTTCTTGTGTACAGAGTGATGCCAGCTGGGCGCATTCATGTTTGTGCACAAACCTATGGAAAACATAAAATTGTGTACGTCTTTTGTACTTCTATTTGTATATCTGCGTTTTGTTCTATACAGGTGCGTTATCAAAGCCCAATGTTTTCATCTGAAGCACCTTTAAGACACACTACCGGTAACATTCGCACATACGCTGTATTTGCGTGTTGCATTTAAAGCGTATTCCAGGCAAAGTTTTATTGTTCCACAGACACGCACACAAATTCAAAATGACTGCTTCAGCCAAAATGGCCTCAAAGGCTCTCCGCACTCGAGAACATGGAGCTAGTGTTAGCTCTATAATCACTCACTCTATAGAATCGCAATCAAACTTCAATTTCATCTCATAAATAAAATCATCAAAAAACCACAAGGGAAACAGTCATTGAAAAGTGAACATAGAAAAATTTACTGGAGTGGGATTTAACCTCCGGAACACTGTAGAGGCACTCTTACCAACTGAGCCTGGTGGTGTCCCTAATAGTCAATTATCTTTGTTCGTTTGGCAGTCAGAAGCCAAACGCTTGATATGGTATTTCGGAGGTTGCTGGTTTGAATTCCTCTCCAGTAAATTTTCTTCTTTGTTCACTTTTCAATGCCTTCAATTTCATCTTGTTTAATTTTAAGATTAATTCTCTCATATCATCTTACTGACAACAGTATCAAACAAACTTTTCTATTGTCTTTTTGTCTGTAATCTGGGGGGTGATTCAGATAAGTCCAATCACATATAGGGAGGAATCAGTTAGGGCACATTAGATATGAAAGGGAGGGGCTTGAGTTGGTAAAACATGTACATGCACAGACATATCATATAAAAAAAACTCCCAATACTCCCAATAAGCCCACATAGTTCACTGAAACCACAAGTATCCATCTAGAAGGGCAGAATACAAATGTACTACAAAGCCGCACTCACCATTGTTAGTTAATGGCAACAATAATTACCGCACATAGAGTTATATTAAAAAACTAGAGGGCGCACCTCTGATTTGTCGCGTCACGAATTGAAGAATTGGCCGCCATTTTCTAAGTGGGCAAAAATGGGCATTCATGGGGTTATGTTTACGTTTCGCGTTTGGCTGTGACGTGTGTTTGTATTATGGCTTGATATGCCCAAAAATTGCGCAGCCTTTGGCTGCAGGAATCGGAGTAATAAGACCAACAACGTTTCATTTCATAAGTGAGTAGTACTGCTTAGTCTAACCTAAATATCATTAAATTTAGTCGATTTTTCATGGAGTAAGAATGGGTTAACGTTACTTTAATATTAAGTTAGGCCTATAAAAAGGCTATAGGAATTTGTGCTGCTAATTTTGTATTTTATTACTTAGTCGACTCTGGATCTGGATTTGGATCTGGATCTAGGTCTGGATGTTTACTTTGGCAAAGCTGGTTCCCGCATCATGTCAGAGGTTGAAATCATTCAGGTAACTTCAGGAAATGATCAAATAATGAAAGAAACAGGTCAGATCATCCTTCAAAAGTTGTCACCAGGACCTTCCTCATAGTGTTGCCACTTTATTTACCGGTGTCATGCCAAAAGGTGTCCGTTGCCAAATAGTGTCCGCGGAGCATGCGCAGTGAAGCCTGGACACTTTTTGGCATGTATATACATGCCAAATAGTGTCCGCTGCCAAATAGTGTCCGAGCACAGCCCATTCGTTCGCACGTAAATGGTGCATTTTGCAGTAGCCCGCGTACGGTACTTGCAGGAGTTGCAGGGTAGGATTCTCGATCCTTGCTGAATTGTTTGTCTTTTTTGAAGGTATTGCAGGGAACCTATGGGAGAGGTGTAAAGAATAATACACATTTTGCAGGAAGTTGAAACAGTACAATACGCATGCTATAAACAAATAAAAAAAAAAATACAAGGCACTTTCATGTACGATCAAAAAATAACACGACATTGCGTGAATTTGTTCAAAGCCGTTTCTTTCCTTATCTGTACGGTATCTACCGCGATCTAACCTTTCATTTCTATTAAAAATAACGTCATTGGCAAATTCTTTATAAACTATCTGCCGAGTTTGATGTCAGCCCGATCATTCTTAACTGCCCAAGTAGATTTCACAGGATGATTTTCGTCGATACAAGCCATAACGTGGTCTCTTTTTTTACGGACTTTGAAAGAAAACTTCGCCCGTCTAAGAGTCAGCCTGACTCAATAGGACGCACGCTAATTAGCGCGGACACTATTTAGCAAGCTTGCATAATTATGTGACGCGCATAGCCAATCAAATCCCAGTATGCTAATTAGCGGACACTATTTGGCAACGGACACCTTTTGGCATGACACCGGCACAATGAAGCGGAACATCGCATGGACTACCGTATTTCATTCGTTGTAACTAATTCTTTTTTAAACTAACTTTTTTTTACAAATTTATTTTTACTAATTCCAGATGCAAAATTAAAGATAAGATACAAGATCCAAGTTTCAAGATCCAAGTTTCAAGATCCAAGTTTCAAGATCCAAGTTTCAAGATCCAAGTTTCAAGTTCCAAGTTTTAAGATCCAAGTTTCAAGATCCAAGTTTCAAGTTCCAAGTTTCAAGTTCCAAGTTTCAAGATCCAAGTTTCAAGATTCAAGATCCAAGATCGACGTTTCAAGATGGAAGATTCTTCAGGGTTACCACCACCAACAAAATGGCCCTTTTCAGGACCACCAAATCATCCCAAAAGAGATTTTTATTCAAGTCTGTTGATTACTGCCAAAAGATGAAATCCATTTTCTTTTTTTCAATTTCATTTTTTAGCACTCTCCTTCAAGAATACAGGTCCAGATTTCAGGAATGGCGACATGACTCAAGATTCATGATGCAAGATGTCACTCAGATGCAAGATTTAAAGAAATAACTACTAACTAGATTTTACAAAAAATGTATTGTCATTGAAAAGTGAACAAAGAAAAATTGACTGGAGCGGGATTCAAACCGGTGACCTCCTGAATACCATACAGGCGCTCTACCAACTGAGCCTTCCAGCCCTACGTGGATGGTGTCTCTAATTATCTCTTGTTCATCTCTTGTAGTCTATTATCTTTGTTCATTTGGCAGTGAGAAGGCATGAGAACGAACTTTACCACGAATATTATGAGTGCGAGTACCTGAGCACTTTTCCATGAGTGCGAGTATGAGTACGAAAACAGGAATTGACAAAGTTCATCAATGTAAACACATAGGCCTAGTGAATCCTTGTACTGGTGAGCTAAAACAATTACCGGTACATAATTATAAAGTGTCTGTATTCATGGACATAGAGCTATGTATATGTAAACATTGCTGAGATAACTTATGTACATTTTTAGCTTGTCAAAAAAGTTTGTTCTTTCCCAGTGTGTTGATCTTTCATATACTGTTTCGACTTGTTAAATTAATTAACTGTGAAGAGCAAGTAATACTGTAAATAATTAGCTGTTTCGCAGTTCAGATAAAGGTGCTTTTTGGCGAAGTGCTGCGAAGCAGTGCGAGTTAATATACCGACTTCCGTCTGTCCGTCCGTACGTCATTTTGGCCACTCCAGAAGCATATTAGTTTGTCACGATTTATTTATTTAAATGTATTATATAAAAACTGGTTTTTGTCAAAGAAATGCAGGTATTCGTGGGCAAAAATATCAAGAAAGAAACAGCAACAGTCATCTGTGAAAATTTCCCCAAATCCGAAGGGATTTTCCATTCTAATAAGAAAACACTCACCTCTGTTTACCTACATTTGCATATCAGCGCGCATGCGCCAGAAACCTCGCTGAAAAAGTAGCCCAAAGCGCACCCTCCGCGCCCACTGCATGTCCCCGTATATAAGCCCCAGTGACCCGAAGGATCGTCCTAGTTTTTCATCAATCCTCTCGGAGTAGGGAGGGTGGTAAACAGAGGTGAGTGTTTTCTTATTAGAATGGAAAATCCCTTCGGATTTGGGGAATTCCATTACAGAAAACACCTCACCTCTGTTTACCTACATTTGCAGAGTAGCACCGTTAGATATAAGCTAGGGGGGGAAGGGACATGCAGAGTGAACGAGGGTCTAAACTACTTCTACCAAGTAAGAAAAGGTTTGTTTAGACATACCCGGGAGCTGCCTAACTAGTTGTGAGGAGCTTTCCGGTACTTGCGGGCTGCTGACCGGCCGACTTCTTGGAGGACTTTCCTGCCCGTGAGTCCCTCTGTTTGGACCACGTCCTTCAGGTAGCAAGACGTGAAGGTGGATGGATTCTTCCAGCATGCTGCCTTCATGATGTCTGGAACAGAGACTCCAAGAAGATGAGCCCAGGAGGTTGACGTGCTGCGTGTCTCATGGGCTTTGGATTTCGGTCCTTGGCTATCGCTCTGAGGGCTTACATGGGGGATTGCCTCGGATATCCAGCGAGCGATAGTGGTCACAGAGGCTGGACGATGAGGCTGGATGGTCGTGATGAACAGCTGTTTGATGTTACCTCTGAGCAGCTGAGTACGAGCGATGTAATACTTGAGAGCTCGTACGGGGCACCACCATTTATCCTCCTGTACTGTAGAGAACGCCGTTAAGCTAGGAACAAAGATGTCAGGAGGGGAGAAGTTGGCAGACTGATTCTTGGTTAGGAATTCTATGTGAGGGATGAGACGAACGCCGCCCGGCTCCCAGCGGATGTGGCCCGGTTCTAGAGACAGGGCATGGAGCTCACTCCTTCGTCGGGCTGTGGCTGCAGCTAGTAAGAATGCCGTCTTAATGGTAAGTTGGTGGAGAGAGGAGGATCCGGGCGGCTCGAAGGGCGGCCTGGAAAGCAAAGAGAGAACAGAACCCAAGTCCCAGGACGGAATAAGCTTTTTGGTGGGGGGCCGTTCGATGAACATGCCCCGTAGTAGCTGCGACAAAGGTATGCTAGAAGACATGGTCGTACCGTCTTGGAAGCCATTGTGAATGGCACTGATGGCTGATCTGTACCCCTTGACAGTGGAGATCTGGAGGCCGGAGTTGAAGAGGTGAAGGAGAAAATCTCCAATGGCTGTTAAAGATGCAGAATGGGGATCGATAGCTCTCTCCTTACACCACTTGAAGAAGTGGAGAAGTCGGCTATCGTAAGTTCGTCTAGTGGACTCTCGTCTGCCCCTGGCTGCCAGGGCTGAAGCTTCTGCCGAAAAGCCAGCTTCTCTGAGGGAGATTTTGACAGCATCCAGGCACAAAGATGAAGGGAGGCTGGGTCCGGGTGTACGAACTGAGACTTGGGCTGAATCAGGAGATCTCTCCGGTTGGGGAGCTTGACTGGCGACTGAATCAGGAGGTCCAGAATGCGTGGAAACCAAGGTTGTCGTGGCCAGAAGGGTGCTATGAGGATCACCCTAGATAGTTCGGCTTCTATTTTGGTCAGCACCCGGTGAAGCAGAGAGATTGGAGGGAAGGCGTAAGCATGGATCCCGGTCCAGTTGAAGCTGAGGGCGTCCACTTTCCATGCCAGGGGATGGAAATGGCGTGAGCAGAAGGTTGGAAGCCGATGGTTGAGGTTGGACGCAAACAGGTCCACATGAGGCGTCCCGAGAACGTTGAAGATGTGCCGGACAACAACGGGGTTGAGAGACCATTCTGTTGGGATGATTCTGCCCCTTGAGAGTGCATCGGCCAGCGAGTTCTTCTTTCCTGCCAGATGAGTAGCTTGGAGTGAGATCCGACGAGAGATGCACCAGTGGAGAAGATCCCACGTGGCAAGGCACAGAGACGGAGAGTGGGTTCCCCCCTGACGGTTGATGTAAGAGACCACAGTGGAGTTGTCTGTCCGGATTAGGACGAGCTGGTTTTGGACTCTCTCCTGAAGGGACTCCAGAGCTTTGGCCACTGCCAGTAGCTCCAGATGATTGATGTGTAGACTGCGTTGATCGGACGTCCAGGTGCCGGCAACGGTCTGGTCCCCAAGGTGGGCTCCCCAGCCCAGATTCGAGGCATCTGTGGTGAGGGAGATGGATGGAGAGGGATGAGGGAATTCGAAGCCACTCATCAGGTTGTTCCGCATCTGCCACCAGAGGAGCTGATTGCGGATAAGGTGTGTGACAGGGACTTCCTTGGAGACCGGGTCCCTGCGTGGACGGAAGTGATAGAGAAGGTGTAGCTGAAAGGGCCGCATGTGCAATCTGCACCAAGGGACCAGGTCTATCAGGCTTGCCATCATGCCCAGTAGTCGGAGCCATAAGCTGGCCGGAAGGGAGCGAGTGACCATGAAGATGTGGATACAATCCTGAAGAGCCTGGAACCGTTCCAGGGTCGGAGAAGCTCTGCCAGAGGCCAGGTTGATAACTGCCCCGAGGTAGGTAGGCTGCTGGGAAGGAGTCAGGAAGGACTTCTCTATATTGATGATGAAGCCAAGCTTGAGTGTGAGCCGAACAGTTTGTAGGAGGGCCTCGGCGGTTTCCTGTCGAGAGGGGCCTACGATGAGCCAATCGTCCAGATACATGAAGAGATGAACATGTCTTTGGCGTAGGGCAGCTGCGATTACCTTGGTGACTCTTGTGAAAACTCGCGGGGCCGTGGACAGGCCGAACGGGAGGCAACGAAACTGGTAAGCTGCACCCTGGTACATGAATTGCAGAAATCGCCGGTGATGCGGATGGATTGGAATATGCAGATAGGCATCTTTCAGGTCGATCGAGGCTGCCCACCAGCCGACGGTCAGTGATTGCAGAACCGTGGAGAGAGTTTCCATGCGGAAACGTTTTGGCTTGATGTGGAAGTTGAGAGGCCGCAAGTTGATGATAGGTCGCCATTCTCCCGACTTCTTCGGAGCCAGGAAGAAGGTAGAGGTGAAGCCGAGAGTCGACCCTTGGGGTAGTGCCGAGATGGCGTTCTTGTCCAAGAGAGCAAGGATCTCCCTTTCCAAAGCGGCCCGTCGGTCTGCGTCTGTTGGAACAGGAGTGACTCGCAAGGGAGGGCCCACAGGAGGGGGGCTGGTAAATTCCAGTCGGTAGCCTGTCGAAACTGTCTGAAGAACCCAGGAGTCTGCTGTGATGAGAGGCCATTGAAGGCTGAATAGCGAGAGACGACCTCCTACTGGGCCGGTGGGTGGCGGAATGTTCGCTTGGAAGTCAGAAGCCCTTGCTGCCTCGCGAACCTCGGGGCTTAGAGGGTCGCGCGAATCTGGGGGGCTGAGGTTTACTGCGGCTCCATGAAGAGGATGAGGAGTACCGGGGTGCGTCCCTCCTAGAACGATAAGATGATCTCTGGTAGGAGGAGAAAGACCTATTCTTCTTAGGCGGAGGCTGGGTAGATGACGAGGGGCGTTTGCTAGGACGACTGAGATCGAGTTTGTCCTCGGCCTTGAGGCGTTTGGCCTCCTGCAGCACAGTCTCGCCAAACTTGTGGTCGAAGAGGTCGTTCCCTTCCAGTGGTAGGGCCAGAAGACGGTCTTTAGCACCAACGGAGGGGAGGGACAGCTTGTCGATAACCAGCGAACAACGCAAGAGAGAGGTGGTAGCCGACCCTATAGCAAAGCCCTGTAGGCAAAGGGTGAGGCAATCATCGAGAAAACGAAACATCTCCTGAAGGCAATCTGCATTAACCAAGGAGGGGTCCCCAGAGCATCGAGCGAGAGCGTCAGAAAGCAAAAGGGAAAACGACGAGACCTTGGCCCCTTGACGCAAGCGTGAGTCTAAGGACGAGAGTCTCTGGTCCAGAAGTCTGGATACAGAATCTTGGAAGTACTTGCGTGACAGCGGGTTCTCACGTCTGAGGAAATCTTTGGCTTCAGAAGAGAGAGTAGGAGTCGAGAAGAATTTCTCGGAATCAGCCGAGCTGGTGACAAACAAGCTAGAAAACGCACGTTTCAAAGGTGGGACAGAAAGCCTGCTCTGGACCTGACGAAAAGCCTCGCTCATAATGTCTGCACATGTGCTATCTAAAGGAAAAGGAGGCACGCTTAGCTTAGCTGCATTGGATTCCCTGCGATAGGATGGACGGGCAGGCTCAGTTGGGGGGGGAGAAGGAAACTGAAGGAGCTTACCCACTTCCGTATGCATCAAGTTGGCCCGCTGAGAAAGGGTGAGGTGATCTTCTTCAGTAGAATGGAATGAAGAAAAAGAATCCTGTGACAGGGATCTAGAAGTAGAGCGATGTCGGTCCCCGTGTGGCAGCGGTGACCGAGAACGATCACGAGAATGGCGCCGGTGTCGATCCGTGGAGCGCGAACGCGACTGCGGTGAGGGTGGTGGTGCCCCTTGCCTCTGTGACCTGGCGGGGCTAACCGTGCGCTCGAGGGGCGTTAAAGCATCGATCGCCGGGCCCCGCCAACCCGCAATTCCATGCACGTCGGCCTCCACGGCCTGCATGTGCTCTTGAAGACTTCCATATGTGTGCGGGATTTGCCGGGTTGAGGCCCTGGAATTGGTTGGCCGAGGGCTCGTTCCCGGGGAGATTCCTTCCGTCGTTACCAGTGGCTGCATCACGGTAGAGACGGGAACATTCTTGTGCCGGTCAGACTTGGGCTTGGAGGGAGATTTTGCGGAAACGCTAGAAAGTCTCTGACGAGTCTTGGCTGTGTCCGCCATTTTGGCTTTGTTGGCTGAAGCGTGTACGTGTAATATACTATTGAACGAACACAGCACGTGTACAGCAACGTGAATGCCGTGTGTATTGTACAGTATGTAGCACTAGTATAACTAAAGGTTTCTATAGTACGCGTCGCTGAAAAACTAGGGCGATCCTTCGGGTCACTGGGGCTTATATACGGGGACATGCAGTGGGCGGGGAGGGTGCGCTTTGGGCTACTTTTTCAGCGAGGTTTCTGGCGCATGCGCGCTGATATGCAAATGTAGGTAAACAGAGGTGAGGTGTTTTCTGTAATGGAATTCCAGTGTCATAAGGTGACTACTTTTGGAGAAAACAGTGGGAAAAAATGCACACGGTATTTTAATATATTGATTCAGAACTTGCAGAAAAGTCGAAAATCTCAAGTTTCCGTATTGTGTCAAGTTTGTGGCTGATTTAATTACTTGGATCCGTAGTTGTAATCGAGCACAACAAATACCGGTTACACCTCAGTTCCATCCAACATTTCTCTAAACTATACATGCACGTGACCCAAGATATAAAAACCCGATACCCTCCTTGTTTCAGATTAAGACTGACAATTAAAGAAACGATATTATCGACGCGCAATCGAGTTATGACCGGCCCTCGACTTGAAAAGTGGCATATCCTAAACTAAAGCTGAATTCGAGTGGAAAGGGGCAGTTTTAATGTAAAGGATTTTTTGTCAATTATTGCAATTTTTTTCAAATTGCACTAGTTTATTCCAAAAACAAACTATTGATGAGTAGTATTCATGACGATAAGGCCGAAACTCCCAAAAAGATTGGAGAAAATCGATTTTTAGTAATGCGTTTTCTGAGCGCACTGTGTAAAAGAATAAGCACATCCGGGCATTTTACACGGTTTTGCCCACTTAAAGACGCCATCTTTGATTCCCCATGTGTAGCCGAGAGCGCGTCACGCAGGGCACGGTGAGTGCGCACTCTAGTTTTCTAATATAACTCTATGTTACCGCATTGTATCTGGCACACTAAGAGATGGCTGCCGGTGACTTCAGTTGCAATTCCAGATTTGTTATATGACGTCCATGAATACATGGCCCATTGGATATGGGGGGAGTCTGTTAGGTCCAATTAAATATAGGGGGGAGTTTGAGATCCCATTATGGGGGGGGGTCGGATAGGTTCAATTAGATATAGGGGGAGGGGGGGGGGGGTTCTATTAGGTTACATTAGATCAAGCAACTTACCTGTCTCCACTCTTGCCATGTGTTAAGGATATGACGAACTATATGTGCCTCACTTCTGTTTAATGTCACACATTTTACAGAGTTAATCCTAAAACAAACAAAACGTTTAATTTTATCATTTTTCTAATTGAATTAATTAGCCGAGAACACCTTATTAAATCATGGTGTTTTTCACACAATTCACATACATGTACGTGACATGTACAGCCAGGCCTGTTATGTGCAAAGATAGAGGTTAAGTTTGTGTGCAAACTCCCATAGGCAAATTTGTGGCAATGTAGGATTCACTGCCCAATCAGAGGCCTTTTGTGCTTTCCTTCAATTCCTTTTCTTTTGTAATCATTACATCAGCCACTTTTGTCTGCCATCAGGCAGTTCAAACCTTTGAATTTTGAAAACCTTTGCCCATCACCACCCATCGCCACCCATCTTCCATCTTCCTGTTTGTTTTCTCATATGGCATTTCTATTAATGGAATAAGGCAGTCCAGCATGTATTGAGAATATAATGTCATTTGTCAACACTGCAAAGGCAGCTATAGGCCTATACCTATTAACAGTGTTGGAGTCAAGTCCTCAAATCCGAGTGCAGAGTACTCCGAGTACTTCAAGGGCTGAGTACTGGGCCGAGTACGAGTACATTGCTGTCGAGTTTAAGTCCTAAGTATCAAGTCCGAGTACATTCAAGGCCGAGTACCGGGCCTGAGTCCGAGTGCATAAGTTCAAGTCCCTGGATGAGTACATGCACAGAACCAATGCACAGTACCAACAAATGCAGTTCATGACATAATCTCTTCATTACACAACAAAGTCAGCAGGTAAAAGAAACAAAAACAACTGCCCTTTACTGTAAAGTATAATAAATATTTCATACAGTGGAACACAATTGTGTTCCACTGGCTTGTACTCGGCCCAGTACTCAGCCCTTGAAGTACTCGGAGTACTCTGCACTCCGATTTGAGGACTTGACTCCAACACTGTTATCATTTGATACAACAATCCTGAATTTTGCTCTCTGGACTTAACAAAATAGTCAAAATACCTAGTATGAATAGTGTCTTTTATCAAACTTACAGGGTATAAATATAATGGTAAAGCATTTTCTGCCTAAAATGTATGTAAAAAGGAAAGAAGAAAATAATAAATAACAAGCCAAAAACACTCCTATGAACAAAGTTTGAAAATTATATATACAGTGAGCGTTTTTGACCGTTTAAAAAAAAAAAGTGGGCATCCTATTTGAATAATTTCCCATGTATCTTTCCTAAAGTTGCTGCATTGCTTATCCTGCACAATATATCTTAAAAGATCGTTAATTGGGATATAGCGGTATGAGTGGTTTCTTGGCTTCTGACAGCCTAACAAACAAAGATAATTGACTATTATAAGCAGAAGAATAAGAAATACACTGTAACACACCAAAATCTTGTTTTGTGACTACACGCCTCAGCCTGAAAGTTTTATTCTTCACAAATCGTGTAGCTATTATCTCATATTCATTCATAAGCCTGACCACCTGAGCACCAAGCCCAGCAAGGCTTTCATGTTATAACCATTTGAAGCCTGACCATCTGAGCACCAAGCCCAGCAAGGCATTCATTTGAAGCCTGACCATCTGAGCACCAAGCCCAGCAAGGCTTTCATGTTATAACCATTTGAAGCCTGACCATCTGAGCACCAAGCCCAGCAAGGCATTCATTTGAAGCCTGACCATCTGAGCACCAAGCCCAGCAAGGCATTCATATCTCATATTCATTTGAAGCCTGACCATCTGAGCACCAAGCCCAGCAAGGCATTCATTTGAAGCCTGACCATCTGAGCACCAAGCCCAGCAAGGCATTCATATCATAAGCCTGACCATCTGAGCACCAAGCCCAGCAAGGCTTTTTATATCTCAAAATCATGTAAAGTCTGACCATCTGGGCACCACGAACCCAGCAGGCACCAAAGCTCTGAGCCCAAGAGTATAAAATGTGCAATTCGAACAGGTTAAAACAAGAATGCACATAACACTAAATATATACTACATAAAATAACAATAATAAGACACTGCCCTTTGACCTTCGTTTGCACATACAGAAGGAAAGGGCAGTTCTGTTGAACTGACTCAGGGGAGAAGATGCTACGACCATTACATACATTAAACATAGATTGTGTTTTTTTCCTCAAATTACGAAACCTAATAAGGTAAATGCTGCAACTTGTACCATTCGTTTCACATGCTTGATATGTATACATTTGCCTGTGCATTGTTCCCACATGACATTACATCAACGATACATGCTGGACTGTCTTGATCCATTAACAAAAAAGCCACAGAGAAATTGACAAGATGGTGGAAGATGGGGAGGTGGCGGGCAAAGTTAAAAAATTCCAAGTTGTGAAGTGTAAACCATCAGATGGCTGAGACAAAAGTGACCCCAGCCAAATGGTTTGCCAAAATTGTGTTTCATGCCTTTCCATAAGGAAAGCACCCAATCCCTCTGATTGGTCAATTGTTCCAGGCAGTGACCAGCCTCCCACACACACTGTCCCACAGGAGCTACACACAAACTGACTCTCCACAAGGATCTTATTGTTTGCATGATGTAGACAGACTGGGCTTTGTAAGTCACATACATTATGATAAAGGGCCACCCAAATTGAAGTCCTCAGCTTATAAATAATTTGATCATAGAAGTGATAAAATTTATTAGGGACACCACCAACATAGGGCTTGAAAGCTCAGTTGATAAGAACACTGGTACACGTATTCCGGAGGTCACTGGTTCGAATCCCGCTCCAGTTAATTTGTCTTTGTTCACTTTTCAATACATTGACAAAGTAGACATATTCTTGCCTGCAGACAATTATGTGTGAATGGATGGTTTGATCCAAACAAGATTTTATGAGACACAGGGTTAAAGTAAATTTTAAAAATGTAATGTAATGTAAATCAACACTTACCTAAATATATTTATGTCATCATTTTGAGGTCCAAACATACAAACAAAGGGATCCTGGACTTGTTTAGGTGCAAGACAGCCACACAGATGAGCTATGTTGGGATGTTGATGCAAGAAAGTTGTGGGCAAAGTGCTCATGGACAAACTACTTTCAACAAATAGGAGGCCATATGCATCTATGAAAAAATAAAGAAAACAAGAAAACAACTAGACAGTTATGTCTGTTGAGAACAGAACATTATTATGATATAAAGCATTTCACAATTTCATACACACCTCTTCATTTGTTTGGTTAAGATGTTACAGTTTAACCCATTCACTTGCAGGGTTACTAACTTATTACGCAATTGGAACCCCCTGATGGCACGGTGATGTGACATAATTATGATGATGTCATGATGACATTGGAGGACACGGAATGCTTCCGAGGACATGAAATGATTTTGAGAATACGGAATTATTTTAAGAACATGAAATAAATTAATTTAAATGACACAAAATAGTTTTGAGGATATGAATTGTTTTTGAGAACAATTTAATTCAATGACACAAAATGTTTTTGAGGGCACGAACAGATTTCTGGGGCATGAAATAATTTCTGCACTGAATGACACAAAATGATTTTGATGGCATGAAAAGATTTTGATGGCATGAAATGATTTCGAGGGCACAAACAAATTGGATCATGAATTTAATGTGCTCATGTAAAAAAAACTGATAAAATTGCCACTTAAGTCAAAAAAGACATAATCTACAAAATCAGGGGATCATTGCAATTTTTCCATACAACTCTTCCCAATTATTGTTGTACACCTACACCATAAAATGACATTACTGTGTGTATCATGTCATTGTTGCATGTGTCTTTTTAGGCCTTTTCACACTGCAAGCTTTCAACCCAGGGCAAACTCAACCTGGGGTGAACTCCATTCCCACCCTGGGTTGAAATTTGATTTTTCAACCCTGCGTTCAACCCAGCATCGTTTCACACTTGCCTCTCGCGAACCCACCTTCAACCCGGGGTGAACTCAACCCGATTCAATTCACACTGCCTTTTTCGACCTGGGTCAAAAAAATCTCAACCCTGGTCTGGAGCAGGGTTGACTTCAACCCGGGTTGAAGTCAATCTCGGGGGTTAACGCGGGGTTGACGCGGGGTTGGCGTGGGGTTGAACAATTTCCAGCACGAATCCCTGCCGATTTCAACCCCGCGTCAACCCCAAGATTTGTCCAAAGTGAAAAGGCCTTTTGTGCAATATGCCTATCGTCAAAGAAATAAAAAACCCTTAACATCTCGGCAGACACAACCATCTTGACAATGTAGATGAGCCCAGCTATGATGACCCATGCAACATTCAAGGAAATATTGACAGTGACAGATCCCTTTTGCATTGGTGGCAAACACGTTTTAGATTTATAATGAAAAGAGTTTTACTTTAATACCATTACTTATTCACCTTCTGTCCAATGTGAAAAAAAATAATGATCTATGAGTGCATGGTTAATGAAGGCCAATCTGAATGTGGCTGTATAAATTCTTTATGATTTGTATGTGTTGTTCCCATTCAGTTTACTGTTCTTATGATCATAAACCTTTCTACACTTGGATTTCCAATTGCCAAGATTGTAATTAATTTCCTGCATTGCAAAACAAAATTTGGGCTAAAAATCCATGTTTGTCCATGTTGGATATTTCAATTAATATCAAGACGATCCCCTCCTTGTACTAGTAAATAGAGGATATTATATTCATCTTTCATGCCAAGGGCTCAGGACTTTACCTCATTAACATTTATAAATACCGGTACATAATTGTATGTATACATTTAATGATAAAAAGCCTATTTTCCAACAAGTTGTGACACATTTCAAATCGTCCTGCTGTCAGATTCTGTTTGATTATTCCAAAGCATTACAAGACCTTTTTTAGCTCACAGAAATAGCTTGAAAAGTCACTGTATTATCTCCAAGTTTAATTTTAATATGCAAGGTTTCAAGATTCCACTTACCTTTTATATAGATTTTGTCTGATTCAGGTGAAGAATGCCTCTTCCTTGTAATGTCTTGCCTAATGCCAGAGTAATTGTCTAACTGTTGCTCTGGAGGTGAATCAGGATTAGAGCTAGGGACTACCTCAAACATCTCTCCATTATGGTGGAAAAAATCATTGGTACTGTTGGTAAAATGTACAAGGTAAGGTCACAGAATTAAATGAAAAATATGGGAACAGAGCTGCAGAACTTCTTCAATTTTTGAAGGACTTGGACTCGGTCTCGGACAGTAAGGACTCGGACATGAACATTAAGGACATGTTTTTTTCAAGGACTCGGGGCTCACAATTTTTACCTTTATTTACCGTAATTTCATTTAATAAATGTCTTAAAAGGATAACTTCCTTAATGCGGCAACACTGGCCCGGCGCCATACATAAAACGTACAGTGCACAGTACACAATGTACGAGGGTTGCCATTATGCATGCATTGTCCAAGAAAGTTATGCATGGTGTAGGTCCACATTCAAGGGGCCCATTGTATCTGGTCTTTGCAAAAAGTTATACAATATGCTGTTTCAATAGCTCCATGATTTAACTGACCTAAGTTCATGATTTAGCCAATGAAAGTTATGAATGGCACTTGTGCACCCAGAGGGACTTGGCAACTTGACAGTAGTACAAATGGTCGTTTCCATTTATACCAGTTTGTGTTTGATTTTCTGTTCGGAATATTTGTGCAATTGCTGAAGAGTGCTTTAAATACTTGTTACAAAACTAATGACATCACAAACCATGGCCTAGCAGCAAAAATAAATCAACATCAATAATTCCACAAGCAGTAATTTGTTTAAAAAAAACAAACAAACAGAGGACGAACAGAGCACACTGTTCGGAACGTCGAGATAATACCAACGGTTCTTCTCAGAACCACACACTCTCACAGAAGAGATTACATGGTGTCACTGCAAACTTACTTTCTTAAAAAAAATACCCATTAGAAAAAGTTAGACCCATTCCCTCATTGAGTCAGTAGTTGAAATCCGCATATAGTATTGACCATGTTGACAAAAGAAGTAATTCTTCTGTTTTTTGTTTTGTTTTTATTCCAAAGATACAATTTACATTGAAATGAATCAGAATCGGTTCCGAAAATTCTGGAACAGCCCGAGCCTAATTGAATTAGAAATTAAGTCAGTTCTACATATATGCTCTTTAAATGGGCGGATATCAGGGTTGTTTGATTTTTTAATCACTCAATTTAAATCATTTTTGTAGCAGCATGCACAACTACCTGATGTAGCAAAGCTTTTCCAAAAAGAATCATTTCTGTAGCATTTGCCGTTCGCAAGACTAAAAATTAGCCATTTTGATAACGTCATAATGACATCACAGTAAATGTCATGACAGCATGCACAATTACATGATATAACAAAGCTTTTGCAAAAATAATCATGTCCGTAGCATGTCGTTCTCGAGATATGGGGCGACAGAACATTTGCAGCAGGAGCTCCCCGCCTTTGGAATGGACTTCCCAAACATATCCGAACATCAACGACCCTCAACGAATTCAAGAACAAACTGAAAACACACCTGATGAGAATTGCATTCTAGATTTATTGTATTTTCTTTTGTTACTGTAAGCGCCTTGAGCACCCTTGGGTGGATATGTTGCGCATTATAAATGTCTTTATTATTAGCTGTTCCGACATTTCTTATGTCGGAACAGGTTTAGTTTTCGTTCTGGTTTTTAGCTGTTCCGACATTTCTGATGTCGGAAAAGGTTTTGTTTTTGTTCTGATTTTTAGCTGTTCCGACATTTCTGATGTCGGAACTGGTTTTGTTTTTGTTCTGATTTTTATTATTATTATTATTATACTTTATCACCCAAAGTTTGTTTATTCCTTATCCCTTACTTAGCTTCTTCTGATCAGCTTAAATGAGGTATCATATGAAAGCTTATAAGCTGAAGTTAATCCTAAGACTGAGTTTGTTAAAATTCTTAATTAATTATGCACGTGACAGCTCATTTGCATATTTAATTAGTCAATTTTGTTAGCAGCGTATATCGAGAACTACAAGTGCTATGAAAATAATTCGTTTTGCAAAGGCTTTGTTACATCATGTAGTTGTGCATGCTGCCAAGAAATTTGCCATGACGTCATCAAAAATGCTGATTTTATTATTAGCAGGATATTTCAAGAACGGTAAGTGCTACGGTATTGGTTCTTTTTGTAAAAGCTTTGTTAGACCCTGTAGATTTGCACGCTGTTGTGAAATTAACTGTGACGTCATTATGACGTCATCAAAAGGCATAATTTATGTTTGCAGCATATCTTGAGAATGACAAAAGCTATGGTAATGATTCTTTTCACAAAAGCTTTTTTAGAAAGTTTAGATGCACGCTGCTTTGTGAATGACCGTGACGTCATCATGACGTCATCGGAGCTTATAAAGCTGATCAAATAAGTCGGAACAGCTCCGTGTTCGTCCACGAACACTTAAATGTCTAGTTATTATTATTATTATTATTATTATTATTATACTTTATCACCCAAAGTTTGTTTATTCCTGATCTCTTACTTAGCTTCTTCTGATCAGCTTAAATGAGGTATCTTATGAAAGCTTATAAGCTGAAGTTAATCCTAAGACTGAGTTTGTTAAAATTCTTAATTAATTATGCACGTGACAGCTCATTTGCATATTTAATTAGTCCATTTTGTTAGCAGTGTATCTCGAGAACTACAAATGCTATGAAAATAATTCTTTTTCCAAAAGCTTTGTTACATCATGTAGTTGTGCATGCTGCCAAGAAATTTACAGTGACGTCATCATGACGTCATCAAAAATGCTGATTTTTATTATTAGCAGCATATCTCGAGAACGGTAAGTGCTACGGCAATGATTCTTTTTGTAAAAGCTTTGTTACATCATGTGGTTGTGCATGCTGCCCCAAAATTTACAGTGACGTCATCATGAAGTCATCAAAAAAGGTAATTTTTAATTCTTTAATAATTAAGCACGTGACAGCTCATTCAAATTTTTAATTAGTCAATTTTGTTAGCAGCGTATCTCGAGAACGACAAAGGCTATGAATATGATTCTTTTTGCAAAAGCTTAGTTACATCATGTAGTTGTGCATGCTGCCAAGAAATTTACCGTGACGTCATCATGACGTCATTAAAAAAAGGTAATTTTTGGTTAGCAGTATATCTTGAGAACGGTAAATGATACGGTAATGGTTCTTTTTGTAAAAGCTTTGAAAGACCCTGGAGATGTGCATGCTGTTGTGAAATTAACTGTGACGTCATTATGACGTCATCAAAAGGCATAATTAATGTTTGCAGGATATCTCGAGAATGACAAAAGCTACATGGTAATGATTCTTTTCAAACAAGCTTTGTTAGAAACTTTAGATGCACGCTGCTTTGTAAATGACTGTGACGTCATCATGACGTCATCAAAGCTTATAAAGCTGATCAAATAAGTCGGAACAGCTCCGTGTTCGTCCACGAACACTTAAATGTCTAGTTATTATTAGTATACCTTCGCACTTTTTGCTTCCATAGCTTTGTGTGATAAGTTTGTTTATTTCTAATCTTTTATAATCTTTTTCTGGTAAGCTTATGTGTGGTATATTAAGAAAGCTTATAAGCTGAAGTTAATCCTAAGACTGAGTTTGTTAAAATTCTTAATTAATTAGTCATGTGACAGTCATTTGAATATTTAATTAGACAATTTTGTTCGCAATATATCTAGAGAACCACAAATGCTATGGAAATGATTCTTTTTGCAAAAGCTTTGTTATATCATGTAGTTGTGCATGCTGCCACAAAATTTAGTGTGACGTCATCATGACGTCATCAAAAAAGCTGATTTTTTATTAGCAGTATATTTTGAGAACGGTAAGTGCTACAGTAATGATTCTTTTTGCAAAAGCTTTGTTATATCATGTAGTTGTGCATTGCTTCGAAAAATTAACATGATGACATCATGACGTCATCAAAAAGCCTGATTTTTGTTTGCAGCATATCTGAAGAATGACAAATGCTATGGTAATGATTCTTTTTATAAAAGCTTTGCTGCATCATGTACATGAGTATGCTGCCATGAAATTGACCGTGACATCATCATGACTTCATCAGAGCTTACAAAGCTGATTAAATAAGTCGGAACAGCTCCGTGTTCGTCCACGAACACTTAAATGTCTAGTTATTATTATTATATATGCTGCGAACAAAATTTACTAATTAAATATTCAAATGAGCTGCCACGTGCTTAATCAGGTTTCAGGATGATCCAATTAGCTTTTAATCTTTCATATGATACCTCATCTAAGCTGATCAGAATAAGACAAGAAGAGATAAAGAATAAACAAAATTGGGTGATAAAGAATAATAATAACAACTAGACATTTAAGTGTTCGTGGACGAACACAGAGCTGTTCCGACTTTATTTAATTAGCTTGCAGTTTTTTCCTAAAAAGTTCAATCAAACTGTCATCACAGAAACAACTATAAGTTTTGGAGTAGCACAAACATTGCACCTACCAGGTTTCATGACAATCAGACAAATCAGCATTTTTAATGATGTCATGATGACGTCACAGGTAATTTTAGAGCAGCATGCATATCTACAGGATCTGACAAGGCTTTTACAAAAAGAACCAGTACCGTACGTATATACGTAGCACTTGCCGTTCTCGAGATATGCTGCTAACAATAAAATCAGCATTTTTGCTGACGTCATGATGACGTCACAGTAAATTTCATGGCAGCATACTCATGTACATAATGTAACAAAGCTTTTACAAAAAGAATCATTACCTTAGCTACATACCATACTACATGATATAGCAAAGCTTTTGCAAAAAAAAGCTTTAGCAATTGCTGTTCTCAATATATGCAGCAAACAAAAAATCAACCTTCCGATGACGTCATAGTGACGTCACAGTGAATATCGTGGCAGCATGCACAACTACATGATGTAGCAACGCTTTTGCAAAAACAATCATTTCTGTAGCATTTGCCGTTCTCAAGATATGCTGGGAACAAAAAAATCAGCCTTTTTGATGACGTCATATTGACGTCACAGTAAATTTCGTGACAGCATGGACAACAACATGATATAACTAAGCTTTTGCAAAAAGAATCATTTCCGTAGTATTTGCCATTCTTGAGATATGCCGTGATAAAAAAAATCAGCCTTTTTGATGACGTCATAATGACGTCACAGTAAATTTCATGGCAGCATGCACAACTACATGTACATGAAGCTTCTACAAAAAGAATCATTTTCGTAGCATTTACTGATCTCAAGATATGCTGGTTACAAAATTGACTAATTAAAATATGCAAATGAGCTGTCAGGTGCCTAATTGATTAAGGATTTTTATGACTCAGTGTCAGAATGATCCTTATCTTTATATAAGCATTCCTAAGATACCTCATCTAAGCTTTACCAGAAGAAAAGTAAAGATAAGCAAAAAGAATCATTACAGTGGTACATGTCGTTTTCGAGATATTATGCTCCTAATAAAAACAGCCTTTTGGTTACGACCAATTTAATTGCAGCATGCACAATTACATGATGTTACAAAGCTTTTGGAAAAAGAATTATTTTCGAAGCATATGCCGTTATATATAGCATATATGTTCCGACATTAGAATGTCAGAACAGCTAACTAGACATTTAAGTGTTCGTGGACGAACACGAAGCTGTTCCGACTTATTTTAATCAGCTTTATCAGCTCTGATGACGTCATGATGACGTCACAGTCTATTTCATGGCAGCATACTCATGTACATGATGTAACAAAGCTTTTATAAAAAGAATCATTACCATAGCATTTGTCATTCTCGAGATATGATGCAAACAAAAATCAGTCTTTTTTGATGACATCATGATGACGTCACAGTCAATATCATGGAGCGGAGATCTAGACCTCAACAGATTCAAATGCAGCCTCTGTCTCTTGTCGCAATTTAAGTTATATTGCTTGGTGGCGCTATTGCTGGGCTTCGCTCAACCCCGATCTACGTGTATACCTTCGTATCTCAAGCCATGGTCACGAGAAAGACACAAAGTGGGAGTTTATTCTTTTGTTTTGAGGTATAAGGCCTAAATGGTGTATTCCAACAATCAGTTTTTAATGTTTTACATAGCAATTCTATCAGTAACTCCAAACTCAATGTCACATTCTCCGACAAATGATTTTGATTTAAGTATTTACGTATTTTGTTATTATTAACCGTAGAAAAAAATCATCCAGTTAATTTCTATTCTTGGTTGTCCATCGAAATCGATTATGACTGCTTCAACAGCTTGTCTCCCGTCTGCCGTGGGCTCGAAGGTGGCTGGTGAGTCAAATCCTTGACTTGCAGGGGCGGGAACACATTGGACAGGGGAAGAGACCAGGGTCGCTTGGGTCAGCCTATGATTGCGGTGCTTTACGTCTCTCCCGGGCCTCTGCAACCTCCGTCCGGCGCTTCTCCTCGAACGTGACTTTGGCATGTCTGGTGAGGGCTTGCCACTCAATCCTGTCCTGTGCACAGATTTCAAGCTCCTTGGGTTTAATACCGGCATATTTCAGGCTGGCCTTCACGCAGTCTTTGTATCGCAGGTTAGGCCTGCCTTCCCGACGTCTTCCAGAAGAGAGCTCACCATACATGAGTTGATTTGGCAGTCTATCATCACTCATCCTGATGACATGTCCCACCATACGGAGTCGACACTTGAGGATCATGGCTTCGATGCTTGTTGACTCAGCCATGTCAAGGACTTCCAGATTCGAGATTCTGTCCTGCCACTTGATGCTCAGGATTGACCGCAGGCTTCGCATGTGGAACCGCTCCAGCTGCTTCAGGTGTTTTCTGTACAAGGTCCATGTCTAACATCCGTAGAGAAGGCTGGTGAGGACAAAAGACCTGTACACCTTGAGCTTAGTGGATCGCCTGATGTTATGCTGGTTCAGGACGCGTGTCCCCAGACGGCCCAGTGCTTGACTGGCTTTACAGATCCTGGCGTTGCCTCCAGGATGATCCTTCTTACGGTCTTCGTCTTCGCTGTCAGTCGCCGCAGGTCGAACACAGAACCGTCCAGTCTATAACGCAGGTACACCCCGTGCTCAAGGTCTCTGACAGCATAGCTGAGCACGCAGGTGAAGAATAGGTTGAAGAGGACGGGAGCTAACACACAACCTTGCTTGACATCGTTGGTGATGTTGAATGGCTCCGATGCCTTTCCGCCCGAAAGCACTTGCCCGGTCATGTCGTCGTGGAACTGGCGTAGGCCTATCAGGTTCACAAACTTGGTCGGGCAACCAAACTTCGACAGGATCGACCAGAGGGCTTCTCTGTTGATTGTGTTGAATGCCTTTGTCAAGTCGATGAATACAGCAAAGAGGTCCATGTTTTGTTTGACACATTTCTCCTGGACCTGGCGGACGGAGAAGATCATGTCGATCGTGCTGCGGTTTGGACGGAACCCACACTGGGCCTCTGGTAGGTTGTGCTCAGCAATGTTGGTGATGAGGTGGTTGAGCAAAACACGAGCGAGGACCTTCCCTGCGGTGGATAAGAGGGAGATACCCCGGTAGTTGCCGCAATCAGTCTTGCTTCCTTTGTTCTTAAAGAGGGAGACGATTGTGGCATCCCTGAAGTCTTGGGCATTTCTTCCTCTTCCCAGATGCTTATGAGGAGGGCGTGAAAAGCTTCGAGGGCAACTGGGCCGGCTGACTTGAAAATCTCGGCAGGAATCCTGTCCATCCCAGGGGCCTTTCCTGAGCTGGTCTGGTTGATTGCCTTCAAGACTTCATCCTCCGAGGGGGGTAGGTCGAGGCTGCTGACCTGGGGTTTCTGCGGGATCTGCTCAAGTGCGGCAAGGTCAACAGCGGAGGGCCTGTTTAGCAGGTTGCTGAAATGTTCTCTCCAGCTCGAGTTGATGTTGCTCTTCTCCTTCAGCAGGGTCGAGCCGTCGGCCGACAGGAGCAGGGTGGTGACAGGCTTGTTGGGTCCATAGACTTGCTTGATGGCGTTGAAGAACATCTTGGAGTTCTTTGCATCGGCATATCCCTGGACTTCATCTGCCTTCTTCTCCCACCACTCGTCTTGCATTCTGCGTAATGCTGCTTGGGTTTGCCTTTGGAGGCATTTGAAGCGATCTTGCTTCGAGATTGAGGAGAGGTCGTTCTGCCACTCACTGAAGGCCTTTCTCTTGATGTCCAGGAGTTGCCTGATGTGATCGTCATTTTCATCAAACCAGTCCTGATGAATTTTTTTCCTGGGGCCGATGGTTAACTTGGCTGACTCCGTCACTATCGGAAGCCAGAATCCGTTGGTACGGAGAACCGTCACGACCAGGGGCTATGTCGGCTGCAGTGGATGACCACGACGACTTCTGTGCCATGCCGTGCTCTGAACGTTCCACAACGCTTGCTGTTGTCGCCTTCATGACCGTTGGGACAAGAATGACCTCATCCGCTCAATTCGCCAACTCCAGTCTTCACATGCTTGGGTAGGCATACCCTGATGAATTCACCGGGGAGTTATGGACCCATCCGGCTACCCTCTGCCTGGTTCAGCCCGCCTGCCATGCGGTTACCAGGGGTGTGGCCGCTGTGCATGCTACAGCTTCGAGGAGCCACATGCCAGAGTTGAGTGACAGGTGGGAACCAAAGAAGTGCGAGCGATGATCCCAGAAAGGACATGGCAGACCCCCCTACAGAGGTACTATCCCCACCCTAAACACCCCCAAACACCCCAGTTAATACGTATCTTTAAATAGGAAACACACATTTCGAATTCAATGACATCATGATGACTTCATAATGACGTCATGGTCATTTTCGTGGCAGCATGCACAACTACGTGGTATATTCAAGCTTTTGCAAAAAGAATCCTGTCCGTAGCATTTGTCGTTCTCGAGATATGCTGCGAACAAGATTTTCTAATTAAATATTCAAATGACTGTCACGTGGCTAATCAATTAAGAATTTGTACAACGCGGTGCCAGAATGATCCTTAGCTTATAAGCTTTCATAAAATACCTCATCTAAGCTGATCAGAAGAAGCTGAGAAGAGATAAGGAATAAACAAACTTACTACACAAAGCTATGGGAGCAAAAAGTTGAAAGAAATAATAATAATGTAAAATCCGAACGAAAACAATACCTGTTCCGACATCGGCAATATCGGAACAGCTAATAAAAATCAGAACATAACCAGAACCTGTTCCGACCTCCGAAATGTCGGAACAGCTATTAAAAATCTTATTTCAAGAAAGAAAATCTGATTTTGAAAAAAAAGCATGATTTTTATCAACCTTAGTGGAGATCAACTAGCGCCAAATGTTTGTGTCTTCCAACTGATTAAACTTCCATTTACCAATCACAAGGTGTTGGACAGGAGGATCTAAACATGACAACTACATGACCATCAACTGTGCCACCTTCCAAGAACTTGGCCCATCCAAGAGGAACGGAAGTACTTCCGGTTACATGTGTGACCCTCCCCGGATTACTTGAATACAACTTTGACTCTACAAACTTCATTTTATCAACAACTCTCAATCAACTCTCCATCAGAAAACAAAAGTCAGAAACCAGTGAGGTTGATTTTAACAATGTTATCTGTCCTATGGGTAAGAGAAATAAAAGTATGCCAATGTGGCACACTTGTCCCAGGGCATTTATGGATGAGACAGCTGAGGGTGCTGTTATGTGAAAATCTTGAATAAAAATCTTCTGCTGATACAGGGGATACTGAAAATGTAGTATAAGATACAGGTATGTAGATGAAGATGAAACAGTACCGGTAGAATCGCTGCAAGTTAGCAGCAAAAGTTCAAGTCCAGTTCTCTTCAAAGTTCAAAAGCAGACAAATAAAAAAACTAGTAACACACTGGTATCTGGTTTGTGACACGCCTCAGCCAGAAAGTTGTATTTTCCGGCACAGCTTGCCCAGTACCATGTGGGCAACAATGCATACCATCGTGTAGTAATCATTTCATATTATTCCAAAGCATCCGGGCACCATGAGCCCAACAAGACATTCATATATCTTATCCATTCAAAGCCTGATCATCTGGGCACAATGAGCCCAGCAACACATTCATATCTCATATTCATCTGAAGCCTGAGCATCCAGACACCATGAGCCTAGCAAGGCATGCATATCTCATATTCATCTGAAGCCTGAGCATCCGGGCACCATGAGCCCAGCAAGACATTCATATCTAATATTAATCTGAAGCCTGAGCATCCGGGCACCATGAGCCCAGCAAGGCAATCATATATCTTATCCATCTGAAGCCTGAGCATCCGGGCACCATGAGCCCAGCAAGGCATTCATATCTCATATTCATCTGAAGCCTGAGCATCCAGATACCATGAGCCCAGCAAGGCATTCATATCTCATATTCATCTGAAGCCTGAGCATCCAGACACCATGAGCCAAGCAAGGCATTCATATCTCATATTCATCTGAAGCCTGAGCATCCAGACACCATGAGCCCAGCAAGGCATTCATATCTCATATCCATCTGAAGCCTGAGCATCCAGACACCATGAGCCCAGCAAGGCATTCATATATCTTATCCATCTGAAGCCTGAGCATCCGGGCACCATGAGCCCAGCAAGGCATTCGTATCTCATATTCGTCTGAGGCCTGAGCATCCAGACACCATGAGCCCAGCAAGGCATTCATATCTCATATTAATCTGGAGCCTGAGCATCCAGACCATGAGCCCAGCAAGGCATTCATATCTCATATTCATCTGAAGCCTGAGCATCCAGACGCCATACGCCCAGCAAGGCATTCATATATCTTATCCATCTGAAGCAAGAGCATCCGGGCTCCATGAGCCCAGCAAGGCATTCATATCTCATATTCACCTGAAGCCTGAGCATCCAGACACCATGAGCCCAGCAAGGCATTCATATCTCATATTAATCTGGAGCCTGAGCATCCAGAGACCATGAGCCCAGCAAGGCATTCATATCTCATATTCATCTGAAGCCTGAGCATCCAGACACCATGAGCCCAGCAAGGCATTCATATCTCATATTCATCTGAACCCTGAGCATCCAGACACCATGAGCCCAGCAAGACATTCATATCTAATATTAATCTGAAGCCTGAGCATCCGGGCACCATGAGCCCAGCAAGGCAATCATATATCTTATCCATCTGAAGCCTGAGCATCCGGGCACCATGAGCCCAGCAAGGCATTCATATCTCATATTCATCTGAAGCCTGAGCATCCAGATACCATGAGCCCAGCAAGGCATTCATATCTCATATTCATCTGAAGCCTGAGCATCCAGACACCATGAGCCAAGCAAGGCATTCATATCTCATATTCATCTGAAGCCTGAGCATCCAGACACCATGAGCCCAGCAAGGCATTCATATCTCATATCCATCTGAAGCCTGAGCATCCAGACACCATGAGCCCAGCAAGGCATTCATATATCTTATCCATCTGAAGCCTGAGCATCCGGGCACCATGAGCCCAGCAAGGCATTCGTATCTCATATTCGTCTGAGGCCTGAGCATCCAGACACCATGAGCCCAGCAAGGCATTCATATCTCATATTAATCTGGAGCCTGAGCATCCAGACCATGAGCCCAGCAAGGCATTCATATCTCATATTCATCTGAAGCCTGAGCATCCAGACGCCATACGCCCAGCAAGGCATTCATATATCTTATCCATCTGAAGCCTGAGCATCCGGGCTCCATGAGCCCAGCAAGGCATTCATATCTCATATTCACCTGAAGCCTGAGCATCCAGACACCATGAGCCCAGCAAGGCATTCATATCTCATATTAATCTGGAGCCTGAGCATCCAGAGACCATGAGCCCAGCAAGGCATTCATATCTCATATTCATCTGAAGCCTGAGCATCCAGACACCATGAGCCCAGCAAGGCATTCATATCTCATATTCATCTGAACCCTGAGCATCCAGACACCATGAGCCCAGCAAGGCATTCATATCTCATATTAATCTGGAGCCTGAGCATCCAGACACCATGAGCCCAGCAAGACATTCATATCTCATATTCATCTGAAGCCTGAGCATCCAGACACCATGAGCCCAGCAAGGCATTCATATCTCATATTCATCTGAAGCCTGAGCATCCAGACACCATGAGCCCAGCAAGACATTCATATCTCATATTAATCTGGAGCCTGAGCATCCAGACACCATGAGCCCAGCAAGGCATTCATATCTCATATTCATCTGAACCCTGAGCATCCAGACACCATGAGCCCAGCAAGGCATTCATATCTCATATTCATCTGAAGCCTGAGCATCCAGACACCATTAGCCCAGCAAGGCATTCATATCTCATATTCATCTGAAGCCTGAGTATCTGGGCACCATGAGCCCAGCACGGCATTCATATCTCATACAAGTAACAATAAAACTACATATTGGCACTGTCCTTTAATATAAGGTTAAATGTACCTTCCGTATGGTAAAGCTAAAATTAAGATTGGGAATAAACAAAAATCACAATGCAAAAGCTATTGGAGCTAGGCAATAATAATAAAAACATGAAAACATGAGCAGAAGAAACATGTTCCAACCCCAAAGAGTTGGAAATGGCTGATGAAAATCATAAGCAATTCAAAACCTGGTCCAGGCCTCAAATTTAACAGCGGCCACGAGCCGAGCCGTAGTGCCCTCAAAATGAGATATTTCTTAATACGGCCACCACTGGCCAACGTGCCCTTCTTTAATTAGTCGAAGATTCTTTGATGAAGATGGCTGATTGAGAAGCTGCATGTAGCCACTCGGTATAATTTGTCATGATGTACCTTTTGAAACCCATTCTTCTGTCGACACAAGGGCCACCTCCATGCAGAAGCTTGTTTTTGTCATCCACAGACCACATGGAGACTTCATCGTTGAAACATGCAGCCATTTCAAGGGTATAATTCAAGGTAGCACGACAGTAATGTGAGGCACAATGATCCAGACTCGCATCATTTCGTTTTACACCGATCTTGGCATCAACAAGGGCATGGTACCGATGGCTTGCCGTATGTTGCCGATTAGGAGGGATGAACAGACGTTGTATACTTCTGGTACTAATCTGTAACTTTGGGATTTTCTTGTCGACTTCCGCTTGCAACTGACGGGCAGTCACCAAAACTGAGGACCACGTCTTTAATTGCCGATGATGAGCGCCAAAAACGTGTTCCTGAAGTGTGTCAATTACTTGGCACAAGAGATGGGAACTTGAAACGGCTTTCTTCCTGAGCAGAGAAGGCAAGGCTATCAAAAAGCCTTTTCCTGGAAAACTGAGACACCTGTCTAGGAGGCAAAAAAGCAGGAGAGTGAACTGCCTTCTGCAGTGGAAAGACTAGAGATGTAATTAGGCTGAAAATTAGGTTTCACATACAAACATTTTCAGTGGTGAGAGCCCGTTAATTTAATGTAGAAAATTGATGAGAACATTATAAATGTAATAGAAAATGAATATAGAGTTTATGTGTATTTTTCATGTTTCTTTCCTTAATAAGCCACTTTTCTAGCGACAACTCTGATGATGATGTTCCGCTCAACGGTCTGAGAACCAGAATTCGGGCCAACATCGACAAGGAAATCCATCGTCTTGTGTCTTGTACTCGTCCCGTATCCTCCACTCTCTCTTCATCTCCAAGTACTCAGCTTTCATCACAGGCCGATGTTTTACCGCTCGTGCTTGAAATTTTGCGAGATGTTCAGCCCAAGGTGTCATTGATCCAAATACAGCTCGATCATCTTGAGAACAGACAGGAGAGCTTCCGTGAGGGAGTTAAGCATCTAGCTGCAAGGATCAACCCCGGAGCCATGGCTAGTGCCGCAAACACTCCTGCTACTTCATCTACCACCGAAGAACCTCTAACTTCATCAGCCGATACTAGTCAGCCTCTGCCTACACCTCCAGTGCGCGTGTCTCAAGTCCCAGAGACACCAACACCGCACCATCAATCCTCGATTTGTGCCCGGCAGGGAGCAAGACAAATATCTTCTTGGTGGCAACGAAAACATGGTTGGTTCGGTGCCAGAATACAAGATGTTTGTGAAGAAGGTGCAACAACGGAAGCAAGAGGCATCGAATGCAGACCAAGGCCATTTGTTGTGCCTAAACTTGATGGGGAGGGAGATCCCGAAGGAAGAACTGGCTCGCAAAAACGTTACAGGGAACTCCCGTGACAAAAACAACCAAAAGTGTAAAATAAGAACTCTTGATCGCGAAATTGTACACACTTTTTTCCAGCAGGCAAAATGCAGTTCCCAAACTTTCGGTGGGAGGTTTTAAAAGGCGTTCTGACGGTGGGAGGTTGATGTGTGCTGACGGCGGGAGGGTGATGTGTGCTGACGGCGGGAGGTTGATGTGTGTTGACGGCATTAGGTTGAGCTGTTCTGATGGCAGGAGGTTACTATGTGCTGACAGCGGGAGGTTGATGTGTGCTGATGGCAGGAGGTTGATGTGTGCTGGCGGCGGGAGGGTGATGTGTGCTGGCGGCGGGAGGTTGAGTCATTCTGATGGCGGGAGGTTGCTGTGTGCTGACGGCGGGAGGTAGATGTGTGCTGATGGCGGGAGGTTGAGGTGTGCTGACGGTGGGAGGTTGATGTGTGCTGACGGCGGGAGGGTGATGTGTGCTGACGGCGGGAGGTTGATGTGTGCTGACGGCGGGAGGTAGATGTGTGCTGATGGCGGGAGGTTGAGGTGTGCTGACGGCGGGAGGTTGATGTGTGCTGACAGCAGAAGGTTGAGGCATTCTGACGGTAGGAGGTTGATGTGTATTGATGGCGGGAGGTTGATGTGTGCTGACGGCGGGAAGTTCAGCCGTTCTGACGGTGGGAGGTTGATGTGTGCTGACGGCGGGAGGGTGATGTGTGCTGACGGCGGGAGGTTGATGTGTGTTGACGGCTTTAGGTTGAGCTGTTCTGATGGCAGGAGGTTACTATGTGCTGACAGCGGGAGGTTGATGTGTGCTGATAGCAGGAGGTTGATGTGTGCTGACGGCGGGAAGTTCAGCCGTTCTGACAGCAGGAGGTTGTTGTGTGCTGACAGCGGGAGGTTGATGTGTGCTGACGGTGGGGGATTGATGTGTGCTGACGGCGGGAGGTTGATGTGTGCTGACGGCGGGAAGTTGAGCCGCTCTGATGGTGGGAGGTTGAGCCGTTCTGACAGCAGGAGGTTGAGCCGTTATGATGGCGGGAGGTTGGTGTGTGTGTGCTGACATCGGAAGGTTGACGTGTGTGCTGACGGCGGGCGGTTGATTTGTGCTGACGGCAGGAGGTTGATGTGTGTTGACGGCGGGAGGTTGATGTGTGCTGACAGCAGAAGGTTGAGGCATTCTGACGGTAGGAGGTTGATGTGTATTGATGGCGGGAGGTTGATGTGTGCTGACGGCGGGAAGTTCAGCCGTTCTGACAGCAGGAGGTTGTTGTGTGCTGACGGCGGGAGATTGAAGTGTGCTGACGGCGGGAGGTTGAAGTGTGCTGACGGCGGGAGGTTGATGTGTGCTGACGGCGGGAGGGTGATGTGTGCTGACGGCGGGAGGTTGATGAGTGTTGACGGCATTAGGTTGAGCTGTTCTGATGGCAGGAGGTTACTATGTGCTGACAGCGGGAGGTTGATGTGTGCTGGCAGCGGGAGGTTGAGTCATTCTGATGGCGTGAGGTTGCTGTGTGCTGACGGCGGGAGGTAGATGTGTGCTGATGGCGGGAGGTTGAGGTGTGCTGACGGCGGGAGGTTAAGGCGTTCTGACGGTGGGAGGTTGATGTGTGCAGACGGCGTGAGGTTGATGTGTGCTGACAGCGGGAGGATGATGTGTGCTGACGACGGGAGGTTGATGTGTGCAGACGGCGGGAGGTTGAGCCGTTCTGAAGGCGGGAGGTTGCTGTGTGCTGACAGCGGGAGGTTGATGTGTGTTGACGGCGGGAGGTTGAGGCATTCTGACGGCAGGAAGTTCAGCCATTCTGACAACAGGAGGTTGTTGTGTGCTGACGGCGAGAGGTTGAAGTGTGCTGACGGCGGGAGGTTGATGTGTGCTGACGGCGGGAGGGTGATGTGTGCTGACGGCGGGAGGTTGATGTGTGCTGGCGGTGGGAGGGTGATGTGTGCTGGCGGCGGGAGGTTGAGTCATTCTGATGGCGTGAGGTTGCTGTGTGCTGACGGCGGGAGGTAGATGTGTGCTGATGGCGGGAGGTTGAGGTGTGCTGACGGCGGGAGGTTAAGGCGTTCTGACGGTGGGAGGTTGATGTGTGCAGACGGCGTGAGGTTGATGTGTGCTGACAGCGGGAGGGTGATGTGTGCTGACGACGGGAGGTTGATGTGTGCAGACGGCGGGAGGTTGAGCCGTTCTGAAGGCGGGAGGTTGCTGTGTGCTGACAGCGGGAGGTTGATGTGTGTTGACGGCGGGAGGTTGAGGCATTCTGACGGCAGGAAGTTCAGCCATTCTGACAACAGGAGGTTGTTGTGTGCTGACGGCGAGAGGTTGAAGTGTGCTGACGGCGGGAGGTTGAAGTGTGCTGACGGCGGGAGGTTGATGTGTGCTGTCGGCGGGAGATTGATGTGTGCTGACTGCTGACAGCGGGAGGTTGATGTGTGGTGGCGGTGGGAGGGTGATGTGTGCTGGCGGCGGGAGGTTGAGTCATTCTGATGGCGTGAGGTTGCTGTGTGCTGACGGCGGGAGGTAGATGTGTGCTGATGGCGGGAGGTTGAGGTGTGCTGACGGCGGGAGGTTAAGGCGTTCTGACGGTGGGAGGTTGATGTGTGCAGACGGCGTGAGGTTGATGTGTGCTGACAGCGGGAGGGTGATGTGTGCTGACGACGGGAGGTTGATGTGTGCAGACGGCGGGAGGTTGAGCCGTTCTGAAGGCGGGAGGTTGCTGTGTGCTGACAGCGGGAGGTTGATGTGAGCTGACGGCGAGAGGTTGATGTGTGCTGTCGGCGGGAGGTTGATGCATTCTGACGGCAGGAAGTTCAGCCGTTCTGACAACAGGAGGTTGTTGTGTGCTGACGGCGAGAGGTTGAAGTGTGCTGACGGCGTGAGGTTGATGTGTGCTGACGGCGGGAGGGTGATGTGTGCTGACGGCGGGAGGGTGATGTGTGCTGACGGCGGGAGGTTGATGAGTGTTGACGGCATTAGGTTGAGCTGTTCTGATGGCAGGAGGTTACTATGTGCTGACAGCGGGAGGTTGATGTGTGCTGTCGGCGGGAGGTTGATGCATTCTGACGGCAGGAAGTTCAGCCGTTCTGACAGCAGGAGGTTGTTGTGTGCTGACAGCGGGAGATTGAAGTGTGCTGACGGCGGGAGGTTGAAGTGTGCTGACGGCGGGAGGTTGATGTGTGCTGACGGCGGGAGGGTGATGTGTGCTGACGGCGGGAGGTTGATGAGTGTTGACGGCATTAGGTTGAGCTGTTCTGATGGCAGGAGGTTACTATGTGCTGACAGCGGGAGGTTGATGTGTGCTGGCGGCGGGAGGTTGAGTCATTCTGATGGCGTGAGGTTGCTGTGTGCTGACGGCGGGAGGTAGATGTGTGCTGATGGCGGGAGGTTGAGGTGTGCTGACGGCGGGAGGTTAAGGCGTTCTGACGGTGGGAGGTTGATGTGTGCAGACGGCGTGAGGTTGATGTGTGCTGACAGCGGGAGGGTGATGTGTGCTGACGACGGGAGGTTGATGTGTGCAGACGGCGGGAGGTTGAGCCGTTCTGAAGGCGGGAGGTTGCTGTGTGCTGACAGCGGGAGGTTGATGTGAGCTGACGGCGAGAGGTTGATGTGTGCTGTCGGCGGGAGGTTGATGCATTCTGACGGCAGGAAGTTTAGCCGTTCTGACAACAGGAGGTTGTTGTGTGCTGACGGCGAGAGGTTGAAGTGTGCTGACGGCGTGAGGTTGATGTGTGCTGACGGCGGGAGGGTGATGTGTGCTGACGGCGGGAGGGTGATGTGTGCTGACGGCGGGAGGTTGATGTGTGTTGACGGCATTAGGTTGAGCTGTTCTGATGGCGGGAGGTTACTATGTGCTGACAGCGGGAGGTTGATGTGTGCTGGCGGCGGGAGGGTGATGTGTGCTGGCGGCGGGAGGTTGAGTCATTCTGATGGCGTGAGGTTGCTGTGTGCTGACGGCGGGAGGTAGATGTGTGCTGATGGCGGGAGGTTGAGGTGTGCTGACGGCGGGAGGTTAAGGCGTTCTGACGGTGGGAGGTTGATGTGTGCAGACGGCGTGAGGTTGATGTGTGCTGACAGCGGGAGGGTGATGTGTGCTGACGACGGGAGGTTGATGTGTGCAGACGGCGGGAGGTTGAGCCGTTCTGAAGGCGGGAGGTTGCTGTGTGCTGACAGCGGGAGGTTGATGTGTGTTGACGGCGGGAGGTTGAGGCATTCTGACGGCAGGAAGTTCAGCCATTCTGACAACAGGAGGTTATTGTGTGCTGACGGCGAGAGGTTGAAGTGTGCTGACGGCGGGAGGTTGAAGTGTGCTGACGGCGGGAGGTTGATGTGTGCTGTCGGCGGGAGATTGATGTGTGCTGACTGCTGACAGCGGGAGGTTGATGTGTGGTGGCGGTGGGAGGGTGATGTGTGCTGGCGGCGGGAGGTTGAGTCATTCTGATGGCGTGAGGTTGCTGTGTGCTGACGGCGGGAGGTAGATGTGTGCTGATGGCGGGAGGTTGAGGTGTGCTGACGGCGGGAGGTTAAGGCGTGCTGACAGCGGGAGGGTGATGTGTGCTGACGACGGGAGGTTGATGTGTGCAGACGGCGGGAGGTTGAGCCGTTCTGAAGGTGGGAGGTTGCTGTGTGCTGACAGCGGGAGGTTGATGTGAGCTGACGGCGAGAGGTTGATGTGTGCTGTCGGCGGGAGGTTGATGCATTCTGACGGCAGGAAGTTTAGCCGTTCTGACAACAGGAGGTTGTTGTGTGCTGACGGCGAGAGGTTGAAGTGTGCTGACGGCGTGAGGTTGATGTGTGCTGACGGCGGGAGGGTGATGTGTGCTGACGGCGGGAGGGTGATGTGTGCTGACGGCGGGAGGTTGATGTGTGTTGACGGCATTAGGTTGAGCTGTTCTGATGGCGGGAGGTTACTATGTGCTGACAGCAGGAGGTTGATGTGTGCTGGCGGCGGGAGGGTGATGTGTGCTGGCGGCGGGAGGTTGAGTCATTCTGATGGCGGGAGGTTGCTGTGTGCTGATGGCGGGAGGTAGATGTGTGCTGATGGCGGGAGGTTGAGGTGTGCTGACGGCGGGAGGTTAAGGCATTCTGACGGTGGGAGGTTGATGTGTGCAGACGGCGTGAGGTTGATGTGTGCTGACAGCGGGAGGGTGATGTGTGCTGACGACGGGAGGTTGATGTGTGCAGACGGCGGGAGGTTGAGCCGTTCTGAAGGCGGGAGGTTGCTGTGTGCTGACAGCGGGAGGTTGATGTGTGTTGACGGCGGGAGGTTGATGTGAGCTGACGCATTAGGTTGAGCTGTTCTAATGGCGAGAGGTTACTATGTGCTGACAGCGGGAGGTTGATGTGTGCTGATGGCAGGAGGTTGATGTGTGCTGGCGGCGGGAGGGTGATGTGTGCTGGCGGCGGGAGGTTGATGTGTGCTGATGGCGGGAGATTGATGTGTGCTGACTGCTGACGGCGGGAGGTTGAGGCGTTCTGACAGTGGGAGGTTGATGTGTGCAGACGGCGGGAGGTTGATGTGTGCTGACGGCGGGAGGTTGATGTGTGCAGACAGCGGGAGGTTGATGTGTGCTGACGGAGGGAGGTTGATGTGTGCTGACGGCGGGAGGTTAAGGCGTTCTGACAGTGGGAGGTTGATGTGTGCAGACGGCGTGAGGTTGATGTGTGCTGACAGCGGGAGGTTGAGCCGTTCTGAAGGTGGGAGGTTGCTGTGTGCTGACAGCGGGAGGTTGATGTGAGCTGACGGCGAGAGGTTGATGTGTGCTGTCGGCGGGAGGTTGATGCATTCTGACGGCAGGAAGTTTAGCCGTTCTGACAACAGGAGGTTGTTGTGTGCTGACGGCGAGAGGTTGAAGTGTGCTGACGGCGTGAGGTTGATGTGTGCTGACGGCGGGAGGGTGATGTGTGCTGACGGCGGGAGGGTGATGTGTGCTGACGGCGGGAGGTTGATGTGTGTTGACGGCATTAGGTTGAGCTGTTCTGATGGCGGGAGGTTACTATGTGCTGACAGCAGGAGGTTGATGTGTGCTGGCGGCGGGAGGGTGATGTGTGCTGGCGGCGGGAGGTTGAGTCATTCTGATGGCGGGAGGTTGCTGTGTGCTGATGGCGGGAGGTAGATGTGTGCTGATGGCGGGAGGTTGAGGTGTGCTGACGGCGGGAGGTTAAGGCATTCTGACGGTGGGAGGTTGATGTGTGCAGACGGCGTGAGGTTGATGTGTGCTGACAGCGGGAGGGTGATGTGTGCTGACGACGGGAGGTTGATGTGTGCAGACGGCGGGAGGTTGAGCCGTTCTGAAGGCGGGAGGTTGCTGTGTGCTGACAGCGGGAGGTTGATGTGTGTTGACGGCGGGAGGTTGATGTGAGCTGACGCATTAGGTTGAGCTGTTCTAATGGCGAGAGGTTACTATGTGCTGACAGCGGGAGGTTGATGTGTGCTGATGGCAGGAGGTTGATGTGTGCTGGCAGCGGGAGGGTGATGTGTGCTGGCGGCGGGAGGTTGATGTGTGCTGATGGCGGGAGATTGATGTGTGCTGACTGCTGACGGCGGGAGGTTGAGGCGTTCTGACAGTGGGAGGTTGATGTGTGCAGACGGCGGGAGGTTGATGTGTGCTGACGGCGGGAGGTTGATGTGTGCAGACAGCGGGAGGTTGATGTGTGCTGACGGAGGGAGGTTGATGTGTGCTGACGGCGGGAGGTTAAGGCGTTCTGACAGTGGGAGGTTGATGTGTGCAGACGGCGTGAGGTTGATGTGTGCTGACAGCGGGAGGGTGATGTGTGCTGACGGCGGGAGGTTGATGTGTGCAGACGGCGGGAGGTTGAGCCGTTCTGAAGGCGGGAGGTTGCTGTGTGCTGACAGTGGGAGGTTGATGTGTGTTGACGGCGGGAGGTTGATGTGAGCTGACGGCGGAAGGTTGAGGCATTCTGACGGCAGGAAGTTCAGCCGTTCTGACAACAGGAGGTTGTTGTGTGCTGACGGCGAGAGGTTGAAGTGTGCTGACGGCGGGAGGTTGAAGTGTGCTGACGGCGGGAGGTTGATGTGTGCTGTCGGCGGGAGATTGATGTGTGCTGACTGCTGATGGCGGGAGGTTGAGGCGTTCTGACAGTGGGAGGTTGATGTGTGCAGACGGCGTGAGGTTGAGCCGTTCTGATGACGGGAGGTTACTGTGTGCAGACAGCGGGAGGTTGATGTGTGCTGACGGCGTGAGGTTGATGTGTGCTGACGGCGGGAGGGTGATGTGTGCTGACGGCGGGAGGGTGATGTGTGCTGACGGCGGGAGGTTGATGTGTGTTGACGGCATTAGGTTGAGCTGTTCTGATGGCGGGAGGTTACTATGTGCTGACAGCGGGAGGTTGATGTGTGCTGGCGGCGGGAGGGTGATGTGTGCTGGCGGCGGGAGGTTGAGTCATTCTGATGGCGGGAGGTTGCTGTGTGCTGACGGCAGGAGGTTGATGTGTGTTGACAGCAGGAGGTTGATGTGTGCTGACGGCGGGAGGTTGAAGTGTGCTGACGGCGGGAGGTTGAGGCGTTCTGACGGCGGGAGGTTGATGTGTGCTGACGGTGGGAGGTTGATGTGTGCTGACGGCGGGAGGTTGATGTGTGCTGACGGCGGGAGATTGATGTGTGCTGACGGCGGGAGGTTGATGTGTGCTGACGGCGGGAAGTTGAGCCGCTCTGATGGTGGGAGGTTGAGCTGTTCTGACAGCAGGAGGTTGAGCCGTTATGATGGCGGGAGGTTGGTGTTAGCTGACATCGGAAGGTCGACATGTGTGCTGACGGCGGGCAGTTGATTTGTGCTGACGGCAGGAGGTTGATGTGTGTTGACGGCATTAGGTTGATGTGTGCTGACGGCGGGAAGTTGATGTGTGCTGACAGCGGGAGGTTGATGTGTGCTGGCGGCGGGAGGGTGATGTGTACTGGCGGCGGGAGGTTGAGTCATTCTGATGGCGGGAGGTTGCTGTGTGCTGACGGCAGGAGGTTGATGTGTGTTGACAGCAGGAGGTTGATGTGTGCTGACGGCGGGAGGTTGAAGTGTGCTGACGGCGGGAGGTTGAGGCGTTCTGACGGCGGGAGGTTGATGTGTGCTGACGGTGGGAGGTTGATGTGTGCTGACGGCGGGAGGTTGATGTGTGCTGACGGCGGGAGATTGATGTGTGCTGACGGCGGGAGGTTGATGTGTGCTGACGGCGGGAAGTTGAGCCGCTCTGATGGTGGGAGGTTGAGCTGTTCTGACAGCAGGAGGTTGAGCCGTTATGATGGCGGGAGGTTGGTGTTAGCTGACATCGGAAGGTCGACATGTGTGCTGACGGCGGGCAGTTGATTTGTGCTGACGGCAGGAGGTTGATGTGTGTTGAAGGCGGGAGGTTGATGTGTGCTGACGGCGGGAAGTTCAGCCGTTCTGACAGCAGGAGGTTGTTGTGTGCTGACAGCGGGAGGTTGATGTGTGCTGACGGCGGGGGATTGATGTGTGCTGACGGCGGGGGATTGATGTGTGCTGACGGCGGGAGGTTGATGTGTGCTGACGGCGGGAAGTTGAGCCGCTCTGATGGTGGGAGGTTGAGCGTTCTGACAGCAGGAGGTTGAGCCGTTATGATGGCGGGAGGTTACTATGTGCTGACAGCGGGAGGTTGATGTGTGCTGACGGTGGGAGGTTGATGTGTGCTGACGGCGGGAGGTTGATGTGTGCTGACGATGGAAGGTTTGAGATTCGGCTGAGCTGACGGTGGGTGTCAAGGGTGTGATACTGACTGGAGTTGCCAATGAGCTGGCATACCGTTTTTGGACTCCACTGCGGTTGCTCAGTCACCCCAACTAAAATGGCGGCTGCTCGTCCATGCCAGAGTGCCGAGAGCACGCACATTGAATACGAAGCGCGCACTCTAGTTTTTTATTTAACTCTATGGCTGACGGCGGGAGATTGATGTGTGCTGACGGCGGTAGATTGATGTGTGCTAACGGCAGGAGGTTGATGTGTGCTGATTGCTGACAGCGGGAGGTTGAGGCGTTCTGATGGCGGGAGGTTGAGGCGTTCTGATGGCGAAGGTTGAAGCATTCTGACAGCGGGAGTTTGATATGTGCTGGCGGCAGGAGGTTGATGTGTGCTGACGATGGAAGGTTCGAGCTTCGGCTGAGCTGACGGTGGGTGTCAAGGGTGTGATACTGACTGGAGTTGCCAATGAGCTGGCAACTGAAGAAACAGGCGTGTTGGGAGCTGAAGGTGTGTTGACAGGCACTGAAGGAATGGGTGTGCTGGTGGCTTGAGGCAGCGGTTCGCTGATAGGTGGCGGTACTGCTGTGCAGGAAAGGCTAGGGGACAGCTGGTTGGTGTGTGCAGCAGTGGAAGCAACTGTTTTGGGGGCCATCTTGAACACGATTAACTACATCGCCTCGCAAAAACTCTCATTCCTGTTCTGCAATGTGGTCCAGTTGCCCCTGGATAGAAGTCACCTTCGTCTGCAGATCTTTCACGATGTTCAGCATCATATGGAGAACACTTTGGTCGGTCATAGCATATGACTGCTGGACACCAGTGTGAGATAAAGACTTGGCAGCATTGATGAGATCGTAAACTTCCTGAGTTACAGTTACCAGTGTGCGATCTCTTACACCGGTCAGTGGTATGTCAACATCGGAGTCGTCCTTCTCCATGTCATCTAATATAAAAGGGATAAAGTGTTGGGTAAAATGTTGATTTGGAGATTTGGCCATAGACGGTTGCCGGGTTAAATAACATAAGTTTTGCTGTTGTTCAGAACAAAAGTTGCCTGTCTCCCATTATTTCTTTTGTGCTACCTGGGGGACAACAACCCACAAAGTAGAACACACTACCTGGGGGACAATAACCCACGAAGTAGAACACGCTACAGTACACTTTATACAATCACGTATCCCCATAAATTTGTTTAAACATTGCCCGCAACTTGTAGTTAATGTCCATACGCGGGAACATACAGAGACAAACAAGAAAACAAAAAAGACAAACAACTTTGTTTTAAGTTTATTTTACGTACATGGTCGTTTCTTGTCTGGACGGAGGATGTAGTTCGCGAAATCCGAATCCATTCCAATTGCAGGACCAAAGTCAAAAACACAGAACCGTGTGTGTAACAAAACGTGCTTGCAGGTCGATGTCCAGAAAGGTTGTGAGGAGAAAGTCATAGATAAAAGTGCCATAACAACAAACACAATAAAGCCTTGATTTTCTTGTCCGCTCCAGTAATTATCAGTAGCGTGGGCAAGCGCGAGGGGATGCGATAGCAGCCCTTCGTCATAGTAGAATCAGTCAAGATCAAAGATGGAGTTCAGCCCGCTGTGCTCTATTCCAGATTCTGATATTCCTATTTTCAGTCCACTTAAAGCCATGGAAACCTTGCCTTTGCAAAAAAAAGACCAACCGCTTCCCGTTTTCTCCATTGAATCAAACCCATCAGCCAAGAAAGAGGCTCTTTGATGAAAACCCAATTCCTGCTTGAGGGGAACTTTCAAGAAAGGGCGGAAAGAGACGACTCTTTGAAAAACATCCGTCGCTAATAGTTGTCATACTGACTGATCACGGCTTCGCTGCTCACAAGCGCTGGTCCGAGACGTGGTCATCTGTTGGAGAAATGGCACGTCAGTTGCAGACAGATGTCACAAAGAAAATACCAGAAATAGAGAAACACAAGATCAGTACGAGTACACTACGAAGGCTGTTTGTCCCCCCAAATCGCTCAAACAAGGCTAGCATCAGATATTAGTCTGATGTGAAGGTGGAAAAATGACATCAGCAGCAATCACAAGGGATCACATTTCTGCCGAGCTTATATAGTTGCCTATGCCCTAGAGATGGCCGCATGCTTTCAGAGTGAAGTTTCAATTTGGTCGGTAGATGACAAAAACAAATTACTTGTAGGAAGTGGTCCCTGTGGGGACAGATGAATAGCCTTTAAAAGTTTCTTTCTCAAGAATGACAACATACGCTATCCAGACCACAACTTTGCAACCAGTTACATGGTCATCCCAAGTGGATATATGCAGCTGCTTCCTCAAAAACAGTCGGCGACGCCATCCAAGTACCATGGCCGTATAGTTGACTTAGGCCGTGTGCATTACAAGTACCCAAGAACCGGTCCTCTCACTGTTTGTCTACAAGGCAACAAGTTCTTCAAGACAACAACGTACAACCATCACACTGACCTGTTTCCACTTATCAGAGAAGAACGTGACAATAACTGGAAAAACTTGGCTATTATAATAATAATAACAAACTGCATTTATATAGCGCATTATGAATCAAAGATTCCTCAATGCGCTTTACAAAATAAAACAAAACTTAACATTAATCAATACACACAATAAAAACCTATTATAATAATCATTTGACATTATTCATTTAAAATGCATAACAAATTGATAATAGTAACAGTAACACAATACTAAGTCAAACTAGAACAGCAAAACTGTCATGGCTCGCTGCAGCCTTATGTAGTTACAAACATGATAGCAAACACCCATCCATCTCACACACACCCATAAAAAAAAATTCAACATTTTGAAACAATAGAAAAAAAAATCAACATTTTGAAACAATAGAAAAAAATTCAACATTTTTCATTTACAATAATAACATCATTATTTTGGACAACACACCCATCCAAAAAAAAAAAAAAAAATCAACATTTTGAAACAATAGAAAAAACCTCAACATCTTGAAACAATAGAAAAAAACTTCAACATTTTTCATTTACAATAATAACAACATTATTTTGGATAACACACCCATCAAAAAAAAAAAAAATGGCGGTTCAAGCACATACTAAAAAACTTAAACACCATAAAGTCATCCTCTGATGACGAATCACTGGTCGAGGAACTCAGTGATGCAAGTTCATCAAAAATCCGAGAGAATCCAGCCTTGACTGAACTTGCAAATGAATACAGATTTCTGATGAAACACTCAGTTCAACTGACATTCACACTAGAGTTCACCAAGTGCGAAGACCAGCTCTTTATCCACTACACGAGAAATCCAGTATGTGCTAAAAGGCTCATGACATTTCTATGCGAATTTGGTAGAGGTTGCAATTTTACTCCAAGACAGTCTGATCACCATCCAGGTCATTTTCAGACATGGCACGAGCTGGTATCACAGGGACTGTCTGGGAAACTGAAGGAAGAAGCACTTGATGAGAACCTTGGTACTACGCTCAAGGGAGATAGAAACTGCAAGTACATGTGTCGCAAGGTGTTCAACAGTGCAGCTGACAGAGACTGATCAGGCTTGTACATAAATGTACATAGCCGTTGACAGGGCCACATTATATCCAACCAGCCCTTTTCAGGGCCACACTTTTTCCAAAAAGAGAATAATGTTGTCTGTACAAAAAGGGCCCCAAACACATACAAATCTGACCCCAGTAAAATAAATAACAGAAACACACAAAACACCAACTCAAACTCAACATTAATACTTTTTTTTAACATAATTTTCTTTGAAAAAATACAACCATAAAATACACAAAGAATTATAAGAAGCCACATCAAATAATAAACCATAAATAAATAAATACACGAAACACCAAAAATCATTACCCCCAAAAAAAGCAACTTGTGTACGAGTTGGCAAATGTACGAATTGTCCAGCCTCATGTGTACGAGTTGGCAGGTGTACTACGGATAATTTAGAAATATTTAGAAAATAAAGTTTTAAACCGATGGAAATCATATCTATGGTTAAGCAAAAAAGTCAATTTCACAGAAAATGGAAAAAATTTAATTGATTACCAAAGTAATGACTGATACAAGTAATAAAAGTAAATCTTAGCTTAGGAGAGAAAACAAATCCATAACAGATGAGCATGAAACATTCTTGCACGGAGACATATGCAGCTATTAACAAGAAGTGGTCAGCGTGCCTGCACTGAATGTTGACCGGCCTCATGAAGCATTAGCCCCGTGGCCGTCACACGGCTGTGGGGGTATAATCACACATAGGGTATAATGGCACATGTACCTCCAAATACAAAAATGCACCTCAATGTACGAGAAATCTTCGAAAATGTAGTTTGGATAAAGGAACTTCATTCAAAACAACGTATTTGTGAAGAAGTTTCGAGAAACTTCGACGACGAAAATAGATGGATTTTTCTTTTTATAGATGGATTTTTTTATGGCCCAGCCCAGCCTGTCTACATCATGCAAACAATAAGATCCTTGTGGAGAGTCAGTTTGTGTGTAGCTCCTGTGGGACAGTGTGTGTGGGAGGCTGGTCACTGCCTGGAACAATTGACCAATCAGAAGGATCTGGTGCTTTCCTTATGGAAAAGCATGAAACCCAATTTTGGCAAACCTTTTGGCTGGGGTCACTTTTGTCTCAGCCATCTGATGGTTTACACTTCACAACTTGGAATTAATTTAAAAAACACAATCTATGTTTAATGTATGTAATAGTCGTAGCATCTTCTCCCCCCGAGTCAGTTCAACAGAACTGCCCTTTCCTTCTGTATGTGCAAACGAAGGTCAAAGGGGAGTGCCTTATATTATGAAGTATATATTTATTGTTATGTGTATTCTTGTTTTAACCTGTTCAAATTGCACATTTTATACTTGCAATTTTTCATTGTTTTGATATATGGTTCAGGCTTTGGTGCCTGGGGCTGTTGCTGCCCAACTTCATGATGATTTGTAAGACTCTGAGCTCTTGGGCTCTGAGCTTTGGTGCCTGCTGGGTTCGTGGTGCCCAGATGGTCAGACTTTACATGATTGAGATATAAAAAGCCTTGCTGGGCTTGGTGCTCAGATGGTCAGGCTTATGAATGCCTTGCTGGGCTTGGTGCTCAGATGGTCAGGCTTCAAATGGTTATAACATGAAAGCCTTGCTGGGCTTGGTGCTCAGATGGTCAGGCTTCAATTGAATGCCTTGCTGGGCTTGGTGCTCAGATGGTCAGGCTTCAAATGGTTATAACATGAAAGCCTTGCTGGGCTTGGTGCTCAGATGGTCAGGCTTCAAATGAATGCCTTGCTGGGCTTGGTGCTCAGATGGTCAGGCTTCAAATGGTTATAACATGAAAGCCTTGCTGGGCTTGGTGCTCAGATGGTCAGGCTTCAAATGAATGCCTTGCTGGGCTTGGTGCTCAGATGGTCAGGCTTCAAATGGTTATAACATGAAAGCCTTGCTGGGCTTGGTGCTCAGGTGGTCAGGCTTATGAATGAATATGAGATAATAGCTACACGATTTGTAAAGAATAAAACTTTCAGGCTGAGGCGTGTAGTCACAAAACAAGATTTGGTGTGTTACATTGTCTTTCTTATTTTTCTGCTTATAATGTACGTGTATGTCTATTTGAGTAGCTCCACGTTGCAAACTTGACAGTTCGCACAAAATCATCAGGAAGTCTTGAAGTTAGTATCAGGCTTTTGGAATGCCAACATGACAGAGTTTCTCCTGCTTTCATTGTGGACTATCAAGTAATTGATACACAGATGACACTAATCCACTTATAACACCTATTCATGGACAATGGGCATGGTGAGCGAGGCCTCGTCAGTGACTTTGAATTGCCGACAGGGATAAGAGCCATACAGGGCCTGTATACCGGCCAAGAGAGCAAGTCAAACAGGCCAGACACTGGTCGGGCGTAGTTGGCCGGTAGACATACGCTGCGCCTTACTCTGTGGGCATTAGTACATGTATGGCATTTTTACGACCAGACAAAAAGTGCATTCACTTCAGTAAAAAAAAAAAAGATTTGTTACAATCTCTTAAAAATTTGGAAATAAATAGGCCTACTGAAATATAAAAAAAATATCTACTGCATAAACTCGAACAAACCACGAAAGAAAATACCCAACTTAACTCTTATATAATCCTGACAAAATTGCATTTGTTTGACCATGGTTTGACATGGCTCCTTTGCCCTTATATGCCTTTTGACTTTTGGCCGTGGTGCCCTTAATACTGGCCTTTGTGCCCTCATTTTTCAAAAATCCAGACATGCCAGAAGGCCAAAGTGGCTGTGCCCTAAAAATTCCCAAATTCGAGGCCTGCTGGTCTGATGACCCAAAACAGTTGGAACATATTACAAATCAGGAAGGCAGGAAGGAAGGGTAGGAAGGAGAATGGCATTGTAACACAAATTTGATACATACCTTAGGCTTTCAAATGAGAACAATTCCACACCAATTGTCACTTCTCTTGAAAGTTTTGCCTTGAGAAACAAAATGTCTTCTCTCACTCCTTGTAAACTCAAGTTGGTTTCTGCACAATGGGAAAAGAATACTCAAATTGGCTTATATAACAGATTATCAAGGTGATCAAATAAAAGATGATAGATTAGTGCAAATAATGAGACATACATGTACCTTCCTGAAAGCTGACACTTGGATTGTTTCCAAAAATTGTATCCTAATTTTGCCATTTCCCTCCCATGCGTTTTAGGGACTTTTGATGACTACTCTTGGCCAACTAAGGCACAAGTTGTCTCGCGATTGTCACACAATCCCCTGCTTTTTATGGAAATTTAGTACTACATTGATTGTTAGAGCATTAACCATTTGGTTGTCTGTCTGTCTGTCTCTCTGGTTTGCTGTTTTTAGTTTTGGCTCATTGTGGTTGTCCTTTGGATCCGAAGAAGACATTGACATTGCTGCAACTCAACAGTGGATACGGAGGTGGCTCTGCAACCCAAGTCTAGAAGCGCAGAGTCTGGAACAGTGGGGGCACTGGAACTCAGTTGTTGTGATTACTGCTGCTGCTGCTCTATGTCGTTGGCCTCTGGCAGCAGCGAGCTTCTAGCGATGAGTAACCTCAAAATTGGCAGCAGCCTTGTAGATTGAGGCCCGCTATGGTGGTCGAACGCTGACACACTTCTCCAGCTCCTTCTCACACCACTGGAGGTTGGCTTTCATAGTGTCCTTGTATCGCTTCTTCGGACGGCCTTGATTTCTATTACCGTGCAGGAGCTCTCCATACAGCAGATGCCTAGGCATGCGGTGCTCCTCCCTGCGGATGACATGTTCCACACATCGAAGGTGGGTCTTGATCAGTATGAATTCGACACTTGTTGAGTCTACACGATACAGAACCTAGATGTTTAACACGGTCCTGCCAGCGGATTCCAAGTATGGAGCGGAGCGCTCGCATGTGAAAGATCTCCAGCTTTTCGACGTGTCTGCGGTATAGCGTCCAGGATTCATAACCATAGAGGAGGGAGGGTAAGGCAACTGCATTGTAAACTCTCAGCTTCATAGTCAGACGAATGTTGTGTTGGTTGAGCACTCTATTGCGGAGTCTTCCCAGCGCCTGGCTAGCTTTCTTGATCCGAGCTTCAACTTCCTTGTCCAGTGATCCATCGCAGGAGATAATACTTCCAAGGTACTTGAAATGTTCAACATTAGCAAGCTGGGTGTCGTCAATGGCGATGCTGAGGGGTTGGTATTTGGTGCAGGTTGGTGAAGCACCTCGGTCTTGCCGAGACTGATTGACAGACCGAAGAGCTTGGATGCATTTGAAATGTGGTCCAGCATTAGCTGCAGATCAGATTCTGCATGGGCCACGGGTGCGCAGTCATCAGCAAAGAGCACTTCTTGGAGGAGATCTTTTGTGGTCTTTGTCTTGGCGGAGAGGCGGCGAAGGTCAAAGGGGGAGCCGTCCAGGCGATATCAGATGTAGACTCCCTGCTCCAGATCTTGGACTATGTGGGACAGCATACTAGGGAAGAAAATGTTGAAGAGGACCGGAGCAAGAACACAGCCCTGTTTCACTGTCTTATGACCGTTGCTGACCTCAAAGGCTTCCGTCACACTGCCACCTGAGGGGACCTGGCCAGTCATACCGACATGGAAGAGCTTGATCAAACACACAAATTTCAGAGGGCATCCAATACGCTGAAGAACTGTCCATGGAGCTTTCCTGTTTACCGAGGCAAAGGCCTTAGTCAGGTCAATGAAAACAGAGTAAAGGGGCATGTTTTGTTCAATGCACTTCTCCTGAAGTTGTCTCATGGCAAAGATCATGTCGATAGTACTTCTGCCTGGTCGGAAACCACACTGCACCTCTGGAAGGTTATGCTCGGAGACTATGATGAGTCTGTTAAGAATGACTTTAGCAAAGATCTTCCCAGCAATGGAGAGGAGGGAAATGCCTAGACCTGTAGTTCCCGCAATCGGCTTTACTTCCCTTGCTCTTGTAGAGGGAGACAATCAGGGCGCCACGGAAGTCATCTGGCATCTGCTCCTCCTCCCAAGGAGACAATCGTGAATGTGAGGCCTGCCGCCTTGTAGATCTCAGCAGGGATTCCGTCTTTTCCTGAAGCTCTGCCAAAGTTCGACTGGCATATAGCTTTCTTGATCTCTGCGATGGTGGGAGGTCCGGCAAGTGCATCTTGTACTGGTTGTTGGGGGATCTGGTTCAGTGCTACTGTATCGACTATTGAGGGTCTGGTGAGCAAGTGTTCTTGCCATCGCTTGCTGAGCCCTTCTTGGTCTTTGATCAGGGTTACGCCATCTGAGGACAGCAATGGAGAGTGGCCTGATGTGGAGTGGCCGAAGACTGACTTCAGCGAACTGAAGAACTTCTTGGTGTTGTTGGAGTCTGCGTAACCTTGAACTTCGGCCGCTTTGTCCTGCTACCACTGGTCTTGCATCAGACGTAAGTCAGGCGATGGACAATGGGTCATTCTGCCACTCAGTGTAAGACTTGTTCTTTGCGAGGACTTCTTTGATCTTTGCATCATTCTCGTCAAACCAATCTTCATGGGTTCTGTTCTTTGATCCGAGGACGTCCTTTGCAGTCTCAGCAACCGTATCCCTGAAAAAGAACCATTTTTCAGTTCCGCATTCGGGGGGCAGACCGTCTTGCAACTTTATGTCAAGAAGTTGTTGGAACTGTGAAAGGTAGGCCGGGTCCTTCAGTCTGGCAACATTGTTAGAGGCCCTGATAGTCTTGGGTCAGTTTCTGTGTGGCGGTGATATATGCAGGGTCAGTATGGCCCTGACCAGCCTGTGGTCAGTCCAGCATTCGGCACCTCTCATGACGGGGGTCACCCGGACATCCTTGATGTCACGTTGGCGTACTACGACAAAATCGAACATGTGCCAGTGTTTTGATCTTGGGTGCATCCAGGTGGTCTTATACTTGTCAGGCATCCTGAACAAGGTGTTGGTGATGCAGAGATTATGTTCTGCACACTTGCTGAAGAGGAGCAGGCCGTTGTCGTTGACCTTACCTACGCCATGTCTGTCAAGAACACTTTCCCAGTTGCAGTAGTCTCTTCCTACTCTGGCATTGAGGTCCCCAAGGATGGCGAGTTTGTAATTTTGAGGAGTTGACCTAATGACCTGGTCAAGTTGCTCGTAGAACAGCTCTTTTAATTGGTATCATCTGGGCTTGTTAGCGTGGGTGCATATATACACTGATGATTGTGAGGTATCTTGACTTGTTGAGGGGGATGCGCAGTTTTATGAGGCGTTCGTTGATGCCAACTGGGAGCATGGGCATGCTTTTGAGCAAAGCTGTCCTGATGGCGAATCCAATGCCATGGATCCTGTCTTCGGCTTGTGGCTTTCCTTTCCAGAAAAAGGTGTATCCACCTCCCTTTTCTCTCAGGGAACCTTCATCTGCAAACCGTGTTTCGCTGAGTGCAGCAATGTCTATTTGGTAACGCTGAATTTCCTTTGCAACTAGCGCTGTCCTTCTCTCGGGTCTCGACGTACTGGCTCTGTCCAGTAATGTTCGAACGTTCCAAGCTCCCATTGTGAGCTTTTTATGTTTTGTATTTTGTATTGTTCGACCGCAAAGAGGATGAGTCTGTCAACCGCGTTAAGCTGACCAGACTGTTAAGGGCAAGCATTTGTTTGGGGCTCCTTTTCTAGCCCCCTCCCTCATGCGAGGGTGGGCAGTGCTGTCCTAAAGAGGCTGCCCAGTCGCCCACGGGTGCCGGCCAGACTTTCCTATTGCCCTCGGAATCAGGAATGGAACAACCACCTGCCCATGGACCGCCTGCGTGCAGGATTATGGCTACAACTGCCAGTGGTCATCTCCACCTATTGCTTCGCCACATGCCCATCGCCGCAGGGCTTCAGGTGTGTGTGCTGACAGATCGGTGATAAGTTGATAAGTTGCATAATGGACCTTTGCGTGATGATTTTATAGTGGGAAGATCGTTGCACTGGGGTAATCCCTCTCTCTTGGCCTAAGAAGTCTTGATCCAGTGGCACAAAGAACCGTTACAACGGGAGAATGCCAGGCTGTAGTGGATGACCAGGACTTCTGGGTGTCACGTCCATGCTCTGGTGCGTTCCACAACACTTGCTGCAACTGCCTTCACAACCGTTGGATCAACAGGAGACCTCATGCGCTCGTTCTGCCGGGAGTCAGTCTTCCGACATGCAGTAGTGCTGACACGGCCCAAGTCTGCCTCACCGAGAGTTTCAGACCTCTCAGCTACCCTCACCTGATTTAGCCGGCCCGCCAAAGCCGTTACCCAGGGAGTGGTCGCTGTTGCATGCGACAGCTACTGGTTTTGGCTAGTCTGCTAGATACATGCATTTTGTTTGTTCACATTTGCTATAAATTTTTCATACAGAACTGTCGCATATCATTTACTTCATTATTTTGTGGATTTATTTAAATTATCGACTGGGTTTTTATTTTTTACTGTAGTTAAACATCTTTTTATTATATTTAATTGTTGTTTGGTCAATAGCACTGAAAACGGAGGCCCTAGGGTCACAGTTATTAGGTTAACTTTTCCTTTTTCCAGCATTTGCTGCCGGCCTGGTGTCTCCTGCATGTATAATCATTGTTGTATTTGTCTCTTTAACTCATGGTCTGTTCTGTGTATCCATTTTGTGAAGAATGTGAAGAATAAACAATAATGATAATACTATTCAGCTTTTTTGTAAAGGTCTTATGCCGCTTATTATTCAGGGCTTACGGAATTAAATTTTGAATCTGCCTGTAGTGTCTGAAGTACGTACACTCACACAAACTAGCTGTCGGATCCAGCTATTATTGGTCCCTAGGCATGGATTAGCCAATGAATTAGCCGCAACCCCTAAAATCATGCACAGCAGGCAGAAGTCTACAACTAGCTGCACCTCTCACAATAGAAAGTTTGTCCCCAAAACTTGGCTCTTTGGACCATAATTTACATGTAAATTTATAATGAAATGATGAAGACCTAGCACTGCTACATCTGAACTGTTCTGTGGCTCATCCATTTCAGCAGTAGATTAAAGCACAATAGCGTTCCGCACTAATGACGTCACACCATGCATGCACGTGCACACATACGCCCCACTCACCATACGTTTGCACATGGCCGGTTGCAATATTTTTAGCACAAGTGCGCAGTGCTATTCCCATTTTTATTAACATCACCACATAACACAAAATGTGCATACTATTTAATGTTTTGAATAGCTACATGCCTACAGAAGCTACTTAGCTATGCTAGCTGAGTGCTGGACACTTGAGTCAGTGTTTCAAATATGTTAATTTCAGATTAATGACCTTTGACTCACAAAGCAACAAACCTTTCCTTAATTGTGACATACACCGTTACCCCAATAATGGGGTAGAAGACTTCAAGTTGGAAAATTAAATTTAATACTTCGTAAAGACCCACAGACACCCTAATATTATTTGGCCTGAAGCAGCACGTACAGCCCCTCAACGTGTGCACACAGTAAACAGCCGTGACCAAAAATCCAAAATGTATCCCAACATCTTGTATGCCTGTAAAGGCATACACCACTGGCTAATTTGGCTCCTAATAACACATGATTGGTAAAGGTCACAGAACAGCACTCACACTTCATCTGATCAAACATGTACATGAGATAATAAACCTGTGAAAATTTTACCTCAATACGACTAAAACCGACTCAATTTGTCTCATAAAACATCAAGAATGGTTTTGATTTTACCCCAAGATCAAAACTGTTTTCAGTGTTTGTTTTACTAATTTCTGAATAAAAAATTTGTGAACATTTGTTTGGGTATATTACCAATCATGTACTTACCTTTAATAATCATGTTGTATCTAAAAACTCTTTTATGAGAATAATTCTTTTATACTAGCCTTTTGAATAATGGAAGTGGCATGCATCTTTACGTTTTCCACTGTATGCGTGCCTAAACAAACAAGAAGATATATTGCATGGTACAGCAAGCATCTTCACTGCAATCCATACATTACGGTGATGCTGCATCTGCAAATGTAATTAGGTAAAGGCTCTTAAAATGGCAGATTAAATGAATTAGGCAAGCTTAAACATGTACTGCCTGTCAAGTTTCCTGAAATACATGTTTAAAGGTAATATCATACTTCAAATTCATTTTATTTCAATCCCATACGATGCCCACTTTTTTTAAAGAAAACAGTGAAAAACAGGCACAGTATTTCTTAAGTCTTTTTTCTTTCATTTTTGATCTTTTAAAAGATCAAAAAGACTTTCGGTCGTTGTTTTATTAATTTCTGGATAAATACACCATTTCAGGCGAACAAAATTTAACGGTATGTTTCTACCACCACCACATTCATACCCTGTTATATGTAAATCTGTGAACATTTCTGTTTTGGTTTCTTACCAAAGTATGATACTACCTTTAATGGTATGTTTCTACCATCACCACATTCATACCCTGTTATATGTAAATCTGTGAACATTTCTGTTTTGGTTTCTTACCAAAGTATGATACTACCTTTAAACATCATTGTATATATCAAATTGTGTTGCATTGCGAGTATATATCTCTTTACATAGGTGAATTTTTTTTTAATTCTAATGAGTTTTTCACACCAAATTAGCATTACAATTCTGTGTCTGAAGATGACCTGGTAAAACAGAAAACAAGTTGGAGCAAAGCCAAAATGCGTGCTATGAAGTGGCAATATTACAGTACCACAAACCCGAAAAAAGGTAATGTACATAAAATTGAAAATTTACATTGAATGTCGTATAAACATGTCTGCAAAATGAGCAGCCTCAACCTAGTTACAACCATCCAGAGTAGCCAACCAATGAGTGCAGCAGCCACAACTTATTAGGACAACACTTCTAGAATCTTGCTTAATTTGCAACAACAAGATAATTATATGACATAGCCCACAGAATAGTGGAAAACAGATATGGCTGATAACCTCTACCTTGCAGAAACTAAACTTGTGTGTTAATTGTTACATGCCCCTAAATTATTTAACTTTTTTTTTTTTACTTTTTTTATCAGAATAATGTTTAAAACATGAATGATATGATTTATAATCATAGTATTAAACATTCAGAAATCGTCCTGGTGTGTAAACTGCCTGTTGTGTGTATAAGAGCAATGGAACATTTTAGAGCAATCGCGAATCTGAGCAAGAAAGTGCCACACGTCTGGAGAACATTCTGGATTAGCGCCATTAGGCCTAAGTGGTGTAGAAATTTCTGGAAACTGAGAAGAATATAAAAAGGCAGTGAAATGGTTTCTCGGGATACAATCTTTGCAAGAGGAAAATTGTTCAGAGTCTGCACAAGTTTGCTCAAGTTCCGGTAGTAGCCTCGCAATAGTGCTTTGCAGATATCTTCTGCATCAGTGTGTTACTGCTGACAAGTGGATATCGTCGAGTTGCACAAGTGACTTTGTGATCCAGGCATTAGTTAGTTCCAAGCAATGTGGGAGGCTAGTAAATCTTCAAGAACTGCATGTGTTCTTTGTGAAGTGGACATGGCAACTAGTTCAAAGACTGTTTTGTCAGGAGTTGGAAATTGATTTGCTGAACTAGTTTTGGCCAGGACTTTGTCACTAGAGATGATGGATCATCGATGGTCGTCACATATTCTTATAGTGCACTAATAGTCGCAACACACACCAGGTCTAAAGTTTTGCTCAAGTTTAATTACAAATCCACAACCAATATTTCATACTTGTGAATTGAGGTGAATTGAGGTGAATTGAGGTAGACATACAATCAAAAATATATTGAGAGTGATTTTTACAGTTAAAAGGTACATTTGTATTGTCAGTAATGTCAGTGAGTTAAACTCAAGGAGGTTATTTCTGACCTAGGTAAAATCTACCGTAATGTAATATGATGTGTGTATCACCATTTCATAAACTTGTGCAAAACAAAATTCACTTACCTGCAGGAAATAGTTTTCCAAAAGATTCTGAAGCATTGTTAAACTGTGGATAAAATAAAATATATCTACTTATTATAAAATAGAATAAATCACAAATTTAAGTTTAATAAACAAAAAGCCTTCACATACAATGGCAGAAACTAACTAGTTTCAACATGGGTCAATTGAATGCTTAATACACAGGTCCATGCTGTGAAAAAAATTTCTCAAAAAAGACTCCTAATCATAATTTTGTATTTTTGGAACCCTGCTGAGGGTTTGTACATGCATACATGTTCCATGGATTTTATATAGAGATGATTTTGAATAAATTCCTGCACTCTTATAAACACATTGACAAGACCAGGCAAAACAACCACTGCCCCAGCCCCTACCCCCTTTCTTTTTTACCTTTCCTCCCCATTCATTTCACCACATACAATTAAGGTCTTTTATGTTTTTGTCTCTATTAATGTCTCTCTCTTATCTCTCTGCAGTTGGTCAAACTGTTTGACTGCATCACCGGACTTGACCACTCCTTCAAGGCGGAGAGAACCCTGAAAGGACGAATAGCAAATAAGGCTGTCCATGACGAAGGCTTGAGGAGAGAGCTGAGAAACTCAAGTCTCCAGGGCTGAGGTTCTTCAAGGCCGTGACCGTGCCATCCAGTGGCTTGGAAGTAGTCATGGCAACCGATCAAAGATGCAGGCTGCTGTACATGAGGTATCGATGACTTCAAATGACCTCAAGCACCTCACTATACAACAGGGACAGCAACTGTCCAGACAACAGCAGCAAATTGACATGCTGCTGAAGGTCATGACAGAATGACCAGCACGCTCATGGAATCAGGGCTCCCACCGGTGTTACAACTGCCAATCCACTGAACACCTGAAACGAGACCGTCCTCATGCAGCGTCTACAGTGGAACAACTGCAGCAGACCAAAGGTGCCAGTATTCAGGTCCACCAAGTCGAACCCCCAAACTTCACACCCCAGCAGTCTTCTCAGCAGTTTGTTCTCAATTTTACATGTATCTGTGGTGACCAAGCCAGGAAGCGGTGGTGGGGCCGGGGAGGCCCAACATTACTTGCAGTCTCAGCAGTTGCACTGGGAGCTGCTGAGCGGGGTGGATCGAGGAGCATTCGCCGGGGCTTGAACTCGATAGGGCTTTTTTGTGAAAATAGCTCCATGCTTTGCCTGCGACAATAATTATTTTCTGAACCCAGTTTTCTTCTGTAGAAGAACAGACTCGTTGAATGAGCCCTCTGGGAAATGCTTTTCGCAGATCATGGACCACTGCAAAGGGCCGTCCATAAAGTACGTACGCACGAAGGGGGGGAGGGGGGTTGTTACCGATGCGTACGCCATGCGTACAGGGGGGGAGGGGGGGTTAAGGCCAATGCGTACCGTACGCAAACGAAAAATTTGCATAGCATTATCGCGCGAAAAAAGAGGTAAAAAACGTGAAAAAAGCACTGGGTTTGTTTTGTTTTTTCCTTTTTTTTCTTAAATCCATCTGTAAATGTACAAAAACCTGTTAAACTTTAGTCGTTCATTTCAGAATTTTTAAGTGACGTCCCAATAACGGTACCGGCCCGGATTACGGTGACATTTGAATGATGCTAAAGCAAGGGACCACGAGAAGTGAAAAACCTAATGTGGAATGCGTATGCGTACAGGGGGGAGGGGGGGTTGGGACCACTGCGTACGCCATGCGTACAGAGGGGGAGGGGGGGTCAAAAAAGTCGGCATTTCGTGCGTACGTACTTTATGGACGGCCCCAAAGCTCAATTGAATTTTGTCTAGTAGTCTGCATGAACTTGGCCTGCACATGATTTAACTTTTTGTTTCTTGGAAATAAAGTCAGGTTCCTGTACGGGCGGTTCTGTCGCAGCCACCATTAACACAAGATCATGACTTGTTTTACTTCATTGTAGGATTATCTTTTAGGATTAATACTAACATTAATAGCGACAAAACTGCTCCGACGAAGGACAAGATCTGTGTACTAACAGGGGCGGATCTAGCTTTTTGCTAGGGGGGGGGGGTTTACCCGGAGTGAAATTTTGTAGCCAGTCACTGCGAGGGTGCGAAGCGCCCGAGGGGGGGAAGGTGTGGAATGGGGGTGTCCAACCTATTGCTCAGGCAAGTTATGGAATCGACATATATCAAAGAAATTTAGGCAAGGTCACTTGGAGAAAGAATTCAAGAACACGTCAGAGAGAAGTCATCAGCTGTGCACGAAGACATGCAGAAGAAGCACACAGGACAATTCCAAGGAATCAAAGTGAAAATACTGAACCAGTACCCAGGGGGTGCAATACTAAGGCAAGTTAGGAATTTGACATATATCAAAGAGTTATTGGACCAATAACCACAGGGATTTCAAGCGTGCGCAGCAGAAGGAACCAGTTGCCATAGGATTGACGGCGCGTCGAGGCATGACAAAGGGTCCTGTGCATCGCTTCACTTCGAGAGCAACACAACAACTCGTGTTGGAGTATACTTCAACGGCTCATTCTCCAAACACACCTGATGAGGTCAGCATCCTTAGACAAAGGAGTGATACATGAGTCCTCAAGCCTCAATATGATTCCTCAATAGTCCTTGTTCGTAAAGAGCAACGGAAAGCTACCTCACCATCACCTCCATTCAGACTCACGTGAGAATGTATTGTTTAGTAGCTAGAGGTATGCCACAATTGGAAGAAAAAGAATGCCTGTGTGCCCCTATAAAAGCCCTCTCCACAGGCCCGCTCACCAGTGTATTTTTAGTGGCTATCGCGCGTACATCGGTGTGCTAAATTTCCGCAGCGCTATAAACAAGTCACATTGGAAGTGGACCACGTGCATGGCTAGTAGTATGATGATAAATGAACCGGTTTTGCATATTAATCCCTCAGAGGACGAGGGACTCATGGGTCAATTAGACGAAGAGTTGTCATTGCTGACTCGGATACAAATGGCTGAAGCTGCATGCTCATCCGCAAGCAAACCAACACCGCCACCACCTAGCAAAGAAGCAATGTTTTAAGTGTAAGAACCTAGAACAAGCAAACATGCTGGATGAGGCGGCCATCACTAGCACGGCGGGTGGCAGGCCCAAGCAGATGAAAGATCAGAGCGGGGACAATCTGGATCAGCGTAAGGTAGTTTCCAGCCTCCAGCAAATGGTTGCTACACTGACTAATGCCTGTTCCAGCAGCTATGCAAACCCGCATTTTACAGCTGAGGATAACCTAAGTGAAGGTTAAATTCCTGACGATAATGTGGCTGCATTCAGCCTAAACCTTTATTTCAGAGACAAGTAGGGATAACTATGAAGGTAACCATCCTCTTACACCTGAAAAGGGCATTGACACATTCACTGAAGGTGATTTTGATAATTTGTTGGCCGATATCGGCAACCAGCCTGAGGATGATTTGCTGATCAAAATGGCAGCATTAACAGAGGGCGACGAAAAAGAGAGTTTGGCCCTGACCGATCTATGATGGCTAAAACAGTCAATGCACTTGCTCAAGACAAAATTAAGTCAGAAAAACTATAACAAATATAACAAACTAAGAAACTGCGGTAATATTTGCCTAAGGGGCCGTCCATAAAGTACGTACGCACGGAGCGGGGGGAGGGGGGTTGTTACCGATGCGTACGCCATGCATACAGGGGGGAGGGGAGGTTCAGGCCAAAGCGTACCGTATGCAAACAAAAAATTTGCATGATCATTTCGCGCAAAAAGAGAGGGGGAAAAACGAGAAAAAGCACCAGGATTGACTTCTTTTTTCCCTTTTTTCTTATTCCAACATAATAAAGAATAGTAAAATCCATCTGTAAATGTATAAAAGCCTGTTACACTTTAGTCATTCATTTCAAAATTTGAAAGTGACGTCCCAATAACCGGACGGATTATTGTGAAATATTAATGATGCTAAAGCAAGGGACCAAGAGAAGTGAAAAACCTAATGTGGAATGCATGCGTACAGGGGGGGAGGGGGGGTTGGGACCATTGCATACGCCTTGCGTACAGAGGGGAAGGGGTGTCAAAAAAGTCGGCATTTCGTGCGTACGTACTTTATGGACGGCCCCTAACAAGAGTGAACCCAGAGATATTAGTCAGGTCCATTATGTTCAGATTTTAACCTTCGCTGGATTTTTTGGAGAGTTGAAAAACTAGATTGTATCTAGGCAATCAGAAAAACAATGTTTCCATTTGCACAGGTGGGCAATTCCACGATAACACCGTGACACTTTGGAGTATATTTTCACTCTTCAAATGTAAATAGCAAACTAAATGTAAGCCTAGAGAACAAACTTCCATTGTGTATCGATGACTATCATCACAGGAAACTTAAAAAAGGAAAGAATTAATAAAACTTCATAATAATTAATAAGTTATGAATGATTAATTACTACCGTAACACCGTGACCCAAAATGGACATGCATTTTTTCACTTTGTTTACTTAACAAACTCTGTGAAGTTAAAGAACATTTTGAAAAGAAGTTATGTTGATTGGATGTAGCTGAGACTAAGTAATAATAATCAAGTACAATCGGGAAAAAAAAATTATTGACTGGACAATTATGACATAGATTATGAATATATGTACTGTAACACCGTGACTGTAACGCCGTGACTTCTGAATTGCATGTACTAAACATATGGAGAATCTTTTTGTCATACTTGCAACTCATAATATTTCTCCTGTGGGTGGTATGTAGCAACCATTTATAATGAGTGTTCAACATCATAGTGTAACACTTCAAGATCAAAGAAAACATTATAAAAAATCATAACAGATTAACAAAAACAATAAGATAAGTGGAACTATACACCGTAACACCGTGACACTTCCATACATTTACACATGATATTCAGGAATACTGTACATTTCACAATGTTTCAAGATATTATTTCCTCCAAGTTGTTTTTGGGGGTGATTTTCCCAAGTTTTGCCTGCTTTCACACTTGTCAGCAATACAAATGACAAAATATGTCTGTAAAGATGGGTAAAAAATTTGCATTCTTGGACTGTAGTGCATTGCAGGGGACCCCCCCCCCCCCTTCTTTGTCAGATGCAATAAGTTTGGAAACGAGTGCTGATTTCTCAGGGTTGACACTTGTTTCTGTAGGGTTGTTCTCGGTTTTGTTTTTCCATTTTTATTTCTCCCCCTCTTTTCCTTCACCTGGGCACCTCCAACCCACTCTGCCCTCCATTGTCTTACACTGGTGCCAGTATAACAGTTGATATTTTGAAGTTACTTGTATTATTGACTATATTAGTATCATTTTAAATGCCGTTGGCTTGGCCCTTCTGTATTGTAAAACAATTCTTAAAACATCAAGCCTCCAACACATGATCACTTCCATTCAAATTTCTGTGTTATTGCAATGCCAGTCACTGTGTTACAGTCACGGTGTTACAGTTACTGTAACACCGTGACAGGTGTTTAACACTCGTTAATTAATTTACAAAATGACTGATCATCATTTCAGTACTTGTACATGGTACTTATTTGTGGTCATGATTTGGACAATCAAAGTCATTCATTCTGTGTTTGTGCTTTTCATATAATATCAAAAAGATTCGTTTTTACTGTAACACCGTGACAAGTAATTACAATAAATTAAATATTCACTGAAGCATGATAAATTGAAATTATTGAACTTTTGATCAATTTATTATGACAGTCAACCCTAAAACTCTGAAAATAAATTTAAAGTTTGCACTTCCTTTTTTAATTTCTCTTGCTACATCCATTTAACTTCAATGTATTTTGTAATATTTAATTGAAATTTTAGTATGCTGATTTCATTTGCATATTTAGACATGTTAATTATGTTATTTTTGAATGCAATGATTATTTTTGAAAAATTCAATCTTTTAGCATTAATTTGATACCAAAACCATTAAGATCTGACAAGTTTGAAAATTTGATGGTCATGTCCACTTTATCGTGGAATTGCCCAGGTGTCCGTATGGCGGCCATCTTTAATATTCCAAAATGGCGTCCGTTAAACCTAAATTTTGTCATTTCACAGCTTCTAAATCACCTAGGACTTTGATTTTAACAACTAAATCTTCATTTTCAGGGGCAAGGAATTCAATGACACCAAAATAAATGAGCTAGGTCTGACACAAAATTTGTGTTTAATTGTGATTTTTTAAAGACATGCTCATGTTGTTTCAATGTTATATGAAGTGTTGTAATGACAATTGAATCAAAGGGACATTGAATCTAATACTGAGTAATAGTGATGGTTGCAAATTTCTCCAGAGATAATTCTGTTACTCCACAATTAAATTAAGTGTATCCATTAGGCAGCAGAAGCAGCGCCACGTATAGTGACTGCATTGGGAGTCAACCGTTGACAGCTGTTCAATGTTGCCTTGGGGGAATGCTTCAGCAAGGGGATCCCAGGATCCTATCAGCTGACACAACTGGCCAAGGGTTGTTGCAACTGCTTTATCCAGGATGAAAGCAGGAGAAACTCTGAGCACGCCCATCAAACAACATCTCCTCTACTGGTTCAACTATTGATCTTGTCTTCACCAACAGACCTGAGAAGTTTGACTCTGTTGAAACCATAGCAAATCCTGTGAGCAGTGACCATCATGCTGTGCACTTCTCCATCACCTCGCTCCTTGGTCAGCATTTTTAGATGACAATAACCCTGAGGCATCATGGGAATTGGTTTCTTGGACATTTTAGATGCAATGATTCGGGACTGCATACCAAGAAAACAAAGCTGTTGAAAAAAGTCCCCCTGGATCACAGATGAGCTGAAACATCTCATCCGTCGCAAACATATTCTCTTCACCAAGGCCAAGTCATCCAGTTCCAGTGAAGTGTAGCAAGAGTTCAAACATGTACGCAATCAAGTAAAAAATGCTTCCAAATCAGCCTACTGGAAATATGTCAGTAAGCTCTTCTAAACACCTGACAACAAGCGAAGCTTCTGGCGCTTTGTTCGAGAACAGAAGAAATCTCAGTGCCCAGCTTCATTGCAGAAAGATCAAACATTCCTCCACAAACCTGCAGACATTTGCCAAGCCTTCAATGACCACTTCATCTCTATCCATAAACCATCAGCTTCGCCCCAAGAGACCCCACCTCCTTGCTCACTCCCAATCCCAGATTTTCCTCCAGTTCGAATCAGTCTTGGATGGCTTCAGAAAACCCTGTTGACCCTAACTCCACACAAGGCCCCCAGACCAGATGGCATCTCTCCGACATTACTCCGTGCTACAGCTTGCTCATTAGCTCCGCCCCTTCTACGGGTAATGAAATGCTCTCTCGCCAATGGTGCTCTCCAAGCAGACTGGAAGCTTTCCCAGATCACTCCTGTGTTCAAGTCGGGAAAATGCTGCAACATTACAAATTATCGCCCAGTGGCCTTAACATCGGTCATTTGTACAGTTTTGGAGAGGACCGTGGCCGAAAACATTAAGGAACACATGTCATCACTCTGCCTTATAGGGCTGTGCATTCACGGGTAATTTGGGACCCGAGTACCCTCTGCCCAAACGGGCGGGTTCCCAGGATACCCGCGATATAATATAAAACATAAGAAAAGAACCCGGAAGTATGTTGCGTAATGGCCGTTGGTGAGTACCGTATCGGGGCTCCGAGCCAAGCATGCTCAAAAATTACCAAACCCTCCCCAAAACACCCCGACCTTTAGCAAATTTTGGCTATTTTTATGGGTGCCGAATTTTAGTTTAAATGCTATTTCTACCGACATGACAGGCCAAGAAAAACATCGAACACCGACATCAAACACGATGTATGCATTGTCAGGTTTGTTATTGCATTGCGTGATCCCCGTAAAATATTCTGACCACCCCGTAAATCACATTTTCCTCAGCTAAATCTTACTTGAATTTCAGTCGATAATTTTGTCCAGTTGGTCAATTAGAAGAAACACACTTTTCACGTACAAGTGCTAGATCTAACGAGCGAAAAATTCCTAGGCCGACGAACGCATTATATAAGACGTGAACACGATGTATTTTATATTGTGCACATGGTTAGCATGGTAATCTTGAATGTTTCATGACTGGTATCCGCCCCACACACGGTCACGCGTAATAGTCACCATGTCAAAACAACGTGCACCAGTCTCGACCACGTGTGGGCAGGAAGACTACATACTGTATACACCGTACGTACTGTGTGTGTGCACGGTGTAGGCTTGATCGGTTCCGATGATCTGCCGTAGGCCCTACGCGGTAGGATTTTTGGTCGGTACATGTTGGCCTACATCGCGGGTGGGGTGCATCACGTTGTCCGGTACCGTAGATTGCGGCCGGACTGCGTCGATATGTGGCTCGCTGCCGGCTTCGGTACAGATTTGAGGTAAATAATCTGCTTTTGACATTGCAAAAAAATACAAATTTTGCAGGTCAGTGATGTATTTTATGAAAAAGGGCATGGTTGTTATTTTTTACAGGTAATAGAATCGAAAAAATTGAGCCGGGTACTCAATGGTTTCGGTCGGGTTTTGAGTACCCGGGTAGAATGCACAGCCCTACTGCCTTAGCAACCAAAACCAACATGGCTTCACTTCACGGAAATCCTGTGTCACCCAGCTGACAAATGCCATTCACAACTGGGCCGACATTCTGGACGCACCACATCCACCTCGCATTGATGTTATCTTCTTGGATTTCAGCAAGGCGTTTGCTGTAATGCCTCATCACATTCTCCTTGATAAACTGGTAAGTCTGTACAATATTCGTGGACTGACCTGGACATGGTTGAAGTTATTGAAAGCAGCGAGTTTTGTACAAGGGGTCGTTCTCTGACTGGGCCCCTGTCACTTCTGGAGTTCCCCAGGGCAGTGTTCTTGGACCACTGCTCTTTAACATCTTCATAAATGACATATCCAACAACCTGGCTTCAAATTCCTTGCTGTTTGCTGATGATGCAGTCCTCTATAAGCCCATCAACTCACCCAGTGACCCACGTACTTCAGTCAGATCTGACCCAGCTGGAAAGATGGAGTCACTCAAATGGAATGAAACTGAACGCTAGTAAAACCAAAGTTTTACACATGACCCGCTCCAGAAACAGGACGCCACCTCCTCAGTACCTACTCAATGGCTCACCACTCAGTACTGCTAGTGCATACAAATACATTGGAATCACTATAAATGACACTCTCACCTGGAATGACCACATAGATGCAGTGATATCTAAAGCCAATAGGACTTTAGGATTAGTCTGGCAACTGGCAGGAGGCACATCAACCCAAGCCTTAGCTTCCCTCTACAAGTCACTCGTGTTGCCAATTCTTGAATACGGCCTCCCAGCATGGAACCCGTATACCCAATCAGCAATCTCCAAAATTGAGAAAATCCAGAGATGTGCTAGCCGTATGTACTTACGTCAGCGTAGAGGGGAATTTTAACAATTTTACAATTTTAAATTACAAATGTATTTATTTTTATTTTTTTTTCCCCCAGATGTAAATTACATGTCAGTGTTTTTAATTGTGTTGCATTTTGAGTTTGGATGGACAAGTAATAATAATAATATGGACATTTATAGTGCGCCTTTTCCACAAAAGTGATCAAAGGCGCATTACAAAAAAACACAAGTAAATCAATGAAAGTTAAACAATAAAAAGAAAGAAAAAAAAGGGAAACAGAAGAAGACAGTACTTAGAAGAAAGTTAGAAAGATAGGTCACTATGCCAGTGCCCACACCGCAGTATGGGGATACGTCTGTCCCGTCAACGGGTAACTAATTAATTAATTAATTAGGCCTAAAACCCGTCGACATCGGTAATGTCTTGATCTTTTCCGGGGACAGACGCCTCTAACCCTACCTACGTAATTATCACTCTAACTACCTGACACGGTGACCTACGAAATGTAGAGAATAGAAAAAAGGAATACAGGAACCTATTTATGCATTAGCAAATGCTAATCTGAAAAGGAAGGTTTTCAGCTTAGATTTGAAGGAATTGATCGAGTCTCCGTTCCTGTCGAATGTGAAGAGGAAAGTATTCCACAGCTTAGGAGCAGCCGCAGAAAAAGACTTTTCACCTACTGTGGACAACATCTTCCCGCTGGGATAATCCAAAAGGGGCTCATTGTTTCCTGACCTGAGTCGGTACCTGGATTCTCTCCTAACAGTGATTAGCTCTTGTAAATACTTTGGAGAGAGTCCAAAAAGAGATTTAAATGTTAGCAATACGATCTTAAAGTGAATTCTGAATTGAATAGGCAGCCAGTGAAGTTGACGTAATACAGGTGTTATATGTTCAAACCTCCGTGTGTTTGTAACAAGTCTGGCAGCTGCATTCTGGACCCTTTGTAGTTTTGCTAGTTGCCCTGCTGGCAGACCATACAATAAGCTGTTACAATAGTCCAGACGACTGGTCACAAAAGCATGGACTAGTGTAGAAAGGGAATCACTTGACAGGAATTTACTAATGCGTCTGATGTTGAGGTGAAAAAATGCTGCAGAGCAAGCTTTGTTAATGTGGGTATTTATCTTAAGTTCAGAGTCGAACCATGATCCCAGATTCCTGACACATGTGGATGGATTAACAATAGAATCGCCTACTGTGATGTTAGCAGTTATTTTTTTCAGCTGCTGTCTGGTGCCGATGATCAACAACTAATCGGACTACAGTGTTTAAGTATACTTTTGTTTATCCTGGCCAGCTTGAAATGCTTTGTTTATTGTAGATGTCACCCACCAATCCCTTCCTTCCCTTTACCATCATCCCTATCCCTCGCCCTCTTGCCCTACCCACTTTCAGTTGTTACTTGCTTATTTGTTCTAATATGTTTTCCAAGTTTTACTGTACATGACGTACTGTATTCATTGTTTGTTGACGGCCAAATAAATAATAATAATAATAATAACATTCCAGGCTGGGCAGGATACAACTCACTACTGTCTGAAAGCCTTCCCTTGGAGCCATGCCACTTCTCCCATAGCTGGCACATGAGTGGTTGACTCTGCTAGATGCCAGAACTCAGTTGAAGAGGATGACCATGGCCTGACTGGGTGAGCTGCACGCTATCATGGCTGCCATGATCGAGAGATCTTGGCACCTCGATTGAGAACTTGGGCATAGATGATGCCTGGATTGAAGCTGACGTGTTTGGCTCTGCCACAACAAGACAAATCCTGAAAGTTAGCCACTACAAGCAAGCTCTCCTTGCCCAAATCTACTCTTTTGTAGCCCTCTATGAAATGTTTCTAGAACTGTTGTTCATGGACAACTCACAACTGAAAAATGTGTGTCTGAGGGCAACCAAAGAAGTAGAAGATGCCTTCATAGAGAGGGAGCAATCCATGAAAGCAGAAGCTGTGAAACAAGCAAACACCAACCTCCTGGAAGCCTTGTACACTGAAAAGGTTTTCACAGCATTCCAGGAATGGGTGGAGCAGAAGTCCCAGAATGCGATGTTCAAGTCCATGATGAACTATCTACATCGGGTTGCGACAATCCTGCTCTTCATCGCAGCAACTCAAAATGCTGACCTGGAGTTGCACCTTCAAGTTGGAGAAGAACTGAGCAAGCTGTTCTTCACCATGGACCACATCAAGTACAAACGACTGATGAAGATCCACTCTGGACTCATAGGCATCTCCAACAATGCCAATGCCAGACAGAGATTCTTCATGATGACACCAGAACTTGCACGTCTTTCGAAGGAGTTTAAGAGTCAGTTTGACATGTATTAAAGCTGACAGAACCACAGTGCACCATGAGCTTGGGCCAAGTGCAATCAAGAGAGCACATCGTGCAATCGACAAGATCAAGGCAGCCATACTTAGTCATGAAAATCACTTTACAGCTGAAGGTGACAAGCTGTACAACATCATCACACATGCCTACATCCCACAGTGAAACTCCGAGACAAGACTGTAGATCTGAAGGAGACCAAGGACCTGTAAGGGAGGCTCATGGTTCTCGCCAGGTCGAACAGAGACATCAACCAGAAAGAGGCCAAGTCCAAATTAATCCATCTCCTCGACAAGCTTGCAAGAGCAGACGTGCCTGATGAAGAATCTAGGCAGTCCGGGAGTGCTACCAGCGAAGATGCAATGGATACAGGAACCACAGACCCCACACCTACTGATCTTCCAAGCCGAAAGATTGCACTTGTGGGTGGCATGGTGCTGGTGCAGAAACTGAGAAGAAACCAGCGACTGTATTGACAGTCAATTAGGATCTGAGTGGCTGTTTCAAAGACAGGCTGATGTCTCTAGCACGAGATTATGATTGAGATGATTGTCATGTTTGACACATATGAAGAAGATTCCCTGAAGAGTGCTACCAGAGACAAACGGAGACAAGGCAAAGCTCCTGTCCAGTACTAAGTCAGAGATGACACCAACATCAAACACATCCTCCCAATGAGCAGGTTCCTTTCTCATGGGAAACAAAAGCTGACCTAACCGGTTACCTTGCTGCCAAAATCTTCGAAGACAACAACCATGAAGAAGCGGACACACTGCTGACTCTTCAGGCAGTGCTAGCATGACATCGAAACCCACCTGATACACAGCTGGTGTTCTCACCAGACACAGATGTGCTAGTTTTGGTCACAGCAAACTATGAGGTCCTGCTGAAGAACACTTCCGTATCCATGGCAGCTGCATGGTATCGTACAGATTGAACCACTGTGGATAGCTCTAGGACCAGAAAGAGCAAAGGCTTAATTGCCTGCATTCCATGCTTTCACCGGGGCTGACAACACTGGGAGATTCTCTGGTATAGGGCAGGCAACATGGCTCCAGGTGTACCTCAAAGCTGATGAGAATGTCACCAATGCTCTGCAGATGCTTCTGGATGAAGCAGATTGTGTTAGAGGAGATGCTGTCAGCACTGACTACCTTTGTATACATGTGCAGCCAACGCACCCAAGGGTATCAACATCAATACATTTCCCGACCTGCGCTGGCATCTCTTCTGCAAGCACAAGGCGGAAAGTGACAAGCTGCCTCCAACAACCGGAGCTCTGAAACAGCACATCTTAAGAGTCCATATCCAAACACGGGTGTGGGGTCAGGCAGCCATCGCTCAGCAGGAGCTGCACTTGGATCCCCTAGAAAATGGGTACTTCAACGACTCAGATGGCCAGCTCAAACCTACAACCACGGAGGTCCTTCCATCCCCCAAAGCCATTGTCGAGATGGTGAGATGTCAGTGTAGAGCAGACTGTTCCTCTCCTAGGTGTTCTTGCAGAACAAAGATCTCTGTCACTGTGGCAGCCAGTGCCAGAATGATGAGGACTCTCAAGACATCACATACGGAAGTGACGATGGTGATGCATGATGACAATGTGTATAAGGACTGTCAAAACAGCTACTTATTCTTATCATCATTATGTAAAGTATAAATTCACATTACTGTGCATCTGTTTTAAACTACAACTTTCTTTTAATAGCTTAGAGACATACAAGTATTAAAGTCAGCATTTCATTACATTGAAACAATGCATGTATTCTCGATAAAATACTAATTTTGTGTTTAAGTCCATTTTTGTCAGACCTAGGTCATTTATTTTGGTGCCATTGTAATCCTTGCCCCTAACAATGTAGATTTAGGTGTTGAAATCGAAGCCCTAGGTGATTTAGAAGCTGAGAAATGACAAAATTTAGGTTTTAAGGACGCCATTTTGGAAAATTTAAGATGGCCTTCATTCATTCATCATTCATTCATTTATTGGTCCAATAGGAAATTTTCTTCGTTGGCTTACAAAAGTATAACAAATTATACAAAAATAGTGTTAAATTAAATACGACAATAAAAATTAACCATTAGGAAAAAACAACAAAGAGCATTAAGAGATCCAAAAAGACAATTACAAAACACATAATTATATTTAATAGCTACAAAACTTTAGTACATTATCGAACATCTGAATGTAAATAAATTTTAGACTAATAGTTACTTCAGTTTATATAGACACCTGTGCAAATGGAAACAATGTTTTTTCTGATTGCCTATGCCATCTAGTTCTAAACAAAATAAACAAATGTATCTTATGTAAATTATCCATGGATTTAACATGTATTCCTATAAGAGACATGTTTTTTAAGTGGCTCCGTAGCACAGTCGTGTTACGGCAAGGCAACAACTAAATGTGTCGTTTAAATTGCTTGGATACCGATGTACAGTATGCACACTATGAAATATTTCACTGACATTAAAAACACTTTTGTGTGCTCATATACGTCCCTGAGCATTTGTATCTAGTAATTAAACAGCTGCTGATTAATTTTCGTTCAAAACTTACTGGCATATTTTAGAGACATGCGGTGAAGCACGTAATGTACTCAATAAAAATCGACCAGTTGTCTGGTAAAGGTCTGCGCATGTGTCGCTACCTATAACATAAAAGGTCAACACTCGAAAACCGGATAACTCAAAAACAGATAAACTGACGATATAAACATGAGATTATTTCCTTGGAACTACTTGCTTATTTTTTATATACAATAGGCCTAGGCGTAATTGCTAATAAATAAAGAAAGAAAACATTAACATAACAGGGATAGTACTTATTGCGGGGTTAGTGTCTTTTAGCCCACCCGGATTATTTTGAGACAATTATTAGCTTTTAAATACAGTTGTACCCAGGAACATTTGCTTCAAGTAAAAATCTCATTTCGGAACAGTAGAAGCTAGTAATAATTGTCTCCAAATAATCCGGGTGGGCTAAAACAAAAGACACTGACATCATCCCTTATTGCTATAGTGTGGTTTCGTATCCAGTGCAAGATGCGGTGGTTGCCATGAGGCATGACACATGACACTTTGGGCGCGCATTACATTATTCACAGTGTGAAATTAACTACATGTATGTATATCATGTCATGTGCAAGCCGGCAAGGAATGGTGGCGCAGGAGGGACATCGAACATCAGAAATATCTATTTTTATTTGTGATGCTTGATAGGCCCCTACATCGTACATCACAAATTCACAAATATCTGCGCAGTTTTGTTATGCGATGTTTGCACATATTACATGTATAATGTCGTACAACGATACATCATACATCCCAAATCTGCACACATTTTTCTTTGTGGTGTGTTTTTATAGTGGCATGATTTTCTTCTGAATAATCTTTCATGTTTTAGTTTATGATAATGTACACAAAAAGTTATTAAACAGCGGTCAACTGTCGCGAAAAGCGCAATGACAGTATGCAGTTAATGGTTGAGTGCAATTCGCCCATAAATGTCATATGTCATGACAGCCACAAAAATGCGTAACTAAGGATACTACTACTAGTAGTACTAGTATCCTCCAGTGACCGGTTTCCGAGGGTATTTAAGGCTTCTTCCTTGATTTAGAAACCAAAAAACAAATGCAAGATGTAAACTAATGTCCTAATTTACCTTCCATAGGTGCACTTTTGTGCAACGGTGTGATTTCTGATGTCAACTCACAACGCGTCTACGCGGATGACTGGGCCCTGTTTCCGAGGAATTGCGTTGGTAGTACGGTGCTCTCGTAAAGCCATTATGTGAAAAATAAATATTTGTTGTCACTGTGTGTGTCTTTAGTAACTTCACCTTAATCCTGAATGTAAAATTTGGTCTTATCCAATTATAAGTTATTTTATACTTAAAAGTTTTCATTGTTTTCAAATTAGAACAAAAAAGGAAAATAAAAACACACTTGTGGTCGTTTCAATGCTTTAAACACTCAATTTATATTCATTCCACATTCATTTAGGTTTTTTTTATATTCTGACCTCTCTTTTTTTCCCATTATTTCTGTGATAAATTGTTGAATGCTTTATATTAAAAGAATTCGTTAGTTATTTTTGCATCGGCATAAATTATTAAAATACTAAAAATGTTAAACTTAGTATTTGTTTGACTGTTTCTAGAAGTTGTGTTGAGATGCAGCATAGGACAGCTTGGACCAGGCTTAGATGGAGACTGGGATGTTGAGGGAGGCTTTTTGGATTTTGCTTTGGGTGTTTTCTCTTTTTATGTAAAGGTTTTCTTGCCAGCCTCATATTGTGGGATTTTGTTCCGGGTGACCTCTTCTGCGATTACCTTTCTCAACGTTACAAACTTCTGTTGCCTGAGGGGAGTCACTCTCTGTGTAGCCCCTGCCTGTTAGTGGAAACGCACCTGTTAATTGATTAATTACATGTGCGTCTCATTTAAAAAAATTCACAAAACTAGATCCAAAACGTCTCCTAAAAATTTGTAAGTATCATTAGAAAAATTCTGCAAGCAAATTGTATTATTTTAAAGGGAGTATCATACTTTGGTTTTTGTCAAAGAAGTACAGCTTCATGGGCAAAAATATCAAGGAAGATATAGTCACAATCATCTATGAAAATTCCAGTCCAATACGGTGCCCACTTAAATAAAGATTTTGTAAGTAGTGGGAAAAATTATATAAGGAATGTGTCCTTTACAGACTTCCGTAGTAGTTTACCCAGCATGCATGGTTGCTAATAAAGTCACGTGACATCAATATGAACAAATGACAATTTGAAACATTGTAACCCAAAACTATGAATGAAAGTGCATTGTTTATTTTTGACTCTCGCAAGTTTGGACACTTTTGTATCTAGTTTTGAAATAAGGTCTAAAGTATCTCCAAATTAGATATTTACGAATACAACTTACTAGTAAAGCCTAACCTTTCCATATTTTGGGGTCAGCATAGAGAGGAGACATCTATCATCACCATAGAGATTCATACCAATAAGGGCGAGCTCGGCGAAATTTCTGTGACAACATGGGGATTGATCCGCCATTACTGAAATAGGCACTGCGCCGGCGCTTTACTATCTGTGCTGTGTACGTACGGCGTAGGCCTTCATACTGTAGTTTACGCAAGTACTCCGATTCCCCTTTGCAATATGGTACGCATGCGTAGGCCCTATACATAATTCGTGCCCATAATATTAATGGCGGCACAGGCACATGCGATCACAGTACAGGGGAGTATTGTGCGTCCGCCCTCTAGTTTATTAGTATTTTTTCTCTATGATAATCACTCACAAACATTTTTTATGTCATCGGAAGTTGTTTACATCGCACCGCGTAACGCAGAAGGTAAGCCCGCGGAAACACGGCCCGTTGATAATGGGACCCCCCACGATATAGTACTAGGCTAGTAAGTAGGCCTACTAGTACTACACTAGGCCCTACATGATGTAGGCCTATGCTTAGCCTACCTGTTTTCGGCAAAGCCGGTGCAAACTTAAAATTCCTCCTCTCCAGGTCTATGCTTAAATCAAGCTGCAGTGCTAGTGGCCTCCAAGTAAAGTAGTAGTAGTACTAGTAGTAGCTAGGCGTACAGACTACATGATGCAACGTAGCCTACTTTGAAGTTCAAAACAGCTCGGGCACGCCGGGCCTGGCTAACGTTAGTACTGAGTATAGTATAGTACTAACGCGTACCTGCGTACTACACAACTGTGACGTCACGTCACACGCCGCATGGCGCGACGTCATAATTATAAAAATACGGAGTACGGAAGCATAAAGTGACCATCCGAGTTTCCGTGATATCTCATCTTGGAAAGATCATTCTGCGTTAACATAATGTGGTGTCATATTCTGGTGTTTCAAAGACGACACATCGCGTTTTAAACGACTGGAGGAATCGCGTGAGTTTTCTGAACCAACATGTCTGGAGCAGACAAGTCACGGGACCGATCGACGTACGTTTTTTTGTAATTATCACGAAAACGACTAAATTGTACCGTTATTTTTGTTATATTGCATCTGATGAAGTAGTTGTTCCTACGAAAGCTCATGCACATTTTAAACTCTAGTTAGTCAAGTGCTATAGGCCTACTTGTATTTCTTTATTTTATACTCTACATTGGTAGGCCTACTTCCCAGTCTAGTTGCGATGATCGTAACCCTAGGTCTGACATGGGGACTGGGACCTTAGGTCCCAGTCTCCATTTCAGACCTAGGGTTACGATCATTGCAGGTCCCCCCATGTCAGACCTAGGCCGGTTACGATCATCGCAACTTTTCTCAGTCATGACAAAGGCACCAGCTATGTTAAAATTATAATTTTATGGACTAGGCCTTCGTACTTGTGCATCGCACGATAGTACTTAGACTATGGCCTATAAAGTTTAGAACACGCTCGGGCTTCAAAGTTGCAGAGTATATAGGCCCTATTCACGTGACGTCATTGGCCGTCAAGCACATTGCACACGCGAAACAATTATACGCTTCAGTGCACACGCAACGCACATCTAGGGCCTGTTTGTTTCACGCAAAGGATCCCAAATTTAGGGATCCACCTCCTATGCAGGGTACGCTAAAATGGGATCCGGATCCACAATTAATTTTTATGATCCTGTGCATTTATCAAACAGGCTCCTATATAGTGTTCTACGGGTACAGTACCAGTAGTGTTAGACTTGGGGCCAAGTCTTTCTTAGTCCGCGCGGTGATTGTCTCTTTTTTCCCAGCAACTCTCGCGAAACCGCGCGAGACTCATGGCTACGGCGAGAGATCAGCTCTCGGCCTGGGACCGCTCAAAAAGAAAGACTTGGGAAACCTGTTTTAGACGCATATTCATTTATTCACGTATGGGCGTGCTTTGCATTACGGTTGCCGTAGAGACGGCCGTTAAGACGAGTCCATTTTATTTGAGGGTGTTTACAATTTCAAATAAGGCAGCAGTGGTGCATTTACTACTTACATTGGACAGCTCTTTCAAATTATGGTTTATGTTCAATTACTTCATAAAATGATTTGATAAATCATTTTGTATTAAAGGGATGGTACAGAACTGGTGTTTGCGACAAAACCGTTGCTGACAGTGAAAGCACATTATGTAATCCATCATATACCTTAACTGACAAACCTGTAGAAGTTTGAGGTCAATCAGCCATCTGGGTCACGAGAAAATAGTGAAAACTCATGTACAGAGAACTGTACACATTTCAACGAATGAATAAAACGCTTCGAAGCGATTTATTCCAATCGGAAAATAGTTTCATTTATTTCTCAACGAATATGGCATTTCAGACAAAAACATTTCATGTGATGTTTTCTCCTATCATCACTATTATACTGTGTAAGTTTTATGTGAATCTGTGATTATGAAGTGTATTTTGCCTTACCAATTCTGTACCCTCCCTTTAAGCTGGAACTTAATCTATTAGTTTAACATACGTGCATTAGTTCATGGAAATGAATAATACCCACGGTTAATGTTAATAATTTTTTTAGCAAGTGTGTAGGTTAACATTTACCCGATGTACGTAGGTCTACACTATAGCTACAGTTAGTAAGACGGACTTATAAGATATTCCTATTATGCACAAAGAAGATAAAAACAAACATGCACATATTAATTTCACGACCCACGAATTAAAAGTCTCATTATCAAGGTCACAGTGCAGCTATATAGCTAGATACGTGCGACGGCTGTGGTTGTGTATTCAACGTGAATCAGCCCTGTACACGTGCAGGATGTAGAGTAGGCCTACATAATGAATATTCATATATTTAATAAAGATTGGCCAATCAGACGCGTCCGTACGATTTCGGCTAAAGAGCCCATAGGCCGTGTACCAACATAAAACAGGTTTCCCAAGTCTTTCTTTTTGAGCGGTCCCGGGCGGAGAGCTGAACTCTCGCCGTAGCCACGAGTCTCGCGAGGTTTCGCGAGCGTTGCGGGAAAAAAAAGAGACAATCACCGCGCGGACTAGAAAGACTTGGCCCCAAGTCTACAGTAGTGTATGAGTGTAGACACGTCCTCAGACCTGGGGGGGGGGGGGGGGGGGGGGATCCTGTAGCTGGGTCGTACTTCCATACGTGTACATGTACATGTATATAAAAAGTGAACACCTGGGGGTTGCAACCATAAATATATATGTAAAAAAAATTCTCTTTTTTTATATATCTATGGTTGCAACCCCCCTAGCCCCCGGTGAAGGTTTTCGTAGGAAAACACAGAAATGTCTGGGGTAATTAAGGCAATTAGTAACGGAAAACAAACAAGTAGTCTGGTTCACGTTCCCGGACCCCAAAAGCTCCCGACTATTGTCTGTCAAATACAGGGTCCGGTATCGGCTAAATTGACTGGAGGGTCACGTGACCAAAAATGTCAATTTTTGACTTTTTACGGTTTTATCCGAAACATTACGAACTCATTTCGTCCAACTTCGGATAGTTACGACATGCTGTCGGCTATTTCCGACAGGTCACGCGAGGTCACGCATAGTCTTGGTCCACGACTATGTTATTACCGTACTCGAACGTACGAACCGATTATCCGCACTGACACGCACGTACGTACACCCATTCGTAAAGGCCTTCTATAACATAGTCTTGGGAATCGTGTAAGGGCTGTGAGTTGCGCGCGCACCTCGTTAGTACAATGTATGTAGCGCGCTACTTCGTCACCATGGCACACTGTTGAATATGTATGATATATAAGAATGACGCTGGTCATAGATGGTCATTCCCCTCAGGCAAAACCTGAACTTCGAGGCCTGCGGTCAGCTCCCATGGCAACGCCCGGGTCAAACAATGCATCGCTGCATTCCCACGGCCGACCTGTGGGTATTGCTATGCATGCGGTGTACAGGTGTACATTATGTACCATGCACGTTGTATATAGTGTGTAAATTATCAAAGAGCTACAAATCATGAACAGTGTAAATGTTTTTGTTTATAGGCCTATACATGCCTATACATGTAACTTAAAATGGAGTGTTTCACTGTAGGACTCAGGCTAAATAATACTTAAATACCACGTTTAAAACTCCTTGCTTCGTGTTTGTTTTTACCAAATGCAATGGAATTATAGTATTACAAGGTACAATAATTCAGCAACCGTGGATTTCTACATTATGTTGTAAATTAGCCACTGAAATCTCCCCAACTTTCGCCCAGTCACATCGACGACATTTTAACCAAAAGGCACGTATACAGTACAATACTATTGTGTAACTTCATGGGGTGCCTTGTTTACGTGTCTGCACGTGCGTGAGCAGAAAATGGGCAGCGCCCGACTTTAGATGCAACGCATGCGCAGTGTGTTTCCCCCCGATTCCGGGGGGAGATTTTACACGATTCCCAAGACTGTATTAGTGACAGTTCCGTGCGTACGTGTGTGCGGATTACCTGTACGTACACACGTATGGTCAGTGCGGTTCGAGTATCCACACCAATACAGTCTTGAACCAAGACTAATATACGAGTTGTAGCGATCTTGGCAATTCCCGTGGCATGTACATGTACACAGGTAATGAAGAAGGCTTTTGTACCAACCACCAAGAAGGTAGCACCACTAAAGTCTTCCACCTGAGAAGTCATCAGATCCGGTGGGCTTCAGATGGAAAGATGGGCTGAGCACTACCAGGAGGCAGCTGCTCTACTCACGGGATATTGCAATCAATGACACTATAATTGAGAACATGTAGAATCTACCAGTCTACCAACCTAAGCAGACCTCAAGAAGGCAGTCAACAGGCCGGACCCTTTCGCCAGCCCACTCAGTGACCAAAAATCAAGAAATAGCTCAAACGGACAGGAATGGACAAACAAGGGACAGAGTGGTTACAATTGCAAGAATTAATTATTTAATTCAACAATTAAGGAAAAACAAAAATTATTTACATATTGGTTTGGTTTAAATGATTCTACGGGCCCCAACATTGGAACATAGTTCTCGCCACAACATAATTATATTTATCTCCAGCCCGTTGGATACTCACAGAGGCTGAGCCATAGTTGTTTATAGTAGCACATAGCCTTGTAATGTGCTTGGCGTTATTTCGATTTTGCCTTCCAGAGAGCCTCTGGTGTCTTCGCACATGGGTCATTCTTATAGTTCATTAGGGCTCTTCTCTTTGCTTTGAGGATGGGCTCCATCTCTGCAAGCCCAGCAACAAACCAGTCTGGGTTCTGCTTTTCCTTAGGCTACCAGGGTCCAATTTCATAAAACTGTTAAGCACAAAAATTTGCTTAGCACAAAAAATGTCTTGCCCAATAAAACAAACCACCATTAAAAAATCTATTTGATATTCATGGTCAGCAAACAACAGCCAAAGAACAATCACAAGCGATACACAACACGTGGAAACTTGGCTGTTAACCCTGTTTTTTATTAAGACTGAAATGTCATGCTTATGTATGGTTCACACCAACGGCGCTTTGATGGCGCTTTAAAGCGGCGTTCAAAGCGGCATCAAAGCGTGACAAAGCTTGGTTAACGCAATAGATCGTGGGAAAGCTTGGAGTAAAGCGGGACATTCGGCAAGAGCGCCAAAAATGTTTAAACTGTTTAAAAATTTGGGGCGCTCTGTCACGAATTGATTAAAGCGCCGAGGGCGTATCAAAGCTTAACAAAGCGTAACAAAGCTCAGCAAAGCTTGACTCAAAGCGTACGAAAGCTTAACAGAGCTTGGTTCAAAGCGGGGACCCCAGTCTTCATGTTCTGTCACCACTTGACACGCTTCGTTAACATGTCTCAAGATTTGCTCTGGTACATCTGGAACTTCTGGATCTTGTTGTTCTGCCATCGTGTTCTGGAGTCAAAGATGCAATGATTGTGTGGATATGCTGCAACTTTATATAGGCTCTGGATCAAAAACGGCATGAAATCGGTGATCTCGACATTTTCCGATGCGTAACAGAGCTTAACAGAGCGTAACAATGCACAACAGAGCTTGATAATCGTATCAGAGCCTGATTTAAAGCGTCATAATCGCATCAAAGCGAAATAAAGCGTAATGAATTTTATCAAAGCTTATCAAGGCGTGATTGAAAGCGTATCAAAGCGGGATCAAAGCGTGAGGAATCGTAACAAGTCGGGAAATAATTCGTCCCAAAGCGGCAACCAGTTCGTATCAGAGCGTATCAGAGCGTAACATTACTTAGGAGATCGTGATATTTTTGGAAAAGTAAACAAAAATGACGGCGCTTTGCTTGCCGATTTAAAGCGCGGCATGCGCCGTTGGTGTGAACTAGGCATTAGCAAATTTTTGTGCTTAACAGTTTTATGAAATTGGCCCCTGATCTGGAGAACATTTTCAATGGACTCAGCGAAGCGTTCACGCAGTTCAGGGGAATTGTATTTTGGCAGCATGCGTGGGCGATCTTGCTGCTTCGTACGGCGAATCCGTCTGGGCTGCGCTGAATTCAAGGCGCACCCTGCTGCGCTGCCAATCGTGAATGGTTCGAGTCACAGTCTGTGCTGTGATAGCTGTGGGTGATTTGGACGCGGTTCAATGATGATTTTCTTGTGATTACATCAAGATCTAGTTGGTGCCAGTTTTGTGACCTGGGATGCCTATGAGGAAACCCAGTGAAGTGGCTTTGTCGAGAAGAATGTGTTGGTAACTGAAAAGTTATGATAAGAACAGTTCTAGTAGCCTCTGGTCATTCTCATTCAGTTTTCCTGTGCCAAAGTGGCCAATGCTTTTTGGCCAGGGGTCATGATCTGATCCCACTCGAGCTTTGAAATGTCGTAGTAAGAACAGCAAAAGGTGCTCAGTGACAGGAATTTCTGTGATGATAGAATGCAGATGATTGTAGAACTGATCCTACAATCTAGCGCTCCAGAGAAGCCCCCAAAACGACATCAAAGACATCACAGATCGGTTTGAAAATCGCTCCATCTCTTCTCCGACTGTCAAGGATGAAATGCAGCTTATTTGGTTTTGCTCACGATCATTCCGTGTGATAAAAAATCTGATCGTTTCGGACTTTTTCTGATCGTCCACCATCTTGGTTTTGATCTCCGCCAATTAGAAACAAGCATGAAGACACGCATAGTCATTCGAATTCGTTTTGGGGCAGGCATTTTTGCGAATTGATCAGCAAATTTGGCGTTTTGTTTATCTGCAATTATGAATAAAAAGGGTATAAAAATGGTTCACTTCTTGTATGGAAATCACTTTTGTGACAACGATTATTTGTAATTGAACAATCTTCGAAAAGGATGGCAGCCAAAATATCTAATGTTGACGGCTGATTGGTGCATTCGAATGATTTATAGATTACATAATTTTACATTGCAGCAAAAATCGATAGTCGCAACTTATTTGAGATCCGCACGAAGAGAGAGGTTGGTCAGAGGAAGTGCAACTCACTTCAAAATGGATGATGAGATGCGACACCATGATTTGCAATACATCCATGACACCAATCCTCTCTTCAGACTTAATCAGATGCAAGCTAGTAAATAATTACAAACTAAAGAAATTAAGGAAAACAGGGAAAATGACAACAGATACAAAGGTGCAAGGAGGCTTGCATAATTATGTTTGCTCATTTTGCGAAATTGGTTGTCTCAAAACGAAAACGTAAGTATTAAACGAACGATCTGGTATAAATCGTTGTTTGCGGTGTACACTGCTAAATTGAATGCCGATGCATGGCTAAATTAATCGACTGTTTTGAGTGCAATGCTATATAAATACGGATGCATTAAAGTGGAAGCGATAGACAGTTTCAACCGAGGAGGCAAAAACACGAACACCGGAATGCGTGAAAAAGAAAATTTGCCGTTCATTTGCCGAAAATTACCGGGAAAACCTTCCAATGAATACAGTGTTTTGTATTCATTTTGAATGGTATTCAATATAAAAACCCTGCTTCACCATAAATAAATCACAGATTACTTGATATATCAATGTCACATCTTAATCGAACATTTTGCCAATCAGTGTAGGGTGTCTGAAAACGAAAAAGAAAAGCACGCTCAGATAAAATACCGTGCACGCGTCCCTGTGTGGCTTTTAATTTTATTGTTCCAATCGTCAAAAGACAGAGAAGATTGAACTTTTGAAAGATGGAAGTGTGGTCTTGAATGCCTATAAACGAAACATCATGCCACAAAGCGAATCTGAATTGTAAGGCACAAATCCTGAATACACAAAAACGAAATATAATGTAATACCTGTGAGGAAAAAGAAAGCTGAGTTTGCACAGAGTTGAAAAATCTGTCCGAATCTGAATGCCGTTCCCTTAAAATGACCATCGCTCCCTCGAAATATTATTTCATTACGTCGAAATAATATTTCAATCCCTCAAAATACTATTTCATTCCTTCGAAATACTATATTGATCTCTCAAAATCTTTTGTTGCTGCGAAAAATTATTTCATTCCCCTGAAATATTATTTCGTTCCCTCAAAATCATTTTGCTCCCTCTAAGTATAAATTCGAAGTAATTCGAAGAAAATGAACGTTCTTTTCCTGAAAATGGCCGGGAAAACTTAAATTTCGTTCCCTCGAAATGAATCGTTTCCCCAAAAATGATCACCGTTCCCTTTACATAGGATTATTTCATTACCCCGAAATACTATTTAATAAATTATTTCGAGGTAAAGTAATGGATTATTTCGAGGAAACGAAATAATTGGTATTTCGTTACCTCAAAATAATATTTCGTTCCTTCGAATTAGATTTGCTTGTATGGACCTCTTTAGAAACCATTTCTTTTATTTGGATATGACAGCTTTGGAAATTGCGGCAATACTGAGCGCCTTTCAAGGGACATCTGGAAATAAAGGTTTTCCCGTATATTTTTGAAACTTTCGTATCATATTTATCACAAGTTTCACGAACTCCAAATTCACGAACCTGTGTATTTCATGTTCACTTTCGTTGATTATATTCGTTTGATATTATGGAAGAGAAAATTATTTGAAAGTGAAGACATTCCAACATGAGCAACTGGCAACGGAAGCCGATGTAAACTTGAAGTTAACTGGATATTAATTTCAATGGAAAGGCTCCAAATTAAATTGAGAAAATATTATTTTCAGAAGAAAATAGAGCGTTCGGTATTACGCATTTTTGCCGAAGTATACATCATTTACTTCATGTGCACCTTCCTCTATAATACCTATGACAGAAACATGGTATTAAGCTAATTTACAGAATGATATCTATAAAACAAATAGTACAGACATTGGACAATGCTTGTACAGAAATACACTTGTAAGTACATGTATAAATAAGTACAATCTAAACTACAAAAAAGGGTTGAACACAAATTGTTATTAAAATAAAATGTTAAAGAACATTGCAGCAATATCAAAACCAGACGTTGGCACTTAAAAACAATGGGTTCCATTTTCATAATTGTCGAGTTGTTTTTGTGGGGTTGTAAATATTCTGTGTGGACGATAACATCTTTGTGACTGTCAGTTCAGCAGACGGGAGGTTTATATCATCATTTGAAACTGTGTATGTAAAAGTAAAACATCTCCCATTAAGTTTATGCTAATTTATTTTGTCCAGCAGGATCCAATCAAAGAGGTATTATCAATGCTCAGGATTGTTGAGTTGTTTTATTGGTTTGTAATACTGATAGGATGATTACACTTTTTTTTTGACTGTCAGTTCAGCGGATAGGGGATCATCTATGGACCCCCCCCCCCCCAAACCCTGATGACCATGAACCACAGTGCCTGTCTCATTAAGGGGAAAAGCAAAGTCATACACGAGCCGTAGGAAACACAAATCACGAGAGGAAACCACAACTATACAACCACAAAGAAAACAGTTTGAGCAACATGCAAAAGAGTCATCTTCATTATCATGCTTATGTAAAGTTTTGCGCCAAAGTGCAATTGGCTGAAAAACATGCCATGGTTTAAAATTTTAAAATGATTTTATAGCATTTCACTATCACAGTACTGACGTACATAGGGAGCAAAATTCAGTCTTAGTAAAACTATGTAAAACAGGAACTATTTCTTCTGCATACAAACAAAACCCTGAATCAGCATAAAGTAGGGTAGATTTGCGGTGACACCATGTAATCTCTTCTGTGAGAATGTGTGCTCTGTCCGTCCTCAGGAGATAGAGTGACTCTATTGAGGACGAACAGACCACACTGTTTGGAACGTCAAATTAATACCATTGGTTCTTCTCAGAACCACACACTCTCACAGAAGAGATTACATCATGGTGTCACCGCAAAACGACCTTACTTTAGTCCTTCCACTATGCAAAGCTTCAAGTCTTATCAAACAGTATAACTTTACAAGCATAAAGTTAAATGTGACAAGTGAATGGGTCAAATTTGTATGTATTTTCCAAATACATGACATATGTTTTAACACTGTTAGCTACAAACTTGCAATCTCTCCAACAGTCTTCACCTAGTGTACTTGAATAAACCTAGCGGGAGAACTGGAGACATTGTGGCGAACATCAGCAAGGTAATTCTTTACAAATTGAGATTTCTAATGGGGGGCACACTTACACCTCAACCGGAAGTGAAGGAAGAAAAGTTGCATCCACGCCATCAAAATGTTGCAATTTTGACCCAATAAGTTGGCTTGCATTACCTCACAAAACAAAAAGCTATTTGATACTGTTTGTAGCTGTGGTAAAACAAAAAGCTGTTTAATCACATAGTACAAAAAATAAGCAGAGATGTGAGACCTTAAAATATCAAAGGTAAGTCTTAATTATGAACACAAGATATCAGACATTCGATATTCAGCTATGCTAATACTGAGAATAATTATAGACTTAAAAGGTACAGTACAGGATTGGTGACACACCGAAACAACTTTAAAAAAAAATAAGTTTTACCGCCTGAAATGCTGTATTTATCCAGAAATTAGTAAACCAAGGTCCGAAAAAAGTTTTGAGTTCGGGGTAAGATCAAAAGCCTTCTTTATGTTATCTAAGAAAAATGTAGGCAAGTTTTTCTTTATTTTTTCGCTCAGATTTTCACAGGCATATTATTTCATTTACATGCAGGAACAGACAAAGTTTTAATGCTGTTCTGTGACCTTTATACCAATCATGTATTATACCTTTAACCAAGTTATTATATTTTCTACATTCACGCAGGTTTGTACAGCGAATATATTGGATACTCTATATCAACTAAAGCCATTCACTTTTCACAAACCCTGGTTTTACTTTTCACTGGCCCCCAACAGTGCCTGTGAGTCAGCAACAGTGCCTGTGAGTCAGCAACAGTGCCTGTGAGTCAGCAACAGTGCCTGTGAGTCAGCAACAGTGCCTGTGAGTCAGCAACAGTGCCTGTGAGTCAGCAACAGTGCCTGTGAGTCAGCAACAGTGCCTGTGAGTCAGCAACAGTGCCTGTGAGTCAGCAACAGTGCCTGTGAGTCAGCAACAGTGCCTGTGAGTCAGCAACAGTGCCTGTGAGTCAGCAACAGTGCCTGTGAGTCAGCAACAGTGCCTGTGAGTCAGCAACAGTGCCTGTGAGTCAGCAACAGTGCCTGTGAGTCAGCAACAGTGCCTGTGAGTCAGCAACAGTGCCTGTGAGTCAGCAACAGTGCCTGTGAGTCAGCAACAGTGCCTGTGAGTCAGCAACAGTGCCTGTGAGTCAGCAACAGTGCCTGTGAGTCAGCAACAGTGCCTCTGAGTCAGCAACAGTGCCTCTGAGTCAGCAACAGTGCCTCTGAGTCAGCAACAGTGCCTCTGAGTCAGCAACAGTGCCTCTGAGTCAGCAACAGTGCCTCTGAGTCAGCAACAGTGCCTCTGAGTCAGCAACAGTGCCTCTGAGTCAGATATTAATCTGGACTCCACCCCTCATCCAACGCCATCCTGTACCAACCATACCACGTGAATATATCAAATACTGAATACAGAGTTTGGACTGTAAAAACATATCAGAATATCGAATACGCAATACAATGCTAACCCATTCATAAATAAAATAAAAATGTTAAACGTATATACTAAAGAGAGAAACAAATGATGCTACCATCCACATTGTGATTTTGAAGAAGATTGTATGGCTTATTAAGCCATAAGAATAATTCAGATAAGCAACAGTATAGTCTTCAGTACTGAGATCAATCTGACATTAAAGATTACTCTTCCAAAACTTCCAAAACATGAAGTAATATTTTGGATTAGATTTTTAAAAGTAAAAGTCAATTCAACTTGGACTCATAATATCTATAAACAACCAAAATAGTCGTGGAGTTTTTATATTTGGACCATAACCCTGCATAAACATATTTTGATATTTGAATCAATAATAGGTAATCTTCAGAAAGTATTTCAGGTTAATATAAAGTACAAATAGATTGATGTAAGCAAGCTTGTTTACTTCAATCTGATTTAGTATGTTTTGAAGGCAACTTGCTGTGCCACTGTTGTGCAGAGCAACCAAATGGAAAATAATTACAGGTTTTCTTTTAGGTGATACATGTATATGGAACCAGTCAAGACAAAAATGCTGCAACACATTTTCAGTAACATTAAACTAACTTTATCTTATTATAAAGTTTTTTAAGGTGCCTACACATCCACTGACCCAAAGTAAATGCAAAACACAAATAATGCAAAATGCACTTTAAAATAAATTTAAACCATAAAACCCAGTAACGTTATGTTCCCAGAAAGTCATGTTAAATATCTGGTCAATCATGTTAAGAAACAAAAGTGGGTCATTGCCAAAATTAATTCAAAATCGCAAATAATACAACACAGAAAATTGTATTGGTCCTGTGTGGGTGGAATAAATCAAATTCTGTCAGAAAACACTGGGAAAAGGTAAATGATACAGGTATATGTACTTCTCTCCTTAAATAAAATGGACTTGGTATATAAAAAACCCGTTGATCTTGAAATATGCTGCCAAAAAAATGTAATAGTTGTGTAAAGAAAAGGATACCTTAAAGGTAATTTGATACTTTGGTATTTGAGAAGGAAACTCAGATCCATGTGTAAAAACAATAAGAAAGATGCAGTAACAGTCATCTGTGAAATTTCCAGTCCCACGCGATGCCCACTTCTGAGAGAACAGCACACAAAAAACACTAACAGTATTTTAAAATCTTTTTACAGGATTTTTATCTTCCAAAGATCAAAATTTTTTTGGTCAATTGGTTTTACTCTTTTCTGGATAAAAACAACACAGACAAATCTTAAAGCTAGTATCATACTTTGGTTTTTATTAAAGAAATACAGATTCATGGGCAAAAATACCAAGATAGATACAGTAACAGTCATCTGTGAAAATGTCAGTCCCATCAATGCCCACTTTTTGAGAAAATCGTGAAAAACGGCCACAGTATTTCTTAAGTCTTTTCTCTTTTATTTTTGATCTTTTAAAAGATCAAAAAGATTTTGAGTCGTTGTTTCACTCATTTCCGGATTAATACACCATTTCAGGCAGAAATATTTTAACAGTATGTTTCTTCCACCACCATCTTCATACCCTGTAAGTTATATGTAAAACTGCAAAGATTTCTGTTTCGGTATGCTACCAAAGTATGATACTTCCTTTAAATGGTTTACACTTCCTTTACACATCTTATTTGTTCAATGCATGCCATGAATGAACCCCCAGCATTTCCCCTCAAAGTGTAAGAATAGTCTGACTAGTGTACTATTACCAAAGTATGACACTACCTTTAATGGTATGTTTCTACCATCACCATCTTTATACCCCGTAAGTTATAGGTAAAACTGCAAAGATTTCTGTTTCGGTATGCTACCAAAGTATGATACTTCCTTTAAATGGTTTACACTTCCTTTACACATCTTATTTGTTCAATGCATGCCATGAATGAACCCCCAGCATTTCCCCTCAAAGTGTAAGAATAGTCTGACTAGTGTACTATTACATTCAGCTACATCGTTGGCAAGGTTGGAAGCCTTTTTTCCCACCACTATTCAAATTGTGTTATAGACTTGTAAAGCAACAAATTAGTTTTTATACAATTCTGCATATATCCCTGTCATCTGATTGGTAGATCATGGATATCATTCATCTCTATAAACACTGCACATGTACAAGTCTATTGCACATATTCTTCCACTACATAGCGAAAGTAAGTTTCATACAACAGTGAACATTACACAAGAAGCACAGTTTGATCTCTTAAAACAAGATGGAATATTGGAAGTGTATAGGTATAACATGGATGTATTCAGACATTAATTGTATAAAATAAATAATGTGCAGTTGAAATAATAATTTCATTCTGTGACAAATGTTCCAATCCAATCAGCCACACCATATGGAATGAGGCAATTGAAACAACCATCATATGAAACTACTGGTACCATTTCTAGTATACTACATTACAAAGTAAAGTCTTCAATCACATCCCAAAAGGGGGACAAATCTTTCCTGAAATATTTTATATTGATGAATGAGAAATAAACCACTACTAACATGCTCGGCATGGGTCTATCAATCTTATGACAATTCTCACAATGGACATTTTAACACAAACGTTTCGCCATTTGCAAGGAAAAAACATCATTAAGTGGTCAAAAGAATTTGTTTGTCCATGCATTGAGAATTATTTAAATGTTAACATTACTATGATATTAATCAATAAAATGTTATCCATCTATGTAAAACATTTTTTTCATGAGGTAGCACGTGTCATACATAAATGTTTACAAAATATATATCAGATGAACAACTCAATTTCTTTTAATACCTATTGTGGTTATTAATGAAAATCTGACTCAATGATCTTCAGATGGTATGGGTCTTTTGAGTGACAGGTCATGAAATAATTTAAGTTTGAACAAATAATACGAAAACCTCACTTTCATATAGCTCCCATGCAAATGAATTCCATTTTGTGGGTCTGACTTGCTAACCGATGTACAAACCTGCCGGCCCTACAAACTCACTAAAAACCCGCATTTTAGGAATTTTCCTCCAGTGAAAATAAAAAAATCACTATTGCAGCCTAGGCACACATAGAAAATGTAGAAAACGGTGTGACTTCCACTCGCGACTGCATGTGTTCCACCGTGAAAAACAAAGTAAATAATAAGTCAAAGCATGCATAATGCATAGATGAATGTTAATTAATACAACATTTGTGTAACATTGTCCGAAATGCATGATATGTTCATATGTCACACTCCCTCCCAAAGGATACCCCCCCCCCACTCAAATGTTACTTAAAAGTACATGACCATTGGACGGACCTGGGGCCGATTTCACTCACGCTTTGCGATCATCGTAAAGCCCAAATCCATCGCTAAACGGAAAATCGATGGCTTCATTGCGTAGCAATTTTCCGTTTAGTGATGAATTTGGGCTTTACGATGATCGCAAAACGTTAGTGAAATCGGCCCCAGGACTGGATTTTACCAAATACTAAGATTTATCTTAAGATGAGTTGTCAGTATCACCATAGTGATTTTTATTGTGACGTCACAGTTTGCTTAGCAATTGGGATTGATCTTGCACTTAAGATCAGTCTTAGTGCTTCGTAAAATCGGTCCCAGCATCTCAACCATGTCATAAACTTGGGAGCAATGCCTTCATAACATATTAAGATTTATCTCCCACACATAATGCAAAATATATTGAGCCTGCTATTGCATCTGACATTTGTCACTAAATACATTTCCAACACCTAAGTAGATCCTACTCATTTGTTTGAAGGACTGAGCATATGTCATGTGATATTTTATAAATAGTTTATTTTGTGGCTTACATCACAAATGTTGAGTTTTTTTATATACACAGTGCATTATTGGTTATAAGCAGTTTGATCTATTGCACGCAAAGGACTTCAATAAGTAACTGGTCAACAGAGGGCAAGTGTTATGCCCATGATCACTAGTAAAATGGCGGCAGGTTCAAGCAATTTGGTGTTCAAGATCAATTTAGATGCTATATAAAAAAAATATGAATGTTTTTCATTCGTGCAATGGAAAAAATATTTTCATTCGTTGAAAGATGAAATGTTCCATTCAATGAGCCGCAGGCGAGTTGAATGGAACATTTCATCAACTCACGAAAATATTCTTACCATTGCATTCACTCAGAAACATTCATTCATTAGTTGTATACTATGCCATTCACAACTGAAATTTAGTACACAATGAGAATTCATCTTAAAGGTAAAATCATAATTTGGTTTTTGGAAAAGACATACAGATTCATGGGTAAACAAAATCAAGGAAGATACAGTGACAGTCATCTGTGAAAATTTCAGTTCCATACGGTGCCCACTTTTTGAGAAGACAGTGAAAAACAGCCACAGTATTTCTTAAGTCTTTTCTCTTTTATATTTGATCTTTAAAAGATCAAAAATAAGTTTGGTCACTGATTTTACTCTTTCTGGATAAATACAGCATTTCAGGCAGAAACATGTTAACGGTATGTTTCTACCATCACCATCTTTATACCCTGTAAGTTATAGGTCTGTGTGAAGACTTATCTTTCGATATGCTGCCAAAGTATGATAATACCTTTAAGGCATTATTGCTTTATCATTGATTGTGCTATTATGTGGCATCTTAAATATATGCCCCTTTTCAGATCAGGCAGTAAAAATGTAAATATAACTCAATTGGAAAGTAAATTCCCAGTAGTGTATTAGTATATATGCAAATCATGTGTTCACATAGTAGCATTACAATGCATTGTACAGTATAGGGATGTATAGATGCCTCATTAAAGAAATTGTGCATTTGCAACGGTATGGTTTGGTGTCTACATTTCCAAAATGTTGTACACGTATCAGATATTTGACACACAGATATGTTAATACAGTGAAAATAGACCTCATTGGAGTCTGAGTTCAACATTGCACATTGACATAAGTTTGTAAATATAGATCCCAGGCAGCCCAGTGCTCCTACTCACCTCACCTGGGGGAGTATGGTTATGTGTTGGTTCTGGGGTACAGTCCACAGTTTTGACCCACGGGCACATGGGGTCTTAAGAGCCGTGATCTGTTTCGTATGAGCCAATTTACCAAAAATGTAGTGTGAATGTTGTGTTTCTTCAATCCAGTGTACCTTTCATTCACCTTTAATTTGTAAAGTGTTCAAATCATTCAGTGCATTACTGATGTTTACCAGGCAGTTCCTGACAAGCTTCCACTTTGTCCTCCACTATCATTTCATCTCTTATTATACATGTATAAGAAAATGAATTGAACTGAATACAATTAAACAGTTGTGGATGAATAGTTTAGAAATTGAAAATGGATTTTGTTCATAAATTCTTTGCCTACATACTTGTACACCAAACAAAAGCATTTGTCAGACTTTTAAACACCAGATGTATAACCCATTTATCTTTTATATCAAATTAAAATACAATTTGTCAGTTTTATGGGGTTGGGTTTAGAGTGAATTTTGTTGATCACACTAATCACACACTTTAATACTGTACTTTAATACAGAAATACTAGCACATAAACATATACATTAATACATGTATTTACTAATGCTAAAACTGACAATCGCTGCCAGCATTTAGTGTTAATGGACCTCTTCAAGGTAACCACCCCACTTCACTCGAAATGTTCCTGTCCGCCATGTCACCTTGTTGTTGAAACAACCCTTCAGGAAATAATATAGTGTAGAACATTCGCGGTATACCCAGGCAACTGTGTAGTCAAACTTGGAGCAATTGAGTGGCTCTGCCTGTTCAAAAGATATAATAAAAAATAATACCGGTAATAATAATGAAATGACCCCCCAAATGCTTTTGCTAGGCAGTAGGCACAAGACAGAAGGTACAAAATGTATTTTCTGGTTGAAATTATAGATCATTTGAATAAATAGTTTGTGTAGCACTTGCTGTTCAGCATCAGTGGCACTTTAAAAGAACAATTTTACAAATAAACTTTAACATACTCAAAAGGCAAAATATCAACAATAACCATAAATGGCTTTTCTGAACATGAGCAGAAAAACCTAATATGGTACATGTGTGTATTATGATAAATGCCCAGCCAGCTATGGCCAGTTGGTGAAAAATCCGGTCAGTTTTTCCTTTTTGGAATGCCCATACATCGAGGATAGTGGGGAGGAGGGGGATGCTCTACAGTAGGGTGTAGTGAATTTCAAAAGATTTTGAATTTGAAGTTCTGAATAGGCTAAAAGGATGTTCTGGCAATATAGAAGACCTACCAAAACCTACTAAGACCTGCCTACACACATTTTTTGCCCAACCTAAATATGATTTGAAAATTCTGTTAAAAAGTGCTGAGTCAAGGTGAGTCAGCGTTTTTTTTTGTTTTTTTTAGGTTTTCAATCAAAGGTTCATTTCCGGTCGTGTTTTCTCTGAACAAGGTGACTTTTGGCAATACCTTTAACTTGTCTCACTAATGATTGAATTAACTAAACATTTTAATTGATTTGAATCAAATAAAATATGTTAAATATCAATTGAAGTCCTGGTGCATAGCACACATGTGCATACCACACATGTGCATACTTTAAAAGGACATGTAATCATCAATGTTCTGCTTGAGGAAAATGTGGTCATCTACAGTAGATGCTAGTCCCTGTCTACTCTGTTCTAGTATAGTGTAAACATATGTCTCCTATCCTTTGCAAATGTTTGGTACTGGGAGGGAATGTCTGGTCCAGGCTTGGAAAGAGTAAGCTCAGGTAATGCGAAAAAAATCAGCTTTGAGAAAATATGCACCAAAAAAGTTGAGTCTTGATGCTTAGTACACACTTTATAAGTAAGTATCAAAGTCCTGATTAGAGGAAAATGTTTTATCCGTATTCTTGATGTTAGTCTCTGTGTAATAAATCCATCTCGTTGATCCACTCCATACTATGGCTGCCTAGCATCTGATAATTTAACATCCATGCTCCACTGGTTGAGTGAGACATGGGTACTGTGGGCCGACAAGAGGTTCTGTCTGTATTCTTTTCATTTCCCCCATTTGATTCATTTTTGACCAGTGGTGGTTCTGTCAGTATATGTACTTCTTTCTTTCAGTCAATTATTTGATCGTCAATTATTTGAGGTTGCATGAAATCATACAGTTGGCTTTTTAAAGGGCCAAATAGATTCATGCAGTGAAAATTACCCATTCTCTACCACATCTCCACTCTCATCATCACTGCATCACTGATCTCCACATCATCAAGGTTGTCCAAGCATATAACTTGATCACAATAGATATTAATCATCTACGAGCATCATTGGGATGTTTGGTGCAGACATACAGAGACAAACTTCTCTGTACCAATGTTAACCACTAAGAATGGCAGACAGGGCCTGATTATTAGAGGGCAAGATCATCTTGATGACTACCTGACAAAGTGTTGATTCAAACTCAGATCTTCCACAACTGCTTCAGGCAGACATGGAAAAGGTGGAGATGTAGGCCTATATGTTTAGCATCAACCACTGAGTGCACAGATGCTCTTTCAGTTTTGTTCTAACTCTCAGGTAAATGACTGACTGTGGACCTGAATAGTATACTTACATCATATAAAAACTGATCCTGACTTTCAGGAACTTTGTTTTCCTTACAGTAACAGCTTAAATGATCAAGATCACAGTTTTGTTTGCAGCTTTTCCTATGATGAACGATGTTCCAGTCATCCTGACAGTCAGAGAGATGTAGACTTATTAAAGCTTTACAATTTACATGTACAGATTTCCATGAAGATCGGACTCATACATGTAGACCATGTGTGTAAATTCCCCCCCACAGAAGTGTGGAAGGGGTCTACGAACGAGTACTCACCTGTAGAGCCACTACTTATGCATATTTCCATAGACCGACAGGTATTCACGCTAAGAATTGATACAACAGCGCCCCCTATTGACCTACCCACAGTGCCCCGCGGCATGAATGCCACGTAGGCGTCCTCTTTTCTCGGTTGAACTCAGGGCGGAATGCCCAAACATCGAGAATAGTGGGGAGGAGGGGGGGACGCTCTACAGGTAAGTACTCGTTCGTAGACCCCTTCCACACTTCTGTGGGGGGGAGTCTACTTCACTCGTCTTACCTGTAGAGCCACTACTTATGCATAGACTGGCACCGGCAAAAGGCGGTGGGTATGCGAGATGCTATTGTATACAGAAAGGGGCACTGTAACTAAGGCAATCCCTGGCATAACTTGTGTGCCCACCTAAGGGCAGGGCAAGGAGGCCAGGCAAGACATATAAGTTTCAAAAAACTTATGAAGCAACAGCCTTAGCGAGGAGCAACCAGTCACAAACCTGCCAGGGGCATTTATGTGAGGTTGCATCAGCACCCATTGCGCTAACACGCGCAGAAGGGGATAATACGGATAGTAAAAAGCCAGAGGAACGACATATCGAATGATATGAGTACATCGGGGTTCAAAGAAAATGTTAGAACAACCGGGGGACTCGCCTGATTCTGCGAGGCCCCAGGAAAAAACTGGTCTCGGGATGCGGCACTGGAGGCCACCTCCAACACTGCTCTCCCGATCCTGACCTCTGCCCGGAGAGCGTCTTTCAGGAGGCACTCCGTAGAGGTGTTTGGGGTTCTCCAGCATGCTGTCTGGATGATACCACCTACAGAAGCACCCCTAAAGGAGGCCCACCCATGGAGGTAGGGCATGGTCCACCATAAGTGGAGGTTGTTCCGACCTCATGCATCTGGGCTGAACTGGTGGCTCATGCCAACGGTACAAGCGCAGATGAGGGTATGGCCGAGACTAGCCAGTGAGCAAACGTGTTGCGAGAAGCCAGTCCATACAGCGGGGTTGCTGAGATAAATAGTCTGGAATCAGGCAGCTCCGAGCGGCCTGGTTCAGTCGCTACACCACTTAAGAGCCCTGACCGGGCACCACAAACCGTAGTCCGGCACAGGCGAGAAGAATTTGATGACCAGGACAAAGAAATCCGGGGGTCAAATATCCTTGGTCAAGGAACCTAAACCTCGGGGTAAGAAAGACACCACCTGGTTCCAATCGGGTGCGGCATGCCTCCGATGTAAGGGGGTGGTAAAAGGAGGCTCGAACAGGGGCCTTAAAATCGTGGCCAGCACGCTGAAGAAGGTCCCATGCATCAATAAGCCTGAGCGACAGGGGTACGAGACAGACGTACGTCCCCCTGATTATCCAACACAAACTGAGAGCCTGAGGGCCTCTGAGAACACCTGCTGTGGTCGAACAGTGACTCCAAATCGTGGAGGCCGCGTGGTCGCTTTCGACCAGGTAGGCTATACCCGAAAATCTGCAACCTCCCCTACAGAAGCATTTAGGAGATGCAGAGATCAGATTCAGCACAATTTGGGAAAAACTGCTATCGTAGATTTTCCTGGTAGATGCCCTGCGGCTGCAGGCTGCAAGAACCGCAGCTCGCTGTGGAAGGCTAACCATGTGAAGGGGATGCTTGGCACCACCCAGCACGTAAGGTGGAGATCCTGCCGAGCCAGGTGAGGGAAAAAAAACAGAGCTCGGCAGGAGCAGAACGTCTGCTCTTTGCAGAAGAAAGACCGGCCAAAGCATTAGGGGGCTGGGCAGCCTGGAGATCCAGGACTGGCAGGACCAGAATGGGAGCTATGAGAAGGACCTTACAATCCTACTCTAGCTTGGTCACCACGCGAGGTATGAGGGCAAGTGCAGAAGGCATAAGCCAGCCAGCAGCCTGTTCCTCCGCATCACCAGCGCATGCATCCGACATGTGTGGGGATTGGGGACCCTCATGAGAGACCAGCCGCTGCTGGTAGCCCTGAGCGCAAATAGATCGACAAGGGGCCGATCTAATAGCCGGAAGAAAGGCAAGGCAACCTGCGTGCACAGAGACCACTCTGTCGGCCGGATACACCTGCCTGAGAGAGCAGAGCATCGGCAATGGCGTTCTCCTCTCCCAGGCGGTGCGCTGCTGAAGGCGTAAGCACTGATGGCAGGTGGTTCAAGTGAGTGCACATGGCTGGGCAGACCATGTTTCCCCTCCATGGCACCACGTAAGAAAACCAGATGTGATGTCGCATCAGACGGGACAGACCAATCCGTAAGATAGGTCAGAACAGCCGGAGAGCATTGAATGACTCGAGCGATGCTCGGGGCTGCACTGGCCCGCTACTTGGTGTGGGTGGACGGAAGCACCCAAGCCAGAAAGTGAGATGATTATCGCAACAGATAGAGATGGATGAGGCCTACGAAAAGGCGCGACCCGACACAATGTTGGGGACGTCCGACAAAAATCGGAGGAGCGGGAGCGGCCAAGGAATGACCGGCACGCGATGGCTCAAGGGTTGAGGCCTCGACTGGTAAGGGGAGAGCAGGTGCAGCTGAATGACACGCCACATCAGCCTGCAGAGCAAGCCTACCAGACCGGCCATAGGGCCCAGCAGCCTGAGTTAAGCACGTGCTGGGGTCATCGTCACCCAGGGACAGAGGGATACGCATCGGCAAAGGTTTTGGCTGCGATCCTGCCCGGGCCGGGAAAGCCTTCTCCGCACTCGCATGAAGGTTGGAGAGTGGGAAAGCCACTGGGATAAATACAAGGAACCAAATAAGGTTGAGAGCTGGCACTGCGGCCACACAACACTGTCTATATGAGCCACTAGTCGAAGTACATGAGAAAAATCATGCCCTACCGACGCAATGCCCCAAACACCTACAATCTGGAGGTGGACTGCCCTGAAGGGTTTAAAAACGGCAGTTTGCTCCCCATGCTGGCGTTCGGATAAGCTTGAGGGAAAAATCGAGTGTACCAACATGAAAGCGACAAAGGCAGAACAAATCAAAAATGCCAGTTTAGAATCGGCGCGCCATGTCCCAACCAATAAGGTTGACATGAACCCCGATTGTGGCCCCTCTCGGGGGTAACATACGAAGTGCCCCTTTCTCGAGGAGGGAGACTATTACAGCCTCGAGAGAGCGGCACCCTGCTATATCGGTCAGCACTGATGTGGGCCGAACGAGCATTTTCAATGGGGGTGGCAGTAAACCCGAACGCGTAAGCTCTAGCTTCGGCGAACGGGTCCAGCACCCAATGGTCAGGCCAACCCTGGAGACCCATGGAGGCAGCCTCCTCCGGGTCCCACAGCGGGCCCCACGGCGGGAGGGTAAATAACGTCCTGGCCGGGGGAGAAAACACAGCTTGGCCTCAGCTGACGTTGCCCTGTGGCAGGCTGGGGCTACCAGAGGTAAGCACAAGACGAGGTGATTGTTGGCCCTTCAAAAATACCACGAGTAGAACCGAGTAGGCTACGTCGGGGATCCATGAATGATGGCCTGCCTCTGCCCCGTGCCGAAATTGGGTGCGGGGGGCAGAAAAAACTCTTGAGGTTCACCCCATTGGTAGTCCTCAAACTCTTGGCTTTGGCAAGCCTGAAAACCTCAAGCTTCCCTGCAAGTGGAAAGGTCCCAGCAGAAGAAGGGCTTTGAGACTATCGCGCCCTGACCAAGATGGAGAACCTAGCACATTGCCCAGACGGGCCAAGGTGCAAGTGAAAAGAGTGCAATCAGCGTGTTCAAGGAATCGCTGACTCTTCTTCACAATTGGGAACCCAATATTCCGTGAGGAGCAAGAAGGTGACGCCCAAACAATGGCTGCCTACTTGTCCTTTGTTGTCATCGAGAAGGAAAGCTAACAATCCATCGCCGCTGAGAAACAAAAATAATCGCACTCCAAAACGGGTAAGTATGTCATTAAATAGTGGACATGGACCCGGAAATTCAATCGACATACTTGGTCCAATGCGATCGCCGGGAAAAACTTGTTGCCGGTCATCGCTGGGCCTTTTTACCCTGCGCGAAAATGACCTGTGGCCCCACAGGGCATGCTCCCCCCTCAGTGGGGACTGCAACGAGTCATGATTTTTTTTTTTTTTTGCAGGAGACAAAGCTCGGACTGTAACGGAAAAACCACTGCAGTTGGGCCGCACACTCGACATCAGATAAATACCCAAAGGGATGGGACGATTGTGGCGAAAAGGGATTATCCTGGGCGGCAGTAGAGACAGGCTGTCCAGTACAAATACATGTAGTGTGGCTTACAATGGCTGAATGGCCTATCCGGAGACAATAGACAATGACTGGTATAGGCTCAAAGGATGAGGGGACGCCGGCGCATAGTTAGCGAGCGTGCGTGCGGTAAACTCCTTTGTCCACGAGCCACCCAACCGCAACCAACGATCGTGAGTGACTGAGCATGGAACACGGGATCGCCCTGCCTATCAACGGTGACTACCCGAATGAAAAGGCTGAGCCAAAAAATTCACCCCGTGAAAACAAGTCGTCGCCCTTGCAGCGTTTGCCGCGGCGGGACCGCCTTGATAAATAAGCGTAGATGACCGAACCCGGCGAAGATTCGCGCGATCTTCGGTCTGACTTCTTTCACTTATTTATTTTATTTTATTTTTTTACTCTACATTTATTTATTCTTTGTCCTTATCTTCGACGGACAGCCCCGCGGGGTGACCGAGGAAGGATACACTGCGGCCTGGGTCATCAGGACCCCGGAGCAACGTACATGTACAGTGTATTAAGGCCAAAGAACCCGAAACGAGCGAGGCCGACGGTCCGGCGCGGGGTAGGCCCAGGCTGGGCCACCCGCACCGTCCACAGCCCGCCCGGCCAACGGCGCCCTGAGCCCAGTGGGTTGAGCACGCGTTGCGCGGTCGGGGAGATCGGACAAAAGCCCCTCCCGGCAGCGCGTGGAACTCGCCACCGTGCCGGGAGGGCCAGGGTGCACCGTGTCTGCGGAGCCTCGGAGGCCAGTCGGCTGAGACTGCCCCGGGTCCGGAGGTGCAGAGGGCATGGGCACACGGCCGAACCGCGTTTACCCTGGCGGCCGCCCTTTTTGGGTTTTACTCTGGCTCTGGCAGAGGGAGAGTCCGCTGCGGCCTAGGATATAGGGATCCCGGAGCAACGAATCAGGTCCGAAGAACCCGATACGAGCGAGGCTGACGGACCGGGGTAGGCCCAGGCCGGGTCACCCGCAAGGTCCACAGCTCGCCCGGCCAACGGCGCTCCGAGCCCCATGGGCTGAGCGTGCGTTGCGCGGTCGGGGAGACCGGACAAAAGCCCATCCCGGCATCGTGTGGCGCTCACCACTGTGCCAGGAGGGTGCACCGTGTCTGCGGAGCCTCGGTGGTCAGTCTGCTGGGACTGCCCCGGGTCCTGAGGTGCATAAGGCGCAGGGCACACGGTCGCACTGTGTTTACCCTGACGAGCGCCTTTCTTGGGTTTGGCTCTGGCAGAGGAGGCTGGTTTTATGGTAACCTCGCCAGAGCCACCCTTTTTGTGTACCTTCCTAGTTCCGTCTGAACTGGCCGCGGACGGGGACCGGCTGAGGTCCCGAACCGGGCCGACGGAACTACCCGCGCCCCCGGCCCGCTCAGGCTGGGGTTGTCGGGCAGGGGACTGCTGCTCGGATAACGGGGTGTACCCGGCAGAGTCCGTACACGAGAGCACGGATATCCGCCCTGGGGGTGGCTTTTGTCCCCAGGATTTGCGGAACCTGCTCTATCTATTCGCTTCATACCGCACCACAACAACAATACAAAAATACACAAGAAGAAACACTAAAAACTCTACAAACGTTGTTTACAAAATACCTTTAATACTGAAAGCTCTTTTGCGTGAAATCACAGATGGAACGTAAACACGTCCTACCCGCCCTGACGCTAAGAGAAAAGAGGACGCCTACGTGGCATTTATGCCGCGGGGCACTGTGGGTAGGTCAATAGGGGGCGCTGTTGTATCAATTCTTAGCGTGAATACCTGTCGGTCTAGGGAAATATGCATAAGTAGTGGCTCTACAGGTAAGACGAGTGAAGTAGACCTCATATTTCTCGACCTCACAGCATCAAACATGTGGCTGAATTGCATTCCCTGTTTGTACCAATTGCTAATGTTCTTTGAAACTTCATATAAATTTGACATTTCTATAGAAGCATGGTGCCAAGACTATATCACTTAAGCTGTAACATAAGAAATGTCATTCGACACAAGTTGATTTTTTTCCACTTTTCCAGAGCTTACTCTTACAAAGCCTGGACCAGACATCCGCCAAACCAGTACCAAACATTTCCCAAGGATAGGAGGCATATATGTTTACATTATACTAGAACAAAGTAGACAGGGACTAGCATCTATTGTAGATGAAAACATTTTCCTCAAGCAGAACATTGATGCTTACATGTCCTTTTAAAGTATGCACGTGTGCTATGCACCAGGACTTCAATTGATATTTAACACATTTTCTTTTATGGAAATCAATAAAAATGCTTAGTTAATTAAATCATTCATAAAACAAGTTAAAGGTATTGCCCAAAGTCACCTTGTTGCAAATCTAAAAGGAAAATCAGAGAAAACACAACCGGAAATGAAACTTTGATTGAAAACCTAAAAAAAAAGTCGCAAACATTGCATCAATTCGAAAGCATTGTGTCAACTCTCAAAACATTGCATCAACTCGCAAACATTGCATCAACCTGAAAACATTGTGTCAAGTCGCAAATATTGCATGAATTCGAAAGCATTTGGTCACCTTGAAAACATTGTGCCAACTCGCAAACATTATTCAACTCGAAAACATTGCATCAACTCGCAAACATTGCATCAACCCGAAAACATTTTGTCAAGTCGCAATCATTTCGTCAACTCAAAAAACATTTTGTGAATCATTCTGAAAAGCCTAATTATGTTTTCAACAGAAGGATTTGCCTAATTCAGTAATACGTTTTGCCGATGATTTAACCATCGTGCCCGTACGGCTAAAACCATCGTACGCTATGTGATGTATCACCTTCCTGGAATTCTCATATACGGCAGCTGCAACAGCTAGTCACAGCTACGAGTACATCTAAAACCATTGGTGTGCAACATCCTAACACTTGCTGAGGCTGGAAATGCGTATACCCCGACCTTTGCCCTCATAGTGTTTTTCTGTTAATTAACCTTATTTACATGATATATTTCATTAAGTATCATAGAAATATTGTGTTATACTCTGCATTGTTAATTTTAAGATTTTTGAAGCCGGCGTGTTCCTTTAAGATAAACCAGTCCCAGCTCATTCGGGGATTACATGTAAATGTAAAGAGCACCACATGCAGTGTACACAAATATGCATGGGCCCTCGATCCCGGGCTTTAAAACAGCCAGTTTTATGACATCATGATGACGTCATGGTCATTTTCATGGCAGCATGCAAAACTTAAGGATATAAAAAAGCTTTTGGAAAAAGAAAGAATTATTTTTGAAGCATATGTCGTTACCGAGTAAATAGTATTTGAATAATGACGTCAATTTTCCTTTAAAAGGATGATGACGTCGCGGTCATTTTCATGGCAGCATGCAAAACTAAAGGATATAAAAAAGCTTTTGGAAAAAGAATTATTTTTGAAGCATATGTCGTTACCGAGTAAATAGTATTTGAATAATGACATCATTTTTCCTTTAAAAGTGCATTACTTCCGGTTGAATGACGTCATCACATTCAAACTTCACAAACATGAACAAGTGCTCTAATGCTTGACACTTACCAAATTTGGCGAAAATCCGTTGTTTACTTTCGGATAACGTAATCACTGTATATCTTTAATCAACCGCAAAGGGCTCTGTGATGCCCGTATGACGTCATCACTTATATTTTCTAAAGCCCTAGCACGTCTCTATCTTTTAGGCTGTTGGTTTTAAGTGTCCAAATTATTTTGAGTCAAACTTCAACTTCCGATCGTGACGTCATGATGACGTAACGTCACAAATTTTATGGCAGCATGCACATCTGCATGATGTTACTAAGCTTTTGCAAAAGAATCATTTTCGTACCACCTGTCGTTCTCGAGATACGCTGTTCACAAAATTTACTAATTAAATATTCAAATGACTGTCACGTGACTAATTAATTGAGAATTTTAACAACTCAGTTCCAGAATGATCCTTAGCTTATAGAGCGCTAGCTCTGCGTTCTCCGTGAGATAGCCATTTTGAAGCCGTCTGGGCGCAGTAATTTTGAATTTGAGTGCGTGTCTGTGAAACAAGAACACTTTGACTGGAATGCCTTCCGAAGAGAGTTCTCTATTATGCAACGCTCAAGTATGCGCGAACGGTACCTAGCGCGTCTTTACGACGCTTGCAATCATTGCGTGACAGAGTGTGTAGAGCATGTGCGCGCACGGTCCTAAATGAAACATGCATTCACCGAGGATGCGTCGGATTTCGGGCGTATTTGACTTCGATGACGCACCCGTATAGAACACAACGCAGTATGCAAATGAACGTACAAAAAACGTTCAAAATTTTGGGCTTTCCAAAGGTTTGTGCACAAACATGGATGCGCCCAGCAGGCATCACTTTCTACACGGAGCTAGCGCTCTAGTCATTTTAATAAAGCTCTATGATGGTACCTCATTTAAGCTAAGAAGAGATAAACAAGAAAGATTTGAGGCTTTGCATGGTGACAATTGGTATGTGGATCGGTTTGCGGAACCACCATGTAATTATCGTTCGTACTTTCGCACTTCTATATCGTTTGCACTTCTCGCAATTAGGTCTCAACGTTTCGACAAGTCTGCTCTAGTCCTCATCAGGAGTAGACTGGTCCCCGTCCCAATACATAAAATATATAGGGACAGGTAGCTAGTAGTAAATGAAGGCTCCTGATTGGGTCAGCTTTGTGCATGCGCACAAAAGTGTTTCTATTTATAGATATGGTGTTTACAACTTTTGTGTGCGCACGTGTAAGATGATCACAAGTCGTGTCCCATGCGTGACGGTCAGCATGCCATAGTATGCAGCTGTTTAATTATTATTAATTTTGACTATCATCATGGACGTAGTAACCCCCCTCCGGCCGACTGAGGCTGACGGACAGGGGACTGCCGCCCGGGTAACGGGGTGTACCCGGCGGAGTTTGTACACGAGAGCACGGACCGCACTTGGGAGTGGCTGTTCACCCCAGTATTTGCGGGACCGGCCCTATCTGATCGTTTCGCACCGCACCACAACAACAATACACAAGAAGAAACACTAAAACTCTACAACAAAAAATAAAAAAATACCTTTAATACTGAAAGCTCTTTTGCGTGAAATCACGGATGGAACGTAAACACGTCCTACCCGCCCTGACGCTAAGAGAAAAGAGGACGCTTACGTGGCATACATGCCGCAGGGCACTGTGGGTAGGTCAATAGGGGTACGCTGTTGTATCAATTCTTAGCGTGAATACCTGACGGTCTAGGGAAATATGCATAAGTAGTGGCTCTACAGGTAAGACGAGTGAAGTAGACTTTGTAAATTACAAAGGTTGTATCTGGGGAGGTGGCACAGGGAAGTAAGTAATATGGCTAACATCAGGAAAAATGATCTTACTATTCACATACAGGAATTTGGACACATCTGAGCATTGGTCAATTGGCAACATTGACATGAGTCATTTGGCCAGTTAAGCTCTGTGTGGGAACCCTTTCAGCTGTCTGCTCCGGTAGAGCTGGACTGTTGGGAGGGATGAAATTTCAATCCCTGTAAAAATTGGCATCAGACAAGTTGACTGCAGGATGACTTGGGACAAGTCAACCACAAGGGCAACTGGACTCCTTCAGTAGAGATTGACGACGATAGGGGATGTGTCCCTGTTCCCTCTATTGTAGGCTTATAGGCCCTTGTCTCCTCTCCTCGCTCCTGTACTGGTCAGGCAATGGAAAAGGGTGAATGACCAGTCCCGATAGGAGTGGGCTACCGACTCTTTCCCATGGGTGTATGTCCAATGATTAGGGGGCGTACACCCTGCAATATAGAGTGCAGCGGACATAAATTCTTTTGTTGACGGACAAAAGGTGGGCGAGGACACTGCAGTAATGGCGGGTGTTTCATACCTCCATGGTCACGCCGTTGGATTGGTGTATACCAGTCCCGGTCTTGAAAGCCGGAAACTGCTGGTGGAATTGAGTCGGGCCTGGTAAATTTGTATTTACTTGTGTGGCCAATGAGCGGTGCAGTTCATTATTAGCCAACGTTCAAATAGAGCTCACCTGGTCGTGTTTTGTGTGCAGGGAGCTTGGTGTGAACAATGTGGGCATGCAATGGTTGAACAAACACCGCACAAAAGCACGAATACCAGGCAAACTCTAATCCCTGAATCAAAATTGGATTCAGCTCGAAAATGCAAAATATAAATCAAGGGGTAAATGAACCACAATGAGCGGATTTTTCTTTATTTTGTTTTAGGGGGAGGGGGGGGGGGGGGGGGGACAACAAAGGCTCATAGAACCTCTGGCTGCAGACAATACCCTATTCAATGTTTTTCAATGGAAATAACAACACAATCATGAATATTTTTCAAGCCACAACGTAAAATGCTATAGATGTTCCCAAGGTGGAAAGAGTATTATTGAAAACAGACTTATGCACCCATGTACATCCTATTAGTCACCTGACTTTCCATCAAACAACTTCCCAAGAATTCAAGCCAACCATGAAGTGGTCGAGCAGACATTCAATTTACAGCCAGACTTTGTACTGAGGAACACATTTGAGATACCCTATTACTACAATCATGTACATGTGTTGATTCAATGATTCAACAAATTAAAAAAGGTTCACTAACGTCAGGCCAACTATTGCCTGTATATTCTTACCTGCATGGCACGTAGCTGAATATAATCTAGAAGAAACCACTGTAATATATGCACCATGAAAAAAAGAACAGGATCCCAAGAGAATAGGTAGACCACAGCCAAAGTACAGCACAGACCACACAATAATGCCTCAGAAAATGGCTCCAGTAAAATGATGGAAGGTACTGAAGAAGTCCTTACTGTAGTCCATCTGAATGTAAATAAAGCACAATTTTGATTTAAAAATTAGTTACCTTATATCTGTATAAACAGGAGACAATGTCATTTAAACAATATTAAATTTCCTTCAAGTAATAAGAAATATAATAATGGACTACCGTTAATGTCCATGTATACAGCACACTTTTTTCACCTCGGCAAAAATCAAAAGTTTGGAGTGCGCTGTATATGTGGGTACAGATACTGTTTTACACGTGTGCACGACACAATGCATGATAGGCTGCAAGCATACTGGTAGTACTACATAATAATGTACTGTACATGCGCTGTGCTGCGGTGCCGCAGTGTGGCGCTTCAGCACTTCGGCTTGGTTGCAAACTAAGGCAAAACATCGCCTACATTTTGTGAGTTGGATTGAGGAATTAATTGGATTTTCCCCCTTAAATTTGCAATTATAAATTGAAACAAAAAAATAGACATTTATGGCTGTTGGAAATAGCACATAAGGCTTTTCTGCATATGATTTAAAGTGCTTCTCAACTTAATATAAATAAGGCTCTACTTCTGGTTCTAGTGGAAGTAGGTCACAGAGGTCATGAAGTGTGTTACAAAGAAAGATCCCTTATGTGGACAATTGACTTAAGAACCAAGAATCAAGATCAAGTACAAGTCCTTTACAGCTAGTTCTCCCCTTCATGGATGGCATCCAAGCAGCTGAAGAGAATCTCCGAGGGACATGGCATCTGCACCGTGTTCCGCTCTTCCAGCAACTTGGGGAACCAGCTCGTCTGTCTGAAGGATCCCGTCCCACCAGGAAGACACAAAGGAGTTGTCTACCAGATCCTGTGCAATAACTGCGAAGACTCATCGGAGATAAAGGAACATCAACCTGATGTAACACTCTCTCATGTGAACGGATCGGCGGTAGCTGAACATACGTGGGGAGCTGGCCACCACCCTAAGCCATGCTCTAAGCTGTGTGTAAAACTTGGTCCCAAGTCCATCCTGACCCATTGTCCAAAAAGAATGATTACTCAGCCATATGTGACCATGTATGAATAAAAAAAAACATATCAATGGAGAAATGTGGCTTTAACATGATACTACTCACTTTGCTGTAAAGCTAACACAATCTTCACAATCTTCACAAATTTGAATTTAAATCCTGTTGCGTTTTCTTTTCATACACACTGTATAAAAACAACTCCAGACCAATCATTAACTTAATAGCAGGCTCATAGCCCATAACAAAAGTTTCAGGAACAGCCATCTTGTCATAATTAAAGGTATCACTGATGGCCTAACAAACTTCTTAGGCTAAAGAGGCTTTGAGAACATAAACCTCAAGAAAGCTGATTTGTACGATCTGAGAAGAACCTTACAGTGCGTTCCCTGGAACATTTTGCATGCCACTAATGACTGTGAAGAGGCCACATGGCTCTTTTATGATTTAGTTGAGGCCACATAGGGACACGTTCCTCTTCGATACATCCAGCCAAATGAGCTATGACCCCACAAGTCGACTTGGGCTCTTCACCATCCATGAGAAGTTCCTGTTTTCTCTCCTAACCTCCACACCGGTATTGCCTCTCTAACACTGGAGTGAGTGACCAACCTCTGCCCTTGCATGGCTCTGCCTCCGATGGCCAACAAGGAGAATTGGACCCCCTGGAGCCGATTTTATAAAGCTCTGCGACGCGTCGCAACTCGATTTGCGACGCGTCCTAGCTGCGACGCGTCACATATATGCGGTGAGTCCATAGAGAAAGGATGCGTCTTAACTCTGCGATGCGTCGTAAGTTTTATGAAATCAGCCCCTGATGCAGGATCCACACAAGACCACCTCGGGCCCACCTCCTCTCACAGCATCAACACACCTGTCGAGGTAACTTAACACCTCTGCCAACATCTTCCCTGGCATCCGAAAGAGGACCACTTGACGGCTGACCTCCCATTCTCAACAGCGGAACCCGTGGTAGTGATTGCAACAGATGCATCACCCATGGGGGCGCACCAAGCACCTGGGGGACTGTCAGTGGTGTACATCAGGTACCAGGGATGCAAACAATCCCAGCAGTTGTGCGTCCATCTAATGACCCCTCAAACTAGGTAGTCTTCCTGATGATACCTCCACCATGGCTCACATAGTTTGCCCTATGATGGAAGAATGTGCACCCAGCGCATGTTAAATGTACAACCTCCTACCAAATGGCCGATCCAGTGCCGGAAACCGGACAATGCCCTTCAAGCTTGTACATGTTTTACATGTTCCCCCCTTTGAACCTCTTAACAAGGCCTCATTATTGCACACCACCATCAAGCTCATCATCCTCCTGGCAGTAGTTATGTCCAGACGCGACAGTGAACCCCAGGCACTCTTCTATAGCAAAGGGACATATGCGATTGGAACTGCATGGCATTTGTCTCATCCCATGATTGGCATCAGTGACATTAAAATGGTTATGGAAGTGTTTGTAGAGAAATAGACAATCATTTACATTATTACCTGAATGAGGCATTTTGGACACAAGATATAAACGCGTATTTTGTCCAGTGTCAGAGCTCAGCTGAAAGACGAGTGACCATAATATTCATACACCCCTCCTCCGCGAAAAGAGTTATTTTCCTATTGCGCCTATGTACAATAATAAGCGGTCCATAATATCCATATTCACCTCAGCGCGTTGAACGCGCAACTTCAACGCGCGTTACGTGTTGAATGCGTAACTTCGCATTGAACGGGTTGAAACCATAGAAAGCGGAAGAATTATTATTTTATTTTTGTTTTTTCTTCCGATATGGTTCAACTTGGTTTGCGTTTCTTGTTCCTATTCCTATGCACCAGAAAGTGTTAAACAGGTAATAATAATATAATAATATTGACTGGCGTTACTTTTGGGAGATTCCACATATATTTCCCTCACTAGACCCATATTGCCCTCGTCTTTGACTCGGGGCAATATGAGACTAGTTTGGGAAATATATGTGGTATCTCCCTCAAGGCCAGTCAATATTATACATACAGCACTAATATTATTATGGTTCTTATACATGAAATAAAGATATCGACGTTGAAGTCTTTCAATCCTGGATGCCTGGTAAAGTGAAATTGAATTAAATATAACTGTACAATATTCAAGATGAGGTCTAATGAGGGTAAAATATAAGTTCCGAAGGGTATTTTCATTTTTTATTTAACGAAAATTACGCCATATTAAACCAGACATGCGGTTCGCCTTTTTAATAACATGGTTAACATTGGGAACAAAAGTAAGCCTTGAGTAAATGAAAATACCAAGATCTTTTTGAACAGTAACCTTGGGAAGGACATCATTATTAATATGGTACTTGAAATTTACTGGCTTTCTTTTAAGGGTCAATGAAATAAAACTCCATGTACACTTGTCTGTGTTGATACATAAATGCAAGGCTAGAGACTAAGAAAAAGGTTGGTCCAAATCATATTGTAGGTCTGCACAGTCAGTAATACATGAGATTTGATGGAAGATTTTCAGATTGTCGGCAAACATTAAACAACTATTACTTAAATGCTGTTGAATATCATTTACAAACAAAGTGAATAGTAAGGGTCCAAGAATTTATCCCAGTGAAATTCCAGAAGGGACCAAGTTCCAGGAGGAACACTGGCCATCAACAACAACTCTATGTTTTCTGTTAGCTAACAAAAGAAGGTCATGAGAAGGAATTGTTGAGTAGGAATATATTTTTTCCTACGGAAAGCTCGCTCCTTGGCATTCGACTGGCCTGACATCACCATCAAACCAAGGAGGAAGTCATCGACGAGGAAGAATCACAGGGACAATGCCCACCAGAGTGTTCTCAACTGGGCAGTTCCGTAATTATGTCAACCAAATGGTCAAAATTCAAAAATCGTTAAAATACCTTAATTTTAAATCATATTGAAGGTCAAAGCATCTAGTTTCTTATATATGCGTTTTTATCAAACATTCATGTTTTCTCATATTTGAGGGTGTAATGACTAAAAATGAGTCAAAATACAAATTTTTTGAGCAAAAAGTACATTTAAGATTTGTGTTGCGGATGTACACTCCCAAAAATTCCAAGTTCAATGACCTTGCTCAGAGTCTTCTTTTTATTTCAAACAAATAAAGTTCACATTTTTTTAAAGGTGGCAACTGAGTGTCTCTGTTTGATATGTCTTTACTTTCCACCCCCTTTTCAGTATTCAGAAATGATGTCATTTTATCGTTGCGGACGTACAAATTGAATATTTTCACAGTGCACATCCGCAATGTACATCCGCAACAGTGAACATTGAGAAATTCTAACCTGAAGGTAAAGGTTGAGGTTAATTTCTCTGCTGGTTTTCTTTAGTTTGGTTCCTCTTCCAAACAAAACCCTATCAGTTTCGATCAAAGGTCTGTACACTTCAGAGCAATTGTGATGAAAACGCAAGCACATGACAAGTACACTTTCTGTGAATACATCCGCAACGGGGGTGTTTTTGTGATGTGCTGCGCAAACCGAGAATGGGATTGGAATAAAATGTTCAGGTTTTATACTTCTATCGGAGATACTTAAAATGCAACTGCTCAAAATCCAAAAGCCTCAATAGATTTGAAGTTCTGGGTTCTCAAATTCTCTGAAATGCACGTCCGCAACTACGGAACTGCCCAACTAAATCATAAAAGAGCGATGTGGCCTCTTCACAGTCATTAGTAGCATGCAAAATGTTCCAGGGAACACACTCCAAGGTTCTTCTAAGATCATACAAATCAGCTTTCTTGAAGTTGTAGGCTTGGTAGGACTACCAAGAGAGAAATGTACTCTGATGGAATTGTGGTCGGAAGTGAAGATTATCCCCAGTTTGAGATGAAACATCTCAATGCTTGGAGTGTAGAACCAAGTCTAGAATATGAATGCCTCTAGTTGGAGCAAGGTTAATTTGTTGCAGATCATGCGTGGTCACAATTAAGTCAACAAAAGTATCATGTGAGATCCACTTGATACTGGAAAGGCCTGAGTCGTGACTCCGTCGCAGGGTTGGGAGATTAAAATCACCCACAATGCATACTGTGGTATACTGCTGAGAAATGGTAGTCAGGGTATCCGCAAGGTCTGAATTCCTGAATTTGGGGGCCAATAAAAGACACCCACAAAAGTCTCATTTCGTTGTGAGGCACAGATTTCCACCCATAACACTCCATGATTTGGATGTTCATACTCATACCTTCTGTGGCATTCCAAGGAGTTGTGGCATCCAAACAGGACTCCTCCACCACGGCCATTGATTCTGTCCTTACGAAAGATTGTAAAGTTAGGTATGTTCACCTCAGAATCAGAAACATCCGCATTCAACCAGGTCTCAGTCAAAGCAAAGCAGTTGAAGAAACCAGTTGGGCTCAGATGAGAAGAGAAGTGTGCAAAGTATCCAGTTTATTCTTCAGGCTGCGTACATTTTGTAGATACATGTTCAAATGAGCAGCTTGAGGAGCCTGGTTGCTGCCTGGACCATTTCTGCTACAGTTAGTAGAACTTGACCCAGACTCTTCAGGACCAGGATTTTGTTCGATATCTCCTGACGAAAGTATACAGTTGAATGTAGCACTACAGTTGGCATAGTATGGGATACTATTGCTTGAAAACTTCAGCTTCCTGATCTCAGCTTAGGATGCAAAACGCTGGCAAGCCATGCTAATCCCTCAGAACAAAGACTGTTCACACTACAAAATCTCTGGGTTATCTCAGAGTTAAAGGCAAATCTTAACCCCGAGATACCCCATGTTAAAGTGGTTGCTATGGCGCATTCACACTACACATTTTGCGCCCGGGTTAAGGAAAAATAAATGGCCGTTACTCTGGGGCTCGTTAACCCTGCTCACGATCAGGGTTAAGGATGGCAATCTCGGGGTTAACGGCCTAATCCCGGGGTTAGTATTGTAGTGTGAAACTGAGCAGGGTTTCCATTCCGAGCTTAAGGCGGACAACACGTTGCATAATGACGTGTCCCCTTTATTTTCAATCTTCCTCACTTTCATGCTACAAGTGCTACACGCTTGCGTAACCCAAAGCGCAGGGTCACCGTAGATGCTACTTGTGAAATCAAAACAGACAGACCTCTGCCTTCTTGCCCAATGAAGACGTTTACTTCACGACATCATCACCAGAACTGCGACCAATATCGCTTCCATGTCGCCCGACACCATTTTCAGCTAGAGCTTGCTTGTACGCGTACGAAATTTGCAACCGGCCGAAATGTAAAAGCATTGCCGGACCAGCCAGTGCGCTCCGAAAGTACGGTTGTGCGAAACCCTGCTTGAAGTGTGAATGTGCACAGCGTTATTAACCCGGGGCAGTGTTTTAAAAAAACTCTGGGCTAACGAAACAAGTGGGAACGCATCTCGGGGTTTATGAACCCCGGGGTAAGAAAACTTTAACCCGGGGCAGCAAATCTCTGGGTAATAAGCAATTAATAGTGTGAAAAGGGTATTTGGCAGTTGTGAGGCAACAGCACAATGGAGTCGGTCAAGTGTGGAGGTCTTGGAGGCTGTGTACACTGATTTGAGACCAGATACTGGCAAACACTGATGAAAATCAACAGGAAAATCACTCAAAATCTCAGCAGAAAATGCTTGGAAATGTATACCAGCAGAATTAGTGGTAGAAACTCTCACATTTGTAGCACTAAGGGACTCAAACACAGCAACAGAAAGTGAAAAAGAAAGAGCAAAAAACAGGGCACGTAGTACAGTGGCCATGATGCATTGAAATGCATATCATGCGCAAGATGGTAAAGAATAGTGGCGCAGGAGGGACATCGAACATAACAAAAAATCTTGGCACATATTAATGATGTTTGATACATAGTACATCACAAATTTACAAATATCGGCCCATATTTTATGATGCGATGTTTGCACATGCATACAATGACGCATGATATATCCGTACGTCACAAATCTGCACACATTTAATTTGTATGTTTTTTATATGTGGCAAGATTTTTTCTGAATAATCTTTGTTTGCTTATAGTAACGGTACGAAGAAATCAAGTAAAATGTACACAAAAGGTTATTAAAACAGCGGTCAACTGCCAGAACATGTCATGGTGAATAACAGGGTGCAGTTAGTGGTTGTGATTCACCCATAATGTCATGTCGTGGTGGCCACAAAAATGCGTGAGGACACTCTAGTTCGTTTGCAGTCAGAAGCCATAAAACCATGCACATACCGGTATATCCCAAGGATCATTTAAGATAAAGTGCAACATAAGCAATGTTGTAACCTGAGAAACGGTACATTGTACATAGGGCTCGTTAGCTCATTTGGTAGAGCCCCGGAATGGTATCCCGATGATTGCTGGTTCAAAACCTGATCCAATAAATTCTTTCTTTGTCTCTTTTGAATTGCAATCTTAACTAGACTAAGTAGCAAAACAAACACAAAAAAGCTTAATATATGCGAGGCATACTTACCTGATCATTCGTTTGCTGAAATTTTCAAGAGACGTGTTGGCTGAATTCTGCATAGCTGGAAAGCTACTTATCCTTGTTGTTAAACCACTAGCAAAGTAAATGACAAGATACATGCATATAGAGTTAAACACATTTGTTTCTTTAAAAAAAACGTTTGAGAGGCTGTGATGAAACAGTTTTCATGGCAAGTACTGCTGTCCCAGCATCATTTCTATTCATTGCTCACTAGATATTTCAAACATAAATATCACCTGATCAGGAGAAATGAGTCAATAGTGCAATGATCATTACAAGTAGATACCAACACTATATCATTCCAGTATTATCATCATCATTAATTATGACAATCTCATTTCTATACAGTTTATATTTTGTTTACCTAATGTAGTGGGGGGAAGTACCATGCTACTCATTACTTCTGACTGGTCACATACATGCAACATATACACAAATTTAAAGAAATATTTGTAAAAAAACAATAAGAAAAGAAGATGATTTTCAAAAGTTTTAAAAATTAATCATTCCATTGAGAGAGAAAATATGGATGCAAATTGTCTGTACCATTCAACACAAGGGCCTCAATATCCAGGAAGGAAATGACTATAAAGTTGATGACTAGTTCATTCTTTTAATGTGTATTTTTCATCATACGTATCACTTGTAATAGCACTCTGCACTAATGACGTCACAAAATCCCCGGATGTCAGACAAACATTGTCTCACACATAGTGTACATGCACGCGCACACCCACACACGTTTGCATGGTTGCAACGTTTGTCTGAGATCCGGTGCCAATTTTTAGCGCAAGAGCGGAGCGCTATTGCTAAGTGCCTTGAAACTTTTGTATAAGGCACCATAGAAATATTGTGTTGGAAATAACAGTCCAATGGGTTAGCACTATACAACAATGAACAGCTACAAAGAAAACGTGTACTCAGCAGAGCGCGAGCTGGAAAAAAAAAGAGGGTGATCTGGGGCTTGAGCTCTGTGTCATGCAGTGTGCGTGTGTGGGTACTTGTCAATGGTGCCAAGGGAGGACTTTCGTGTATGTACACAGCCACGAATCGAGGACGGCTTGCAAATCGAGGACGTCCTCGATTTGCGTTAGGGCCAAAAATGGGCTCAGAGGAGGCCTTTCTATGAGCCAGTGAATTTTCACAGCATTTGGGAGATGTCCTCGGTGTACGTCTTGGACACGTTGCGTGTCGCGTCACACACTATGTTTCTGGCCTGGTGGGCACATCCCTGGATGGAATAGTGCACTCTGTCGCCCACTTCACTCATTGGTTATGGCCGCACCGAAGCGGCAGATACGACATGACCGATGTAAACGGTAGCTCGGTAGCGTCACTTCACCGAAAGTAAACTACTCGGAACAGTAGAGTTGCAGTCACGGTTGATAAAGGAGGTTCTCCCCTATCCCAGTTCACGATATGGTGAGTACCCCGATTCATTTCTTTAAAATATTATTAATTAACTGTTAGGCTTCTGTGTTAGGCCTACATGGGATTTAGGCCTATGTGCATTCCAGGCTGTGCAGTGAGTTCTCATTGGTGATCCGTATGTTACCCCCAAATATGCTGGAGATTAGTAGTAATAAAAGTAGCCTAGAAATGATGAATTGCTCCCACATTAGTCCTACATAGTACATGTAGGCCTAACACAGAAGCCTAACATGGATCCAACGCAAGTCCATCGTGGGTATCAGTAAATTGTGTACTTTTTTATGAATTAGTGGGGTCAAAATAGACTACTGTAATTGTAGTCATTAACTTAATGCTAGTAGTAGGCTTACATAGTAGTAGTACTACTACTAATGTAGTAGCCTTAAGTTAGTTAGTTAGTCTTACTTAAGGCTAGTACATAGTAGTACTAGTATGCAGACCTACTAGTAGTAGGGCTACTACTAGCCTTAAGTTAGTTAGTCTTTACAAAACTAAGGCGAGAACTACCTGACCAGTGGCGGATCTAGCTTTTTGGTAAGGGGGGGGGGGGTTTACCTGGAGTGAAGTTTTGTAGCCAGGCACTGCGAGGGCGGGTGGGGTTAGGTTTGTGTAGGGAGCTAAGGAGCTTTTTAAGTTTGACATTTGATTGTTTTTTTTTTTGTTTTTTTTGGGGGGGTAAAACCAAAAAAAAAAAAAAAATTGGGAATCCAAGGGGGGGGTTTAAACCCCCTAAACCCCCCCCCCCCGTAGATCCGCCACTGCTGACAAAGTAAAAAATGTACTGCTTAGTAGTAGTAGTAGCTGGTTTACCAAAGCTCTCCATACCTGTACGAGATATTCAATGAACTGGGACCATTCACTCATTAATGTTCACAACTAAGATAGCCTTACTCAATGCGATTGCCCTAGGAATTTGGGGGCCTTTTTTTCACTAAGGATACAAGTCACCTTCACACCCCATTTTTCGAGTGAGTCGGCACTTAAATGTGTTTCAATCTCCGTTGCGTGAATGTTGAGTGCTATTTTGTGTGTCATTGACTACCTTGAGAATTTCCGGAAACACTGTAAACTCTGAAAACTTTCCCCTTCCCCCTAGCTTGGCCACATGAAATGGACTTCTTGCCCCCAACTCCAATTATGATTAAATGAGAAATTCATGACCAACTTGAAGACAGGCAGTGTAATTAATTGAGTTTACTGTTTTCTTGGTTTGCAGCTGACCTGTCCGCCGATGTTTGACAAGAATTGAATATGTCTCAGCCGTCCACCAGTTCGATCCGAGTTCATCTGGCCCACCCAGTGACGTCCAAGTCGTTAATGCCCCTGATGCCAGCGGGAACCATGGCATTACAGTACTGCAGACCAGTAATGAGCACGGATGCAGGAAATGGGACAAGAAACACTTCTGCTATTACTGCGATGTACCCCAAGCCAAGCTTCCCCGTCATCTCCGGTCATGCCACAAAGAAGAGAGGGAAGTTGTCGAGCTTGCATCGGAGACCAACGCTAGTGCCCGTAAATGTCTTTTGTTACAACTCCGCAATCTTGGTTATCACAGACACAACAGTCAGGTTCTTCGTGAAGGTCAAGGTGTTCTGATCGTTGGGTATAGGCCAAAGCATGTGGCATCTCCCCAGGCCTATGGACCATGCATACATTGTTATGGCTATTATGTGCGGACTGATCTGTGGCGACATGCCTGCCCCTTGAAGCCTGCAGCCCCTTCACAGACTGATGGTGTTGGCAGGAGGGCTGGTGTCGGTGGACGGGTTGCTCACAAGAGTGATTTGTTAAAACCTGCTCCTGCCGGGGTGTCTTTCCAGTTGAATCGGGTTCTCAGTCCAATGAAGAGAGATGAGGTCGCTCTGGTAGTGAAAAATGACACGTTGATTGTCGAATTAGCCAACCTGGAATATATGAAACTCGGGCATGACATCGATCAGCACTGCTACATCCGCAACAGGATCCGTGAATTGGGTCGTCTCGTCCTCCAACTCCAAAGAACACCCACCAGCCCAATGCATCCCTGGAGTCGTTTGTGCATCCCCAGCACTTTACGGATATTGTGGAGGTTGTTCACTGCATTGCCAGCTTCAGTGAAGAAAAACAGTTACATGATGTTCCGTCACTGGCACTCAAGATTGGTTATTCGGTCAAGAAGTGTGCACTCATACTGAAAGGTCTAGCTCTATAGTCTTGCCAAAAACACAAAGCCGACTTTGAACTGGCGACACCGTGTGTCTGAGCACGCGCACAGAACATTGTACTAAGGAAAGCGAAATAAAAGCGTCCCTCTACCGACCAATGCCGATGTGGTGAAGATGTCGTCTTTCCTTCATGACGCTGGCAACCAGGCACTTCAACTCCTCCAGGGTGCTCAGGGCAAACAAGTCCGACCGGCTTGGCAGAAATTGAATGAAGTCACCCTATGTCACCTCATCATGTTCAACCGAAGAAGGAAGGGGGAGGTATCAAAGATGACCCTACTAGCTGATTTCCAACAGCACGGCAAAGCCTGCTCGGTGTGGACGGGGAATGCCTGTTGAGTGATTTGGAACGCCATCTGTGCAAGATGTTCCATTCGGTCGAAATAGTTGGCAAGAGGGGCAGAACTGTTCCTGTTCTTGTCAACAATGAGGCGGTCGCGTGGTTGAATGCTCTGGTCACCAACCGAAACGAAGCTGGAGTTGCCCCCGACAACATCTACTTGTTCGCCTGATGTTGTTACAGAGGGACAGGTCATATACGAGGAAGTGACTGTCTAAGGACATATGCAGATAAGGCTGGCCTTGACAATGCCTGTAGCATCCGTTCCACCAAACTCCACAAGCATGTAGCCACAGCAGCTCAAATTCTTGCATTAAAGGACCACCAGCTGGAAACTCTTGCCGACTTCATGGGCCATGATTTGAGCATACATCGCGAGTATTACCAGTTGCCCGATACTGTACAACGGGTCACCAAACTTTCTCGCTTGTTCCTGAGTTTGACATGATATTATGAGCGAATCGCAACCACTAACTGCATACTGTCAAGTGTTATTGTGCTTTTCGCGGCAAGTTGACCACTGTTTAATAAATTTTTATGCAAATTAGAAGCCTAATTTGCATATTATCTATTTCCTTATTATCTTATTACTCATAATAACTTTTTGTTGACACTTCACTTGATTTCTTGAATTAAAGCAAACACAAATTTTCAGAAAAAATCATGCCACTATAAAAACACACAAAGAATAATGTGCGCAGATTTGTGAAGTACGATGTATCGTTATACGTCATTATAATGTACAAATATCGCATAACAAAACTGTGCAGATATTTGTGAATTTATGACGTACGATGTGCCAAACATCACAAATATTTGGGAAGATATTCTGATGTTAGATATTCCTCCTGCGCCACCTTTCTTTGCCGTCTTGCGCATGATATACATAGTTAATTTCACACTGTGAATAATGTAAAGTGCGCCCCTAGTGTCATGTGTCATGGCGACCATCCAACTCGCACTGGATACGAAACCACACTATTCCTAGTAGAAAAAGCTACTGCAAGAAAGCTTCTGTCAAAGTCCAGCAGGGTCTGCGTTCTTCTAATACAGGAGGAAGAGAATGCTGTAGGAAGTAGTGATGCACAGCAATTGAAGAACAAAGCATGTGGCATTGATTGTTGGGAAAAACAGCTGGTGCAGGAAGGAGATCTCTTAGAGGCAGCGGGCAAGAATCCAGGAGCATTTTATAAATTGTGTACAGCACTGACCAAACGCAAGTGATGAAGGGGCTGAGCATTATTTACGGCTTTGTCACTTGGTACAACACCAATGATAGCCATTGCCTTCCTTTGGATGCAGTCGATGATGCTAAGGTAGTAATCAGGCGCATTCATCAAGCAGAAGGGAGCATATTCCATTTTGCTACTATGTATGACTTGAAGAGAAGAATCTGATCCAGAGGTGACATAGCCAGTGCCATTCTTCTAAGCATACATAAATAACTTCTAGCAAGCAGCTTTGGCTATTGATTGGATGAGCTTCTTCCAACTCATGGAGGAAGTAAAAATAACCCCAAGAAGCTTGAGGTGATCAAAGAGCAGGGGCAGATGGTTTCGTTGAATTTTTCTGGACAGAACCATACACTGTGTCTTAGAAACCTCAAAAGACACTTTTAACTGCCTACCTCAAGAAGAAACAGCTTCAAAATCAATATTCATAGTTGTGCAGCAAGCTCATTTCTAGAAAACACTTGAACCCATCACCACACACAAGTTGACTATGCAGAGTGATGTCGTCAGCATACATAACCACTTCACTGTGTCTGATAGAAAAAGGATGGGCCCGAAGATGCTTCCTTGTGATGACTCCAGCGTTGATGGGGTTCAGGCTTGAAGACTGACCAGCTATGACCACACAAATTGAGCGTCTACTGAGATAAGATGATATCCACTCAAGCAGATTTCAATTGATGCCGTTGGACTGCAGCTTAGACGAGAGGCCAGCATGCCATGCTGCTAATCATTGCCACAGGGTTGAGTAACATTTAACATTTATTACTTTTCTGGAACGCCATTTCTATAATAAATATTCAGCAGCGCTGTACAATTCAAACATAGAATGATAATTAAAAACACACAGTGAATTATTATATGCAATTATGGTAAAATTATGAAAACTGTTGAAAACAGAACATAAGGCTTTTCCGTAATTATGATATAAAATGTTTCGTCATAAACCTAATACACACCAAGACATTTGGTTAAGATCTTATACTCAACTATCTCCTGAAGTACATTACAACCATAGAGCTATATTAAAATTACTAGAGCGCTAGCTCCGTGTACAAAGTGATGCCTGCTGGGCGCATCCATGTTTGTGCACAAACCTATGGAAAACATAAAATTTTGTAGTTTTTTGTACGTACATTTGCATATCTGCTTTGTGTTCTATACCGGTGCGTTATCGAAGCCAAATACGCCCGAAATCCGACGCACCTTCGGTAAATGCGCGTTTCATTAAGGGCCGTGCGCGCACAGGCTCTGCACTTCAGTCACGCAATGATTGCAAGCGTCATCAAGACTTTTTTTGGTCAAACTCAAAGAGAGAATGATATTAACTTTACCCTTTTTATGTCCAGTCCGAACGGCCAGAACATTTTCCTCTCAGTTACTTTAACTGAGTCCAGTGGTTACTTTTACCGGCCAACTTCTGCCCGGTAAAAGTGACCAGGTCACTTTAACAGAGACGATTAATCCAGTGTGGACGCGTGACTCGGGAAAACGCCACTCGGTAAAGCCCAATATCCGGTCACGTGATAGTCTGAAGGCTAGTGTCTAGTATACCATGACGAGTTTGACGACACGCAAGTCATCAGTTTTCTGGTGTTTTTGTTTACTTTTTGATAAGTAGCATGCAACGTACAAATAATTATACACGATTAGATGATTGGTGACGCGTATTTTCCTCAAGCAGGAAGTAGTATTTCGCGGGCTATTGAGGTTACGATCGGCAGGCCTTGACAAGTATTTTTAGCTTGCCCAATCGGGCAAGCCATGCCATAAATTTACTTGCCCGATTTGGATCAAAACTTGCCCACAATTTTTCGGCCTAATACTGCGAAAAACGATCGTTATTAGCCGTAAACTTCGCAACCTAGATCACACAGCAACTTGTGGCCGCCGCTGTTCTATCACGTACACGTAACCCCTTTTATACTAAACACAGGGATGCACGTCTTTTTTCAGCGAGTGTACATGTACATGTACAACTGACAGAACAGCGGAGATGAACACACATGGTTCAGCAACAAGGGACTGCGTTAGTCTCGGTTCAAAACGCTGTATGTACATACATGTACGTGCGTGCGGATAATGCGTGCAGGTAATCGGTAAAGTTTGAGTATCCACAGCAGCAACGCCTTGAACCAAGACTAGGACCGCATGGAAATATTTTTCGTGTGTAAGAACTTTCATTCTGATTGGTTTACAAACGCTCTGAAAAAGGAAAAGCAGCACTCTCAGCCAATAGTGTACGCTGTTTTAGATTCTCCCCACCGGTTGTGGGTTGGGTCTACTAGTTCATACCTACCCCAGACGGTTACTACAATATGCAAATTCCCCTGCGCCTATTTGCTACTTCGCTGAAAAGACTTGATCAACCGTGGTGCACCCTGACCTCCCACAATGTGTACCCAAACATCCACCATGATCGTCCTTCTTTTCGATGCTAGGAGCTCGAGGCCAAGAGTGGGGAGGACAGGCGGGTCGCAACCGTCTGGGGTAGGTATGAACTAGTAGACCCAACCCACAACCGGTGGGGAGAGTTTACTGCATTCAACCTACCCCAGACGGTTACTACAATATGCAGAGTGGCAACGAATTCTGGTGGCGGGTTGGCTGCGAGAAGAGTCAGGTAGAAGGTGGATGTGGTTAGGTTAACATAGGGGAGGTAAGGAACAAACATGAAAAATTACCTCCGATGAGCTGAGCCCAAGGAGAGGTTCTGGGCGGGGCTCGCCCGAGAGTCAGTTGGGATGAGGGTTTCCTGGCCTCCGAGTCGTTGGGGCCAGGACCGTCCTGCCGTGTGCTGAGTCGCTCCGTAGGACGTCCCTCAGATAGCAGGAGGTGAAGGTGGAGGGACACTTCCAGCATGCAGCCTTGCAAATGTCAGATACTGGAACTCCCCTGAAGTACGACCAGGATGTGGAGACCGCTCTCACGTCGTGGGCCTTGACAAGCAGTTGAGTTTGATGGTCTGGTTTAGATGGCCAGTCTGAGCTTGCGAACTTGATGGCCGAGACAATCCAGCGGGCGATGGTGTCCTTAGATGCTGGATGGTGAGGCTTGGTGGTGGAGATGAAGAGCTGGGAGGAGCTCCCTCTCAGGTCTTTAGTTCGGGACAAGTACCACTTCAGGGTCCTGACAGGGCACCATGATTTGTCAGAAGAGTCCCCGGTGTGCGATGCCAGAGTTGGTATGAAGATGTCCGGGGGTTCGAAGGTAGGGGATTGGTTCTTGGTGAGGAAGCCGATGGTCGGGATGAGTCGGACGCCATGAGGCTCCCAGCGTAGGTGGCCCGTTGCTATGGACAGTGCCTTGATCTCACTGATCCTCCTAGACGTAGCCACTGCCAGAAGGAAGGCGAGTTTGATGGTCGTGTGCATCAGAGAGGCCTTGCAGAGGGGCTCGAATGGTTGGCCTGCGAGGTGTTGCAGGACTACGCTCAGGTTCCAAGATGGGACTAGCTGCCTGCTGGGGGGCCATTCCACGAACATGCCCCGCAGGAGGTGGTGTAGAGCCGAGTTGGTTGAGATGGACGAGCCGTCCTCGAAGCCCTGGTGTATAGCTGCTAGGGCAGATCTGTAGTTACGGATAGTCGAGACCTGTAGACCGGTGTGGAACAGGTGCATGAAGAAATCCGCCACCGCCGTCACAGGTGCGTCGGTTGGACGGAAAGCATGGTCGTCGCACCACGAAGCGAAAAGGCGTAGTCTGCTGTCGTATATCTTTCGGGTTGACGGGCGTCGTCCCCGTGCGGCCATGGAGGCAGCGTCGCCAGAAAGTCCTGCCGAAGTAAGGGATCGTTGGACAGCGTCCAGCACGTTAGGTGGAGATCTCCTGGAGCTGGGTGTAGGATCCCTGACCGGGGCTGATGGAGGAAGCCAGTCTGTCTGGGAGCATAGATGGTATCTGTATCAAGAGTCTGGTCAGTCTGGTGAACCAGGGTTGGCGAGGCCAGAACAGGGCGATCAGGAGAACGCGGCATCGTTCTTGTTCCAGCTTGTCGAGGACGCGGGGTATCAGGGAGATCGGTGGGAAGGCGTAAGCTGAGAGGCCTGTCCAGTTGATCTGAAGAGCATCCGTCGCCCAGGCACGTGGGTGAGGGTACCTGGTGCAAAACGTCGGAAGCTGGGCATTGTCGGCTGAGGCGAACAGGTCGACATGAGGTCTGTCCAGACGGAGGAAGATTGTCCTTGCGACGCCGGAGTTGAGGGTCCATTCTGTCGGTTTTATCGATCCCCGGGAGAGAGCATCGGCTGTCACGTTGTCCTGACCAGCGATGTGGATGGCCTGTAGGTGGGCCCCGATGTCCTTGGTCCACTGAAGGATCTGCCAAGCCAGTACACATAACTGGGGGGAGCGCATGCCCCCCTGGTGATTGATTGATTGATGTTAGCTACCGTTGTCGAGTTGTCGGAGCGAACTAGAATTCGTCTTCCCTTGACGTGCTCGTAGAAGTATCGTAGGGCGTTGAAAACAGCCTGTAGCTCGAGCACGTTGATGTGGTTGCACTGGAAGGCGTGGTCCCAGGTCCCGGAAGCTTGGAGTGGGGGAAGTGAGGCGCCCCACCCCGAGAGAGAGAGGCGTCCGTCGTGATGACTACTTCGGACCTCGGAGTCAGGAACGGTGTACCGAGGGTCAGGTGATCCTCTTCCATCCACCAGAGGAGGTGTTGGCGAATGAGTGGTGAAACCTGGACCGAGATGTTGATGGAGTCGATCTTGGGTCGGTACAGAGAGAGGAGATGGAGTTGAAGTGGTCTCATCTGGAGCCTGCACCAGGGGATGAGGTCCACCATGCTGGCCATCAGTCCGAGGAGGCGGAGCCATGCGAGGGCCGGGGCAGAGCGAGCTCTGTAGAGGAGCGATGCGCAATCCCGTAAGTTGGTCACTCTTTGTAAGTTGGTCACGGTAGGCCGTGCCGGAGCGGAGGTCGAGGATCGCTCCGAGGTAAGTGGGCCGTTGAGATGGTCGAGGGTTGGACTTCTCGTCGTTGATGAGGAACCCGAGGCGGCTTGTGATGTCGTAGGTTAGGTGGGTAGCAGCGTCCGCCTCGTCCTGGGTTCGGCCGACGATTTATAGCCAGTCGTCCAGGTACTGGAAGATCATCACATCTAGCTGCCGGAGGTGAGCTGCAACTGCTCTGACCACTCGTGTGAAGACCCGAGGAGAAGTGGAGAGGCCGAAGGGGAGTGATCGGAACTCGTAGGTCTGATCTCTGTATGTGAATCGAAGGAACCTCCGGTCTAGCGGGTGGACGGGCACGTGCAGGTAGGCATCTCGGAGGTCGATGGAAGTTGCCCAGCATGGAGTCGGCAGGGAGTGAAGAACTGTCTTGAGGGTCTCCATGCGGAAGCGTCTGGGACGAATGAACCTGTTCAGAGGTTTGAGGTTGATGATGGGACGCCACTTGCCGGGTTCCTTCTTTGGTGTCAAGAAGGTGGAAATGAACCCGTCCTCTGTCTCGTTGGGTGGAACAGGGAGGATGGCATGCTTGTGGAGAAGGGCGTCTATCTCTGATTCCAGTGCCAAGCGTTGGGCTCTGTCGTGTGGTACTGGAGTCTGTCACGGGATGGCTTTGGACGGAGGGGTGCTTGTGAACTCGATGGAGTATCCGTGGGTCAGGGTAGAGAGGACCCATCCGTCCCTGGTGATCTCCCGCCAGAACCCTGTGAAACCTTGTAGACGGCCGCCGACGGGTTCTGGATCGGCGGTCGTAGAAGGTGAAGCGGGTGAGTCACCGACGCCGCCCCCCGAAGGAGCGGCATCGTTCTTGTTCCAGCTTGTCGAGGACGCGGGGTATCAGGGAGATCGGTGGGAAGGCGTAAGCTGAGAGGCCTGTCCAGTTGATCTGAAGAGCATCCGTCGCCCAGGCACGTGGGTGAGGGTACCTGGTGCAAAACGTCGGAAGCTGGGCATTGTCGGCTGAGGCGAACAGGTCGACATGAGGTCTGTCCAGACGGAGGAAGATTGTCCTTGCGACGCCGGAGTTGAGGGTCCATTCTGTTGGTTTTATCGATCCCCGGGAGAGAGCATCGGCTGTCACGTTGTCCTGACCAGCGATGTGGATGGCCTGTAGGTGGGCCCCGATGTCCTTGGTCCACTGAAGGATCTGCCAAGCCAGTACACATAACTGGGGGGAGCGCGTGCCCCCCTGGTGATTGATTGATTGATTGATTGAGTGCCAAGCGTTGGGCTCTGTCGTGTGGTACTGGAGTCTGTCACGGGATGGCTTTGGACGGAGGGGTGCTTGTGAACTCGATGGAGTATCCGTGGGTCAGGGAAGAGAGGACCCATCCGTCCCTGGTGATCTCCCGCCAGAACCCTGTGAAACCTTGTAGACGGCCGCCGACGGGTTCTGGATCGGCGGTCGTAGAAGGTGAAGCGGCCCCCGAAGGAGCGGGGGGTGCGCGATGAGGGTCCACGTCTCCGGCGTGACTCGTCGGATCTGGCTGACGAAGCTGCCGGACGTTGGTTCTGGCGTTGTAGTGGGGGGCGAAAGGACTGAAAACTGCTCAAAGAGTAGGTTTAGTCCCTCGTCGAGACCTCGGAGGGCCAGGGCGGCGAAGTCCGGGGTAACGGGGAATCTTCTTCGCAGGCCCGGGCGATGTACTCGGACAGGAGGAGGAGGAAAGCTGTACCTTTAAGACCCTAGCGGGAGGCCTTGTCGAGCTTGGTCAGGGTCGATTCAATCAGTACCTTGTCCTTGTCACGAAAAACCGCCTTGAGTGCAGGTTTACCGGAGTCAGCAGCGATCTTGTCCTTGGCTGGTTCTGGTATGGACGGGGTGGAGAGGAAGGTTTTTGTAGTCCTCAGCTGGAAAGTTGTAGTAAGTGGAGGCTCTCTTAGGGGCAGGACGCCAGACCTTGGTTTTGGCGATGATTTTGAACATCTCCATGCAGGAGCGGTCGAGGGGCATCTCCGGGAAAGTAGGCACGGAGGACTCGAGGCGTGAAGGATGTCTTTTGAAGGAGGCGTGTCCGGAGTCCTCCGGTGGCGCCGCACCTTTGGGGAGACCGAGAATCTGTGTCATGTCCCGTTGGAGTAGGCGTAAGCGGCTCTCGGAGGGGGTGAGGTCGCGGGGCGATTCTATCTCTTCCTCCGATGAAGATGGGGGCTCAGCCTGGGGAGCTGCTGTGTCCTGTTGAGTGTTCTCCTGGGCAGCCGACCGTGATGGTTGCGGAGCGCCGGTCGGGAGAGAAACCATATCTACTTCCGGGGCGTCATCAAGGCGGCTCGGAGCAAGGGAGGGAGCCGATGGGGCCAGGTCCAGTGGGTCCGGGTCTGGTGCGGTGCAGGCTGGAGGTGGTCTGTCGCCCATAAATTTAGCAATGGAGGTCAAAGCCTGGTTGATCGAGAAAAAGGCTGACATCCAGTCAGGTTGCTGCTGGGGGTCTTCCATTCGTTTCTTCTTAGGCATAGGAGATGACGATAGAGAAGAAGAAGGACGTTTGGTCTTACTCATAGGTGGAGAAGATGGTCCAGTAACAGCAGGAGGAGTTGGAACTTCATCTGGAGTAGGCTGTGTCGGCGGCGGTGGTGGCTTAAAGCCCCGGCGGCGCAGCAGTCTGGGCGGCTCCGTAGATCCCGGCAGTAGTGGGCGGGAAGCCATGGTGTCACCTTCAGATGATGGTGGGGGCGAGCCCGTGGAGCGCGGGGAGCCCGCAGCAGAGAAATAACGGCGAGGCGCGCCCGCCGAGGACAGCGGGGAAGCCCCGGGGTCGTCGTCCCGTGGTGTTCTATGAGACATGGTCGTATGAAGAAATCACGGGCAAGGCGAGAAAAAACATGTCGTGTTCAAAACAGGAGAACAGAGTGTTGTGGCCGTGAGCGGTATATGTGTAGATGTCTGTAGACCGCTGAGTAATCGCCCGAGAGGAGACGGACAAAAGCGGGCGTGGGGGCTCATTCCTCCGCATTGATCCGAGAAGAATGGCGAGGCCGTGGGGTTGTTGACAGGGCCGTTAAGATGTAAAGCCCACCGGTTCAATAGAGGCGGACAAAGGGCGTGGAATGTGGCTCCGCGACCTCCGTCCTGGTGTGGATGACGTCAGACGGCCCAACACAAAGGTTTCCGTGGCAACCGCAGTCGGGCTCGGAGACAAAGGGAGTCGGGCGTGCTCGGCAGGCCTCGGTATAGCGGGTCGTGACACGGAGCCTGAAGAGGGGCATGTCACGCCGTGCGTCGACCAGACAAACGTTCTCCCCCCGCTCTGGTAGCGACCATGGTATCGAGCTACCCCCGGCCGTAGGCCTCTTCGGGACAGGTTAGACACGTAGCCTTCAAGGCATGCCTAGTATCTAACCCCCCGGGACGTCCGTCTGGTAGTAGTACTAGCAAGCCCGGAATGAGGGGACAGCACCCACTCAGCCACTCCGTTTTTGCAGTACCGCAAGCGGGGAATGAGGGGTCATCGCCCATACACTCATCCATCCCCCTAACTTGCGTTAGGCCTTTCATCGCAACGTACACAGGGCCGGCTGTGTACGCCCGGCATCTCCTGGGAGAAAAGGGTACCGCGATGACAGCGTAGAGGGTCCGCGGTACCTGCAGGATGCACAAAAAGAGAGAGAAAAATACCAAGAAGAAAACACAAGACGAAAAATAAAGATCAAGTCAAAACAGCTTAGCCGAGTAGCGGGGAAACGGAGCTCGAGAATCGAGAGAGCCCGAAAGGGGCACGTTCGTTTCGTAGCGGCGCTGAGAAAAGAAGGACGATCATGGTGGATGTTTGGGTACGCATTGTGGGAGGTCAGGGTGCACCACGGTTGAATAAGTCTTTTCAGCGAAGTAGCAAATAGGCGCAGGGGAATTTGCATATTGTAGTAACCGTCTTGGGTAGGTTGAATGCAGTAGACCATGTGTTTGAAACCCAGATCAGCTGAGAGAAAAATGGTGTTTATGTCAACATCGGTGACATCTGCGTCGATGGGATTGCCATAAATAATGGTCCAATACATGGACGGAGAATTGTGGGTGATCAAAGCACTTACGACTAAACTCGACTGGACTATTTTATTAATCATATTGGAATAATGGAATTATAATTGATGTTCTAATTATAAAGCAGTTGGCATACAAACAGGTAAGCTGCTCGAATTGGACTTGCCCGAACCATGCCCGATGACCGAACGGAAGTCAGAATTTTAATTGTGCGCCAGCTCGGTTATATACTTTAACCACAGTCTCGGTTAAATTTCCCGACTCAAAAAAGTCCAAGTGCGAACAGCGGTAAAATTTACCCATTTGAAATTTAACCATTGTCCCAGTTAAATTTAAGTCCAGTCTGAATGCAGCTTAAGTAGTAAAGTCAACAGATTAAAAGTGCTGATGACAAAGAAACCTGCCAATTACATGTACAATATACATGTATACCAGGACGTTTGGTTAAGATGTGATGTTTATATAAATGTACATGTAGTCATGAAGAGTGCACTTTTAATCTGAAGTCTTGTGTCTTTGTGTCACAAAGAAAGACTATTCCTAATATGGACAATTGACAAAAGAGTTATGATCATAGCCATACCACTTTTGAATGAGAAGCTACTTCCTGTTTGACCGGAGGCAGAGGTCACAGAGGTCAAGTAATGTGTCAACAAGAAAGATCTTCCCTAAACAATTAATAATACACAGAGTTATATAGAAAACCTCATTAATTATGACATCAAATAAAAAAGGCAAGCCTTAATTGCACACTTGAATTTAAACCTGTAATGATAAGAATCCGTACACAGTATAATATTATTACATTACAGTAAAACAAAAAGAGCAAAACAATTAATAAAACACAGAGTTCTTTAAACAAAATACCTTATCTATTACAAAATTTACTATAAAAAATGTGATTCTTAATTGTACGCTTGAACTAGTTTTCATTAGTAATATTTTTCAAATTGTTTGCCGAGGAATTCCACAATGTCGGCCCAGCAATTGCAAATGCCCTATCATTGAGTGTATTTTGTGACCGTGGAATGTGAAGACTCAAACTATCCTGACTTCGTAAGCCGTAAGTACAGTGGGATCTGACAATCAAGTCAGTCAAGTAGCTTGGTGCTTTGTTCTGTAACACCTTGAAAACCAAAAGCAAGATCTTAAATTCCACACATGTACGAACTGGGAGCCAATGCAAATCTTTTAGTGACTGCATAATCCTATAGTATTTACGCAACCCCAGAACCAATCGAGCTGCATTATTTTGTAGACACTGTAATTATTTTATAGAATGGAGATTGAGACATTCCATACATTATAGAATTAACATAATCCAGGTGGGATGTAATCAATGAATGAACCAAACATTAAGTGGCTCCTTGATTGAGATATTTTCGAATACGACATAGATCGTAATTCACCTTCTTGCAAACATGATTGATGTGAGCGTCCATTGACAAAATAGACTCACAGACTGCAGACATTGTCAAATATTTTGGTCATTGCCGATTTTGACATGGTCAAAACTGACCTTATCCAGTTGATGTTGAGAATCAAACAGAATGACCTCTGTTTTTCCAGCATTAAGTTTCAACTTGTGTTGGTATGTCCATGTTTGAACTGAAGCAACACACTTCTCAATTATTTGCAATGAATAGGTTTGATGACATGGTTTGGGAAAAAAGAATTGCAACCACTGGGTATCGTCTGCATAACCATAGCCACTTCTCATGTAATTGTTCATGACTTTGAATAATGAACTTGAATAAGCCATGAAAAGCATGGGGCCTAAAACCGAACCTTGAGGAACCCCAAATTTAACACCGATACGTTGTGATAACTAGAACAGCGAAGCTGTCATGGCTCAATGCAGCCTTATGTGCAGTAACAAACATGATAGCAAACATTCATCACACACACACTTATCAAAAAAAAAATTCAACATTTTGAAAGAATAGAAAAAACTTCAACATTTTGAAACAATAGAAAAAACTTCAACATTTAAAAAAAACACGCAAATACTTCAACATTTTTCATTTACAATAATAACAACATTATTTTGGATAACACACCCATAAAAAAAAAAAAAAATCAACATTTTGAAACAATAGAATAAACTTCAACATTTTTTATTTACAATAATAACAACATAATTTTGGACAACGCACCCATCCAAAAAAAAAAAGGCGGTTCAAGCACATACTTAAAAACTTTAACATTTCACGCGGACGGCCGAACGGACCGACGGACGGACGGGACGTACGGTACTACTACATAGGCTTCGCTTTGCTTCGCAGCTCGCCAAAAAACCTGAAATTGAAACCCTTTGGTAATGATTGCTTTATGAATACAAAAACCAAAATCATTTTCCATAATTTGGAGCAACAACTTGAGGTCAAGTAAAACCATCATGGCTACCTATTTTTTTTACCAATATTTTGAAACAAATTGGAGGTAATCCTACAAAGCATGGTTTCTGTGCTGTGAAACTGCCTATAAGCTGATTGATTGGCCGAAAAGAGATCATTCTCGGGCATATGGACGGTAATTTGATCCACAGCTACACGCTCCTAATTTTGAGATGAAGCCCAAGTTACTGATCGGTCTAAAATTTGACAAGTCGGTACTAGCTCCACGTTTCTTAATCAAAGGAATGAATGAAGATTAATAGTACCACCAGTGAGAGAGGAATGCCAGAAAATCACAGGCAGAGTGGTTTGGTCAGAAGCCAATTGAGGTGTTTACGGAGTGCTATATTCACAAGGCCAGGGTGATTAGTGCTTTTCACTAATTGATTAATCGCGGAGGAAATAATCGCGATTAATCGATTAATCACGATTACCCAGAAGTTACTATACAAGCAGCAAGTACCTTGTTTTCATCATAGCGACACTGCAGTAAAATGCACTAGCGTAATGCATTGGTTCTTACAAGTTTCAACAGCAATCAGTTCCGATTTCCGAGGCATTGAGCACTGCCATTTTTGTTCTGACACGTGTATAATGCAAAATTTGTGAAGCTAATATCGTCCATAATATTGGTATTCCTTCAGTAAAGTAGGGTAATTTCGCGGAGTGTTGGCCGACAAGGCATGCAGTTACGCCTCACGTACGTACAAACAGACGTAGTCCCATACATGCATGTAAAGGTCAATGATAGTACATGATGATACATTATGTACACCCCATGTAGGCTGAACAGTGAACACGATTATTATACAGTTCACGATTACTGAACAGTGAACACGATTATTATACTGTTCACGATTACTAAACACATCGCGATTATTTTTCAGTTCACAATTTCTCCACATGTTCACTTTACGATTATCATATACGATACAATACAGTAATCGTCTAATCAAGTAGCGTCTGTACTCGAGTAGTTGAATGCCATCGCGCCCGTGCACCAAGCCTCGCTGGCCATGGAGCCGAATCCATTGTAAACACGTACGTGGGCCTAGGTTGAGAAAAATTCGTTGTCAGCTGTCATGCAATAAAAATTCACCCTGACACGTTTAAACTGTATGTATATCCAATAATCCCTCCCACAGAAGTGTGGTAGGGGTCTACGAACGAGTACTTACCTGTAGAGCCACTACTTATGCATATTTCCCTAGACCGTCAGGTATTCACGCTAAGAATAGATACAACAGCGCCCCCTATTGACCTACCCACTGTGCCCCGCGACATGTATGCCACGTAAGCGTCCTCTTTTCTAGGTTGAACTCAGGGCGGAATGCCAAAACATCGAGAATAGTGGGGAGGAGGGGGGGATGCTCTACAGGTAAGTACTCGTTCGTAGACCCCTACCACACTTCTGTGGGAGGGAGTCTACTTCACTCATCTTACCTGTAGAGCCACTACTTATGCATAGACTGGCACCGGCAAAAGGCGGTGGGTATGCGAGATGCTATTGTATACAGAAAGGGGCACTGTAACTAAGGCAAGCCCTGGCATAACTTGTTTGCCCACCTGAGGGCAGGGCAAGGAGGCCAGGCAAGACATCTAAGTTTCAAAACAAAACTTATGAAGCAACAGCCTTAGCAAGAAGCAACCAATCACAAACCTGCCAGGGGCATTTATATGAGGTTGCATCAGCACCCGTTGCGCTAACATGCGCGGAAGGGGGTAATACGGATAGTAAGGAGCCCGAAGAGTGACATATTGAATGATATGAGTACATCGAGGTTCAAAGAAAATGTTAGAGCAATCGGGGGACTCGCCTATTTCTGCGAGGCCCCAAGAAAAAACGGGTCTCGGGATGCGGCTCTGGAGGCCATCTCCAGCACTGCTTTCCCGATCCTGACCTCCGTCCGAAGAGCGTCCTTCAGGTAGCACTCCGTGGAGGTGTTTGGGGTTCTCCAGCATGTTGTCTGGATGATACCACCTACAGAAGCACCCCTAAAGAAGGCCCACCCATGGAGGTAGGGCATGGTCCACCATAAGTGGAAGCCGTTCCGACCTCATGCATCTGGGCTGAACTTGCGGCTCATGCCAACGGTACAAGCGCAGATGAGAGTATGGCCGAGACTAGCTAGTGAGCAAACATGTTGCAAGAAGCCAGTCCGTACAGCGGGGTTGATGAGATAAATAGCGAGGAATAGGCAGCTCTGAGCAGCTTGTTCAGTCGATACTCCACTTAAGAGCCCTGACCGGGCACCACAAACCGTAGTCCGGCACAGGCGAGAAGGAATTGATGACCGGGACAAAGATATCCGGGGGTCAAATGTCCTTGGTCAAGGAACCCCAACCTCGGGGTAAGGCAGACACCACCTGGTTCCCATCGGAAGTGGCATACCACCGACGTAAGGAGGTGGTAAAAAGGGGCTCGAACAGGGGCCTTATAAGCACGCTGAAAAGGATCCCATGCATCAATAAGCCTGAGCGACAAGGGTACGAGACAGACGTCCCCCCGAACAACAAGTGGAGAGCCCGATTATCCAACACTAACTGAGGGCCTGAGGGCCTCTGAGAACACCTGCTATGGTCGAACGATGACTCATCGATGACCGCGTGGTCGCTTTGACCAGTCAAGCTATACCAGAAAATCTGCAACCTCCCCTACAGAAGCATTTAGGGGAAGCAGAGATCAGATCAAGCACCATTTGGGAAGGGTGATGGAAGCTGCTATCGTATATTTTCCTGGTAGGTGCCCTGCGACTGCAGGCTGCAAGAACCGCAGCTCGCTGAGGAAGGCTAACCGTGTGAAGGGGATGCTTGACACCACCCAGCACGTTAGGTGGAGATCCTGCCGAGCCAGGTGAGGGAAAAAACTAAGCTGAATGGAGCAGAATGTCTGCTCTATGCAGAATAAAGACAGGCTGATGCATTAGGGGGCTGGGCAGTCTGGAAAACCAGGACTGGCAGGACCATAATGGGAGCTATGAGGAGGACTTAACAATCCTGATCAAGTTTGGTCACCACGCGAGGCATGAGGGAAAGGGCAAAAAGGCATAAGCCAGCAGCCCGTCCCTCTGCATCAACAGTGCATGCATCCGACATGCCTGGGGATTGGGGACCCTCGTGATAGACCAGCAGCCGCTGAGCGAAACTAGATCGACATGGGGCCGATCTAATAGCTGGAGGGAAGGCAAGGGAATCTGCGTGCGCAGAGACCACTCTGTCGGCCAGATACATCTGCCTGAGAGAGCAGAGCATCGGCAATGGCGTTCTCCTCTCTCGGGCAATGCGCCGCTGAAGGCACATGCATCGATGGCAGATGGTTCGAGTGAGTGCACATGGCCGGGGAGACCATGTCTTCCCTCCATGGCACCACGTAAGAAAACCACGGATGTGATGTCTCGACAGACGGGGCAGATCAATCCGTAAGATAGGTCAGAACAGCCGGAGAGCATTGAATGGCTCGAGTGATGCTCGGGGCTGCACTGGCCTGCTACTTGGCTTGGGTGGGCGGAAGCCCCAAAACCAGAAAGTGACATGACTGTCGCAAGAGATGGATATAGTTGAGGCCTACAAAAAGGCGCGGCCCGACACAATGTTGGGGAGGTCCGACAACAATCAAAGGTGCGGGAGCGGCCAAGGTGTGACTGGCACGCTAAGGCTCAAGGGTTGAGGCCTCGACCGGTAAAGGGAGAACAGGTGCAGCTGGGTGACACTCAGAGCATGCCTATCAGACCGGCCATAAGGCCCAGCAGCTTGAGCTAAGCTCGTGCTGGGGGCATCGTCGCCCGGAGACAGAGGGACATCGGCAAAAATGTTGGCTGCAATGCAACTCGGGCCGGGAAAGCCTTCTCCGCACTCGCATGGAGGTTGGAGACCGGGAGAACCACTGGGATAAGTACAAGGCCTCAAGTAATGTTGAGAGCTGGCACTGCGGCCATGCAAGACTGTCTTACTATGAGCCACTAGTCGAAGAACATGAGAAACATCATGCCCTGCCGACGCAGTGCGGTCAAACGGCCAGACACCTACAATTTGGAGGTGGCATGCCGTGAAGTGTTGAAAACGGCAGTTGAAAAACCACCAGTGATCCGGTCTGATAAAGTGAGAAGGTACACTTCCTACAGATCTAGGCTTGATCCCCATGCTGGCGTTCGGATAAGCTCGAGGGAAAATCCGAGAGTACCTACATAAAAGCGACAAGGCAGAACGAATCTGCTGGGGAATTCCAATTTAGAATCGGGTGCCATGTCCCAACCAATAAGGTTGACATGGACCCCGATTGTGGCCCCCTCTTGGGGGTAACATACGAATTGCCCCTTTCTCGAGGAGGGAGACTATTACAGCCTCGAGAGAGCGGCGCCCTGCTATATCGGTCAGCACTGATGTGGGCCAAACGAGCATTTTCAATGGGGTGGTCCTAGACCCAAACGCGTAACCTAGTTTGGGCGAACGGGTCCAGCACCCAGCGGTCAGGCAAACCCTGCAAACCCATGAGGCAGCCTCCTCAGGGGCCCACGGCGGGGCCCACGGCGGGAAAGTAATAAACGTCCCGGCCGGGGGAGAAAAAGAAAAAAAAAAGCCTGGCCAGAGGTAGGCACAAGATGAGGTGATTGTTGGGCTTCCAAAATACCACGAGTAAAACCGAGTGGGCTACGTCGGGGATCCATGAAAGATGGCCTGCATCTGCCCAGAACCGAAATTGGGTGCCAGGGCAGAAAGACTCTTGAGGCTTAACCCATCGGTAGTCCTCAAACTCTTGGCTATAACCAGCTTGAAAACTTCGAGCTTCCCTGCAAATGGAAAAGGTCCAAGCAGGGGAAGGGCATTGAGACTATCGCGGTCGCCCTGACCGAGATGGAGAATCTAGCACATTGCCCAAACGGGCCAAGGTGCAAGGGAGGAAACACAGGCAGTAACAATTGCAGTGAAAAAGGGGCAATCAGCGTGCTCAAGGAATCGCTGACTCCTCTTCACAATCGGGAACCCAATACATGTACATGTATTCCGTGAGAAACAAGGAGGTGACGCCCAAACAATGGATGGAGGGGACTGCCTTATCCAGCGTATCCCCAGCGTACTGCGGACCTCGACCATGAGGGGCCGCTTGGACATCGAGCACCTCTCATTCAGCTGCCTACTTGTCCTTTGTTGTCATTGACAAAGAAAGTCAAAACATCCCCCGCCGTTGGGAAACAATAATAATTGCGCTCCAGAAACGGGTAAGCATGCCATTAAACAGTGGACATGCACCCGGAAATTCAATCGACACACCTGGTCCAACGGGATCGCCGGGGAAAAACATGTCGCCGGACATCGCTGGGCCTGTCGATGCTGCGCGTAAATGACCTGTGGTCCCACATGGAAGGCTCCTCCTCAGTGGGAACTGTAACGAGTCATGTTTTTTTTTTTTTTTTGCACGAGACGAAGCTCCGACTCTGTAATAGAAAAACCACTGCAGTAGGGCCACACCCTCGACTTCAGATAAATACTCTGAGGGATGAGACGATTGTGGCGAACAGGGATAATCCTGGGCGGCAGTAGGGACACGCTGCCTAGTATACGTACATGCAGCGTGGGCTTATGGCTGAATGGCCTATCCAGAGACAATAAACAAAGACTGGTGTAGGCTCAGAGCTGGAGGGGACGCCGGCGCATAGCTAGCTTGCGACCCCTATTGAAGCAAGATTGCGTTGCCTCACTATACGAACGATGCATGATGCTCAATGATTGTACCTAATTTTGACAGACGGACGGACAAAACACGAATGTCTAACGACTTGTCATCAAGTCTATGCAGCTGCTCCATGCAACACACACGGCATGGCTATTGGTCGACTGAGAATAGTAGTAACTCATTGAATTAATCGCAACTCCAAGGCACTAATCGCGCTGGCACGATTAATCGAGTAGTTCAGTATGTACTAATCGAGTAATCGACACAGGAATGTAATCACGATTAATAGATTTATCGAGTTAATCACCCAGGCCTAATATTCACTGTAGCCTGCATTATTTTGCTGACAATGAAATTGGGCGGTAGTTGCAGGGATTGCTTCAAAATTAAAAAGCCGTATCCTCTTTGAGTGATCCCCATGTACCATTCCCAGGTTGCAGCATTGATGTGTGTATCATTGAAAATCCCTGGGGTATGACGGTGTGTGCGTGGTTTCATGGCTTCTGACTGCCAAACGAACAAAGATAATTGACTATTGGGGTCACCACCAACATAAGGCTGGATGGCTCAGTTGGTAGAGCGCCTGTACGGTATTCAGAAGGTCGCCGCTCCAGTAAATTTTTCTTTGTTCACTTTTCAATGACTTAAAAATTCAGTCAGTTTCCCTTGTGGTTATTTGTTGATTGTATTAATAAAAAAGCTGTATCCTCTTTGAGTGATCCCCCATTTACCGTTCCCAGGTTGCAGCATTGCTGCGTGTATCATTGAAATGATCCCTGGGATATGACGGTGTGTGCAAGGTTTTATGGCTTCTGACTGCCAAACAAAGATACTAGGTCTTGAAACTCATTAAGGGCTGGTTCATCAAGGAGAATTCTGATACACTTTGTTGGTTTCCAAATGAGCCCTCGTTGATTAAGAGGGACTGTGGCTTCATGTCACAATGCTAGCGGGAATATAGGAGAGCATTTGACAGGTCCCAGAAATTATATTAACCAAAAATTCTGGAACTCCATAAAATTACTTCATCCTTTTAATACGTTTTGATTATTATTCCTCTACTTCCTTCAAGCAGGAAGCAGCTCCTCATTAAAAAGTGGTAGGAGCTAGGATCACGATTCTCTCGCCAAAAGTGAATGTTAGGCAAGGGTCTTTTTTTTGTGACACATTGCTTGACCTCTACTTCCAGTCAAACAGGAAGTAGCTCTCTCGCCAAAAATGAATGTTAGGCATGGTCTTTTGTTATCAACGGACATAATCTCTAGTTCTTCGTTAATGACAACACACTGTAGGGCATAAACATGGAGACCAACTTTCCACACAAGCTTTTACTCCCTCGTTTCACCCTAAAACGGGAATGAAAAAGGGTACAATCATTGACACTATGAAAAATAGCTGTAACGTTGAAAATATTTACAATTTAGATATTTAACAAGTTCTAAATTATACCGTTAGATGTATAAAATATTTACCTTTTAACAGCAGCAACACCCATATAGAAGTCCTCTGAAATATATTTGCCTAACTCTGTGAATCCTCCAGCCTCCTCAAGTACAGTCCTACGTATCAAGTTAGACATACCCGTCACACATATTGCTCCGACCATGTTGCAGCAAATATACATTCGACAATGAGAACCACCAAAATATGCCTGTGGACAAACCATACCAAACGTTTTCATGTACTTTATCCCGAAGATACATACATCCTGTAATATCACAAAAACAAAACAATAACATTGAGTTCATGCTCTAAGCTGTGTAGAGAGAGTGTAGAGCCGAGGGTAGAGATGGCTTTGAGGGTAGAGATGGCTTTGAGGGTTGAGATAGCTTTGTGGTTTGATAAGCCTCTGTGCGCTTTAAATTAGCCAGGGCTGTATACTCCCCAGGGAGTTGAGATGGTTTCAGGAATTTAAATTACGGCCCAATGACCAGGGATAATAATATGTGCGCCACGAGTGTCTTGGACAGATGTGTGCGCGGAAAAAATTCAGAATTATTATTAATATTATTAACATTTAATTTCAAATTTGTGAAGATTGTGTTAGCTTTACATCAAAGTGAGTAAAATCATGTTAAAGCCAAATATCTCCTCTTTCCAATGATATCTTATTTTAGTATTCATACATGGTCATGGATGGCTGAATAATCATTGTTTTTTGACAATGGGACAAAAGTTTTACACACAGCAATAGAGCATCAAACTCAACAATGATTTTTTGTCGGAGAGTTGCAATATCAGGTGGAGGGGTAATAAACACTTTGCTCTTGAGATAACCCCCAAAGGAAGAAAGTCACAAGTCAGATCCGGAGATCAAGATGGCTACTTCACATCATGATACAAGCAATCACTCGATGTCCTTGGACATGTGTGTGCCTGACTGTGAGTTCCCTTAACCCTTGGACATGTGTGTGCCTGACTGTGAGTTCCCTATACCTTTGGACATGTGTGTGCCTGACTGTGAGTTCCCTATACCCTTGGACATGTGTGTGCCTGACTGTGAGTTCCCTATACCCTTGGACATGTGTGTGCCTGACTGTGAGTTCCCTTTACCCTTAAACATGTGTGTGCCTGACTGTGAGTTCCCTATACCCTTGGACATGTGTGTGCCTGACTGTGAGTTCCCTATACCCTTGGACATGTGTGTGCCTGACTGTGAGTTCCCTATACCCTTGGACATGTGTGTGCCTGACTGTGAGTTCCCTTTACCCTTGGACATGTGTGTGCCTGACTATGAGTTCCCTATACCCTTGGACTTGTCAATGGTGCCAAGGGAGGACTTTCGTGTATGTACACAGCCACGAATCGAGGACGGCTTGCAAATCGAGGACGTCCTGGGGTCCTAGGAGGCCTTTCTATGAGCCAGTGAATTTTCACAGCATTTGGGAGCTGTCCTCGGTGTACGTCTTGGACACGTTGCGTGTTGCGTCACACACTATCGTTTCTGGCCTGGCGGGCACGTCCCTGGATGGAATAGCGCCCTCTGTCGTCCACTTCACGCATCGATAATGGCCGCGCTGAAGCGGCAGATACGACATGACCGATGTAAACGTTGCTAGGCCTAGGGCCTGCCTGGACACGTATCCCAAACAAAGCTCTGTAGCGTCACTTCACCGAAAGTACAGTCGTGTTGCAGTCACGGTTGATAAAGGAGGTTCTCCCCCATCCTAATTTACGATATGGTGAGTACCCCAATTTCATTTCTATACATTATAGGCCTATCACTAGCCTATTAATTAACTGTTAGGCTTCTGTGTTACTGTGACTTGTTAGGCCTACATGGCCGGGATTTAGGCCTATGTGCATTCAAAGCTGTGCAGTGAGTTCTCATTGGTGATCCGTATGTTTCCCCCAAATATGCCGGAGATTAGTAGTAATAAAAGTGGCCTAGAAATGATGACTTGCTCCCACATTAGTCCTACATAGGCCCTAGTACATGTAGGCCTACATGGTTCCAACGCAAGTCCATCGTGGGTAACAGTAAATTGTGTACTAATAATTAGTGGGGTCAAAATAGACTACTGTATAATTGTAGTCATTAACTTAAGGCTAGTAGTAGGCCTACATAGTAGTAGTACTACTACTCATGTACGAGCCTAAAGTTATTTCGACTAACTAACTTATAGGCTAGTACATAGTAGTACTAAGGTGAGAACTAAGGTGAGAACTACCTGGGACCATTCACTCATTAATGTTCACAACTAAGGTAGCCTTACTCGATGCGATTGCCCTAGGAATTTTGGGGGTCTTTTTTCCACTAAGGATACAAGTCGCCTTCACACCCCGTTTTTTGAGTGAGTCGGCACTAAAATGTGTTTCAATCTCCGTTGCGTGAATGTTGACTGCTATTTTTTGTGTCATTGACTACCCTGATAATTTCCGGAATCACTGTAAACTCTGAAAACTGTCCCCTTCCCCCTAGCTTGGCCACATGAAAATGGACTTCTTGCCCCCCCTCCTAAATCTACCCCAACCTCCACCTCCAATTATGATTAAATGAGAAGTTCATGACCAACTTGAAGACAGGCAGTGTAATTAATTGAGTTTACTGTTTTCTTGGTTTGCAGGTGACCTGTCTGCCGATGTTTGACAAGAATTAAACATGTCTCAGCCGTCCACCAGTTCGGATCCGAGTCCATCTGGCCCACCCAGTGATGTCCCAGTCGTTAATGCCCCTGATGCCAGCGGAAACCATGGCATTACAGTACTGCAGACCAGTAATGAGCACGGATGCAGGAAATGGGACAAGAAACACTTCTGCTATTACTGCGATGTACCCCAAGCCAAGCTTCCCCGTCATCTCCAGTCATGCCACAAAGAAGAGAGGGAAGTTGTTGAGCTTGCATCGGAGACCAATGCTAGTGCCCGTAAACGTCTTTTGTTACAACTCCGCAATCTTGGTAACCACAGACACAACAGTCAAGTTCTTCGTGAAGGTCAAGGTGTTCTGATCGTTGGGTATAGGCCAAAGCATGTGGCATCTCCCCAGGCCTATGGACCATGCATACATTGTTATGGCTATTATGTGCGGACTGATCTGTGGCGACATGCCTGCCCCTTGAAGCCTGCAGCCCCTTCACAGACTGATGGTGCTGGCAGGAGGGCTGGTGTCGGTGGACGGGTTGCTCACAAGAGTGATTTGTTAAAACCTGCTCCTGTCGGGGGTGTCTTTCCAGTTGAATCGGGTTCTCAGTCCAATGAAGAGAGATAAGGTCGCTCTGGTAGTGAAAAATTACACGTTGATTGTAGAATTAGCCCAGCGGGAATATATGAAACTCGGGCATGACATCGATCAGCACTGCTACATCCGCAACAGGATCCGTGAATTGGGTCGTCTCGTCCTCCAACTCCGAAAGAACACCCACCAGCCCAATGCATCCCTGGAGTCGTTTGTGCATCCCCAGCACTTTACGGATATTGTGGAGGCTATTCACCGCATTGCCGGCTTCAGTGAAGAAAAAAAGTTATATGATGTTCCGTCACTGGCACTCAAGATTGGTTATTCGGTCAAGAAGTGTGCACTCATACTGAAAGGTCTAGCTCTAAAGTCTTGCCAAAAACACAAAGCCGACTGTGCTGGAGAGTTTTTGCAATTGTGCGAATTGAACTGGCGACACCGTGTCTGAGCACGCGCACAGAACATTGTACCAAGGAAAGCGGAATAAAAGTGTAACTCTACCGACCAATGCCGATGTGGTGAAGATGTCGTCTTTCCTTCATGATGCTGGCAACCAGGCACTTGATCTCCTCCAGGGTGCTCAGGGCAAACAAGTCCGACCGGCTTGGCAGAAATTGAATGAAGTCACCCTATCAAAGATGACCCTAGCTGATTTCCAACAGCACAGCAAAGCCCGTCTCGGTGTGGACGGGGAATGCCTGTTGAGTGATTTGGAACGCCATCTGTGCAAGATGTTCCATTCGGTCGAAATAGTTGGCAAGAGGCGCAGAACTGTTCCTGTTCTTGTCAACAATGAGGCGGTCGCGTGGTTGAATGCTCTGGTCACCAACAGAAACGAAGCTGGAGTTGCCCCCGACAACATCTTCTTGTTCGCCTGATGTTGTTACAGAGGGACAGGTCATATACGAGGAAGTGACTGTCTAAGGACATATGCAGATAAGGCTGGCCTGGACAATTCCTGCAGCATCTGTTCCACCAAACTCCACAAGCATGTAGCCACAGCAGCTCAAATTCTTGCATTAAAGGACCACCAGCTGGAAACTCTTGCCGACTTCATGGGCAATGATTTGAGCGTACATCGCCAGTATTACCAGTTGCCCGATACTGTACAACGGGTCACCAAACTTTCTCGCTTGTTCCTGAGTTTGGAGAGGGGCAACTTGCTTTCTCAGGAGGGAAAATCTTTGGATGAGCTGCATGTTACAGGAGGTAAGGCCCCCCCCCCCTTAGTTTCAACCCCTTTAATCCGATTTTGACTTGGCAGCACCACACCGAACGTTGTGCACCGACTTATTGTTTTTGTGCAATGTGTTATATTTTCAGAAGGCTTCAGTAGTGAAGCATGCGAACATGTTTTCTTTGTTTCCTCTGCACTACCAGGAGAGACTGTGTCCAGCCAATCGCCTGCACTACCCACATCACCCACGGTCCGAGTCCAGCGTCGTCCATGGACTGCAGAGGAGAAGAGAGACGTTCAAGAGGGCCTCCAGAGATTCTTCCAGTTGCGCAAACTTCCTGGCAAACGGGACATCAAGACAGCTTGTTCGGTGGCACTACAGACGCGAACTTGGAAGAACATCAAGGACTTTTGTCGGAATTCGCTTAAACTGTACCCTAGATAAGCAGAGACAATAGATGTCCTACCTAGCTCAACCCGACTAAAATGATTCAACAGTTCACTGTTTTGGCTGCGCCACTTTTTCGTCCCACAATTAAGGCCCAATAATGTCGCGAGTACAAAGAACAAATTCATTTTGTCCTCTGTCCTCAGTCGGATAGGTGCAAATCACATGCTGCAAGTGTCCTCTATTGGATAGACTGCGAAGTATGTCCTCAATGTGCTGTGTCTACATGTACAGTGTATATGTGGACATGTGTGTGCCTGACTGTGAGTTCCCTTTACCCTTGGACATGTGTGTGTGCCTGACTGTGAGTTCCCTATACCCTTGGACATGTGTGTGCCTGACTGTGAGTTCCCTTTACCCTTGGACATGTGTGTGCCTGACTGTGAGTTCCCTATACCCTTGAACATGTGTGTGCCTGACTGTGAGTTCCCTTTACCCTTGGACATGTGTGTGCCTGACTGTGAGTTCCCTATACCCTTGGACATGTGTGTGCCTGACTGTGAGTTCCCTATACCCTTGGACATGTGTGTGCCTGACTGTGAGTTCCCTTTACCCTTGGACATGTGTGTGCCTGACTGTGAGTTCCCTTTACCCTTGGACATGTGTGTGCCTGACTGTGAGTTCCCTATACCCTTGGACATGTGTGTGCCTGACTGTGAGTTCCCTTTACCCTTGGACATGTGTGTGCCTGACTGTGAGTTCCCTTTACCCTTGGACATGTGTGTGCCTGACTGTGAGTTCCCTTTACCCTTGGACATGTGTGTGCCTGACTGTGAGTTCCCTATACCCTTGGACATGTGTGTGCCTGACTGTGAGTTCCCTTTACCCTTGGACATGTGTGTGCCTGACTGTGAGTTCCCTATACCCTTGGACATGTGTGTGCCTGACTGTGAGTTCCCTTTACCCTTGGACATGTGTGTGTCTGCCTTTGGGATCCCCGGCCATTTGGCATATATGTGACTGCCTTTGCGTCCTAGGTGAGCCACCAAAAATTATTTGCCTGTCCTCACGTGTCCGGAAGGCAGGGTCATCCCTTTTGTTGTCTAGATCCTGTGCTCCCATGATGGGACAGGACCGTTTCTACAACAATAGGCCTTTTCGACCATTTTGTTAATAACACGTTACAGCAGATACAATACAGCCGTTGCATGAGTATACATATATCCAACCTCATTTAATTAATCTTTTTTTTTTTTTTCATAATTAAAATAAGTTAAGATTAGTCTTACTTGAGACGCATTTTGTGAAATCGATCCTAAGATCGGTGTTAGCTAGGATCGGTCCTAAGTCTAGGACTAGTCCAAAGAAATCCACCCCTGGTGAGCTTAACCTTTAAAGAAGCTTGTTCTTCATTGGTAGCACAAGATGATCGTCTTATTATAAAGAGGCTCACAATCACCTCTTGAATCAGCACGGCATCTAATTTATATATTTGATGCCCTGGTTGATACGTCATGCCCATACCAGATGGACCAGGCAATGGTGAAAGATCATGTCACCTCAACTTTAATTCTCTTGGGTTCGGCCAGTCAGAGTCTTGCCTTGGACCAACAACATGCCTTGATGATCTAGTTGACCACCACTTTGATTCCTTGAAGAGTTTCTCTACCAGGGAAACCATGTCAAGGATATAGAGAAGGCAGAGAAAGCCAGTAATTAAACTCACTGGTCACCAAAGAGGTCTTTGTAGTGAACTCGTCCCTTGAAATTTTTTCCCCAAACTACTACTCTCAGGACAACGGCACTTCCAGAGGTTTTCGTTCCTTTTGCAGTTGATGCCCCGGTGGTATCTCTCCCAGTTTGGGGAATTTCAAGCAGCATCTGTGAACTTCCCACAACAAGATCAAGGTTGATCACAACAATGAAGATAAATCCTAATGGAGCAGGGTGTTATTGTTGATTGGTGGAGGACCTTTGTGATTGGTGCTCACTGGGGTGTGAGGGGATCCGATGTGTGGAAGGGCTTTTTCTGATTGGTGCTCACTGGAGTGTGTGTGTGGATCCAGTGGCCGCTCGCTAAGGCGTATTGTGTGAGTGTGGATTGCCTGTTCGGTCAGGTGTGTCAGTAGTAGGCTGGACACAGCTTTGGCTGTGTGGGAGGATAGGGTGCCAAATGTTGCTCAAATGTCCCAAATGTAATGATTTCTCCGTAACAGGATGTTTTCGGTTCCGAGGTGTGTAGCCATTGGATCGTAAGACCGAGTTGATGTGAGACAACTCGTGTTTGAGGCTACGCACAGTGGGCCAGGTCAAGGTCAAACTGCGCCAACATTGTTTTGCGTATTTTTTCCCGCTAATTTGAAGGTATTAGGGGTTGTTTGACCCGAGGAAGACAATGGGCACAATTTCAAAAAGCTATGACGTCATTTAAGTGCTGCATTTTGATTGGCTGAAGTATATATGCGTCTTGCATAGTGTTTTGACAAGAATTTGGAAATGACTTTTACGGTTATGTTTTAGATATTATAAAGTGACAGAAATGTATTTATTTCAATGGCTTATTAGTTCAATGGAAGCAATGTTTCCTTTTATAGCCGCTATAATTGTGCTATTTTAATTGTTTTTAATAATCGTCCGATATTAATTTGTTTTCAAAATGAAAACATTCAGAACAGAAAAACAAATTATTTATTGAACTCCATCACCAAAATCTACAGAATATTTTGGTCATGGTATAGAAACCATAAACAATTCTAATTAAATGAACGAGTTGACCATCATTCATTTTGGGGCATAATTTATGTTTGTCTACTATAGGCCCTTATAGTTTTTATAATTAACACTTGTATTGTTAATTGTAAGCGCGTCAAAAGAGAATTTAGTTTTATTGGCTAGGAAACAACAATAAGCAAATTCACTCACTATATGAGATCGGTAGGAACAAAGTACTTCTTTTCTTGTTTATCGGCCAGTAATTCATAAGGGTGAGAAAAACTTACCTGCTGCATAAGGCTCCTACTTTTTCAATTACTTACCTTATGACGAATCACTCTCTGACGAATCACTTGGGGTGTGGGTTGGAGTAGATGAGGATTCTCCTTCGACAGGAACAACAAGTTCGGGCTCCTTTGTCATTTCTCGAACTTCGGGGGGAACGGGTTTCCTCTCTTTCCTGTTGTACACAGACTTGCTGCTGATTACAATGTCACCAGTTACCATTAGTCTGTGAAAAACGTCACTCATTGTATGCACCCTTGACGTTTTTCTTGCGTACCTCAACCGGAAGAGCATGTTATCTTTGTTCCGAGCTTCTTGGGCCTCTTCGCTCATCATTCCAATTGGTAGAACTGAAGATGAAATTATTTGTGCTCCGTGGATCAGTAAGACATGCACACTGACTGGCATTTTGAACCAAGGATAGAGCTCAATGCACAACTTTGCAGTATCCAAACAGTAGGGTCCAAATTGTTCGGGGTCTATGGGTAGTCCTGAAGATAAAGCGATTAAAATTATGTGAAATCTATGAATTAGATTCTCGTCAAGACCGCAGATGTTGGCGAATTTTGTTTCTTCGTTGAAAGCTCTGTGTGCAGTATTACCATCATTTGAACTTCCATATCCTGGCTTCGGTTGATCAACTTTCAACCCCATTTCTGATCAAAAAAGTTCCTGAACCTTTTTCTTCCTCTCTGCCATGACTAATTTTTCCTCATCAGACTGTATCCTCCACTTTTGGATGGGAAGTCTGTATGCAATGTGAAGCATCATTTCGAAGCAGCGAATCCATTTGTGTAGTGGGCAGAGTCAAAACTTGTATCTGTCTGAGACGGCTTCTGAAAGACGTTGAATATTATTAAAGTCCTTAGGTGTGGCCCTGCAAATATAACATCTCATGGTAGAAGAAGTTTCAGTAATTGCGTTGATGACTTTTTGATCAACCATGGTGAAGTGAAGATCATATTTGACGTTGACGGTCTCCTTCCTTGCTAACACGCCATCTACTTGAATGTCAAGATCAACTGCCATAGGTTGAAGTTGCTGAATTTCAGCTTCCTTGTTCCGATGCTCTTTTTGTGATAGCTCTGTTGTTTCTTTTTTGTACTGTAGATGAATTGGCCGACAGAAGCGAGTAGATGATGGAACAGGGTTTTCCCATATCACTTGTTCCTTGTATTTCAATTGCAATGGTACAAGTGTGGTGCAAAAAAAACTCGAATCAGATTGTACTGTTGTCATGAATTTTTGTTTGTATTCACTTTGACCTGATGAGCCATCAAAACCCCATTTGCAGGTTAGGTCAAGGAAGAGTGGATGTTCCTCTTTTGGCAGTTTCTCAATTAGCTCATGGACGGTCTCCTGTTGTTGTTCCATTATACGAAGGGCTGTGTGGTCCAGGAGACTTTGAAGAGAAACTTCTGCTGAACTTTCACTCACATCTATATTTTGCGGGTAGCACTTCTGCTTTGCCTCTCGAACTGCGTTGTAGGGTGGGTAAACATCAGCCTTTTTTTCTTTGGCAGCTGTTCGTCTGGAGTGAACTTCTCGGGTGCTAGTGGGGGCGAGGAAATTAATTTTCTTAGCTTTGCTGGTTTTGACGGGGTCTGGATGGTAAATTGAAGGACATATTTTAAGTCAGGGTTCCTCCCATAAGCTCCCTGAGAAGCTGCAAAAAGAAGCTCACGATGCTCACTTTCCTGCAGCAATGTTTGAGCCCTCCGTTGTTTTGATCGCTTGGAAAGTATAGTCCAGTCCTTGGTGGGTCGACCTGCTCCTGATCCTGATGCTCCCTCATCAAACCTAGGGACCTCTTTCACTCTAGATAGCCAGTCATCAACTTCCTGTGGGAATATAATCTCTGCTTGTAGCCACTCTCCATTTTTCCTCTCGAACTGAGATTTGTTGCGACTGCAAGCTATCCATTTCCCCTTCAGTCTATACAGAAAACTGTACATGGTTGATCTGATATTCTCTTGAATTTTTTCTGGAATCTCCAACTGCTGGATACCATGATGTTCAGAGAAAAAACGCATGCATCTTTCAAATGAGACTTCAGTGTTAGATAGATCCCCTGAAGACCTGATAGTCTCAACCAAAAGCTTTCTAGGTATGGATGCCATGCTGAACTTATGGAAATATGCGATGAAACTGATTTGGACGTTGATACTCGACAAGAGACAACTTACAATGAACTGTTATAAGTGTTTCAGGGGATTTGGCTTTGGATATTTTGAAGACCCTACATTGTTGTCCCTTGATCACTTACGTCAACAATACAACATGCATCACTTTACGGAGCTAGTATTTTGTGTCTCTATATTACAATCATGTATGTCAATGATGGCAGTTCGGAGCTTAAAGGAGCGTTTGACTTTAAACAGGTATTGAATGGTTAGAAATGTATACAAAACCTTCTTCTAATAGTTGTTGTTGAAATGTAAATGGTTTTCTGTCTACCTCATAAGACTATTGATGAAAGGCAGTCGTGTGTACAGAGCGTGTTGTTTTATACTGTAATGGTATAGAAGCCTCGTGGGGATACAACCTGTCACACGCGCACGGCGTTGCACACAGTTGAGCCTAAACAGGCGCATTCAAGCGCCTGGCGTAACACTTTAAAATCGCATATCTCTAAAAGTCGCAAAAAGTCGCAGCCAAATTTTGTTTTAAATTGAACCTGAAGGTACAGGCTTTCAGAAAATATAAGAGCCAAGGTGGGAATCGGCGGGAATATATATTGTTTTTCCGTTTGAAAAAAAAATCCCAAATTTTAACGATTTTTACCTAAATTTTGAGCTTTTTTTAGACTTTAGTCCCCAAGTGAACGGGTTATGAATCTCATTTTCATAAAATACAGTTTGTAAACAGCATCCAAGCCAATTTTCACGATGTTATCTTGTCTGTTGCGACAGTTTCAATCATTTAAACTAAACCTCGTGTTTTATTACATAAATAAGAATTGGTATGATTTTTAGTACATAGATCGAGATTTCGCCCCCAATAATGGTTTGTGGCCGTTAATTTGTGTATGTAAAGTACACCTGGACCATTGGACACTAAAAAAAATATTGGTAGTGATTTTTGAAAAAGTCGCATTTTGCCTATTTTGGCGCAGTTTGACCTTGAACTGGCCCACTGTGCTACGGTTGTCACATATAGTGTGCGCCCTTTCGACCATAGTCTGGTTTACAGATGCTTCAACTGATGGAGGATGGAATGACCGCGCATTGAGGTATCGATCAGTGTGTGTCGGTTTCCTATAGACCATGTGTCCTAGGGAACCATCACTCATCCTTGTTATCAAAACATCCAGTAATGGTAGTTTTCCTGATGTCTCTGTTTCCATGGTAAATTGGATTTGTGGGTGTTGGCGGTTCAGGTGTTCCAGGAACTCATTGAGTTTGCTGTTGCCATGTGACCAGGTGATGAAAGTATCATCGACACATAGAAGCCAGAGTTTCGGTTTGAAACTTGAGGTTTGAATAGCTGTTTGTTCAAAGTCTTCCATGAAAATAATGGCAAGGACTGGGGAGTAAGTTCTGAACAATTTTGTGCAGCATTTCTGGCATGTTTAAAACATCGAAACGTAGGTCTGCTTGCCATATCCCCTGGAAGTCCTTCCCCTTAAAATAAATCACGTTCACCTGAAAACTAAATAAATCCTGAGCCCCTGATCAAATATCGCCCTGGCACTGAAATTTCAGTTCTTCACCTATTGAAATATAACACTGATCCTGATATTCATTAAAAAAATGCTTGCCACAGAATAAAACAATCCCTTAGAACAGGTAATCGACACAGGCGGTGGTCTGGTGGCCAGGGGCCACCAGAAATAAGGTGTTGGACCACCAGTATTACAAAAAAATGATAGCCTAAGTTTCGGTGGCTGATCAAGCAATTAAAAAAAAAATTGGCGCCACTTTTCAATATTACCCAATAGTGGCAGTTTAAAACAAAAAACCTAAATCGAACCAAAGCTTTTTTGAAATATCGACATACCGGCAAAGTCGGTTTAGAAAAACAAATTGTGTGGTATTGTAAGATTTGAAGAGCCCCACTTGTTATTTTTCTGTTGGCAACAGCCAGAGTGTAAACTAAATGGAGATAAGATCTTAGAGATCCCTTTGTGTTTGGCTCACCCAACAATGTTGCCAATAACGGAAAGTTTCTGGTTTCTGGTTTCTTAACCCAGAAATCTGAACTGAGCTTAACAAAAGACTTGCCAATTATATGTAGAGTGTAGACACAGCTGGAGACAGTTCATGAATTGGAGACATAATACGGTGGGTGGGGGAAGATTTTGAATTTATTTCTGAGAAAAAGGTTGGTGACCCTTTCATAAAGATTCGTCCAATAATGATGCTCGGCTGGCTCTCACGATCACTGTTATTGGTGGTCACTGCATTTTGTGACAGCTGAACTTGCCGCTGGGAAGTTTGCACGTGGTCAGGCAAATCCCTGGTTCCATTACTCCCATTTAATGGGTTGCCAATCTATGTGGTATATTAGGCACGTTCACAGTACACACACACCAAAAAAGCGCAACTACTTGGGTCGCGATTTGAATCAAATAGTCACCTTTATTTGTGTGTGGACACAAATAATTGCAATTTGGAGCGTGATTCAAATCGCACTCATAGTGCGTCTTTTTGCAAATAGTCACGATTATTTGCTGTGTGAACGGTGCACCCCCCCCCCCCCCCATTTAAAAAAAATTGTTATATCCCATCATGCAAGGTGGGCGCACAAATTTAGCACAGGATGCATGCCCACTTCACGCTTCAAACCGGTCAACCTTAGCCCATGTCATGAGATTTTGGTCTTGATGTGGGTGAATGTTTGGGAGTATCGCGATATTCTATTGCCGGCACAACCTTATAGAATATTCAAGGTTGATCATGAGTGGAATTGCTAGTGGATTCTTACCATAAAATATGCAGGCCTACCAATGTAGGCCTTCCTATACCAGCCACGAGCCACGGTAACAAGCGCTACTTGACTGCACCAGAATACACATGTAAAGTAGGCTTCTGGCCTACATATGGTTGAAACTATTTCGCTGGTGCACGTTTCACTTAATTAGATTGTGGCTATTACGTGCAAAGATACCAGGCTGACTGCTGTGCAGTGTGCACATGGTTTGCCAGATGTTTCCACCTTTCTCAATGCAATCGGAGAGGAGTTGCACGATATTTTTTAGATCAAATACATGAAAAGAATGTTTCTACTTGGCCAATTGGACAAAATAACCTAGTGAAATTCAAGTAAAATTTAGCTGATCAGGAAAATGGGATTTACGCCCCTACTTTGGATTTGAAAGGACGGCTAGAATAGTCTTGCAATAATATGCATACATCGATACATGTTATGTGCACTCCAAGTGTGTTTTCTGTTTTCTTTACTTCTTCGGGCAAACAAATTTCAAGATCGGGCCACAGAAAATGAAATATGAAGATTTAAGAAAGATTTGAGGCTTTGCATGGTGACAATTGATATATGGATCGGTTTGCGGAAACACCATGTAATAATCGTTTGTACTTCTGCACTTCTATATCGTTCGCACTTCTCGCAATTAGATCTCAACGTTTTGACTAGTCTGCTCTAGTCCTCATCAGAAGTGCAAAAGGACAAACGATTATTACATGGTGTTTCCGCAAACCAATCCACATATGAATAATCCACATAATCCACTGCTCAAGAGATAAACCCATTGGACTTTTTTTTTCCGCGGCCACGTGGTACATGTAACTTACCGCTACATTAACTTCATGTCAATCTACTGTGCGTTCCCACTTGGACTTTTATTTACCACCGCGGACAGTTTATTGGCCGTAATAAGTGCACACATTGCGGACGGTGGACAAATCACCTTTGACCCGAGCAGGATATGACTCTTATCTTGATGTAACTTTCGCGCGTCGGCATTAATTCTTTCCAGTAGACACACAAGGCATGTAGATATAAAACTGAAATATTAATTTGTACTCATAAAATAATCCATGAAAGAGACCAACGTGTCACTGTGACAATAAAACAAGCTAGCCGCCAGCTAGATGACAAGAAAATGGAGTCGCCGAATTTAACAGACGCAGTACTATCTCAAGGAAATACTGACGGTGCCAAAGCACGAACTTGGCCTACAACAATATAGCAAGAATGGGGCCCATGCAGAAACCCACATCTCGAATCAGTGCCCAAATCTGTCAAATCTGACACCGTGATTTTAAGTATTTGAACGAGAAATGTACGTACCAGTACTCGTACACGTAGGCCTACAATTTTTCCAGGCACGTTTGCCCGCTGATGTTGATGACATGTGCAAGGAGACGGGGAATCGTAGAGCAAGTATTTTTGCGCGCTCGCTGTACAGCCTGTGTGTACTGGTGACGTAATACAGGAAGCTGGACTGTTTTACAGCGTGCTCACGCCTCACGGTACGTTTACCCATGGGAAGTGTTCTCATTGGACTTTTTTACATCCCTGTTAAGTTACCGTGGCTGTGAGGACATTTTCCGCAACCATTTTCAGCCTGTTAGTTTTACATCACGTTCGCAGAAAGTTGACAGGGACGTAAGTTTACCGTACATTCCCATTGGACTTAATTTTGTCAAGTTACAGGAAAGTCGCGGTAGTTTAACCAATGGGAACACGGCTTAAGCCATCCTCAAAGAAATTCCCCTAATAGGTTGATGTCAAGTATGAATAGGGCAGGCACAATAGGACTCCGATAATGAGCTATGCTTGGCTGAACACTTGGCCAGCATTCTGGAGATATGGTGCAACCTTCAGATTTAACTGGGTCTCTCTTTTGTAGGGTGATTAGGGCATACAATTAGGTCAGCTGAAGTTTGCAGGATGAAGATTCTTTTCCGGATAGGCCATGATCTACCCTCAAAAATTTGTCTAGAAAATGACTTTTGAGATACCTATTTGCATATATTACGGTACTTGAATTTTGGCTATTCTTATCAATACGAACCTGCTGAATCTGAATATGACTGTTCCCACTTGCAAAAGACTAGTGCGCACAGAGGGGTGAAATTTGTGATTAAAAAATGTAGCTGGAATGCAACAATTTGCTACTGGATACGGGAGAAAAAATAATAAAAAATAATGACGACAATTATAGACGAGATCCAGTATGAAATATCCCCAAATTGTTTGACAGTCTAACACAAAAAGAAAGGGAAATAGAAGGATAGCCATTGACCCAATGCTCCATGATTGAGGGAGAAAAAAACAATAGATAATAGCCTGTGGAACACTGGAGTCCGGCAATGTAATCCACAGCGAACACGGCCTACACAACTGGCCATATCCAAGCTTGAAAAATCCCCATAAAGGGTACAGCCAGACACGGCGAGTCTAAGCGTCACCCGTGACCCAAATTATCCAAAGCAGCGTTATATACCGTCATCTGCTGATCACAACAGCAAAGTATCGCGCTTTCTCACGTCATCCGCAGCTGAGAAAGTGTTGAACGAGACATCATCTGTCACTGGCGTCGTGAAGTGCAGCGCCTTCTCATGTCATCTTCTCATGTTTTCTAAAAAACCCTATGGCGCTTTATCACGTCCTCCAGTTGTGAACATATTTTTGCTTTCACGAGATATCATGTCATCCGTCGTGAACTGGTTAACAGCAAAATCATACATGTAGCTATAGCAGACAACTCAAGAGAGGAGCTTGATACAAAGGAAACAGTTTAAGGGCCGTGCATCATCATGATGTAAATAAATACAGTATATCTTAGGCCTAATTATACTAAATGATGTAGTTTGCAGTTGTACCATATAGAGAATGTATTGTTTAGAGTAGAAACAATAAAAGACTGAAATGTGCTGAGAAAGTTTCTGAGAGGGCATTCCAGTCTTTTCCAGTCTTTTCTGCTCTAAACAAAACATATATACAGATTAAGATGACTTTTTATAGTTACATAGACTGTTTCCCTCAAACTTTTTTCTTTTCTTTCTGATCATAAATCTTAAAATTTGATATCATCTCTTGATTTTGATTTCTATGGCTACTTGAATCATTTTGTTTTTTTCGTTTACACACGCCAGTGAAGAAGTGGATGGATCAAATCCAAACATTAATTACCTGTGACACAACCTAAAATGTTTACAGCAAAACAAATGTCCGGGTAAATGAGCAAAAACACCTTAGTATTGGGAAAGGCCAACCTGTCTTCTTCCACAAAGCAAGTCATCAACTCTTATACCTGCCAACTTGGACTCATCTTGGTCAACTCGTACACTGGTCATCAACCAAATCATACTAAGTTTGTTTTTGTAAATTAGGTGTTCAGGTTCAAGGCGAACACCTATTGTTATTGTTTGAGTTTTTTTTCTCCTTTTTTTTTTTTCCCCAAATTTGTCTGCAAGATATATGACTGCTACAAGATATTGACTTGAATCTTGGTGGGAACTTCGGACTTGATGTCAAGATGTATTAATAAGATTGACGTCATGATTACGTCATCGGGTATCAAATTACACACGTTTTTAGGAAAAACTTTGGTGCTTTATAAATTGAGAACCACGTGAGTTACGATTTTGATATTGACATATGTTACTCAACACGTGAATCACAACATTTAATATATTCATTGTTGTGTACAAATGACCTTCACTTCCGGTGTTACCGGAAGTTGAAGTTTGACTCAAAATAACTCAAAAACGGTTAGGATTTGGGCACATAAAACCCGAACTAAAAGATGGAGAAGGTCTTGGGCTTTCAGAAAATATAAACAATGACGTCATGCGGGCTATATAGCACCCTCTACGGTTGAGTAAATATATACAGTGATTGCGTAATCCGAAAGTAAACAATGGATTTCTGCTAAATTTCGTAGGTGTGAAGCACTAATGAACCTTGACATGTATGTATAGTTTGAAATCTGTGACCGGAAGTTATGCTCTTTTAAAGGGAAAATGACGTAATTATTCAAATACTGTTTACTCAGTAATAGACCGATCCAGTAGGCCAAGCCCACCATAGCAACGGCCAAGCAACGACGCACACGCGCACGCGTAACGTGTCACGATCGCCAACACGCGTTGCACGCCCATCACCGAAAGCACTTATCTCTATGGGACTCTGGTTTTGGAAAAGAACACAAATGTGCGTTTTGTCTCTTACCAGGCCATCGAGAGTCAGAATTACAATGAAAATACAAACACCATCAATTTGTAGCAGAAATATACTGTACTGAAGTTGTGCTGCATTTGCAGAGGAAGGTATTTATTGTTTTTCCTGTTCGTAAACGTAAACACTACTGTAATCAATACTGTGATCTAAAGCATGAGATCACCAAAATGGCTGCTGCAATTGGTGATCCGATTTTCGCGGCTGTGATTGGTCAATGCAAAATAGGGCGGGGCTTGATGGATCGGTCTATTACATGACATACATCAGTGAAAACGGCAAAATATCTACATTCCTATCTAACCCTCTCCAGGTTGCTACCAAAATTGAGTCTGGTTCCCATCATCATCATCAGCATATACAATGTATGCATGAGTGAAAAGGAACCATCCTGGAAGGGACGCCCTCTAATGGTAAGATTTTACCAAATTATAGCATTCCTGCTCCATTTTTTAATCAAACATTTCACCCTTTTGCGTACACTTTTGCAAGTAGGAACAGTCAAATTCAGATTTTATAGCAGGTTCTTATTGATAAGAATAGCCAAAGTTCAAGTAATACGCAAATACATGTAGGTATCAAGAAACTGCAGAAAAATCAGGGGCTGATCATGGCCGAGGAAAGCCGAATCAGCATTAACGCCCTTGCTCCCTAAAGTAGCTTGTTTACCTCAGTCAAATCGTCTCATCATTGAAGAACTCTCACTCAGGACAGTTGGGTTCTTCAATCTATTCAAGGTCTCCCTTTCAGTTGCTGGAAGGCACTTGTTAAATGTCAGCAGCTCAAGAAGAGATTGTTCACACAAAAAGTTGTTACTCCATTCTGATTCAGGACAGATTGTGATGAATGCAGGGAAAACAATTGTCAAAAAGCAGGAGATTTGTGATCAATCATGACTAATACCGTCACAGTAAATTTAAACGTATCTGGGTATTTTAATTTACTCCAGGACCACGACTTTGTCCTCGCCTCAGGAGAAGGTATTAGAACACTGTCAGACAGTACCAGATTTGGCAAACTGCTAGGTTGCTTATCATCAACAATCGAAGCTGTGTTCCCGGCAACACTCTTCTACCACAGCCTACAACTACTGGACAGGAACGTCACCATAACAAATGCATCACTTCAGGGTTGGGGTGCCAGTCTCGGAGACCTTCGGTCATCAGTCAGCCATCATTGAAGCACATGCATCCATCTAGTAGACAAGTAGACAACATGACATCTCTGTCTTACATCAATCACAAAGGGGGTAAACATCCCACAGAAATGTCAATCCTTGAGATGGAATTGTGGATGTGGTGCCACACAAGGAACATAACTCTCACATAAGGCTGCAGTTTGTATCCGGTTAACCGACCGTTCAAAAGGGTACCCGGGTACATTTTCCCAGTTAGGTTAATCGAAAAGTATCTTTTTAATGGCCTCTTCTTTTAGAAACATAGACACTTCTAGAGTTCACAAAGAAAAAAGTCAATGATCTTTTGAAAATTGGACCAGCAGGCTTATGCAAAGCAAAGGCCAGACATTTTGCTATGTCTCCCACTGCCAAATGTTGTTACAAAAGAATGTTGTCAACCAAGTTCCTGAAAGACCCAAATTTACTATTTCTTTGTTTTTCTTTATTTTCTTTGTTATAAGGGTAACCGTAACCGTAACCGAAAAACAGACGGGTAACCGGTTACAAAATTATTCGTAAACTTACAGCCCTACTCTCACAGCAGAATACCTGCCAGGAGCACAAAATATATCAGCAGACCAGTTATCCTGACTGTTCAGCAACATAGAAGAATGGCACTTCCATCCAGAGATGTTCGCGAGACTTGTTCAGGCAATGGGCTTCCATCCATCAGTCAACCATTTTCTCATAACGTTTCAACTGCCAACTTCCAGATTCTCTGGCGTGGAGAGTAGATACCTTGTAGTGAATTACCAGTTGTCGGTAAACTTCGTACTTTTTCTCAGGACGACCGCGTTATTGTTTGGTTATCCATAGGGATAAACGACCCAAAAAAATCTTCATTTTAAAAAGAATTTTTTTAAATCTCCTATGGTTTGCGAATATTTTGTAACCAATCGTGTTTTTCTTGTTCTCATCATGGCCCACAAAACTGAGGCCAAGCCAATCAGCCATTTTCCTCTGCCCACTCGCTACTGCAGTGAGGTCATCCTTTTGACTGGTTCCGGCGAAAACAGCTCTCCTTCTTCTTACTTTTCCTGGCCGGTTATGGCAGGTTTGGAAACTGACTCGGTGGCGTTTGCCCCTCACAGCGGAAGAACCTGCACCATCGGTTAGGACTGTAAGTGTTCCATTAATTATATACGGCCTAGAAGTTAAAGGCATTTATTTATTAAGCCTCGGCAGTAGCGAGCATATTTCCTACAATTGAAAGACTTAGTGGCCTTTAGTTCATTTTCCTTTCTGTAAAAACCACTAAAACCTTCTTGATCAACTGGAGGGAACTGGCGGCTTTACTTGTCACCATCATATGCTCTTCTTCCAAGATGCCCCAAAAGATATCACTGGAGAATGGAGAGGGCCAGGTTCTCCTTGAAGCTCCAGTGTGGAAAGCACAAGCTTGATATCCTCACTTGCTAGAACTCGCCATGCAGCCTGCAGTCTTTTTCCAAGTCGGTGTTCGGACACCATGTGACAACAACCAGAGTCACTCAGTGGGAAAGCCTTGTCACAGAGATGCAACTGACCTATGCCAAAAAAATCTGAAAATTACCGCAAGTATAAATATTTTGTGCGCTGCGCCGTGGCGCGCGTAGACATATGGCACAACCCAAGGAGTGATTATCATCAAAGGAGACTTGAACAATGTAGTAAATTCAAAACATTTAAAGGGGACACAAATTGGAATTGGGGTCAAAAATAAAAAAGAAACAAATTCAGATTATCAGATTAAAATCTGAAAGTTGCATCTACATGTATGTTAATTTAAACTAGAGATTCTATGTCTGTCTGCAACAGAGCATAGAGCTTTTCCGCTCTGTTTTTAAAATTAATTTATGAATCCATGCAACATTAGATCTAAATATGTATGTGTCACAAAGAAAGACCTTGCCAAACATTGATATTTGCTGAAAGAATCATGATCCTAGCTCTTACCACTTTTAAAGGTGGATCTACTTCCTGTTTTACCCAAAGTAGAGGTCACAGAGGTCAAACAAAATGTCACAAAGAAAGACCTTGCCTAACATTGATATTTGGTGAAAGATTCATGATCCTAGCTTTTGCCACTTTTAAATAAGGAGCTACTTCCTGTTTGACCGGAAGTATAGGTCACAGGGGTCAAGCAATGTATCACAAAGAAAGACCCTCCCTAACATTGATATTTGGTGAAAGAATCATGATCCTAGCTCTTACCACTTTTAAATAAGGAGCTACTTCCTGTTTGACCGGAAGTAGAGGTCACAGAGGTCAAGCAATGTGCCACAAAGAAAGACCCTGCCTAACATTGATACTTGGTGAAAGAATCATGATCCTAGCTCATACCACATTTAAATGAGGAGCTACTTCCTGTTTGACCGGAAGTAGAGGTCACAGAGGTCAAGTAATGTGTCATAAAGCATTGATATTTGGTGAAGGAATCATGATGCTAGCTCTTACCACTTTTAAATGAGAAGCTACTTCCTGTTTGACCGAAAGTAGAGGTCACAGAGGTCAAGCAATGTGTCACAAAGAAAGACCTAGCCTAACATTGATATTTGGTGAAAGAATGAACTTAATATCTCAAACGGTTTATTTTTTGTTGATTTTTAAAGATTTTTATTATTAAATTCAAATAGCTTGTCACATGACACCTGATGACGTCATCATGATGTAATTCACGCGGGCACATCTATGCTGTATGTACTATGCCTATACAAACTTTGAACTATGTGTATAAAAGTTTTAATGGCAAAAAAGTCCCATAGAATAAAACGTGTGCAAAGTCTATGGGCCGTGGGAAAAAAAAGAAGAAACTAGAGATCTATGTCTGTCTGCAACAGAGCATAGGGCTTTTCCGCTCCATGTTTTTTAAATTAATTTATGAATTTATGCAACATTAGATCTAAATATGTATGTGTCACAAAGAAAGACCTTACCAAACATTGATATTTGCTGAAAGAATCATGATCCTAGCTCTTTCCACTTTTAAAGGTGGATCTACTTCCTGTTTTACCCGAAGTAGAGGTCACAGAGGTCAAACAATATGTCACAAAGAAAGACCTTGCATAACATTGATATTTTGTGAAAGAATCATGATCCTAGCTCTTACCACTTTTAAATGAGGAGCTACTTCCTGTTTGACCGGAAGTAGAGTTCACAGAGGTCAAGTAACGTGTCATAAAGCATTGATATTTGGTGAAGGAATCATGATGCTAGCTCTTACCACTTTTAAATGAGAAGCTACTTCCTGTTTGACCGGAAGTAGAGGTCACAGAGGTCAAGCAATGTGTCACAAAGAAAGACCTTGCCTAACATTGATATTTGGTGAAAGAATCATGATCCTAGCTCTTACCACTTTTAAATGAGGAGCTACTTCCTGTTTGACCGGAAGTAGAGGTCACAAAGGTCAAGCAATGTGTCGCAAAAAAAGACCTTACCTAACATTGACAATTGGCGAAAGAATTAACTTAAAATCTCAAACGGTTGATTTTTTGTTGATTTTTTAAGATTTTGATTATTAAATTTAAATTGTTTGTAATTTGACACCTGATGGCGTCATGATGACGTCATTGTTCGGCACACTTCTACGCTATAGGGGCTCTACTTGGACCAAGTTTAGTTAAGATTGATTGCTTAAAAGTAACCAAAGTGGCGTGTAGAACGTCCTTCTGCATTGTCTATGGGAAATTTGGCGACAAGAAGAGGAAGAAGAAGAAGAAAAACTAGAGGTTGTGTCTGTTGAAAACAGAACACATGGCTTTTCCGCATAATTAATAGTATCCATATTTCAATGTAGAAAACTCAAGATTTAACCCATTTGTTGCAGGGTTTATGAAACAAATTGCTTGTCAATTAGAATTGTGTCACAAAGAAAGACCCTGCCTAACATTGACTTTTGGTGGAAGAATCATGATCATAGCTCTTACCACTTTAAGATGAGGAGCTACTTCCTGTTTGACCGGAAGTAGAGGTCACACAGGTCAAGCAATGTGTCACAAATAAAGACCCTGCCTAACATTCACTTTTGGTGAAAGAATCATGATCATAGCTCTTACCACTTTTAAATGATAAGCTACTTCCTGCTTGACCAGAAGTAGAGGTCACAAAGGTCAAGCAATGTTACACAAATGAAAGACCTTGCCTAAACATTGACCTTTGGTGAACGAATCATGATCAAAGCTCTTAACACTTTTAAATGAAGACCCACTTCCTGTTTGACCAGAAGTAGAGGTCACAGAGGTCAAGCTATGTAATACAAATGAAGGACCTTGCCTAACATTGACTTTTGGTGAAAAAATCATGATCATAGCTGTTAGCACTTTCAAATGAGGCGCTACTTCCTGTTTGACCGGAAGTAGAGGTCACAGGGGTCAACCAATGTGTCACACAGAAAGACCTTGCCTAACATTCACTTTTGGTGAAAGAATTATTATCATAGCTTTTACCACTTTTAAATGAGAACCTACTTCCTGCTTGACCGGAAGTAGAGGTCACAGAGGTCAAGCAATGTGTCACAAAGAAAGACCCTGCCTAACAATCACATTTGGTGAAAGAAGCAACTTAATATCTCAAACCATTGATTTTTTGTTGATTTTCAAATAACATACTGACACCACCGCAGTTTCTTGTTTTAATCCAAAGAGGGCGCCATTCAAAACCGTGTGCTCGATTCATGCATTACTTGAAAGGTAGATTATTACGCATGCGTAGTTGTCTTGTCAAAACAGTATTTACGCTGGCAACTATGATAAGGAAATGAAAATAAATACGGCATATATAACACAGGCAATCAACCAAATGCCCGCGCCTTGCATTTAATGACCAATATTTTTACGTACAAGTCAATGGGCTAGCGTGAAAAATATTTTTAAAAATCATAAAAAATTAAAAAATTACGCTGTCTTGACGTAACTTCATAATTACGATCCCGAACCCCCACTTTACCAACCTACCAATTTTCAAGGCGATCAGCCATTCCTGCTATGCGTTATAAAAATCGCATTTTTAATGACGTCATGATGACGTCACTGAATTTTTGTCTATGCAGTGTTCATCTATGGTGTATGCTTAAGAATTATCAAAAAGAAATTCAAAGATATCTTGTTGTCTGGTTAAAATCGGCAGTTTTAAAGTGGCCAAAGTGCAACTCAAAAGTGCGAAAAAAGTAAAAAAAATCTGAACAAACAGTATAGCTTTTCGCAACTATGCGGAAAAGATAAAAACTTGTGCTTTAACTCTGCATGACTATGAAGGTTATAAACATGTTCATGTCTGTGATCTGTGCTAGGCTGTGGTCATAGTCAGACCATTGGTAACACAAACATTTCAAAATCAAACGATAACTTGAAACAGCCAAACAATGGTAAGCAACATCGCACGGTGTCAGCTTTGCCTTTGCACGTACTACTAATATGCACAGGCCTGCGTGCATTAAAACATGCATGCATTTAAATGTACATGTACACGCTGTGCAGTGGGCTAGGATATGGAGACAAAAGTTTATCGATATTCACTGGTCTTTCACAATTATGATGAGTTGCAGCTTGAGTTAGATTTTACTCAAGAATTACGAACGTACGTGACAAACTTTTCAGCCCTAGAACTAAGGCAGCGTCCTACCTGGCAAACTAAGTTTTCTTACGTGGTAGGCTCATAAGGAGGAAGGAAGACCTAAAACTTAACTTAACTTCCTTTTCTTCAAGCCGTATCTTCATTGTAATTTGCCTTTGACATCTTTTTCGATATCACAAAGAAAATTTTTTTCTGTCGACAATTAGATGTTGTGTTCTGTAATTTTGTAGGCCTGTTGGTTTGATACAAAGGAAAAGTGACAGCGCAAACGAATCAGCATCATGAATCCCACGTGCACGAAACAACGTCCAGTAGGCCTACATGTAAACATGTGCTGTTATGTGCATGCATTCGTTGTGTGCATCGCATCGAGCGAGCCAATGAGATCACAAACTATTGATCATTCACTTGTGTCAAAGGTCAATATATAAACGTATTTCCAGTCACTGATGGCTCCACACAACACCGGCCTTCATATTTCATACCGCAATTACCCTGTATGACTGACTTTAACACTGTAATGGCGACTACGCGCGAGCTCTTTCACGTGGTGCAGATCGTGCATGCATGATAGTTTGGTTCCGATCTTTAGTTGTTAATAAAAAATAAATTGTACAATTCAAAGCATTTTACAAGAGTAGCCTGATGCTAAAAAAAATCGGAAATGGAGTGGAAAATAGAAAAAAGTCGGATTTCCGATTAAAATCGGAAAAGTTGCATCTCTGTTGTCATTAGCAGGGTGGATACTGTCTGGCGATTCAAGAGGTTCTCAGAAGGAGTGTCCTCGGTCAATGTCATCCTGGCGCACAGTATCAACTCTGCATGGAAGCTGTTATACTGGAATTTTTTCACAGTCTATTGGAAGGATGACTCCAATACTCAACACCCAAAGTTTATCAATCAGGTTATTCTTTTAAGATTCTTTAAGAGTGTCTTGATCTTCGTCCCCCATAGCCAAGGTATCCGGCTACTTTGGACAAAGGGCCAGTCCTCAAATTCCCCCATTCTCTTCCTTCTAATAGGAAGCTATTTCAAGCTACCTTTAAGATTGCAGACTATGTATGATAGTCTGCAGATTACGTGGGTACAAATCAGTTCTTGCTCAGTCATTCAGACACTCCTGCTGAATGGAAAGAAATTTGGTGATGATGTTTGTGTATCTTAAAAACTCAAAGGAATTCAGCCTTTCGGCCCAAGGACTATATTGGTATCACTGGCGTAGACAGGGGGGGGGGGGGCAGGGGGGCCAGGGCCCCCCCTATTCATCCCCTAAAAAAAAAAAAAAAAAAAAAAAAGGTCTGAGGGCTCCTACTCCTAAAAACGCCCCCCCTCCCAAAACAACACCAACGTGCCTCAATGCTGGCGCGCGTATTCAGTAGGCCTAGTGCATCCAATGCGCAGGCCTGGTCAAGCCGGTATTGGCTAAAATGTACATGTTGGCCCCCCCTATTAAAAAATCCTGGCTACGCCACTGATTGGTATATTGTCAGACTTTGTTATTAAAGAAGGTGCCTGGACAAAAACTTAGGAGAGTTAGAATTAATAACATACATTACTAACCTTTTCCAGTGTTGCTCCAAACCCTTTCCTGTTACAGCAATATGGTATTGCATGAACTAAACCAACATCAGGAGTCATTTTACAAACCATCTCAGTCAAAGTGTTGCTATACACTGTGAATAACAAAAAGTATGCATGAACAAATACTAAATACATGCAAATGACAATAGAGTTGAAATTATGTGCATGCATACATGAAAAGCATATAGCTGATTTGGAATAGTTGTAATGTGGTTGGCACCTCTGTAGTGTCCTCTAGTGGTTGTGAAGGTATTGTGAATCACAAGTATTGGATTAACCACTTTACAATTGTTTTTTGTTATACTCAGATTCCAAAAAGAACACAAATAGGGACAAGTTATTTGATTGAAGGCCACAGCCTTGAACATTTTTTATTTGACTTGTGCCGGATACCAAATTGTCTGGGCAAACCGGACACACCCACCAATAAAGGGATACACCTGAACCCAACCATTTTCACAGGGATACACCTGATCCCAACCATTTTCACAGGGATACACTTGATCCCAACCATTTCCACAGGGATACATCTGATTCCAACCATTTCCACAGGGATACACAGGCTGATCCCAACCATTTCCACAGGGATACACAGGCTGATTCCAACCATTTCCACAGGGATACACAGGCTGATCCCAACCATTTTCACAGGGATACACAGGCTGATCCCAACCATTTTCACAGGGATACACATGATCCCAACAATTTTCACAGGGATACACCTGATCCCAACCATTTTCACAGGAATACACCTGATCCCAACCATTTTCATAGGGATACACCTGATCCCAAACATTTTCATAGGGATACACCTGATCCCAACCATTTTCATAGGGATACACCTGATCCCAACCATTTCACAGGGATACACCTGATCCCAACCATTTTCATAGGGATACACCTGATCCATACATGTGGTAACCAAACTTGGGATATCCCATAGCTAAATTTAAATGTTATTTATAAGAATTCCAGAACAATCTGCAAAAAGATGAATAATCATGTTAAGTACAAAGGCAAAATCATCCTGTAGAACTCAAGCAGTCATAAATTCTGACCATTGGAAACGTACAGTCAGAAGTAGAATAGCCCGCGGGGAACCTCACGGCACTATTATAACTGCTTGTTACAAATGTAATTAAAATATCATACCATTCCAAACTTGATATAGTCAACTTTGCAAATTATGCAATAAACATTGTTTAACTGTGTAAAATAAGAACCATAGGCTGTGTACATCCCGTCCAAATTATGCCTATCCTGCAACAGAGAAGCAGCCCATGACTTCCAAAAGGAGGAGGTTGGGGCAGTGGAGAGAAATATTTTAATTGCACAACAACAAAGTGTTGCTTGTGCAATAGGCTGTGACAAAGTGAAGCAATATACTGCAAGTCACAAAAACACCCCAGTGTCCCTGGATACAGCAAGCTCTCTCATTGGTTACAAGTTTTTCCACCTTTTTCCAGATTGGATAGGGGCCTTGCTATATTTGGATTGGCTTAAAGAGGATCTTTAACACTCAACAAACCTCGCTTTATTTGTTAGAACTATAATCATTAAATTACTTGACATGAGAAAAAAAAAAATTATCTCACACTGAACACAGAAAGAGAGTCTTTTTGATGATTTTTCTCTCCACATGCTCAACCCGCAAGCTAACCCAAAATTGAAACTGTCTGAATTTCGTCAATGGGGGCAGCAGACATTTCATGAAAAGGCTCCGTAGTATGACATCATGAGCTATTCATTTAATGAGTGTTAAAGATCCTCTTTAATATATGGTAATAACTGATCAGCTCTAAAACTTTCCAACCTAGTCCCTTTTTTAAATCTCGGCTCCGGCTCCGGCTCCAAACTTTGGGCGCCATATTGGAGCCGCAAACCAAATTCTGACTCCGGCTTGGGCTTCATTTTGAGGCTTCAGAATTCGCCAAAAACCGAAGCCTAATGAAGTCTACCGAGGAGGTGACTTCGTGACGTCACACTTTGAAGCACTGAGTAGAAAGTCACGTGACAGTAAAAAAATGTGAACTTTGACACCTTTTCATTGTTGTCTGGTAATTGTTTTTACTAGTGAAATTATGGAAACTACAGTAGGATATTTTGGGGAAAGTTGCAACGAGTTCAGTGTAAATTGATCATGTTGATAGACAACTTTCCATGGCAACGGTTTTCAGATTGTGCATGGAGGTCATGGCAACGGTTTTCAGATTGTGCATGGAGGTTAATACAATTAGGCTTATTAATTTGCATCATCATATTACTATTTATAACACGTTAAAATTATGGAGGTAGAAAAAAATCTCCATGGAACATACTTGTGACTTGTAGGCCTTACACTAATCTTATCCCAGTGTTTTCAACAGCTGAATTAAAGCAAACGTCACACAACGGCGCAACACTCATGAGCGCGCGGCGCGTCACGCTCAGACCCCCAGCGTTTTAGGCCGAAGCAACCCGAAGCCGCTCGAAGTCTGATTGTTCCAAATGTGGAGCCGCGCAAGCACCACGACTTCAAACTGAAGCCGTGTGAAGACGAAGCCTCGTGGAGCCGGAGCCGAGATTTGGAAAACGGGACCCATATCTATTTCTAGCTGTATCTACGCTTCAAGCATAGACTTGAAACCAGTCGCTGAGTTATATGATTAATAAAACCAACTAGTGTGTCACTGAGTATAAATGATTTTATCTTCAATTGATAAAATGTATTATTTTTCATTTCATGCGTTTTTCTCATAGCAGGGTGGTGGACTTGAAAAAACTCCACATCACCTCCACATAAACGGGCATGCAATGGCTACCAGACCTTTCCGCATGTACGCAATGATAACAATTTTTGTAGCATGGAGTCACTTACTTCCTTATAGACATTACTTGATCCCATCCAGATCCAGAGGTGACATCACAGACCAGAATTTACTACATGTGAGTAACCCAGTCACTTTTAATCTAGCATTGGTGCGGCCAGTGATCCACCGGGCGACATTACCATCTATAAGGATGTGGAAATCCACCCTGGCCCAACCCACCACACTTCACTGTCTGAAACTCTGAATATAAATGGCCGACAGAAATATTGCTGTACTATCATGACTGCACTTAAAAACATAAGCAGTTTCTACCCAGCGTATCATGTATTCTCGATGTCAGCTTGTGAGTCTACGAATGTACTCCCGACTGCACCCGAATTAGATAGCTGTTTAATATAAAAAGCCATGGTTTTAATAAACACAAGCGCAGAGGAAAGAGCGGGCAAACGGATGCAGCAGAAATTAGATAACAGGTATGCTGCAGTCTCAATAGCACTCCACACTAATAAAGTCACGCGAGTGATTTGGCCAGCGCGTGAATGTACGAAATTCCTGTATGTCAGACAAACTTTTCATGCATGCACATGCATGCACACCCACCACACGTTTGCATGGTTGCAATGTTTGTCTGAGATCCGGTGTGCTATTTTTAGCACAAGTGCGGAGTGCTATTATCACACCCAGTCACTATACTACACTAAATGAACACACAATTTAGGTGATAACCGGAACTGGAACAAGTGGTCATGCAAAGATACATTTATCCATGATGAGATCACGGTTGCCTTTTCAGGCAACCACGTGCATGTACATTTCTCAGCAAGTTCAGCAGCTGTCACAAAATGCAGTGTAAACCAATTGCGTTGATAATTATTGGAAGGAGTTTTTAAACCACCAGCCTTTCACAACGCAATAAATTCACGATCCCCCATTACATGTATGTCTAGGACTCTGTCTCCAGCTGTTGCTCTAAAGTTGGGTTCAGATTTCTGGGTCAAGAGACCACAAACCCAAAATAGTCTTTTGCCAGCTCCATTTGACCCACCTAAAATTGGGAAACGTATAAATAACTTTCTTAGAGTTAGGAAGGCCTATCGCGTTTCGATCCTAGCAGGATCTTTCTCAAAGGCTATTGAAATGAAAGAAGAAATGCATCTTCATGTCAGAACTGGAAGAGCACATGCTAGCACCAGCACCTTGTCACCCCTGGATCTGGTGGAGGTACATTGATGATGTATTCTTTATGTGGACCAGTGATGAGAATAACTTTCATAACCACATCAATTCTTTCCACAGGACTATCAAATTCACAGCAGAAGTCTCCCACCATGAGGCCCACTTCCTTGATGTCATCAAGAGGATGCACTATTCACTGACCTGTATTCTAAGCCCGCAGATACCTACCAATACCTCCATGCCATCAGCTGCCACCCGAAGCATTGCAAGACTGGAATAGCGTATAGTCAGGCCCTCAGACTCAGACGAATCTGTTCTAATGATTCTGACTTCTCCAAACACACATAGGAACTGAAGAAACTCTTAGTTCATAGTTGCAAGAGGCCATAGCTCTCGCAGGGTGCAGAGTGCCATTGAGAGACATTGTGCTCTTCCCAGATCGGCAGTTCTCAAAGAGAAAGCCCCCAGCGATGATGCTTGTACTAATAACAAAGTTTCTCTAGTGACTACTTTCCATCCGTCTCTTCCCTCGTTACGCAGAATCACTAATGATAGCCATCACATTCTTCACACCTCAGACTGTCTCCTCAGGGCCGTCATAGAAAAGCCCATTTTGGCCTACAGACGTCGGCAGGGCTCGACCTTAGCACTAGCCCGACGGTCATTGTCTAGTAAAAATAGCCACGGGCTAGTAAAATGCACCACTTAGCTAGCCCGGCGGACTAGTAAAAAGTAGACAGCGGTATGTGGTGCATGCAGCACGTACGCTGTGCAGTCGATGGAGCTGACTGTGCACTGTGCATGCAACGTACAGTACACGTAGTACGTACATGTACACATACTGGCCATGCTGGCGCTTCCACAGGTTTGTACATGGTACGCACCGTAACGTGTACACGTATGTACATGAATATGTACAATACATGTGAACAGTGTACACTGTATGCACCGGTCCGCATTAATGCACATAACCAACGATCAACATACAGGTCATCACAGTCGGCTCCCTGACCCAATGCCAGCATACTGTATATTCGCGTTACGGAACCAGACTTTCACTGCTAGACTCCGATCGAAAGTAGATATGAAAACGTGCGGAAAATGCGGCACTGTGATTGGTCGGATCTTGGTTGCAGCATGGGTTGCGTACGTAGACAAGACTAGCGAGGCACGCGCTTGTAACCACTGATACTAGTATTGTGCACTTCGACCCCACTACAGTACAATTAATTGCAATCACAATGTGGAGGACGAGTATTTAAATGTATCGAATCCGACCAAAAAAGCCAGTAGTACTAAAAGGGAGCACAATGCCGATTACAAAAGAAATAAAAAGACAGTGTGCATACAGACAACAGTGGGAGAAGGAGTTTTCCTAGCTAAAATATGATGGGAAGTTGATGTTTTGCGGCGTGTGCAGGAGCGTCCAGATGACCGGCAGCGCTGTGGGTCCGGGAAGGAAAAAGAATCTTTTCTTTCATGGCACGGACAATTTTCAGATGGATTCCATCAAATCCCACGACCAGTCCGAAAACCACAAGGCTGCTGTGTTGGGGAAGGCGTCGGCATGGATTCCTGTTCAGTCAAAGCATGTGATGGGTCCATAGGCAGGGGCCAGCTGTGGAACGGAAATTTGTAGAACTCAAATTTCCCCAAGTATCGGCAGAGGTTGGCTGTGCATGGCCTGCAGCCCTCACTGGCAAAATCGTTGCTGTCGTTCATGAATAGGCTTCATCAGCCATTGCAGGGAGTAATTAGCCTTCACCAATAAGATTTGAGAGAAAGGAGATCTGTTGGATGGCTCCGTCCAATATTGACATGTCAATTACATGTAATTGCAGAGAAAGTAAGTAACTAAAAGGGCAATTTCTTCCATACCAGCAACGTTTGGTGCAAAAAATAATGTTTACTGTGCGGATATATTAACTTTCATGTAGGGATCGAGAACAATGAACTGAAAGTAAGATTGAGTATACAAGATGGCCCGCTGAAACATAGAAAGTTAACATGACAGCCTTGCTTAAAGACCATCAATTACCACATACGTAACCTTTGGCGTATCCGACGTTTCATCTCTCAAGATGCATGTCAACATGCTGTCAGAGGTCTGGTCCTGTCCCGTCTCGACTATGCCAATTCTCTTTTGTTTGGCGCGCGTGAACAAGACCTTAAATGCTTGCAGCGTCTTCAGAATAAAGCTGCGCGGCTGGTATTTGCTTGTGGACGTGATCGGCCCTCTGCTGGCTTGTTGAATGAGCTGCATTGGCTCCCCGTGAAACAGCGGATTCTCTTCAAAATACTCACCATTGTGTATAAATGTCTTCACGCTCAAGCCCCTTCATACCTAGTTAATCTTATACAGTTACTTCACAACAATGCTACACACAGTCATCGACTCCGCTCATCCTCTGACCTCACCCGGCTTTCTATCCCTAGATCCAAGAAGAAAGCCGGGGATAATTCCTTCAGCGTAGCAGCACCCCGTCTGTGGAACGAGCTCCCTGTTGATCTCAGAGAGGCGGAGTCTATGTCTGTGTTCAAACGTTTGCTTAAAACATTCTTATTCCCAGACCCTTCCTGAACTGCCTGTTGATTTTGTATGCATTGCTTGTATTCTTAGTATATTCTGTTCTGTCTACCCCTTGTACTTTTTTGTTTGTTTTATTTTTGTAGTCTTTCTCCTCCATGTAAGGCGCTGTGTTCTTTGTAGAGCGCCATAGAAATGCTCTGTATTATTATTATTATTATTATTATTAAAGACTACATTTTAATAAAAAAGTATAGAGGAATCATCCACATCATGTTAAGATCAACAGCAAATTCCATGGAAAATGAGCAAACATGGAGCAACTGACATCGAAAAAACAAGCAAAGTCTGAGAGAAAGTTGTGTAGACATAGAGCCAATCAAAATGTATTAACCCAAAGTATGAATGAATTACTCACCCCTAATTCCACTATCACTGATCATGATGAGGTCATACTGTGCTGCACTGTAACCTGGCATCAGATTATTGAGCTTAGGATTCATTCCCACCCTAGATCCACCTGCAAGAAATATAGAACAATTGAATTTAAATAAGAGTATCAAACTCTACCTACATGTAGGTTAATTTTAATGTGTGTTAAAATGTAGCAACTTTGGACAATCACCCATAATATGAGAAGCATATTTTTAATATTGTCCTTTGGAATATGCACAAAATTTAACTTTTTAAAAATTCAATCTTGATGACGTCATGATGACGTCGCAGTTCTTTCATCTAAACAGTATTATCAAAATGAAAATCAAAGATATCTTGTTTTGTTGACTAGATATTGCTTAAAGAACTTAAAGATGGCCCAGAATTTCAATAAATCATAAATACTCACTTCTCGACTCAGACATATACCAAGTTTCACCCAAATCAAAAGTAGGGCTTGTTTATTGGCATGTAAAGTTTCGTGAAGCATGATGACATACATGTTCGGCATACATCTACGCTATAGAGACTTCCTTTAGACAAAGTTTTGCAGAGATTGACTGTTTAAAGGTGACCAAAGTGGGGTTGGGCATTTTAGGCTGTGTACAAAGACTATGGAATTTCATTGAAAAATGAACAAAGAAAAATTGACTGGAGCGGGATTCGAACCGGCGACCTCCTGAATACCGTACAGGCGCCTCTACCAACTGAGCCATCCAGCCCTATGTTGGAGGTGACCCCAATAGTCAACTATCTTTGTTCGCTTGGCAGTCAGAAGCCATGAAACCACGCACACACCACCACACCCCAGGGATCGTTTCAATGATACACGCAACAATGCAGCAACCTGGGAACGGTACATGGGGGATCACTCAAAGAGGTTACGGCTTTTTAATTAATATATACGTGAGATAACCACAAGGGAAACTGACTGAGTTTTTAAGTCATTGAAAAGTGAACAAAGAAAAATTGACTGGAGCGGGATTTGAACCAGCGACCTCCTGAATACCGTACAGGCGCTCTACCAACTGAGCCATCCAGCCCTATGTTGGAGGTGACCCCAATAGTCAACTATCTTTGTTCGTTTGGCAGTCAGAAGCCAGGAAACCACGCACACACCACCACACCCCAGGGATCGTTTCAATGATACACGCAACAATGCTGCAACCTGGGAACGGTACATGGAGGATCACTAAAAGAGGATACGGCTTTTTAATTAGTATATACGTGAAATAACCACAAGGGAAACTGACTGAGTTTTTAAGTCATTGAAAAGTGAACAAAGAAAAATTGATTGGAGCGGGATTCGAACCGGCGACCTCCTGAATACCGTACAGGCGCTCTACCAACTGAGCCATCCAGCCCTATGTTGGAGGTGACCCCAATAGTCAACTATCTTTGTTCGTTTGGCAGTCAGAAGCCAGGAAACCACGCGCACACCGCCACACCCCAGGGATCGTTTCAATGATACACGGAACAATGCTGCAACCTGGGAACGGTACATGGGGGATCACTCAAAGAGGATACGGCTTTTTAATTAGTATATACGGGAAATAACCACAAGGGAAACTGACTGAGTTTTTAAGTCATTGAAAAGTGAACAAAGAAAAATTGACTGGAGCGGGATTCGAACCGGCGACCTCCTGAATACCGTACAGGTGCTCTACCAACTGAGCCATCCAGCCTTATAAGGGGTGGTCGAACAGTTGGTGTTGGAGCCTTTGACCTCCTGCAATGGAAACACTCTGTTACATGATCTTTCAGTTGACATAACATGCTGGAAGCCCCAGAAAGCCTAAGCTTCACAAATGCCGTTGTCCTGCCAACCCCCTGATGGCCACACTGATCGTGAGCAGCCTCCATTATTGTCACTCGAAGCCTCCTGGGGATTTACTGGAACGTCTTCCCAAGCCCCGGATCCTGCAAGAATCGGTATAATACGCCATTCTGCTCTTGGATGCGTGGCCACTCCTTTAGCCAACCTTTGATTTCTGGGGACAAGGGCTCTTGGTCTGATTGCCCCTGCCCCTGGGTCCCATCGTGCTTGCCATAACTTCCAACCACACAACTCTTAAGGTTTCATCCTCCTTCTGCATAGTGGCAAGGTCTTGAGGTGAATACGACGGTAGAAGAGATGGGAGCGTACAGGGGGGCGTTTCCCCACTAATAGTCACATTCTCTCAGTCATTCAAGATCTGCGTCCAAGCTGATCTCAACACTGCCGGCACATGTGTCCCCTCAACAAATTCATCAACAATCATGGAAGATTCCATTAAGTGAGATGACGGATATCGACTGAGTGCGTCCGAACATTTGTTAGACTTTCCAGAACAGTATCAGATATCTAGATCAAAGATTGCCAACTGAGCAACCCATCCATGTTCTACTGCACCCAGCTTTGCAGTTCTGAGGTGAGCTAATGGATTTAATGTCAGTCAAGACAAGGGTACGGCATCCGAGGAGGTATTCGCAGAGTTTTCTTGGCCACAGCCCACTTCAATGCAAGAAGCTCCAACTTGAAGCTGGACAGATCCGAGTAAGATTTTTTGCTCCTCTAAGACCTGCTGGCAAAGGCAACCAGATGCAGGGCCCCAGAATCATTGTGCTGAGATATACAGGCCCCTATTAAACCTTTAAGTGAGGCATCAACCTCCAAAACAATTCCCGGTCGAACCTTGGGAATCCCAATACCAGTGCCTCACACAATGCCTTCTTAAGGGAGCTGAATGCTGTTCCTGCCTCTTCTGACCACTCAAATGACGAAGCTGCATTCCCTGCTTTTTCTCCAGCTTTATGGGTGAGGCGATGCAGCGGTTCTGCAATCCGTGAAAAATTTGGCACAATTCTTCTATAATGAGAAGCCAACCCAAGGAATGATGATGGATGTCCATGGGAATTGGCCATTCCTGAACTTTCTGTGTTTTATCGGGATCCACATGTACTCCTTCAGCGCAAACAATGTGACCTAAGTGTAGCACAGACGTCTGGAAGAGTTGACATTTCTTCCCATTCAGCTTCAAGCCATTGGATTTGAGACGCTGGAACACCATGTACAACCTTTCAATTTGCTGCTCAAATGAGCCTGAGAAAACCAGAAGGTTGTCTAGATAGAGTACTAACTCTGTCAAATTGAGATCACCGAATATTGCCTCAACAATCCGATGGAATGTACTAGGACTTCCGGTCAAACCCTGAGGCATCCTTAAAAACTCATAAAGTCCCCATGGAACATGAAATGCTGACTTGGCAATCGAGTCTTCATGAAGTGCCACTTCACGGAAGTACTCGTGAGCCATATCCAAGGATGAGAACAGCCCAGCACCAGCAAGTGACTCCAGAGTGTCCTAAATCCTTGGTAGAGGAAATGAGTCTTTGGTGGTTTGGGCATTTACGGTAATAGTGTTCCGCACTAATGACATCACACCATTCATGCACGCGCACACATACCCACAAAAATAGGCCTACCGTAAAAATAATTTTCCTGATCAGGTAAATCTTACTTCAATTTCACTCGGTTGTTTTGTCCGATTTGGCTAAGTACAAACTAATTTTTCACATACACTGTACTAAATAAATCCCCAAAATAATAAACCTTCCAAAAGCAATGATCGCATTGGAGAAACGTATCCATCGCTCACAACACACGCACTGAGCCACTCTCAATCACCATCTTGATACTTGAAGATTCTATAAACTGATATCCGCGGTTAGCGCGCATAAAAAAAACACAATTTTAGCCACTGTGGATCAACGAAGTCACAGATGCTATTCTAATGTGGCTAAACCAAAGCAAGGTGCTTTCATTCATACAACGCCTCCGCTGATTGGACAATGTAAAAAACATGAAATGCCGACATTTTTGTGATTGGATTGGCGATCTCAATTCGCTTTACATTATGAACTGCATTTTACGATCGGGGTATGATTTTACACATGCAACAACATGCAGTACAGTACCATAGTACCGTGTGCATATAGTGCGGTGCAGCATTCAAGCCGTGTTTCTGCACATATTTTGCACGTAAAGCTTGTTGGACTGTCATGTTAGTAGGAAAAGAAAGCCAACAAAAAACAAAGAAAAAGTCGGCGCTGGGGCGTGTGGAAATGAAAAGCAGAAAATTGAATTTGGCACACTCATAAAAAAAGCGGAAAATAGAATGCGGCAAATTAATCAAAAAAGCGGAAAACCGCTAAAATGCAGAGATTTTACACCCCTGTATCATGAACCACAGCCTTGGGTGGCCTCTTCACATAGGCTTTATAGTGAGAAGTGAATGGTGAATTTCTCTAGATCATGTGGAGAATTCATCAATTTTACAATTTTTTGGACATCATCATTCATCAGCCGATCATTTTAGATATACGTACTCACCAAGGAAAAGCCTTGCGTCAACATGTGGATATTTTTCCATAAGTGATTCCACTAGTCTACAGGCTGGATCTTTCTCGTCTTGTATACAGAATATAACCTCAAACTGCAAAAAGAAAAACAAACAAAAGAAAACAATTGAACTAGATTACATGTTTTTGAAAAGTGAACCAACAAAATTTGTGGGGGACTGCTGCGTACGCCATGCGTACAGAGGGGGAAGGGAGGTCCAAAAAGTCAGCATTTCATGCGTGGACGGTCCTTAATTAATTCACGCCCAGAAACATTCATATTTGATTTCTTTGAAAGTTTGTAAAGTGTTTGTATAGTTTTATTGTAAAGCACCTTAAGCATCAACATCTGGCGGAAGTAGAGCTGTATAAAAACTATTGATTATTATTTTCATTTTATTCATTGAATAATGAAAAATATACAGCATGCAGTGATGTGGTAAGATCCTGCTCTCCCCCCACCCCCCCAAAAAAAATATTCTTAATTCATTCTTTTCGACCAGAAGTGCCCACTGCCCTCTTATCAAATTGACAGCAGTCCACTAGAAATTTGACCTGACAATGGCTCACAGTCAACCTGCCAAGAAAACAGGACGAACGAAGACGCCATAAACCGATTTCTTTGAAACAACCTTCGCCATGTGCAAGTGACAGTGACCAAGATGGCGACACGGTGGTATGTGCCCTTGGTGCAGTGGTAATCTTCCGGCTACAGAGGACAAGCTTGACAAGATCTTAGCATCCATTAATAATGTGGAGCAACGACTTACCTCACTTGAGCTCAAATTTCATGATGTGAACACCCATGTGTAATGTCCAACAAGTCAGATATACCTGACTTGAATTCTTCGGTGACACTTATCCAAGACAAAAAAAAACGACTTCAACCTGAACATCATCCATAAACTAGAGGACAAGATAGATGACATCCAGAACAGAAGCCGTCGCAATAACATTGTCATACAGCCTGGGGTTCCTGAGGGTTCCTAGGCTGGCTCAGAGTCCTGCGAAAGTTTTGTCAGCGGGTTCCTCGCCAACCATGCAGCATGAGGGTGCAGATGGCATAGAAATCGACCACGCGCACGGGCCAGCTACCTGCTACACCTGGGACACTACGTCCAACACCCATTCTTTAATGACTGCTTCGGTATGCAGATCGTCAGTATATTCTAAAAAATGCGTCCAAACAACTCAAGAACAACATCTCAAGTACAAGAAACATAACATTTACATCACCGATGACGTCACACCGAAAGTGAATGGTGATCGAAAGGAGTTGCGGGAAAGTCATCTATGATGTATCCAGAACGACGGCCAGGTCCATTTTGCATACATAAATATATCGTGGTCAGTACCAGCATTAATCTGGTACAAGCTTCGCAATGGTCCATTCAAGTCATATCGTCTTGGGGGAGCTGCATAATCTGCCACAAATTTAATATTCTCTGTTTATAATTAGCTGTTTCGCATGCAGCGGAACAGCTTTTGTTTTTCTATTTGTTTTTCCTTTTTTTAGCTGTTTCGCATGCAGCGGAACAGCTTTTGTTTTTCTTATTTTTTTGGCTTTTCCGAAAAGGTTTTTTTTTTGTTCAAATTTTTGGCTTTTTCGCGGAAGCGAAAAACCTTTGTTTTTGTTCTGTTTTTGGCTTTTTCGATTTCAATCGGAAAAGGTATTGTTTTTGTTCTGATTTTTTTTTTTCTTCTTCTTCTTCTTCTTCTTCTTCTTGTCGTTTGAGTTACCATAGACTTTTTCTGGATGGCACTTTGGCTACTTTTAAATTGCCGATTTTAACCAAACTTGGTCTGAGGGAAGTCCATATAGGGTAGTTGTTTCCCGAAACTTTTCGTCATTGTGACGTCATCAGGTGTCATGTGACAAGCAATTCAAATTTAAAAATCAAAATCTTCAAAAATCAACAAAAAATCAACGGTTTGAGATATTAAGTTCATTCTTTCACCAATAGTGATTGTAAGGCAGGGTCTTTCTTTGTGACACATTGCTTGACCTCTGTGACCTCTACTTCCGGTCAAACAGGAAGTAGCTCCTCATTTAAAAGTGGTAAGAGCTATGATCATGATTCTTTCACCAATAGACAATGTTAGGCAAGGTCTTTCATATGTGACACATTGATTGACCTCTGTGACCTCTACTTCCGGTCAAACAGGAAGTAGCTCCTCATTTAAAAGTGGTAAGAGCTATGATCTTGATTCTTTCACCAATATACATTGTTAAGCAAGGTCTTTCATTTGTGACACATTGCTTGACCTCTGTGACCTCTACTTCCGGTCAAACAGGAAGTAGCTCCTCATTTAAAAGTGGTAAGAGCTATGATCTTGATTCTTTCACCAATAGACTATGTTAGGCAAGGTCTTTCATTTGTGACACAATGCTTGACCTCTGTGACCTCTACTTCCGGTCAAACAGGAAGTAGCTCCTCATTTAAAAGTGGTAAGAGCTATGATCTTGATTCTTTCACCAATAGACTATGTTAGGCAAGGTCTTTCATTTGTGACACAATGCTTGACCTCTGTGACCTCTACTTCCGGTCAAACAGGAAGTAGCTCCTCATTTAAAAGTGGTAAGAGCTATGATCTTGATTCTTTCACCAATAGACATTGTTAAGCAAGGTCTTTCATTTGTGACACATTGCTTGACCTCTGTGACCTCTACTTCCGGTCAAACAGGAAGTAGCTCCTCATTTAAAAGTGGTAAGAGCTATGATCTTGATTCTTTCACCAATAGACTATGTTAGGTAAGGTCTTTCTTTGTGACACATTGTTTGACCTCTGTGACCTCTACTTCCGGTCAAACAGGAAGTAGCTCATAATTTAAAAGTGGTAAGGGCTAGGATCATGATTCTTTTGTCATAAGTCGATGTTAGGCAAGGTCTTTCTTTGTGACACAAATACAACCAATTCATGTGAGTTTATGATTAAAGGTGCACACTTCAAATGTAAAAAAATAAGATCATAATCAACTGTCTTTATGTGTGTATAAGGTTATGCCAATTTTTTCAATAAAAACGGAAACGGAAAAGCCTTGTGTTCTGTTTTCAACAGACACAATCTCTAGTTTTTTTTTTCTTCCTTCCTCTTCTTTCTCTTCCTCTTCCTGTCGCTTGAGTTACCGTAGACTTTTTCTGGGTGGCATTTTTGTCACTTTTAAACAGCCGATTTTAACCAAACTTGGTCTGAAGGAAGTCCATATAGGGTAGTTGTCTCCCGAAACTTTTCGACATCATGACGTCATAACTTGATTTTATATGAATTTTTTTATATTTCTCACAGCCTGTTAACTTTGTACACAGATTATGTGACAATATGGTCGTGTACAAAACATATGATGCTCGAATGACTCAACTCTCCCCCATACACATACACTGCACTGTACGTATGATTTCACTGCACTGTGTGTGTATGACATTCATAATAATGTCCGCGGATTGCGTGACTCGATCAAAACTTCGTTTATAATCTTGCCATAGACATTTCGATGTAAGACTTTTTATATATCGTTCAATACCAGCACCAAATATCGAAATGCTATCGATGTTGGTTGCGGAGTATTGTATGTCATTTTATGGGTCGCGTTAATATTAGCTATACTGTACATGTACAACTTAATACTTGGGAAGAGTTGTATGGAAAAGTGCAATGATCCATAATTTTTTTTTTTGAACGTGGCAATATGATCAGTTTTACACATGAACAAATTAAATATGTCACGCCATTTCCCCTAGACTTTAGTGTCAACAGAATCATTTCATGTTCTTGATATAATTTTATATAAATATTCTATTCCGTAGGCCTATTTATAGGCAAAATACAGTTAGCGTCGGTCCCCCATCGGTCCAACCTCGGCTGGACAACCATTGTTAGTACACGCGGTGGTATTTACACGGCCGTTTCATAGTGGCAACCACCATGCACCGGCAGACCGCGGTCGGTGGATGGGCGGCGCAGGTGAGCCGCCGGCGGCCCGACGGCGTGGCTTGCGCACTGGGCCATGGGCCGGAACGTGATGTCCGATTGACCGTTGACTCAAAACTATATTTTCCCTCATAGACAATGCACGTACGTCTTTTTTATTCAAACAATTTTAATAACACATAGAAGTAACGGCCGATCGCCTCGAAAATTGGTAGGTTTGGGAAATAGAGGTTGGCGATTGTAATAATGAAGTCATGACAACTTCATCACTTAATTTTTTATAAATTTTTTAATCTTTCTCACGCTACCCGATTGACATGAAAATAATGATCACAGTAAAACATACCATGTGATGCTCGATTGACTCAATTTCCCAAAACATGTGTAAAACATTGTATACAGTATGTAAAACTTACATGTTGTCTGTTGACTTTTCAGAATTATTCACAAAATGTTTGCGAGTTGACGTAATGTTTGCGGGTTGACGTAACATTTGCGAGTTGACGTTATGTTTGCGAGTTGACGTAATGTTTACGAGTTGACGTAATGTTTGCGAGTTGACGCAATGTTTGCGAGTTGATGCAATGTTTGCGAGTTGATGTAATGTTTGCGAGTTGACGTAACGTTTGCGAGTTGACGTAATGTTTGCGAGTTGACGCAATGTTTACGAGTTGACGTAACGTTTGCGAGTTGACGTAATGTTTGCGAGTTAATGCAATGTTTGCAAGTTGATGGAATGTTTGCAAGTTGATGGAATGTTTGCGACAAAAGGATTTTGAGGGCATGATCATGAAACAATTTTCGAGGGAATAAAACAATTTCCACATGAATACCGGTACACAAAATATAATTTCGAGAATAACACAAGAATATTTTGATGGCAGAAAATGATGTTCATGTATGACGTACAAGAAATTATCTCGAGGCTTTCCCGCTCCGCGGCTCGAAAATCCCCCCCCAAAAAAAAAAAAAAAAAATGCAACGGGGACCGGGTGAGTGTCCCAACTTGCAGGCCGCGAGGTCTCGCATCAAAAATGCTACACGTACGGGGTGCGTGGGCCGCATTGGTTATCACGGGCCCATGCCTCGGGCTGAATGCGTCGCAAGCCCCCACGTGCTGTGTCTCCAGAGGTGGTAGGGCACCCGCATTTGTACTGGTCTTTTACAAAATTCCAAATTTGGCATGTAAATGTTACTTTATCGCGTTGGAAATTCTTAATTTTAAAAAGGAAATACTCAGGTCGAAACTGTTAAGCTTTGGTTAGCTTTGGTAAAAAAAAATAGCGATTAAACAAAAAGTTATATACTCAATTTTGTATAGTCACCCACGTGACTTACGGTTTTCCGTGTTTTTCATAGAAACGGCTAAATTATACCGTTTATATGTGTACAAATGTTCTATTCTACTTTTGGAAGACCTTTCCAGTCATGATAAAGGCATGCATTGGCGCCAAAAAATAGACAATGTTAGGCAAGGTCTTTCATTTGTGACACATTGCTTGACCTCTGTGACCTCTATTTCCGGTCAAACAGGAAGTAGCTCCTCATTTAAAAGTGATAAGAGCTAAGATCATAATTCTTTCACCAAAAGTGAATGTTAGGCAAGGTCTTTCTTTGTGACACATTGGTTGACCCCTGTGACCTCTACTTCCGGTCAAATAGGAAGTAACGCCTGAATTAAGAATTGGTACGAGCTACAATCATGATTTTTTCGCCAAATGTTAATGTTAGGGAAGGTCTTTCTAATGACACAATTCTGATTGACAAGCAATTTATATCGTATGCGAAAAAGCCTTATGTGCTCTTTCAAACAGCCATAAACTCTGTGTTCAACGGAAAAGGTATTGTTTTTGTTCTGATTTTTTTTCTTCTTCTTCTTCTTCTTCTTCTTCTTCTTCTTCTTTTTCTTGTCGTTTGAGTTACCATAGACTTTTGTTCGCGGCACTTTGGTCATTTTTAAACAGCCGATTTTGACCAAACTTGGTTTGAAGGAAGTCCATATGGGGTAGTTGTTTCCCGAAACTTTTCATCATCGTGACGTCATCAGGTGTCATGTGACCAGCAATTTGAATTTAATAATCAAAATCTTTAAAAATCAACAAAAAATCAACGGTTTGAGATATTAAGTTAATTCTTTCACCAAAAGTAATTGTTAGGCAGGGTCTTTCTTTGTGAAACATTGCTTGACCTCTGTGACCTCTACTTCCAGTCAAACAGGAAGTAGCTCCTCATTTAAAAGTGGTAAGAGCTAGGATCATGATTCTTTCACCAATAGACAATGTTAGACAGTGCCTTTCATTTGTGACACATTGCTTGACCTCTGTGACCTCTACTTCCGGTCAAACAGGAAGTAGCTCCTCATTTAAAAGTGGTAAGAGCTATGATCATGATTCTTTCACCAATAGACAATGTAAGGCAAAGTTTTTCAATTGTGACATATTGCTTGACCTCTGTGACCTCTACTTCCGGTCAAACAGGAAGTAGCTCCTCATTTTAAAGTGGCAAGAGCTACGATCAAGATTCTTTCGCCAAAAGTCAATGTTAGGCAAGGTCTTTCTTTGTGACACAAATATGACCGATTCACGTGAGTTTATGAATAAAGGTGAACCCTTCAATGGTATAAAACATCACATCATAATCAACTGTCTTTGTGTGTATAAGGAAACGAAAAAGCCTTGTGTTCTGTTTTCAACAGACACAATCTCTAGTTTTCCTTCTTCTTCTTCTTCTTTTTCTTGTCGTTTGAGTTACCATAGACTTTTGTTTGCGGCACTTTGGTCATTTTTAAACAGCTGATTTTGACCAAACTTGGTTTAAAGGAAGTCCATATGGGGTAGTTGTTTCCCGAAACTTTTCATCATCGTGACGTCATCAGGTGTCATGTGACCAGCAATTTGAATTTAATAATCAAAATCTTTAAAAATCAACAAAAAATCAACGGTTTGAGACATTAAGTTCATTCTTTCACCAAAAGTAATTGTTAGGCAGGGTCTTTCTTTGTGAAACATTGCTTGACCTCTGTGACCTCTACTTCACAATTTCGTGAGTGTGAAGCACAAATGCACCTTGACATGTATGTGAAATTTAAAATTTGTGACGTCATTCAACCGGAAGTTATGCTCTTTTAAAGGGAAAATGACTTAATTATTCAAATATTGTTTACTCAGTAATTACATGACGTACATCAGTGAAAACTGCAAAGTATTTACATTGCATGCATTCAATGACGTCTGTAAATGTTCAGTTACTTGTGATGAATTAACCGGAAGTTATTGTCCAGACAATGTTATATATATTTAAAGGTGATGCCATGTATATATACCTCCATGGTATATAACTTCTTATCAGATCTTTCAATCAATTTGTTTACTCAACCACTTAGGGTATCATTAACTATAAATTGCTTGCTTCAGTGCTGATGTGATTACAAGAGACTCTGATTAGTACCAGATGGCAGTCACTGCAAGGTGATTGGAATGTACTTCATTTATGTTGTCTCAGTGGAAACACATGATAGCCTCAACACAGGAGTTTGATACACCCCATACACTTTAAAACAGTCAATTTTAACCATGATACAAAGGCCTAGGCAAAGTTCCTACAGCGTAGATGTGAAGTGAACATTTACGCCATCTCTTGATTTTATATGAATTTTTAAATATTGCTCACATTAGCCTGTTAACTTTGTACACATACCTGTACATGTGTTATGTGAAAATATGGTCTTTTACAAAAGAATATGATGATCGATTGACTCTATTTCCCAATTCACTGTGTAGAACATACATGTACATGTACATGTAATGTCCAATTGCGTGACTCAAAACTTTGTTTAGTTGTTTACATCTTGCCATAGATATTTGCACATAAATCTTATTATATATCATTAAATACCAGCACCAAATCTTAATCGAAATGCTATCGATGTAGGTTGCGGAGTATTGAACATCATTTTGTCAAATGACAATGTGTTCCATAAACACTGCAACTAAATCTATGGGGTAAAATTAAGGTTTCTTTTACGTTGAGATATGGTCACTTTTAAACCATATGTCTTAATCAAACAAAATAAAACTGCACCATATTTACATCATATTGAAAATTATTGTCCAGACAATATTATATATATTTACAGGTGACGCCATTTCCTATAATCAGTCAGTCAATGTACAGTACAAATAAGCAATAAACATGATCAAAGTATTTGTTCAGTCACGCAGTTTATATGTACATGTGTTTCAATATGCCATCATATGAGAGATGATTAATCACAACAGTTCCAGTACGAAATGAGACCCCGAACACCTAGTGGTTGTTACCACAATCACAATGTCTAGTTTACTTTCTTTTTTTTTTTCTTCCCAAACTTGTCAGCAGGACTTCTTGGTCACAGGTACAAGATAATGACATGAAACTTAAAAAGGAACTTTGGTCATGATGTCAAGTTGTATTTAGAAGATTGACGTCATGATGACGTCATCGGGTATCAAATTACAAGCGTTTTTAGGAAAAACTTTGGTGCTTTATAACTTGAGAACCACATGACCTATGATTTTGAGATTGACATATGTTACTCACCACATGAATCTCAACAATTAATATATTCAATGTTGTGTACAAATGACCTCCACTTCCGGTGTTACCGGAAGTTGAAGTTTGACTCAAAATAACTCGAAAACGGAAGGATCTGGGCACATAAAACATTTTTGGCTAAAAGATAGAGAAGGTCTTGGGCTTTCAGAAAATATAAACGATGACGTCATGCGAGTTATATAGCGCCCTCTACGGTGGCTTAAAGATATACAGTGATTACGTAATCCGAAAGTAAACAACGGATTTCTGCCAAATTTGGTGAGTGTAAAGCACTGGTGCACTTTGACATGTTTGCAAAGTTTGAAATCAGTGACGTCATTCAACCGGAAGTTATGCGCTTTTAAAGGGAAAATGATGTAATTATTCAAATACTGTTTACTTGTTAAGTATATGACGTACATCAGTGTAAATTGCAAAATGTTTACATTGTACGCATTCAATAATTTCTGCAAATTTTCAGTTTTTTGTGATTAACTAACCGGAAGTTATCGTCCAGGCAAATATTACATATTTAAAGGTGACACCATTTTCTACGTATACGCTATTTGTCAGTGTATGAATACGGCAATCAGCGCAGCATGATCAGTATCACGCAATATATTTACGCAGTATTTCAATATGCAATTAAATACATACGTTCTAACAAACATTCACACGACAGTTCCACTACGAAATGAAACCCCGAACACCTAGTGGTTGTTAACACAACCACAATGTCTAGTTTTTTCCATTTTTGTTCATCCCAAACTTGTCAGCAGGACTTCTTGGTGACAGGTACAAGATATCGACATGAAACTTGGTGGGAACTTCGGTCATGATGTCAAGTTGTATTTAGAAGATTGACGTCATGATGACGTCATTGGGTATCAAATTACAAGCGTTTTAATGAAAAACTTTGATGCCCCATAACTTGAGAACCACATGACCTACGATTTTGATATTGACATATGTTACTCAACACGTAAATCTTAACAATTAATATATATATGTTGTGTACAAATGACCTTCACTTCCGGTGTTACCGGAAGTTGAAGTTTGACTCAAAATAACTCGAAAACGGAAGGATTTAGGCACAAAAAACCTCAATGGTTCAAAGATAGAGAAGGTCTTGGGCTTTCAGAAAATATACACAATGACGTCATGCGGGCTATATAGCGCCCTCTACGGTTGATTAAAGACATACAGTGATTACGTAATCCGAAAGTAAACAATGAATTTCCGCCAAATTTAGTAGGTGTAAAGCACTAATGTACCTCGACATGTATGTGAAGTTTGAAATCTGTGACGTCATTCAACCGGAAGTTATGCTCTTTTAAAGGGAAAATTACTGAATTATTCCAATACTGTTTACTCAGTAATTACATGAGTACATCAGTGAAAACTGCTTGTAATGTGATTACAAGAGACTCTGATTAGTACCAGATGGCAGTCATTGCAAGGTGATTGGAATGTGCTTCATTACATTGTCTCAGTGGAAACCATAGAGCTAGGAAACACATGATAGCCTCAACACAGGAGTTTGATACACCTCATACACTTTTAAACAGTCAATTTTAACCATACAAAGGCCCAGACAAAGTTCTTACAGCGTTGATTTGAAGTGAACATTTATGGCATCTCTTGATTTTATATGAATTTTTTAATATTTCTCACATTGTGTTACGTGAAAATATGGTCATGTACACAAAATATGATGACCGGTTGAATCTTTTTCACATACACTATATATGTACAGAAAGTGTACATAATTCACTGTGTAGAACATGTACATGTACATGTAATGTCCAATTGCGTGACTCAAAACTTTGTTCACATCTTGCTGTAGATATTTGCACGTAAATCTTATTATATATCATTAAATACCAGCACCAAATCTAAATCGAAATGCTATCGATGTAGGATGCAAAGTATTGTACATCATTTTGTCAAATGACAATGTGTTCCATAAACACTGCAACTAAATCCATGGGCTAAAATTAAGTTTTTTTACGTTGAGATATGGTCACTTTTAAACCATATGTCTTAATCAAACAAAATAAAAACTGCAAGATATTTACATCATATTCAAAATTTAGTGTGTATTTCAATATGCCATTGTATGAGGATGAGCGACAATTGACCACATACGTTCCAACATAACTTTTATGTTTTCATAACAGTTCCACCACGTAATGAGACCCCGAACACCTAGTGGTTGTTCACACAACCACAAGTCTAGTTGGCTTTTTCGATTTCAATCGGAAAAGGTATTGTTTTTGTTCTGATTTTTTTTTCTTCTTCTTCTTCTTCTTCTTCTTCTTGTCGTTTGAGTTACCATAGACTTTTTGTCGGCGGCACTTTGGTCACTTTAAAACTTCGAATTTTTACCAAACTTGGTCAGAAGGAAGTCCCTATAGGGTAGTTGTTTGCCGAAACTTTTCGTGATTGTGACGTCATCAGGTGTCACGTGACAAGCAATTTGAATTTAAAAATCAAAATCTTAAAAAATCAAAAAAAAATCAACGGTTTGAGATATTAAGTTGATTCTTTCACCAAACGTGATTGTTAGGCAGGGTCTTCCTTTGTGACACATTACTTGACCTCTGTGACCTCTACTTCCGGTCAAACAGGAAGTAGCTCCTCATTTAAAAGTGGTAAGAGCTATGATCATGATTCTTTCACCAATAGACAATGTTAGGCAAGGTCTTTCAATTGTGACACATTGCTTGACCTCTGTGACCTCTACTTCCGGTCAAACAGGAAGTAGCTTCTCATTTAAAAGTGGTAAGAGCTCCCCTCATGATTCTTTCACCAATAGACAATGTAAGGCAAGGTCTTTCATTTTTGTTACATTGCTTGACCTCTGTGCCCTCTACTTTCGGTCAAACAGGAAGTGTTTCCTCATTTAAAAGTGGTAAGAGCTATGATCATGATTCTTTCACCAATAGACAATGTTAGGCAGGGTCTTTTATTTGTGACACATTGCTTGACCTCTGTGAGGTCTACTTCCGGTCAATCAGGAAGTAGCTCCTAATTTAAAAGTGGTAAGAGCTATGATCATAATTCTTTCACCAAAAGTGAATGTTAGGAAAGGTCTTTCTGTTTGACACATTGGTTGACCCCTGTGACCTCTACTTCCGGTCAAACAGGAAGTAGCGCCTCATTTAAATGTGGTAAGAGCTATGATCATGATTCTTTCACCAAAAGTGAATGTTAGGCAAGGTTATATTCTTGGTGACACAATTCTAATTGACAAGCAATGTGTTCCATAAAACCCTGCAACAAATGGGTTAAACTTTAGTTTTCTACATTGACATGTCTTAATCAAGCAAAATAAGTGATGTGTATTAATTTGAGAAATTGTTTATGTATCATATATGCGGAAAAGCCATGTGTTCTGTTTTCAACAGACACAATCTCTAGTTTTTTCTTTATTTTTTTTTTTTCCCACTTTTTCCCATAGACAATACACATGTTTTTTTCTACAAGTCACTTCTACCCTTAGGCTAATTCCGATCAACTTCATACTTGGCACATAGTAAGACCACCACCCTGAATACTGTCCTGCGTATGTACGTCATCGTGACGTCATCACGTGCAGTCGTGCACCATGACGTTATCATAAAAGTGCAAATTTCAGGCCTCTTTTTCTCCGGAACTTTAAGTCCGATGCAACTCAAACTTGGTATGCAAGTATTTGGGGACGTGTTATATACAAAAATTGCAGTCACGTGTTGATGAAGTCATCGTGTGATTTTATAAAAATTATTCAATTTTTGGACCTTTTCTTTATATCTCATGAACGACAAATCGTATTTTCGAAATTCTTTTGGCAAAATGTTTGTTAGGCTATAGGCACATGCCAAAAAATACCAAAAAGTTGTGACGTCATGATGAGGTCATCAAAAAGTCGATTTTCAGATTCACATATAAGGGAGTATCCGATGGTGATGAAACTTGGTGGGTAGGTAGGGAATGGTACTAATATCCTACGTGTGTAGTGACGTCATGACGACGTCATCGACTGATGTTTATTTACTTTTTTAATAATTAATTTTGCAATTTAGAGTCACACACACTGGCTTTGGAACTTTTTGGACCGCTGATATGGCTATCCGAAGTAGTGGCCAATTGTGTACACATGAACGGAGAACGACGAGCCAGAAAATCAATCATTTTGATGTTTCCACTGCCCATATGCACAACCATACATACTATGCGCGCTGGCCTATATTAGACTCTGCCATTTCTGTGTTTCTCATGGCCGTGTGTATATGTATGAACGTGTATTGATGGACGAGTGACGACGCACCTAATAGTAGTTAAGGACAATTAAGACACTGCTTTTTCTCTGGGCCAATTGTGTACAAGTTTATTGTTCATATTCTATAAAACATATGCGAAACAGCTCAGTGTTTGTTACCAACAAACACAGGTCTAGTTTTCTTTCTTTTTTTAAATGCGGAAAAGCTATACTGTTTGTTCAGATTTTTTGGCTTTTCTGCATAGTTGCGGAAAAGCTATACTGTTTGTTCAGTTTTTTGGGGGGGCTTTTTCGCGTAAGCGAAAGCCTTTGTTTTTGTTCTGTTATTTATTTTTTGGCTTTTTCGCGTCAGCGAAAAGCCTTTGTTTTTGTTCTGTTATTTTTGGCTTTTCCGTGATAGCGGAAAAGCGTTTGTTTTTGTTCTGTTATTTTTTTTTCTTCTTCCTCTTCTTCTTGTCGCTTGAGTTACCATAGACTTTTTCTACACGCCACTTTGGTAACTTTTAAGCAATCAATCTTAACCAAACTTGGTCCAAGTAAAGCCCCTATAGCGTAGATGTATGCCGAACAATGGCGTCATCGTGACGTCATCAGGTGTCAAATTACAAGCAATTTAAATCTTATAATCAAAATCTTTAAAAATCAACACAAAATCAACCGTTTGAGATATTAAGTTGATTCCTTCGCAAAATGTCAATGTTAGGGGAGGTCTTTCTTTGCAACACATTGATTGACCTCTGTGACCTCTACTTCTGGTCAAACAGGAAGTACCTCCTCATTTAAAAATGGTAAGAGCTAGGATCATGATTCTTTCACCAAATATCAATGTTAGGCAAGGTCTTTCTTTGTGACACATTACTTGACCTCTGTGACCTCTACTTCCGGTCAAACAGGAAGTAGCTCCTCATTTAAAAGTGGTAAGAGCTAGGATCATGATTCTTTCACCAAATATCAATGTTAGGCAAGGTCTTTCTTTGTGACACATTGCTTGACCTGTGTGACCTCTACTTCCGGTCAAACAGGAAGTAGCTCCTCATTTAAAAGTGGCAAAGGCTAGGATCATGATTCTTTCACCAAATATCAATGTTAGGCAAGGTCTTTCTTTGTGACACATACATGTAGATCTAATGTTGCATAGATTCATAAATTAATTTTAAAAACATGGAGCGGAAAAGCTCTATGCTCTGTTACAGACAGACATAGAATGTCTTAGAATGTCTAGTTTTTCCTTTCCACTTTTTTCCCATAGACATAGCACAGGGTTTTTCTACAAGTCACTTCTAACCTTATGCTAATTCCGATCAACTTTATACTTGGCACATAGTTAGACCACCAACCCGAATAGTGTCCCGCGTATGTGTGTCATTGTGACGTCATCATGTGCACAATTAAGTCATCATAAAAGTGCAAATTTTAAGGCTCTTTATCTCCGGAACGGCAATCCGATGCAGCTCAAACTTAGTATGTAAGTATATGGGGACGTGTTATAGACAAAAATTGCAGTCACGTGTTGATGACGTCATCATTTGATTTTATATGAATTATTCAATTTTTGGACCTTTTCTTTATACCTCATGAATGACAAATCGTATTTTCAGAATTCTTTCTACAAAATGTTTGTTTGACGTCATCAAAAAGCCGATTTTCAGATTAACATATAAGGGAATATCCGATGGTGATGAAACTTGGTGGGTAGGTAGAGAATGAAACTATTATTACAAAAGTGAAATGATGTCACGATGACGTCATTGGTTGATTTTTTATTGATTTTTGAATAATTAATTTTGCCATTTTTTCCCAGAAACACATATAAGCGAATATCTGATCGTAATGGAACTTAGTGGATAGGACTACTAATATCCTAAATGTGAAGTGACGTCATGATGACGTCATCGGCTGATTTTTTATTGATTTTTTGTATAATTAATTTGGCCATTTAAAGTCAAACGTAACACAAAACATGGGCTTTGGAATTTTTTGGACCACTGATATGGCTATCTGTAGTAGTGGGACAATTGTGTACACGTGAATGGAGCATGAGCTAGAAAATCAATCATTTTGCTGCTTCCATCGTCCATAAGCACAACCATTTACATACTATGCGCGCTGGCCTATAGTAGACTCGGCCATTTCTATGTTTCTCATTGCCACGTGTATGTACTGTACATGTATCAGTATTGATGGACAACTGACGACGCTCCTGATAGTTGTTATCGGCAATGAAGACACCACTGATTTGCTTTTTGCGTTCATGTTTCTTTTTCATATTATTTATAAAACATACGAGAAACAGCTCAGTGTTTGTCAACAAACACAGGTCTAGTTAATGCATTGTTGTTCTGTGTTATGTTATTTCAGTGTTGTTCAATATGTCCCGGTGTAAGACAGCATTATAATGGTTTACTAACTGATATTCAGTATTCTGTTTTACCCTAGATTTTCTTGAATCCGTGAAGCAGTTCATGATTTTGGTATGGATAACAATATACATGTACTGTAGGTCCAGATTTAAATGTACAAGTACTGGACATTCTGTGTCAATATTATGACAAAGATGAGTTCCTGAATGCTTCCAAGTTCAACACCAATTATACTAAACTTCTGCATATTCATTCTCGCAGTTTGCCAAAAAAACATAACAAGTATTATTCAATATTTAAACTTACTCCAAACAAACTTTTCAATTATTGGAGTTTCAGAATCGTGGTTAAAGGTAGTATCATACTTTGGTTTTTATCAAAGAAATACAGATTTATGGGCAAAAATATCAAGACAGATAGTAACAGACATCTGTGAAAATTTCAGTCCCATACGGTGCCCACTTTCTGAGAAAACAGTGAAAAACAGCCACAGTATTTCTTAAGTCTTTTCTCTTTTATTTTTGATCTTTTAAAAGATCAACAAGATTTTCGGTCGTTGTTTTACTAATTTCTGGATAAATACACCATTTTAGGTGGACAAATTTCAACGGTAGGTTTCTACTAGCATAATCTTCATACCCTAAAGTTATACGTAATTCTGTTAACATTTCTGTTTTGGTCTCTTACCAAAGTATGATACTACCTTTAAAGGACATACACGATCCTTTGATACAGATCAAATTACACGCTTGAGGGTTCCTACGAGTACACAAAAGAGGTGGTGGAGTTGCACTTTATATAAAACAAGATCTTGAGTATAAAATTAAATTCGAAATGATTCATGTGTCAACAACTTTGAAACTGAGACTTTTTTTGTAGAACTTTATTCTAATACCAGCAACGTGACATCCCATGACTTTGATCACCCTTTCTTCTTATCTTTTTACCACAGCGATGAACGACCCTTTCCTTTGTATTGATTCAGTTTATGGGCGCTCTGCCCTATTGCTTTTACACAGATACGAAAGCTGCAGGATGAAGTTGGCCCGTTACTCCAACCACCTGACCTTCCTCGTCCGCTGCATCAAGAACCTTGTGGTACCTAGGGATCTCAAAGTCAAACCTTTGGTCCCCACCCGGGGAGCTCGGAAGGCAGCGGAAACTGTTTTTCTCTGCTTCCTGCGTGAGAGGATCCACCTGACCCGGACAAAGAAGAGAACCATCGAGACCAAGGTGAACTCTACCTTGGCACAGATCGAATCAACCTTCACCAACACCGACCATACCCGCATGATCCAGAGAATTGACGACCACTTCTGTCGAGAGTTCGAGAAGTGCCAGGCCCGCCAGCTCCCCAAGTACCAAGACCTAGTCAAGGAACAGACATGCCATCTCGCCACCCAGCGCCCAACTGAGTCTTCTGTGGACACATTGAAGTGGGTTCTCAACCTATCTGCCAGAACCCTTTCCACCGCCGAGAAGTCGCTGCTGGGGAAAGGTCTCAACTTCGCTGTCGCCCCTAACCGCATCCCGGCAATGGAGATCATGGCTAGTGTGGAGACGGCGCTGAAGAGATTTGACCCCGAGACAGCCGACTTAAACCGCAGAGAATTCAACGCCACCTTGCGGAGAGCACACCCACCCAGAAGCAACACTTTAAGCTGGCCGTGTTGCTGTTGCTTGGTCTGAATGTTACATATTGACAATCAGACCAAGAATGGACGTACAAAAACAACATCATAAGTTTAGGTTCAAAAGTCAAAACGTTCTTTTCACATCACACATTTCACAACATCAAAAGCGGCAAAAAACAATGAGATTTACAATTGAATTTACAAATTTACAACTTCACATTTAAAGTCACATTACTATATTATTTGAAAGTATGTTGCCTGACGTGCTATTTATGGTGGCGCCAGAGAGGAGAATGTCTGATGGCACGGGCCAAAAGATGGAGTGTCAACAAAATACAAAAAAGTCGGCCCGCCGACGAGAAACAAAAGTTTTGTTCACAACGCGAGTCTCGCCATGAGTGACGAGCACCAAGTCTCTCGAAGCCTGGAAAGTTCACGAGACAGCAATACAGCCAGGAAACTGACAGCAAAACAGCCAGGAAACTGACGAAACAGCAACACAGCCAGGAAACTGGTGAAACAGCAACACAGCGAGCTTAAAGTTGTCGAAACAGCAACACAGCCAGCTTAAAGTTGTCAAAACAGCAACACAGCCAGCTTAAAGTTGACGAAACAGCAACACAGCCAGCTTAAAGTTGACGAAACAGCAACACGACCAGCTTAAAGATGACGAAACAGCAACACGACCAGCTTAAAGTTGACGAAACAGCATCACGGCCAGCTTAAAGTTGACGAAACAGCAACACGGCCAGCTTAAAGTTGACGAAACAGCAACACGGCCAGCTTAAAGTTGACGAAACAGCAACACAGCCAGCTTAAAGTTGACGAAACAGCAACACGGCCAGCTTAAAGTTGACGAAACAGCAACACAGCCAGCTTAAAGTTGACGAAACAGCAACACGGCCAGCTTAAAGTTGACGAAACAGCAACACAGCCAGCTTAAAGTTGACGAAACAGCAACACAGCCAGCTTAAAGTTGACGAAACAGCAACACGACCAGCTTAAACTTGACGAAACAGCAACACGACCAGCTTAAAGTTGACGAAACAGCAACACGGCCAGCTTAAAGTTGACGAAACAGCAACACGACCAGCTTAAAGTTGACGAAACAGCAACACGGCCAGCTTAAAGTTGACGAAACAGCAACACGACCAGCTTAAAGTTGACGAAACAGCAACACGGCCAGCTTAAAGTTGACGAAACAGCAACACGGCCAGCTTAAAGTTGACGAAACAGCAACACAGCCAGCTTAAAGTTGACGAAACAGCAACACGGCCAGCTTAAAGTTGATGAAACAGCAACACAGCCAGCTTAAAGTTGACGAAACAGCAACACAGCCAGCTTAAAGTTGATGAAACAGCAACACAGCCAGCTTAAAGTTGATGAAACAGCAACACGGCCAGGAACTGGCGAAACAGCAACACGGTCAGGAAACTGGTGAAACAGCAACACAGCCAGGAAACTGATGAAACAGCAACACGGCCATGAACTGGTGAAAGAGCAACACAGCGAGCTTAAAATTGTCGAAACAGCAACACATTTTAGGAGAAAACGCTGTGGAAAGAGAGGCGGCCGACGCAAACCGTTATTCCAAGTTCACTTACCCGTCAAAGCAGTTAATCAAATTCCTGTCTGTATCCCAACTGTGTGTAGACATAACTATCACCCAAAAACTGCCAATTTGGCAAATCTGATCTGATCTGACTTCCTTATTGAATTCAATGACCTCTTGGATGAAGTCACCCTTATGTCTAGCAAAATCCTTTTGCTAGGCGATTTCAACATTCAGGTAGACATTGCAGAAAAGTCAGATGTGTCCCAGTTCCTCACATCAATCAGTGATTGCCGTCTCTACCAACATACATGTATACATGAACCAACTCATCAACTAGGTCACACTCTTGATCTCATCATCTCACGTCCAGTTCAAGACAGCAGAGTTTCTAATATTTTGAATTCGGATCACTTCGTCAATAACTGCACAATCAACTACAGGACACCTGCATGCACAAAGATCACCTCAAACTCAAGAAATTATCATGCATTATCATGCATGCGATTGACAATCAACAGGCCGTCTTTGTGGTGTTGCTAGACCTGTCTGCTGCATTTGATACTATTGACCACAGTATTCTGTTGAATAAGTTGTTTAATGTTTTCAGATTTAGGAATAAGATTATTAACTGGTTTAAGACTTACCTTTGTAACAGAACATGTAAAGTTAAGATTGCCAATGACTTCTCGGTTTCCAGAGCACTAACTTATGGTCTACCTCAAGGTTCCTGTGTTGGACCTCAGCTGTTCTCATATTATATTCACCCTCTTGAAAACATTATCAAGCATTTTCCCAGTGTCAGATTCCACTTTTACCGAGACGACATCCAGTTATATGTTTGCGCTGATCCACGGAAGCCTGGGGATACAGACCATGCTCTTTCCATTTTAACATGCTGTATCTCTGATATTAAGACGTGGATGTGCCAGAATAAGATTCATCTTAATAATGACAAAACGGAATTGTTTGTCACAGCAAAGCCAAGAACTCTTTAAAAGTTAACTGATATCTCTCTTACAGTTGGTAATACCATTATCAAACCACCCCCAACTATAAAAAATCTTGGTGTAGTGTTTGATAGTGAAATGTCTATGACTCATCATGTTTCCTCTATTTTTGTAAAACTGTACATGTAAATTTTCATCTGAGAAACTTATCACGTATTAGGAGCTTAATTGATGAAATAACATCTCACCATGCAGTTCGTGCTTTTGTCACATCCCGTCTTGATTATGTAAACTCCCTACTGATAGGATTATCTAGCAAAGATAAAAGCCGACTTCAACGTCTCCAAAAAAGGGCAGCTAAATTAATTTTTATGGCAAAAAAGCATGATCATGTCTCACCCCTCCTTCAACAGCTCCACTGTTTTCCTATTCATCAACGCATTGATTTCAAACTGTTAACTATTGTTTTTTTAACTAAATGTTTGAATGAAAGTGCTCCATCACCCTACTGATTTCTTCGTTCCATAAGCCTAACCGACCACTTTGGTCTAGTTCAGATACCAGGATCTTAACAAAACCACAAACCCGATCATCCTCATCTGCCAAAGGTTTTTATGCAGCTGCTCCTAACCTTTGGAATGATCTTCCATTTAAAATTTGTCATGCTAATACTCTCACCAAATTCAAAACCTCACTCAAACCTCACTTATTCCAGACTTTTGTTGAGTAGCTTTGTTATATTGTAAATTTTGTAATTTGTGTTATGTTCCAGTTAGTGTAAAGCGTTGTGATACCATTGTGTAAGAACGCTATATAAATGCCTTAATTATTATTATTATTATTATTATTATTAATGCTCCCTGTCCACACTGATCCCCTCCAAATACCTAGATGTTCAAGCAATTGCCCATACCTTTTTTCATAGAAATGTTAAATACATAAGTTACAGATATATAAACATGTGAATTGATAGTCCTGACTATGATTGTAAATTACCGGTACCTTTCTGCTGTATCTGATCTTTCAATATAGAGGTTTTTGATTCAGGTTCAGATACATGCACAGATGTATGCTAAAATTATTCTAAATGCTAAACACAAGACACTGGCAAAATTTCTGATAATTGTCACCATAATCAAGGTAGTTCAAAGTGTTCAAAGAAATTACAATGTACTTACTTTGGGATAATCTAAATTGAAGAATGTTTCCAAGTTCTCTTCCAAGTTGCCATCCACTCCAACTAATGGTTTAAGTATTGAAACCCCAGGTAAGTCCTCTCGCACGACGCTACTTGGTTTTCTGTACATGCACAATGTTCTGAATGAAAAAGGAGCATACGGATTTCAGTATCTCTGAAAAAAATGTGGTTACAACATGGAAATTATCTATTGTTATTTTTTCAGACAGGTTTTCATTGTTGCATGATTCAGTAATCAGAGCCATTATTATTCACCATTAACAATGTTGGCATTGATTTGAGCATATTGATTCAATTTGGCACTTAACCAACTAAGGGCTGGATAGTTGGTAGACTAAAGGTACCTTATACCTCAGACACATTTGCTCACATTTGCCGCGGCCGTCGTGGATTCTGAAATATCTATGGCCAATAACAATTATAGGGTCACCGCAGTTTTCCACAGTCACACACTATAGCAGTCACAAATGTTAGGGTTGCAGCAAGGCGTATTTTTAACTTATGGGGACAGAAAACCTGTGGCAGCCGTACATCCTTTAAAGTGATGACCCACGGTCACCATAGGGCGACTCTGTGGCAGACGTAGGTTTTGATAAATACCACGGCAGAGGCAAGCTGGCAGCAATGCGCAGGCCTACGACTTACAAATTATAATTTAAGAATTATCAAAAACAAGAGCAGCCACAGGGGGAATATTCAGTGAGTATGTAATGAGGGGTTTCTCACTATCACAAACATCAGGACGGATAGCGTGAATCGGTCATATCGGCTACGGTGAGACAAATTACAACGAACATAAAAATGAAAAAAGTTGAAACTCCGGGCTATATAATTCTACAGCTGCTCCATCCCTACGGCCCGTAAAAAATATAATAACACTTCCCGACTTCCTGACAGAACGAAAAAAATGTAAGCCTCCCAATCACCGGGCCTTATTTGTCTCCTCCGTTCACCGTGCATGCTTGGCGGACATGTACTACCGGTATTCGGAAAAGGATAGTTTTCGGCAAGACAGAGAACTTTCAGTCACTGGATTTTAAGTCATTATTAAACTCCAATCAATGCTAAGATTGCCAATGAGTGGAAAGAAACAAAAATATAGAGGAAATCACTTCTGATAATTTGAAAAATAATCATAATGTATCATAGGCCTACCACGGAATGGCAGGAAAAAATGGTGGGGGATGTCCATGGAATAGAAATCGGATCTGAATATTTTGCTAGCACCGGCATTTTTCTGCTTGTGCCAATTCTCAATATATCATGCCGGCCTTCTTTTTTTAAACAGTATTTTGCTGGAGGTACAGTCCTGCTGGCAATGACATAATGAAAATTGGCCAATCATAGTAAGGAAATGGCAAAATTTGGCAATTGTGATTAGGTAGGTTCCAAAACTTTAACAAAATAAAAACCACATTTTGTAAAATAAGTCACCTATTAAATGTGTCCTCATGAATTTTATTGGTAAGGTTAAATTTGAGGAAAGAGGGCAGGGCTTTGATTTTGGGGGAAAATTATGGGTTAATTAAACTGTAACGAAGATGCGACAACTCACAGATGGCAGACAGGTCGGCTCTAATTTTGAGGACTCTGTTGGGTCTGGATACCAGACTAACCAGGGGTCGATTTCACGAAGCGCTACGATCGATCGTAACTCGAGTTACGAAGGATAATTCATCGTAGAGGGCCTTTCCCACGTAGGGCTGCAATGCATCATAAGTCCTACGATTGATAGTAAGTTACGATGAGTTTGATGAAATCGACTCCAGGCCAGATAGAAATTACATCACGCAACATACAGGCTGTTTTCAAGTTCGCAACAAGCGGGTTAGACAACTTTATTTTTACACTCAAATAGTAAAGAAAATTTTTTAATTTAGGGTAGGACTTAGGAACATTTGCTAAAAGTCAAAAATATCATTTTGGAGCAGTACAGTAGAAGAAATGTGTTTCGTATGGTGTTCTAAACCTGCTATCTTGCATCTCGCGTTACAAATCTTGCATCTCTCATTACCAAAAATCTTGCATCTCCCATTTGAACTTGTAATTTGATGCGTGTGTTTTATTCACAGTATTGTTGCACTACTGTTAATGTCAGAGCGTGTTTTATTGTCAGGGTTCTCCCCATATGTACAAACTTGCGTATCGGGGCCGATACACAAATATTTGCCGATACCCACTTTTTCAGCCCCGATACGCAAAATATGTTTTAAACAAGGGCCTGTATTAATTTCGCGATCTTGAATTATGTGTATTTGTCCGCTTGTAATGTGCTGGTATCTGAACATTATTATTGTGTGTGTTTGAACTTTGAAGCCAGAAAAATATTATGGCTGACAACCATCTGACCATTGGCATAGCGACATATGTTCATTCCTTGTGCACCGTGATCGATGTCGTGCATGATTTCAGTGCTAGTGTGGGCCAGTTCGCAAATTGACAGGAGTAAACATGTTACGCAGCTAACATCGCTTCATACCAAACAAGATCTATGCTGTTGGCCCTTAAGCTCGCAACGCATAAGGCTTGCTGGTGATTTGATGTCCTGTTGTCGTAAAAACATCATGGCCTATTTTTAGCGAGAAATATGAATGCAAACTGTTTGAAAGAATCCGAGATGTTGTATTTTTAACGACACTGCGTTTTGTATCAAATTTTGTTAAAATGTTTGACTTGGGCTACTCTATGGTTTTTGCAGACTGGCACCTTGTGTGTATGAGATTGAGACTATGAGCTTGTACTAAACGTATTCAAACATGGTGCAAGACTACTATCAGACACCACATGCTTCGAGGCTTACATACGTGATTTGCGAACAGATTTTTGCACATGAATTGCAATTGTTAAAAGCGTGCGAACAATTTCTAGTGTCATGTATGAAAAGGAACATTTTTCTTCATTCTTTCTGGATTTTATTTAGATTTTCTGAAAATCTATTAAATATTTCTCATACATCCACAAAAATATGAGAGGAAATTTTGAGGTACATATGCTTACATAAAGTTGAGTTTGCGATTACAACTATTGAAACTTCTTGCCACAACAGGATTTTACCATACAGTGACGTGCCATTTGACAGCCATGAGGCTAATACTTTGTGTGGCTGGTCAACATTCCACATTGGCATTCTACTGTACCTACAACACTGTGTGCTGCACTGCACGGAAACATTTGAGGTTTTTTATCTCCATGCAAAAATATTTCATGTTCATCTGTTTTGAATTACTTTTCGCTCTTAAAGCTTAGAATTATTTGTTAAATATCAGTGCTGGGATTTGTATCCGTTTATAGATTAACCTACCCATATTTGATTTTCCGGTTACAAAATTTCTGCTAACCGTTAAAGGCACACGCCTAGTCGCCTACCTCGTTGGACGATTTGGGGTGCTTTTTGGAACCAATGCATGCTTTTCTCATGACTGGAAAGGTCTTCCAAAAGTACATACTATGTTGAATAGAACATTCCACACAAATAAACGGTATAATTTTGCCGTTTTTATAATAAATACAAAAAAACAAAGTCATGTAGGTTTTCTGAGTCCAATTTTTTTAAATGCTTAAAGTTAGGAGGGCCTGACGCTTTAGGAGGGCCCTCGTAATTCAGCATTCAGCCCAAAGCATGGGCCCGTGATAACCTGTGCGGTCAACGCACGTACGTACGTGTAGCATTTTTTATGCGAGACCGCGCGGCCTGCAAGTTGAGTCACTCACGGTGCATAAGTTTTTTGGTGGTTTTTGGGTTTTTTTGGGGGGGGGGGAATTTTTTCCATCGTGTACGGCTAAAAAGCATGTGTATTGCACTCCTGGAATTCTCATACAGCAGCTGCAACATTTAGTCACAATTACGAGTACCAATCTAAAACCATTGGTAAGCCACATCCTTCTAACACTTGCTGATGCTGGAAATGCGTATACCATGACCTCATTTTGTTTTTCTGTTAACCTACCTTAATTTCACAACATATTTCTGATTTATTTCACGAAAATCTTCATAAAGTGTTCTAGAAATATTGTGTTATACTCTGCAACGTTGATTTTTAGAACTTTGAACCCGGCATGTTCCTTTAAACGAAACTAAAAGGAAAAGAAAAAGGAACGTACGTTTGGCTCATGCCAAACAACCCCAAAAAACACTGTAAACTGTAGAATACATACTTGAATTTCAGGCAGTTATTTTGTCCATTTTGCAAAGTAGAAACACAATTTTCACATACTTGATCTAAAAAAACATTGTATGTACTTGATCTAAATGATTGATAAAAAATTGTATAATAACAAAATAAAATCATAAAGCGACAAGCAGATTGAAGAAGAAGACATAACCATAAATCGCACACTTCCACACCACACACTCAGTCCACATGGCCAACTCTATTATCCTTGGTTCCAGACATTGTTGCTGTAGATACTTGTACATGTGTACAAACCGATATACTGTATAGCACATGTAGGTCTTGAACCAAGACTAGGCCATCTGGAATATATCTAGTAAGCAGGAGGTCGTGGGTTCGAATCCCACCTGAGCAAGCATGTGATTTTTTCTCACGTGCTCTCACAAGCACTGAGTATACAGTGCTCATCCACGTCGGTGAAGGGCAAGCCTAATTTGCATATTATCTATTTCCCGAACAAAATCAATTAATATTCATGATTTACTGCGGTACCCGCCGCGAGATTGGGTTCGATTCACCCTGCAGACCCCAGCTAGCTCGGTGGCCTAGCAGGTAAGGCATCTGCACTAGTAAGCAGGAGGTCGTGGGTTCGAATCCCACCTGAGCAAGCATGTGATTTTTTCTCACGTGCTCTCACAAGCACTGAGTATACAGTGCTCATCCACGTCGGTGAAGGGCAAGCCAAATTTGCATATTATCTATTTCCCAACCAAAAATCAATTAATATTCATGATTTACTGCAGTACCCGCTGCGATATTGGATTCGATTCACCCTGCAGACCCCAGCTAGCTCGGTGGCCTAGCAGGTAAGGCATCTGCACGAGTAAGCAGGAGGTCGTGGGTTCGAATCCCACCTGAGCAAGCATGTGATTTTTTCTCACGTGCTCTCACAAGCACTGAGTATACAGTGCTCATCCACGCCGGTGAAGGGCAAGCCTAATTTGCATATTATCTATTTCCCGACCAAAATCAATTAATATTCATGATTCACTACGGTACCCGCCGCGATATTGGATTTGATTCACCCTGCAGACCCCAGCTAGCTCGGTGGCCTAGCAGGTAAGGCATCTGCACTAGTAAGCAGGAGGTCGTGGGTTCAAATCCCACCTGAGCAAGCATGTGATTTTTTCTCACGTGCTCTCACAAGCACTGAGTATACAGTGCTCATCCACATCGGTGAAGGGCAAGCCTAATTTGCATATTATCTATTTCCCGACCAAAAATCAATTAATATTCATGGAATATATCTATTATTTTTGTTGACATTTGCTTTTTGTACTTGTAGCCTCAGTCTACAAACTACACGTTCGATCGTAATAATCTTACTATCTTAGTGCAAAATAGATGAGACAAACATGGCGACCCGCACAGTGAACCCCAAATTTGGTGAATCCATTCTGAATCCTTGATAATTATGTTCTGCCAATTATGGCAGTAACATGACACTAATTTATTACTACTAGCTACAGACTGGCTCTTGACAGTCCTCCACACTCTAAATGCGGGATTATGACTGCGTATAGTGCGCTATGTAAGAAAGACTTGCTCGAGTCGTCTTGATCCAAGACTAGTACTATCAGTACTGGGCCAAAGAAAGGTTCTGGTACTCGGCAAAGCCGATCGTTGCTTTCAGAATGCTTTTAACAATGATATGCTTTAGATCAAGCATTTTAAATCAAGTACACAATGTTTCTGTTAGACCCAGTATATGAAAAATGTGTTTCTACTTGGCAAAATGGACAAAATAACTGACTAAAATTCTACAGTTTACACTTTTTGGGTTGTTGAGCATGAGCCAAAGGTTCGTCACACTTTTTTTTACCTTCAGTTTTGGTTAACGATAAGTGGAAATTTGTAAGGTGATAATTAAATCTGGGTCAGTTAACTTATAACTGGATAAAAATCCCAGCACTAGCAAATAGCATTCAAATCGAAAAACATGTTCTTTTTTGGAAATGAATTAGCATTGGGAAATTGCATCCAAATCAAAACCAAGTTCCCATTTTTGAAAAAATATCGCATTTGCAATAACAAATTTGATTAGGTAAAATACCAGTATGTTTGATTTTCCAAACCACGTTATTCCAAAATTAATGTTAGCTTTAAAAACATGTTACTACTAGCATACTAGTAGTACTAGAACTAGCTTCTGAAAAATACATCCGTTTCCATGTCATGTGTTCCAATTTTTTTTTTCTGCTTTATACGAGATGCGAGATTCAAAACTTAACGGCAAGATTGAAAATCTAAGGCGTGATTCGTAATGGGAGATGTGAGATTTGTAACGCCTACCTCCATGGTAACGCCAGATGTGAGATATAGGGTCTATTGCTGATTGCTATATACCAAAACAACGCAAAGCATCATAGGATGGTGAAGGGCACATCGCATGCGAGTCGAGTATAGTGGATGCACCCTTTTAAAGGCCACCCCCTGTTGAAATAACCGATCGACAATAGGGTCTATGGCAGGTTTAGTCTAGACCACCATGGACCACCATAGTTTTGGGGATCCGGCTTATTCACAATCGCCCATTATTCTCATTATACAACTTGTATTGTTGCAAGATTGGCCATTTGGGCATTCCCAGAGATTAGTCTGTTGCAACGAATCTTGGAATCGTCAAATTTAAAAATCCGGTGCGATGAAACTAGGAATCCCAGTTTCGTTGACGGATTTACAAATCTGTTGTTGCATTCAGAGATATTTGTGGTCAGGTTAAAAAGGCAGTATTTCCAGTATTGGATTGTTGCTTGTTAGATCTGTGACAAAAAAACAACTTGGAATTGATTTAATAATTTGAAGGTGGACCGTCGGTCGACAGCGAGGCTAAAAATACATTGCCCATATTCATGTTCACTCTGCTAGCACCATCAATTTAGAATAGAATAGTTCCTAGCCAAGATGTGGGGTTTGGGGCACCGGTATACCGGCTAAACAAACGTTTGTCAAGAGATTACCTAAATCTATGTTTGTGGTGTTCTCTTCAATATTATCAACAAGGTTAAATTTGTGGAAAGAGGGCAGGGCTTTGATTTTTTAGGGAAATTATGGGGTAAAAACGGTAATGAAGACGCTACTTTTCACGAATGCATGGAACGGCCGCAGACGACAATGGTCTAGTGTCTGCTCCCATTGTGTGGGCTTTTGATATGTTTGTTGTGGGTACCAGACTAAACTAGACTAGCCAGACCAGACAAAATGGCCGACGGGCTGTTTTCAATTTTGCAACAATCAGGTAAGAAAATGGTAGGCCTATTTGTACTCTAAATTGTTGCTCAAAATTCTTCTATCAGGGGTTTTAAGGACTCGGGAACAGGGTTCTAGCCAGGGTGGGCGGCGCTGAGCGGGCCAGCCCGGCACTGGAAATTTGCGCCCGGAACTTAGGTCTAAAATAAACTCTGTCGCCCAGCACGAATTTCCACAGAGTGAATAAAAGTATAGCCAATTTTGTGAATTTTGATCACATTCCTGAATAAAAGTTCACTCTTTTCTGTTATACACCTGAAATTCATTGAATATCAGTCCTTAAAATGTAGCTTTATACCATTAAATGGCGCTGCCATTGGAACGGTAAACAAATGTTGGCCCTCGACCTTGATCATGTTGCGCTGCATTTTTCTCACCACGGCTCAACTTCATTTCTAGAGCCCACCACTAAAATTGGTCTGGCTAGAACCCTGCTCGGGAACATTAATTTGTTTTCCCTTTATAGGTATCGTGCCTATTTGTGCACCATTAGGGGGCCTACCCTTTTCCTACCTCCATGGTTTTTGTCTACTTATATCGACAATGTGGGGACTGGCAGAGAGTATACTCAACAGATATGCAAATTTGATGCCAAAAGGAATCGGATGATAGATCATATATGGCATTTATGATATTCGTAGATTCGTTGCAACAAGTCCACTCTTGCTAGCTATATTATAGCCTAGGGCCTATATCAGTATATGCTAAAGTAGTTGCGATGATCGTAACCCTAGGTCTGACATGGGGACTGGGGTGTTAGCATGGTTAGGCCTACCTCACCTAAATAAATATGACTCTTAAGTCTTTAGCTGTTGGGTCTGGGTACCAGCTAACCTATAAAGTGGTCTTATCTCCGGGAATGCCACAATTTGTAAAGGCTTTTGGTGAAAATCTTTTCTTGGCATAATTGCAGAGTACCCCGCCACTCACCTTGCCCACCTCGTAGCCGCGGATATGCGGATACGGAGTCACGCTTCAATGAGTCACGCTTCAGTGAATGTGCTTTGTACACACACAGTGTGTGCAGTTCACTTCATGGCTCGTATTCATAAAAACTAGCAGATGCTTCTATATAAATACTTCTAGTAAGTACTTTTTCTCTAAGTATTTAGCATAAGGTGAAGCTTATACTTGATTTCATATTCATAAAGCGAGCATTTGGTATAGAATGCTAGACTTGGAAACTTCAAGCTATTGTTCTGTGGATTTGTGGTTAAGTACCTATATTCAATTGCCAGTGGAATACAGATTGGTTTGATGTTAATGTGATTACATGAACAATTTGAGTGAAGAAACAGTGGCGCACCCAGGGGGGGCCCCCCCCCCCCAAGAGGGTCCCTGAAAAAAAAAAAAAAAAAAGAAGGAAAAAACGAAAAAAAAGTGGGGGGGAGAGGGAAAGGGAGAGGAGGAAGGGGGGGAGTCACAAAATGTTTTGTGGGAGAAAAATTTTCTTTGAGCCCCCCAAGACAAAATCCTGGGTGCGCCGGTGTGAAGAAACCATTGTCAGAGGACAGCAACTGTATGGCTTGGTGCAGGCAAACAGTTAGGGCGGATTTAGCCTTCAGAAAACAGGGGGGTTGGAAAGCAAAAAGTGTAATATCGATGAAATCAAGTCCTAAACTGAGTTGCAATCTGAAAAATGTATCGAGGGACATGTCATGGCTAGTATGAATTTTAGGCATAACAGCACATCATTCTTTGTTTACAGAACAGAAGATTTTTCTCCAATTATAGGGCATAAAACATGGCAAACAATCAAATCACATGCAGGTATGAAAATGGTTTTAAAACGGACCAAATTTTTCAGAGTGCCCATTTTTGGTCTCCATTTTTAATACTGATAGTTACTAATAATACATTGGTCTGTGCTAAACCCCGAAAAAACCCTCTCTAGATTTGCCACTTGTGAACAATTCCACACTGAGGTAACATCAGGCAGCATGTCGGATGAAGATGTGACGGCAGGGTTGATAAAAATCATGATTTTTATTTAAAAAAATCAAACAAATCGGATTTATTTGATTTAAATCAGATTTTTTTAATTTAAATCGATTTTTTTGATTTAAATTAAAATCTTAAATTGTTTTTTACGTAATAACATCTTAAGTACTATCATAACATTTTGCTTTAAAAAACCCACAAATGCTGCCAAATTGCTTCTTCTTGTTCTTGTCGCTTTGGCATTGTGGTCATTAAAATGTAGCCAAAAAATCCAAAGCAACAAAAAACAGAAACTGTAACTGACTGTCACTACAGGCATACTTTACTGCTTTCTTGCTGATGTTTAAGACCACATTCAAAGATGTTTCATGGCTTGTATGTACCAGTGGTCCATTTGCATCTCAGTATATGTGTATTAAAGATAATAATGGCAGTATTACTGTGCAAAGTCAAGAGGTAGTGATGTAATGTACCAAACAAACATTTTGTGCAGTTGCATGTGTACATGTATGAGTTACATAGTACATACTGTACTGTATGTATTATACTGTGTGTATAATTGTACAGATTACAACTAATGCTGTACACATACTTCAAAATACTGCCCCATTTTTCATACACGAGTGTATACGTGAATGGCTGAATGCGTATTTTGTACATTAAAAACTCATTGTAAAAACACAACATAAACTGTTTTAAGACACCCTATTATAGTGGAAAAATTAAGCCAAAAGTTAATGCAAGCCTTTTTTCAGTAAGATTCTCTGTTTTTTGTAAAAACAAATCAATAAATTATGAAAAAATCATGATTGATTTTTTTGAGCGATTTTTTTTCATTGATTTAAATCATGATTTAAATCAATGATTTATATCGAGTGATTTAAATCAAACAACCCTGTGTGACGGGCAGCTAGCCAGTCCACATTTTCTTCACCAATGATAAAAACGCATGAGGTACGATGGCCAATGCAACTGTCTGACATTATAAACATTTTGTTTTCCTCCCTGCACCTAATTGCTCCCTTTTCGGAAAGAATTCCACTGATGACCATTACGGAAAAAGGATTATATCCTCCAAGAGTTAACTTATTGGATACAAATTATGATGAACTTCAATCTCAGGTGTGGAAAACTTGGTTAGCATATAGGCCTAGGTCTGAAAAGTGCGTTTTCAGGGTTTTTTTACCTACAAATAAAATTGTGGGGTTCCTGAAGTTTTATAGTACACTCGGGTTAGCTAGTACCCACTTCTACTCACCTAAATTCTAGGTAAGTAGAAGCTGGGTACCAGTCTACCTGAGTGTACTAAACCTAGCCTGAGGGGTGCAGACCAGTAAATAGGCCCAAATCAGTCCGCGGAGCTCATTAATTTTTTGTATACCCTCAAAATCTTTTCTCTTAAAGCGTCTGGTGAGCCCTACGTGGTAAGTCTTGTAGACAAAATGGATGGAACCCGATCACCAGAGTTTGGACTTTCACCTTTGAGCCGTTTGGATGAAATCAGGCCATAAATTCGCTCTATTTTTGCCCTGTAGTGGAGGGGTACTATTTTTGGTCTGGCACCGGTCAATTCGGCCGTTTTAGGGGTATTTTTCTTGGAATGTACTTTTCGGCAAAAAGTCATCGGTAAACCCATAGAAAATTGAAAAGAAAATGAAAATTGAAGTTTTCACCTTTATTTTGCCGTATTGGTCGATTGCCTCAGAAACTTCTGAGTATTTTTAATATTTTTTTGAAATTGGCCATTTTGCGTGGGAGCCTATGGGAATTTATTTACTGGTCTGCACCCTATATAGCGAAATCCAAGATGGCGGCATGCCGTTGCAATTTTGCCCTTTAAATGTCGCTAAAGTGAACTGTAGGCAGAAAATATTGACGGACACAACTTTTGCACTATCTGACATGTGGTTTTCAACTATTAGTTTCCTTTTAAATCCATTAAAATAAAGCATACGGCGGCCATGTTTGCCATAGTCAACGCGCGTGCGTGCAAATGCTTGGGGATTCCCCTGCGTAAATAACTGTATTTTCGCTTTGGAGTGGACTGAGTTTGAATTATTTCGGCAAAACAAATATGGGTTAGGATTTTCAATTGTATGTGCTTGTTTTCAGCCTTTTTAGTGAAGTTCTTTATATTCATGCAAAGACAAAAGAGCATAGCAGAGAGGGTTACCCGTGACGAGGGTAGCATAGTTGGCCAGTGTTATTGTTGCGCGTTTGCTTCATCAAACACCTTTTCTTTGACCCCCAAGTCAGTCAACTATCCCCAAAACCGGGGAAAAAACTTTATAAAAACATCAGTCTTGCAAACAAGATGCGAGGAGTCCTCAAAAATAGTCCAACCCTAGTTGCCTCAACCCTAGCGAACCTAACCCTAGCGAACCTAACCCTAGCGAGCCTAACCCTAGCTATAGTAGAGTCTACTGGCTGGACCAATTCTTGTTAGCCTTCTTGTTCCCCCCCCCCCCCCCAAATAAATTGTCGCATAGCCCTGGCCACCCGTCACAACCCCTGGCTGCGAACTCAACAATCTTGAAGCATTCAACGATTGCTCCTTGCTTACTTTGAAGACTTGTAATATTAAAAAAGGAACTGCGATGCACATATCGATCCATGGATGCATTACATTATATGGATACAGTGCTAAAACTGCATAAACAAAATGGCCGCCCATCCTCCAAGATTGGCCTGTATTTCGAAAAGGGTTCAATTTTGTTCAAATTTTTTTGCAGATTCATGGTCAGTGACCACTTCCCTTTGTCTTAAGGGCGGTTTTATAAGAAAATAAAACACTTAAGGCACTATAAAGGGTGCAGACCAGTAAATAGGCCCAAATCAGTCCGCGGAGCTCATTAATTTTTTGTATACCCTCAAAATCTTTTCTCTTAAAGCGTCTGGTGAGCCCTACGTGGTAAGTCTTGTAGACAAAATGGATGGAACCCGATCACCAGAGTTTGGACATTCACCTTTGAGCCGTTTGGATGAAATCAGGCCATAAATTCGCTCTATTTTTGCCCTGTAGTGGAGGGGTACTATTTTTGGCGATTGTGGGTTGACGGGATCCCAAAACACATTGATTTTTTTGGCTCTGAACTAACTTCTACTCCTCAAAAATGATACTTTTGACTTCCAGCAAATGTTCCTGAGTCCTTAAAAGCCTAGATTGAAGAAATTTGTTAAACATTTCAGGGTTAAAATTCAATTTTCTTACGCGCTTCTTGTAAACTTTAAAACAGGCCGTCTGATCGCGTGAGGCCATTTTGTCTGGTCTGGTTAGTTTAGTGCCCAGACCCAACATATCAAGAGTCCTCAAAATGTCAGAGTGGAAACCAGACTATTCTCGTGTGCGGCCGGCCGTCCGTGCAGCGGTGAAATGTTACAATCTTGGTTACCGTTTTTACCCCATAATTTCCCTCAAAAATCAAAGCCCTGCCCTCTTTAAAAAAAAATTAACCTTGGTAATATAGAGGAGAAGACCAACAAAGTATATGTAGGTAAGTTACTTTTCAAAAAGAAGTTTCCTTTCCTTTATAGTTTTAGGACCCGTAAAGCTACAATCCCCCTATTTTTGGTCTGGCACCGGTCAATTCGGCCGTTTTAGGGGTATTTTTCTTGGAATGTACTTTTCGGCAAAAAGTCATCGGTAAACCCATAGAAAATTCAAAAGAAAATGAAAATTGAAGTTTTCACCTTTATTTTGCCGTATTGGTCGATTGCCTCAGAAACTTCTGAGTATTTTTAATATTTTTTTGAAATTGGCCATTTTGCGTGGGAGCCTATGTGAATTTATTTACTGGTCTGCACCCTGAGTGTACTAAACTTCAGGAACCCCCAAATTGTACACTTCCAATATAGCGGCAGCCATTTTGCTCAAAACGCCCTCTGTTGGTTCCATAGAGTTGTGCACAAATTATGGTCATCAGTGGAATTCTTTCCCCCTTTTCTTTCAAACATGGATCCAGATGACCGGTCTTTTCCCGTACTTACATATAGAAAATTCCAGCGAAGTGGAATACATACAGGCACACGATCTCAACAGCTACGAAAAAATACGCGAGACCCAAAGTGAAATTCGATGTCAGATACAAGCTCCAGAAATCCATCGTAGACACTGAATAATTCTCCCTTTCATCCGCTGAATAAACAAGAAAACTGAATGACCATCTTTCTTACGATGAAATAAGGTTGCAAATAAATCCGTGAAATCGTTAGCAAGAAATGTGACACTTTACACTAACAGTGCAGTAACAGTGATGTTGCAATCTACGAATTTGATCGACGAATAGCGCTGCGCTATATTATAGCGCTCTAGCTTTGTACGAAACTAAATATCATAAACGCCCTCTAGAGCATGCAGCAGCCCAGAGCATTTTGATCAAACGAACGAGGTACCAATATCTGAACACATGAGCAGTTATGGTGTAATGTATCAAACATAAATATATATGTCTACCGGGACCCCCCTGCTGCATGTGCCCCCTGGGGGCCTCTTAAAGACCCCCAAATTTACATGAGATCAAACGAACGAGGTTCCACTTGAAATCAATTTTAAATGAACAGGTACAACACCCAAAGTATGGAATGGCCTATGCCAGACAAATTTTCTGCTGCAAAGGGCCCGACAGACGTCCCTAGGGGGCCCCAAAAATAATTACCCTAGATCAAACATTGGAGATACCACTTGAAACCAATTTCAAATGAAGAGGTACATCACCCAGAGTACAGAATGGCCCAAACCAATGGGAGCTATATCCTTCATGCAGGACGCGGTCATTTTATGTAGGACAAGCGCTTATACCTGTTTGTTTATGACGAATCCTGCGGATCCGGATCCGGATCCCATTTTAGGGTACCCTGCATAGGAGGTGGATCCCAAAATATCGGATCCTGTGCGTTAAACAAACAGGCCATTAGAACGATCGCGCAAATAGTCTAGATTTGCTAGACGTAGTTATCGTACCCGCCACCACGAAAGGGCGTATCATGACAATCCGCTAGCGACGCACGAGTGCACGACTACTAACTTGGACTTCGATAACTACGTCTAGACGAACTGCTATTATTTCCCCCCGAAAACGGGGGGAAACTAGTGCGCGTGCGCGATTTGTTGAATAATTTACGCTTCGCGCACGCGTACACACATCACGATAATGCACAATAGCCAAGGTAGCTACTTGTTCTTTCACTGGCTGGAAGTTCTTATCCAAGCAGCCGATTTCACAAAGCGCTACGACGCCTCGTAAGTTAAGAAGAGCTTTGTGAAATCGACTGCTGCTGGGCCTGTAGGCGGGAGGTACGGTGTGTACGTAACCGGGCTCGCCTCGTACTCGTAGGCCTACGCGTACGGTGAGGCGGGGAGCTACGGACCGGGACGGCGGCCGGGCATGGTCTTAGCCTTCGGAGAAAACATGGCCCACATGTGTCAGTCAAGTCCCATTAATACTTGTGCACAATAAATTGAATGATGGTCGTCGGTGAAATTCTTGCCCGGCAATTTTTTACACGTGTACAAGTTTTTTTGGGGTTATGCATGTTGAAAACAAGGCTTTTCAGAATTATTCACAAAATGTTTTTGAGTTGAAGCAATGTTTGCGAGTTGACGCAATGTTTTTGAGTTGACGTATTGTTTTTGAGTTGACGTAATGTTTGCAAGTTGTCGTAATGTTTGCGAGTTGTCGCAATGTTTGCGAGTTGATGTAATGTTTGCGAGTTGACGCAATGTTTGCGAGTTGATGCAATGTTTGCGAGTTGAGGCAATGTTTGCGAGTTGAGGCAATTGATGTTTGCGAGTTGAGGCAATGTTTGCGAGTTGACGCAATGTTTGCGAGTTGACGTAATGTTTGCGAGTTGACGTAATGTTTGCGAGTTGACACAATGTTTGCGAGTTGACGCAATGTTTTTGACAAAAGGAATTCGGGGCATGATCGATGAAACAATTTCGATCTGTAATTCCTAGCTCTATGTTTTGAGGGACCGAAAAGATTTCCACTTGAATACACAAAATATAATTTTGATGACACAAAAATATTTTGAGGCCATGAAATGATTTTCATGTATGACAAGAAATTGTTTCTATAGGCTTTCCCGCTCCGCTGGAAATTCCCCCCACCCCCCAAAAAATGCAACGGGGACCGGGTGACTGACTCAGTCAACTTGCAGGCCGTGCGGTCTCACATAAAAAATACTACACGAACGTCCGTGCGTGGATGGACCGCACTGGTTATCACGGGCCCATGCCTCGGGCTGAATGCGTCGCAACCCCCGGCCCACGCGCTATGTCTGCACCGGTGGTAATTTACCACCGGTGCATAGCGCGTGGGCCGGGGGCTTGGTAATGCACCCGCAGCATGGGTTTGTGGTTAGTATGGTGTTCCAAAGACGACACACCGCGTCGCTTCGTGAAGGGGCGACGGCGACGCTCATGCTGCGTCGCCGTCGCCGTCGCATTTGGCCCATTAACTTGTGCACAAAATTAACGTGTGCAGACAAATGGACCGTCGCCGTCGCCGTCGCCGTCGCCGTCGCGGCCTCATGGGGGCGCCCTGATATTTGGACTAGGCCTACTTCCGGTATGGCAGCGCCGGCATGTTGACTAGTTAATTTAGTACTAGTAGGGACTGAAATTGGTGCAATAGGTCTGTTGATGCTAAATACGTATACAGTGCATAAATCTGCATCATTTGATACCCATACTATCAACATTGATGTATGGGTTGCCGAGTTATGCCGTCTTAAAGATTTTGAAAAAGGGCATTTTCCGTTCAATTTATCAATGGCAAAGATGGTTACTTTGTGGAGACAAAATTCATGTTTACATGTGGTCTTATTCAAGTAAACAATGATGTAAACAAATTCACTTGATAATAACTCAACAGTGTCTTACTCTATTTTCATTTTTTCTTCGCCAATCAGTGCGATATATAGGGAAGACAAATTTGTGTCCGAGAAAAATAAAAAAGTGTCATTATTTACAAATATGGTTTCCATGACAACAGGAACTAATTATATTGATAAACAAATGTGAATAATGCTCATAATCTTAACTTAAAATCTGCTGTTTTGTACTACATATCACTATACCATGCTAATCAAACATCCCGTGTAATGTACATGTTAATTGTATATTTGCATAATTAATTATAATTATGTGTAATCATTTCTATTAAAGTAAACAAATAAGTAAACAAATTGAAACGACCATATCTGGAGAATAGAAAGAGGTTTGAAGTTTGTTCTTTTTGTTGTGTTAGTGTATATCACTGCTCCCTGCATTTACACATAACAACCACCTGCAAATTGTTGTTTAGAATAACAGTTGCCACAAAAACAAGACTATAATTGATATTTGTTATAAAATGAGAGTTTTGATAAGTTAATAAGACTTCCATTCAAGAGTTCTCAAGATTTCATTCATTCTTTGTCTGGCATTATTGTTTGTCCCGTTACGATAATACCGATAGAGGGGGCTATACTGCAACGAACTCGATGGCCTGCAGCCACTGGTACCTGTGCCGCCGCTGGTACGCTTGCCATTATAATCCAATATGCCAGTCTTGAAGCAAATCAATAGCCCAGGTGAAGACCCCCCGCATGGTATGAGGTGCTGAATATGTATATATTTAAATTCGATCAATCTTGAATAATCATGCAAGCGCAATACACGGGTTTACACTTCCAAAAGTACGCATGCGTGATAGTGCCTCGTTTCGAAGTCGCGATAAAAACCGCAGAAGTGTAAACACGTGTATTGTCTTCGACAATGGACGGGCTTACACTTCGAAAAGTGCGCATGCGTAGAAGTGCCTCGTTTTGAAGTTGCGATAAAATCCAAGATGGCCTCCGAAGTGTAAACCCGTGTATAGTGCAGATTGTTTTTCATACAGTCTGGTCACACGATGGTCGATGCGTAATACACATGATATACATAACAAGTCATAGAGCACCGTGGTTGGGGCCAATTTCATAGCAGTCGACTGATAAATTTTAAACTGAGAATTATATCCATTTTTTGGGCGGCAAAAATGTTAAGGCATCAGATACAACCATAGCACAAGAGAGAAAGAAATTACGTTACACTGCATAGGCATAGCATTATATTTCACAATTACAACATTACAAGAACTCTAGTTACCAGACGCATTCATTCATAATAACACTCATACGTCACAGCGCGCTAGTGCATAGAAAACAGGTATTTGAGCTATGCTTGGAATGTCCTCGGAATTTCACGGGTCGTTTGGAGATTTGCCTCAAGACCAATTATCGATCACAGCAGGCACGCGTACCAGCGGCGGCACAGGTACCAGAGGCAGCATGCCAGCGAGTTCGTTGATTATATACCCCCCTCTATCGGTGCTGTCGGAATGGGACAAACGATAAATAATTGGTCTTGGATCAAGACTAGTTTGGGCAGTGTTAGTTGTATGGAACATAGATATAATAAAATATCTATGGTATGGAAGGCCTACGTGCGCATGCGTGCTGGACACTTCAAACCCCTTGTCAAACCCGCTGATCAAGCGCGCACGCGGTTACAAGATGGAGGGCGCTGTGTCCTATCCAGTCTTTCTAATGGAGATCAATGGTCTAGACGTAGTTATCGAAGTCCAAGTTATAGTCTTATAAAGCTTTAATACAAATATTATGTTTGGGCAATAAAAACAATAAAAACGGAGTGAGTTAATGAGTGAGTTTATTTAAAATTGATTTCTGTTTTCGAGGCCACTTTTGGAAAGTTCTAAAAAGGATTCAAAATTTGGGAAGAGTTTGGTTAACATAATAAATGAAAATCAGTCAAAATGTATGTATGTTAAGTAGCAGTGTTAAAAAAAAAGTAGTTTAAGTTATAAATCACGCTAGTCTTCCCTCAGATGAGTGCGCTTCGTAGACGTTATTTCGGGTCGTTTGTTTTGTTGACACGTACACGTACGTGCGATCTGTTGGCCAGGTACAACTACGTAATACCGTCTTGAACAAGACTAGAGTGCGCTATGTAAAATGATCATCTTACACGTGCGCAAACAAAAGTTGTAAACACCATATATCTATAAATAGAAACACTTTTGTGCGCATGCGCAGAGCTGACCCAATCAGGAGCCTTCATTTACTACTAGCTACCTGTCCCTATATATTTTATGTATTGGGACGGGAACCAGTCTACTGTCCCTATATATTTTATGTATTGGGACGGGAACCAATTGGGTTATTTATGTCGATCTGTGGTTATGGGTGCACCACACTAAATAAACTCCCATTGACCTTAGCGTAAAATCCCTCAACTTCACAGTTAAAAAAAAACATCCAGAAGTTTCTCAGTTGTTGGTGCAATAGTGTAAATGATAGTGTGAACTCTCATCTACCCAATTCTGGATGGGTAACCGATTGGAATTTGTTGCTAATTGGCCCAAGAAAAAAACACCCCCGAAATGTCCTTCTTCCGTAACCGACTTGGTACAAGTTTTCATGAAGCAACCCTCCACGTTCAAGACAATGTAGGACATGATTTTAAACCAAAATATCTCAAGTCTCCACAACAGGCTGAAGCACTGAACCCCAAGGTTGTCATAACCAGTCAAAATTACACAATATATAATTTATTGCACGACCCCCCAAATTGCATATTTAAAGAACATTTGAGGGTACACACATTATGATAATTAGTTCGGCGCATAGATTTTTGAGCTATTTAGTGTGGTGCATCCTTATCGAGCATTAGCATAAATAACCCATAGACCGACAGCGCCCTATTCAAATCATTGATCTCCCTAATATATATGGAGATCAATGATTCAAATGCATGGCGGGGTACCGTAATTGTGACGGCACCCGACTATTGCAAAACTATGGGAAAAAAAAGTTACTTTTACGCACGATTGAAAAGGAAGGATTGATTCAAACGGGAAATTCTAGATGAAAACGAATTGGTATCAACTTTAAACCCATTGGAGCATTAGGTTTACCTCACATACCATTGCACAGTAATAATTTTTTTTCAAATAATGGAAAGATTGAATGAAAACTTTTGTGTTCAGCGCTCGAACGGCCGGAGTACGACACTCGGGTCAGCGAGAGTATACTCTCCAGCGTTGGGGAGTATACTCCTGCACCGGAGAGTATTGCGCGCGCATCACACTCGTGTTACCGGGAGTAACTGCTCGAACGCAGCCAAAAGGTCGCGCGTGCAATGATTAGACGGTGAGCTGTGAAGTCACCAGCGGCCATGTTAGGATATTCAGCACAATACTCATGCATTGCACTGCATGACTGCACAGCAAGCCGTGCAGCAATACACGGGTTTACACTTCAAAAAAAGCGCATGTCTTCTGCCCTCACTGCATGTAACGATGCAGCTATGCAGCGGTTAAACACTCCTCCAATTGAGTAGCCGGAAACATATCTGATGATGCTGTCTGACGTTTTATTTGAAGCAGTGTAAAACTGTAAACAAACAAAGAGGTAGCACATTTTGAGTTACAAATGTTACTACAAGTACACGTACATTAAATAAGCATGAAGTATAAAATAACGTGAAGGAAACCCTGGAATAATTACTGGATAGCCCCGACCAAGAATAATAAACACACGAGCACATAAGAACCCAACTGGCAATAAAAATAACCACAATAAAGTCATGAGTTATCCCCAAATAAGGTGAGCAATGTGAGAGTGCAAAGGACTAGGCGAGTCTAGGAGAGGCCTTACAAGAATCCATAAAGTCATAAATACTTCCCCAATAATCTACATGAAATAAAGGTCTGATATATCCCAAACAATGATATATAAATACACAGATGTCCCCCAAACTCCCTTATATCAACACAATAGAATAAGGACTTACAGTTTGTTCCTTGTCAAGGGCATGTAAGAAGGAATGAATCGAATGTAAGATATATCGAAACAGCAACAGACAAAATGTCTGATGGAATGTTCTGGAACTGAGTAACTGACATGGTTAAGAATGAACACGAGAGGGCGCCAAACAGAAATGCAGAGCCTGGAAGGCATAACACTCCCCGTCTGGCGTCTCTAAGATGCCAAATCTAAAAAAAGAATGATAAGAAGTACGCCACAGAGTAGGAAGCTTATGCAACTGGAACTAACTACTTGTTATAGAGTCTTTAGAAAGCAAGAGAACAACTTGGGTGATAGGTCTCAAGAAGAGTCTCTGTTCTCCGTCTCTGATGATCTTCACCTCGATCTTCCTGACTTTGCCGTCTTCGCTGGGAAAGGTCTTGGTGATCAAACCCATGGGCCAGTCGTTCCTCTTGGCTTGAGTGTCTTTCATGAGGACGACATCTCCTTCTTGGAGGTTTGGTTTCTCCGTCTTCCACTTCCTGCGTGCTTGGAGATTGCTGATGTACTCTCGCTTCCACTTCGCCCAGAACATGTCAGCCAATCTCTGGACGCGCCGCCACTGGCCGCGAAGGAGATCCTTATCGTCGAACTCGCCAGGAGGGATGGAGGGTGCACCAACCTTCTGCGTGAGAAGTGTCGCTGGGGTGAGGATGAGCGGGTCGTCAGGATCCATAGAGACGGGGGAGAGTGGTCTTGCGTTCATGATGGCAGTCACCTCAGCCATGAACGTTGTCAGCACTTCGTGAGTCAGCGCGCCTGACCCCAACTGGAGTAGCATGGCGTCAAGAATGCGGCGAGCAATTCCGATCATCCTTTCCCAGCTTCCGCCCATGTGTGAAGCATGTGGAGGGTTGAACTGCCAGGTACATTCGTTGTCAGCAAGAAAGTGTTCAACCTGCTTCTGACGTCCAGAGGAGTTGATGCCGAGCTCCTTGCAGGAGCCCACGAAGTTGGTGCCACAGTCGGACCTCAGCAGCTTAGCAGGACCTCTCAAGGCAAAGAAGCGTCTGAGGGAATTCATGAAGCTTGAGGTGTCCATCGACTCGATCACTTCGATATGCACTGCGCGTGTAGCCATGCATGTGAAGATGACAGCCCATCGCTTGTTGCTAGCTTGACCTCCTCGTGTTTTGCGGGCGGTGACAGACCATGGGCCAAACACGTCTAAACCCACGTAAGTGAAGGGTGGGTCTGTTCTGAGGCGGTCTGCAGGTAAGTCTGCCATGATCTGCTTTTGTTGTCTGCCTCGAAGTTTACGACAGGTGACGCAATGGTAGATAACACTACTGACTGCTCGCTTGCCTTCAAGGATCCAGAAACCAGCAGCTCTCACAGCACCTTCAGTCAAGTGTCTGCCCTGATGGCGTACTTGTGAATGGAAGTGCCTGATGAGAAGCGTAGCGACGTGACATCTTCCTGGGATGACTGCTGGATGAGCCTCATCAGATGTAAGTTCACGTCCTTTCTTCAGCCTGCCTCCAACCCTGAGTAGATTGCTCTTGTCAAGAAAGGGGTGGAGTTTGTTGAGTGGGCTAGATCTGGAAACCGGTCGACCATCTTTGAGGCATGTTATCTCATCTGTGTAGACGTCCATCTGGACAGCATGGAGAATTGTTGCCTTGGCTTGGTCGAGCTGTTCTGGCTTGAGATGCTCCTTACACAGGTGCCATCCATGACAAGCACTTCCTTCGGAAGCTTGAAGGAAGGAGTGAGCGATGTGCGAGAGCCTGGAAACTGCATGGAGAAGAGACTTCCAAGATGAGAAGCTTTCGAAGCGTCCGCTCCCAAGACCTGCATCAACCAGAGTTGTGGCACAAGTAGTCACCAGTGGTCTCACTTCTGCATCTCCTTCAGGATCCATCAGATTGAAGGTCTGCTCTTGGTTGTGGTACCTTGCATCATGGAGGAATGCAGGTCCGCTCAGCCATGATGAAGAAGGTAAGGAACTTGCTGGCAGTGCCCTGGTTGCGTGATCAGCAGGATTTTGATCCGTTGCCACGTAGTTCCACTGAGTTGGTTCCGTAGAGCGTTTAATGCGGCGCACCCGGTTGTGGACGTACACGTAGAATCGTCTTGACTCATTGGTGATATAACCAAGCACCACCTTACTGTCGGTGAAGAACTTGACCGCATCGAGGTGCACGTCCAGGTCATCTTGGATTACCTCCGCCATCTCTACGGCCATCACTGCGGCTCCAAGTTCCAGACGAGGGATGGTAGGTTCAGGTTTCGGAGCAAGCTTTGCTTTGCCACAGATAAATCCCACTTCAGGATGTCCGTCAGCATCTGTGACCCTCAGGTAAGCAACAGCACCGATTGCTTTCATTGATGCATCGGAGAAGATGAACAGCTCTCGCTTCTGGGATTGTGACAGAGGGATGGAGGTGTACATCCTCGGGATCTGCAGTTCGTGAAGATCACAAAGGGAATCTTTCCATTTCTTCCATTCTCCGTACTTCTCGTCAGGAAGTGGTGCGTCCCAGTCACAGGCATCACGGTTAAGTTCTCGGAGAATGGAACGACCCTGGATGCTTACCGGTGCGGCAAATCCGAGAGGATCGAACAAGCTGTTGATGGTAGATAATACCCCACGTCTAGTGAATGGCTTGTCGCTGGCTGCCACGTGAAACTTGAAGACATCTGCAGACAAGTCCCATTGCAGGCCTAAGCTTCGCTGCAATGGAGGGGTGTCCTGTCCAAGATTGAGGTCCTGAAGTCCCTTTGCGAGGTCTTCACTAGGGAAAGCCTTCATGACATCGGGGCTGCTGGATGAAATCTTGTTGAGACGGAGATTGGACTGTGCCAGCATATCTTGTGCCCTCCCAAGCACGTTGACGGCTTCACTGATGGTGGCAAATGACTTGAGGCCATCGTCGACGTAGAAGTGACGGTCGACGAAGAGTCTTGCATCATCTCCGAATTCTTCTGCTCCCTCAGCGGCGGACCTCTTGAGCCCATAGATTGCTACGGCTGGCGACGGGCAGTTGCCAAACACATGGACCCTCATGCGAAAGTCGATGACTTCTCCGTTGAGATCGTGGTCCTTGAACCACAGAAAGCGAAGGTAGTCACGATGCTCGTCCTTGACCAGAAAGCTGTGGAACATTTGCTGGATATCAGCCATGATGGCTATGGGTTCAGCTCTGAAGCGGAAGAGGATGCCAAGCAAGGTGTTGTTCAAGTCTGGGCCCCTGAGTAGGACTTGATTTAGGGAGGTGTCATCGTACTGAGAGCTGGAATCAAACACGACTCTGATTTTTCCTGGCTTCTGGGGATGGTAAACTCCGAAACTTGGTAGATACCAATGCTCCTGTTCTGGTCGGAGTGGGGGAGCTAATTCCGCATGACCATTTTCGAAGATCTTCTTCATGAAGTCGATGTAGTGGTCCCTCATCTCAGGTTTCTTGAGGAGGGTACGACGGAGAGACATGAGGCGGTTCAGGACTTGTTGTCTGTTGTCGGGTAGACGTCGTCGAGGAGAGCGAAAGGGAAGTGGGGCCACCCAACTGTTGGCTTCATCTTTGGCATACTCTTGGTCCATGATGGAGAGGAAGATCTCATCTTCAACAGATGCTGCCCTCTTGTAGTCTTCTGAAGATTCTTTGAAGATGTCAGAGCTGATGTCAGGTGTCTTCTCAGAGGTATGCTTCGTCATGTTCGACGAGAATGGTTCCTTTACCTGGATCCTGTTTTCACATGGCGTCAGGATACTGGGTCGGCCATTGTGAAGGATGTTGGTGTTAAAGGCATTGACGGCAGGCGTGTGAGCTCCTGCAAGGCAAACATCACCGACTATGACCCAGCCCAAGTCTGTGCGTTGAGCGTAGGGTGCGTTGTGGGGTCTGTTGCGCTGGTCTCGAACCTTATGAAGCTGAATGATATCTCTGCCCAGCAGCAGCAGGATATCGACGGAAGCATCCAGCGATGGGATCTTGTGGGCGATGGATTTTAGGTGAGGATAGTGACTTGCTGCCTCTGGACTCGGAATCTCCTCACGGTTGTTCGGCATGGAGTCGCACTCGATGAGGGGTGGCAAGGTCAGCTGGACTTCACCATCGATGGATTCTATCTTGAAACCAATGGCTCGTCTCCCGTGAGCAGTCGTTGTGCCTGAGCATGTGCGGAGTGTGTAGGGGAATGTGTCTCCACGGATATCGAACTTGTCAAAGAAGGTGGTTCTAGCAAGTGAATGATTGCTCTGGTTGTCTAACACCACGTACACCTTCATCGAGTTCTCAGGTTCTGCCTCCGGATACACCATGGCGAGACATATCTTGGAACATGATTTTCCCAAGGCAGCATCTCCGCAAATCTCTGTGCATTTGGTGATGGTGACAGGAGGTTCTGTACAGGCTTGCTCCCCGCCATGGCTTTCCGCAGATGAAGGGGCCATGTCTACCCAAGGAGGTGGGCCGATGTGGAGTGCGGAAACATGGCGGTCACTCTGGCACTCGGTACATCGGATGCTGGCCTTGCACTCATTGGCAAGGTGGGAAGTAGATGCGCAGCATCTGAAGCAAATGGTGTGTTCTCTTAGAAATGCCTTCCTCTCCTCCAGTGGCTTTCCTCGGAATCCACGGCACTTTCTAAGCGAGTGGGGCTTGTTGTGGAGAGGGCATTGCTTGTCTGGATTGGGGCGTCGATTGGAGTCAGATGATGGAGTTGTAGGGTTGTTCACCCCTGTCTTGTGGACTGAGATTGTCTTTGGCGTGAATCTGTTTGAAGACTTCTCACCTGATGTGGATGTCTGCAACGCAAAGCTGGGGTCGTTCCTTATCTCCGCCTGGGAATATACAAAGTTGACGAAGAATGGGAAGGGGGGAAACGGCACACCACGGGCCCTCTTGTACGTGGATCCCTGGGTGATCCACTTCTCTTGGAGATGGTGAGGTAGCTTCTCAACTATTGGGTTAGTGCCTCTGGCGGTGTCCAAGAAGCTAAGGCCTGGTAGGTTACCCTCGAACTTCGCTGCGTTGACTTCTGTGAGAAGGTTTGCAAGCTCCTGCAATTTGGCATGATCCTTGTTTCCTATCTTCGGAAACTGCTCTAAGCGTGTGAAGAGAGAAACCTCGACTGCTTCTGGGGAACCGTATTTCCTGTCCAGTCTTTCCCATACTCCTAATTGTTTCCTATCTTCGGAAACTGCTCTAAGCATGTGAAGAGAGAAACCTCGACTGCTTCTGGGGAACCGTATTTCCTGTCCAGTCTTTCCCATACTCTGGTCAGGCCGGTGCTTGGGTCTTGCATGTAGACTCCTCTGATTCGTAGGGCGTGCTGGAGGGACTCTCCGGACAGCCATCTGGTAAGCAGATCAAGCTCTTCGCTGGGTTTCACGTCAAGACCCTGAAGAACGTTCTGGAAACTGGCTTTCCAAGATCGGTAGTTCTCTGGTCGGCTGTCGAAAGCCTTCAATCCGGCAGTGAGGAGATCACGACGGGCTAGGTGGGATGCAAGAGCGGAAATGTCTGCGTGGCCAGTAGAATGTAGTCTGCTGTTGTCACCACCGGGACTAGGGATGATCCCGTTAGTGCAGGCTGGAGCAGGATAACGAGAAAGCCCGGTTGGGAATCTTGGGATCGCAGCCGGAGGCGGTGGGCCATAGTAGTAGGGAAGATTCATGGTCGGCCGAGGGAGTGAAGGGATTTGAGGTGGAGGCACAGCAATGTTTTGCTGGTGTCTAGTGTCAATGGGGAAATCCCTTTGATTGGAATCAGGAACAGTGTGATCTCGTTCAGGATCGAAGTGTGTCTTCACGTACTCCTCTGTGCGTTGTGTAGGGGAAGCTGGTGATGCAGGGGGACTCTTGAGGCTCACTCTGTCTTTGTCCATCTCCATATCCGCAGCCGCTTCTAGCGTCTTGGCAGCAGGTAATGCAGATTCAGCTTCACCCTCTTCAGCATTGCGTCAAGTCGTGCAGGTTCCACCCTCATCTCGATTTGGCGCCTGGCGTAGTCAGCTCTTGTGCGTGCGGCTTCTGCTTTAGCACGTGCCTCTGCTGCAGCTAAGCTGACGTTGGACCCGGTTGAGCGTCGTGAAGAAGAAGAGGGTGCGCACTCTGAACGCACCTCCAGATTTGAGGGAACACCTGATCCCGGTACAGACATCGTAGTGTAGCGATGCGATGATGAAAATGCTCTTGAAGTGTGCAGGTAAACTTTTTACTCTTCTGCCCTCACTGCATGTAACGATGCAGGCATGCAGCTATGCAGCGGTTAAACACAATTGAGTAGCCGGAAACATATCTGATGATGCTGTCTGACGTTTTATTAGAAGCAGTGTAAAACTGTAAACAAACAAAGAGGTAGCACATTTTGAGTTACAAATGTTACTAAGTACACGTACATTAAATAAGCATGAAGTATAAAATAACGTGAAGGAAACCCTGGAATAATTACTGGATAGCCCCGACCAAGAATAATAAACACACGAGCACATAAGAACCCAACTGGCAATAAAAATAACCACAATAAAGTCATGAGTTATCCCCAAATAAGGTGAGCAATGTGAGAGTGCAAAGGACTAGGCGAGTCTAGGAGAGGCCTTACAAGAATCCATAAAGTCATAAATACTTCCCCAATAATCTACATGAAATAAAGGTCTGATATATCCCAAACAATGATATATAAATACACAGATGTCCCCCAAACGCCCTTATATAAACACAATAGAATAAGGACTTACAGTTTGTTCCTTGTCAAGGGCATGTAAGAAGGAATGAATCGAATGTAAGATATAACGAAACAGCAACAGACAAAATGTCTGATGGAATGTTCTGGAACCGAGTATATAACTGACATGGTTAAGAATGAACACGAGAGGGCGCCAAACAGAAATGCAGAGCCTGGAAGGCATAACAGCATGCGTGGTAGTGCCTCGTTTCGAAGTCGCGATCAAAACCGCCGAAGTGTAAACCCGTGTATTGTCTTCGACAATGGACGGGCTTACACTTGTGGAAGTGCCTCGTTTTGAAGTTGCGATGAAAATCTAAGATGGCTGTGTAAACCCGTGTACTCTCTGATACGCCGGCTGCCGTGCCTGCTAATATATTGAATATCCCAAAATGGCTGCACGGATGCTTCACCTGCAGAGCAGCGCGACCTATCCAGTTTGTATAGATCAGTGGTAGCCGTTACCTGACCCTATATTTGACAGACAATAGTCGGGCGCTTTTGGGGTCCGGGAACCAGACTATAGTTTTTTGAGATGGCGTCCGTTTTCAAAATTACGCGCTCACGCCCCCTGCTGTCGGTCTATAGGTTATTTATTTCTATGAATGATTAGGCCGTGTCCCAATAAGCATTAGTTACATAACAGACGTCTTGCACCAATGCGCTGTTCATATAATGGATAAGAACGACACAAAGGACCCAGTCCACTCCGGAGATGGGTATCGCTATGCAAAAGCTTGCCCCGAATCATGTGATATAGCAACAGAGTCTTTAGTCTGGGAAATTCAAATTGGGGTGTTTATATGCAATGAAAGAAGTCTGCGTACCCGGAGATACTATTCAGATTTAACTCGCAAATGGCTTATTCACTGGCTGCAGGCGTGGCTGCGGCTATTGGCAGCGTGTCCATCTTGTTGCCGCGTCCCAATGGGAGACTTTTGGAGAGTCGTTATTGAGTCAACAGCGCAAGCGCACGCACGCGCAATACAACGCGTGCATGCTCACAATTGCGCAAGCATGGTTTGCGCGTGCGCTGTTGACTCAAGACCGACTCGCCAAAAGTCTCCCATTCACTGGCTGCGACCGCAGCTATGGCTGCGACGTCACAAATATCAAGCCACACGGGAAGGTGACTTCGTTGTGGCCAAGCCAACTTTATATGGCAAGCCAAATGCCAAATAATTCGATAAACCCTATTTATTGGAGATAAACACGTTTTTCGCCAAGAAACACTATATTCCGACATGATAAACACTGCTTCTTGAGAAAAACTCTGTTATAAACAAATTTTATCTAGATAAAGATTGTTTTTCACCGATAAACAGTGTTTATCGAATTATTTGGGATTTGGCTTGCCATGACCTCAGTTGCACGTATGGATTCAAATCGTCCCGACAGGTGCGTCTACACGGCCAAAGGCGCGTCCCAATTCTACTGGCTGAATCCAGTTCGAAGACGCGGCCACAGCCACGGCCGTAGCCATCGGCCACAGCCAGTGAATTGGGACACGGCATTTTTTGGCCAAAATGAAGCCGCAAATATCAAGCCGGATCCGGAGCCTTCATTTGGGGCCTGTTTTTTTTTCGGACGAATACTCGGACCCGGATCCCATTTTTCAGATCCACCTCCTATGCAGGGTATGCTAAAATGGGATCCGGATCCGAAGGATTCATGATCCTTTGCGTGAAACAAACAGGCCCTTTGTATGTGGCTTCAAAATGGCGGATGGAGACGGAGCCGGAGCCGGAGCCGGAGCCGAGGTTTGGAAAAGGGCTATGGTAGCCACAACCGGAAAGACAATCCTAGGCCCTTTTCCAAACCTCGGCTCCGGCTTCAGGCTCAGGCTCCGGCTCCACGTCGGCTTCACGCGGCTCCAGTTCGAAGTCGCGGCTCCACGTTTGGAACAGTCAGACTTCGAGCGGCTTCGGGATGCTTCGGCCTAAAATGCTGGGGTTCGAGCGTGCAGAGCGCCGCGCCGTTGCGTGACGTTTGTTTTAATTTAGCTGATTTTGTGTTGAAAACATGGGTTAAGATTAGTGTAAGGCATACAAGTCACAAGTATGTTCCATGGAGGTTTTTTTTCTACCTTCATAATAGCGCTCCGCACTTACGCTAAAAATAGCACCGGATCTCAGAAAAATATTGCAACCATGCACGTGCGTGGGTGTGCTCGTCCATGTACACTACGCGTGTGAGACAATGTTTGTCTGACAGCCGGGGATTTTGTGACGTCATTAGTGCGGAGCGCTATTTTAATGTGTTATAAATAGTAATATATGTATAATGATGCAAATTAATTAGCCAAATTGCACAATCTGAAAACCGTTGCCATGGAAATTTGTCTATCAATTTACACTTAACTCGTGCAACTTTCCCCAAAATATCCTACTGTAGCCTATGTAGTTTCCATAATTTCACTAGTTTCGGTATTTAAATTGCGCGGCAGATACAGACGAAAAACAATGAAAAGGTGTCAAAGTTCACATTTTATTACTGTCACGTGACTTTGTCCTCAGTGATTCAAAGTGTGACGTCACGAAGCCACCTCCCCATGCAGACTTCGTTTGGCTCCATTTTTTTTGCCAAAATGAAGCCGCAAATATCAAGCCGGATCCGGAGCCTTCATTTTGGTACGCGGCTTCATGGAGCCGGAGCCGGAGCCGGAGCCGGAGCCGGAGCCGGAGCCGGAGCCGGAGCCGAGGTTTGGAAAAGGGCCCTTGTAGCCGTAGCTTAGTCTGAAACCCCAAATCCAATATATAATTCAAAATAGAATAATGGCAAAAAGTAAGGCAACCAGACTACTTACCCTGACCAATCATTTTTTGAAGTAGTCTGGTAACCGCCAATCTCTCAGACTACAAGAGAAAGTAGTTTTTTTATCTGTAACAGAAATAGTATATATTATAATTATATTATTATACATATAATTATCAATAATGAAAATAAACCAAAATTATTGACACAAATAAGTTTTATATATACAACTTTGTATTTTAAAATTAATATACTGATAATATAATGTAACGGTAAAATAAAAAAAATAAATAGTATTTTTTTTAATTCCGATTATTTCATCAATCCAATACGTGCGACGTGCGTGCGTGATAAAGGTACATACATGTACATGTGTCGCTACACTCATGACTTATAGTTCTAATGAAAGACGTATCGTGAAAATGCACACAAACTAGTAGTACTTTACATGGTGTATGTATATACAATATCTACATTGCGATTGTGTTAACTTACTTTTGTACAATACCGCAATACTGTTGTGGACTGTGACAAAGTGACTGCTTGTTATACGTTACTACTGTTGTTGGTTGGCTGACTCGGTCAGTCGGTACATTATAATAATAATCCAGCAGTAACATTAACAACTAACGTTAACACTCAGTTACGTACGTTAATTACGTCAAGTACTAAGTAGGGCCGTCGTAAACTTGGGCCCCTACCTGCCTACGTAGGAAAAAGAACTGCGGATAACGTTACGTTAGGCTTCTTTCACCTGGTACTGGTAGGCCTACATCTTACACCTAGCTACATAAACTGAAAGACACTAACGTAACTGTGAGTGTGACTGTCAAATTTGGAAATGGCTTCGGCAGACGGAGATAAGTAAGTAGCCTAAATCGACAGACCAACTGATACCCTTTTCACACTAACGTTAGTACAAATTCAAATTGCTTAGTTAAAGTTAAGGCAGTGGATATTTTGCCGGTGACGGCAAAAGTTCCGAAACGCTATTTTGCCGGTAGGCCCCCCTAAGTGTTTTCTGATTGGCTGGTAATGACATCATCTCCTACCGAGTACCGGCGCGCGCACCTCAGCTCAGATAATCATGGACATGGCGTCCACGACGAGCGTACGGCGTGTTATGTGTCGGCGACGAATTTTCTAGTTTCGTAGATGTTGAAACTTGAACATGCTTTTTCCAACTTCGAGAGGCAGCAAAAAATAAGCTACTGGAAACGAGACACCCGCACGCTGGCTGCAGCACAGCGAAAAATCCCTTACACGAATTGGCACGAAACGGCCGCAAGAGGGCGTCACGATCATCTCATTATGTGACGTCATCGCACTGACCAAAAATGGAAGTTTTCATGAATGAAACTGACGCGCATGGGCACATACTCAGCGATGCCCACTCTAACCATAGTTACTTCGACAGACCTCGCCACGATCTTTCGAATGGTACCAAAAACATACAAATTTGTACATTTCTTCGACCTTTTGACCATTTTTGGTGGTGTCACCCGACGTTCGAGAACTCACGGACACCGCGATCGTATTTGAACTTTGGTGAGCTGTATTTTTGTTGTCATTTTACCGCGAAACCGTGCCACCGTCTGAGTGTGATTGTTGGGTCGTTGAATATTCATATAACATGTGTTGGGTCTGTTGGTTGTGTATGCTGAGAGCGCCATATGAATATGCATAGAATTGCATGGTCACCCGGAGATGTCGTACGGCCGACTGTTGATCGTTGCGTAGTCACCGCGTGTGTTTGAATAGGCACATCGCGTAATGCGTGCCCCGTACGTGTCTGCAACGGCCCTGCGTGCGTGCGTAACGAGTTGGGCCAGCACTAGTTATGATGATCGTAACCCTAAGGTCCCAGTCCCTGGTCAGACCTAGGGTTACGATCATCGCAACTAGGCCAGCACATGGTTTCCGTGACGTCACGAGCACGGCCTCGCGCGTTGACCAATCAGCGCGGCGCTTTTCACACACAGCACTGTTTCCATCCGTGTTACAGTGCATATGGGGAATTTTTCGCTGTGTGTAGCTGCCAAATGAAGTAACGTCAAGGGCAACAAAGCGCTTGTTTATTTTGAGTTGAAATATGCTTGCGTGAAAGGCGGCAAAAAGTACCGCTCCAGGCGAACGGGCCAGAGATCAAATCAGCTGTGAGTTCCCGCACGCGTTGCCGGCAACAAATACGTCTCTGGTAGTGACCAATCAGAAAACCCTTACCGGCAAAATAGCGTTTCGGAACTTTTGCCGTCGCCGGCAGATATCCACTGCCTAAAGTTAAACTAAGGAGTAAGGGTTCATGCAGTGCTTTTTTCAGTCAGGTTATTTTATTGCCTTCATAATTACAGAGATTATACTGGGAGTAATTGCAGAATACCCCCCATGCGAAAATTACCTTTTCAAATTGTTGGCTACGATGTGAGAGGCGTTGTACGATGCATTAGCAAACGAGTGAATTAAGAAATGGGCAAATGATTAAACGGGCCAAGTATTAAACGGGCGAATTCTTAAACGGGCGCGAGGAGGGATAGGGCTGTAAGTGCCGGTTGGTGGCTATGGCTACGCGGATACGATGTGGTCTTGTCGCTGAAGAACGAAGCAACACAAAGTGAATGGCAGGTTGTTAAAAAAAATCCAAGTCCAAACTAAGTCCCGGTTGGTGGCTACGCGGATACGATGTGGTCTTGACACTGAAGAACGAGGCAACACAAATTGAATGGGAGATTGATAAAAATGCTGAAGTCCAAAGTAAGTGGTGGTTGGTGGCTACGCGGATACGATGTGGTCGTGTCGCTGAAGAACGAAGCAACACAAAGTGAATGGCAGGTTGTTAAAAGTGAGGCGCGTTAAAAAAAAAAATATGCGCGCGGCATCTGCACCGCTAGTCCGAGTAACTTGGACCCTAAAAATCGCCCTTTTTAACATTTGATTTGGACATGATCTGGCGATAGTAGGGTCCAAGTACCTTGTTTGCATTTGAGTGGCAAGAGCTCCATTTTGCCTCTACCCTTAGTCAAAATTGTATGATTTCACCTCCAAAACGATCCTAAAATGTCTCATGTGGCCAGCTATGGACCAAGGGAGAATTGGAGATTTACTCACATTTTTTAAAGAAAAGATCATTTTTTCCCTAATTTTTTTCGGGTACCAGTGTACAATTTGAAAAAACCAAGATGGCTGACCCAACTGACACTGTGCACATGAATAGGAGTCTCTGTGCCCATTTTTATCAGGCATGAGAATCTTCCGGATTTTTCACTTCAAAATATGTGGTCTCCGAGTTCAGTGTAAATTTGGATTAAAAATGGGGGGGTAGGTGGTATATGGTAAGGTTATAAAATGAAGGGGAAAAGTGTTAAATGTGCCGATCTATTTGATTGATGCCCGATAAAAAAGGGTGTTTATACTAGCTTTATTATTGCACGTGTCCGTGTCATTTCTTTTCCCCAACATCCCCAACGTGCCCTGCCGAATACTGACATCAACGGGTGTAAGGAGAATTGTAAAAGAAGTGCATACGATTCGTTTTACGTACGGCGCAGCGGGAGAAGTCTATATCAGCGGTCGCTGTACAAATTCTCACTACGTTCCGTAGTAGACTGGCTGCAATGAACTGCCCCAGTGTGTGCGTGTTGTGCACGCATGATAATGGATGCAAAATGCTAGCGCTGGACGGAGGACCGACTTACTATCAAAACTATCCAACCACGTTGTACACAGGCGAGTTTGCTTGCAACATGTCTAGGCTTCCCCTAATATCCCCAACGTGCCCTGCTGAATGTTGACATCAACGGACGTAAGGAGAACTTGTATTAGAAGTGCATGTTGAAGTTTCGTTTTACGCACAGCGCGGCAGGCGAAGTCAATATTATGCAGCGATCACTGTACAATCTCACTACGTTCCGTAGTAGACTGGCTGCAATGAACTGCCCCAGTTTGTGCGTGTTGTGCACGCATGATAATGGATGCACAATGCTAGCGCTGGACGGAGAACCGACTTACTATCAAAACTATCCAACCACCTTGTACACTGGCGAGTTTGCTTGCAACATGTCTTGGCTTCCCCTAATATCCCCAACGTGCCCTGCTGAATGTTGAGATCAACGGACGTAAGGAGAACTTGTATTAGAAGTGCATGTTGAAGTTTCGTTTTACGCACAGCGCGGCGGGCGAAGTCAATATTATGCAGCGATCACTGTACAATCTCACTACGTTCCGTAGTAGACTGGCTGCAATGAACTGCCCCAGTTTGTGCGTGTGGTGCACGTGTGATAATGGATGCACTGGATGGAGAACCTACTTACTGTCCAGTCTATCCAACCACGTTGTACACAGGCTAGGCGAGTTTGTTTTCAACGTGGCGCCTAATGTTTCGTACGTCCAGCGTGGATCCGCTGTTGATGTGAAAGAAATTGATAAAACTGTCAAAACAAATGAAACTGAAATTGGTGATCAGGTCTTGTTGGAAGGTTTTCTATATCAGCATTTTAATCAGAGATTGTTTCCGAAAACTTCACGCAGGCGATGCATTGTTCGAATGCTGTCGTAAGTGTCATGTCACCATCAAATAACGTTAAAAATGTGGAAGCTCTGCCTCTGGTATGACTGCATTATTATAGAAACATTCAAGCAAAAAGCGGAACACAAGAGCCTGTTACGAGAGAGGCGAAGATTTAAGGTAATATCATACTTTGGAAGCATAATTATACCAAAACATATATAAAGCTATAAAGATGGTAGAAACATACCATTACATTTTTAAGCTGTTTTGCATGCAGCGGAACAGCTCTTATTTTTTTTTTTATTCCACTTTTTTCCCATAACACAGGGTTTTTATACAAGTCACTTCTACCCTTATGCTAATTCCGATTAGGCTTGGGCGGTTTACCGGTTTTACGGTTTTACTCTGTTTTATTTTTCTGTCGGTTTTTTTCGTTCGGCATTTTACGAAAACCGCAAAACCGTCTGCAACATATTTTATTATACATCATGCTGAAATTCGTAATTACTTTGAAAACTTTGTGATTACTCCAGAAGGCACCGAGATATAGACAGTTACAAGCGAAAGAAAAGGCCAACTTTTCGGTCGTAAAGCGTCGAAACACCGCCGCACTGTAGCGTTAAAAATACACAGCGTACACGGGCAACAGAGCTCACTCGACGGCACACACATCTCGATCGCACGGTGACTACACAGCGACCACGCGGTGTACTGTGTGCTGTGCACGATGCATGGTTTGTTGCGGTCGGAATACCCAGAATTAATAGTCTTGTCTTGGTCCTTGCAATACTTAAGGTGTGTTTTTTTTTTACGTACGTACACCTATTTGGTAATGGCGATGGTGTGAATCAGTCGTGTGAGGGCGCACCATGAACAGCAAAAACGTTTTGGATCAAGACTGTGTGTACAAAATGGCTGACCATGCGGTCTGGTGAACTCGAAGTAGAATTGATCGCGAGCGTACGTCAAATTCAGCGAGCGTTTTCGCTGAAATTATACCGGTAATTAGGGTTAACATTATCAAGTTTATTCATTATTTCGTTTGTTCGTTCATATTTTCGTTTGATCGTTTTGTAATTTGAATGGTGATCTTTGGAGACAAATTGTAACGTTCCTGCGTCTGTGAATTTGTGTTAGGCCACGGTTTTGTCGGCTTTTAATTTTTTCAAAACCGCCCAACCTTAATTCCGATCAACTTCATACTTGGCACATAGTTAGACCACCACCCCAAATAGTGCCCCGCGTATGTACATCATCGTGGCGTCATCAGGTGCACCATGACGTCATCATCAATGTGCAAATTTCAAGGCTCTTAATCTCCGGAACTGCAAGTCCGATGCAACTCAAACTTGGTATGGAAGTATATGGGGACGTGATATAGACAACAATTGCAGTCACGTGTTGATGACGTCATCGTGTGATTTTATACGAATTATTCAATTTTTGGACCTTTTCTTTATATCTCATGAACGACAAATCGTATTTTCAAAATTCTTTCGGTAAAATGTTTGTTGGGTTATAGGCATATGCCACAATTTACCAAAAACGTGTGACGTCTGGTCATGATGACGTCATCAAAATCTGATTTTCAGTTTCATATATAAGGGAATATCCGATGGTGATGAAACTTGGTGGGTAGGTAGGGAATGGTACTAGTATACTAAATGTGAAGTGACGTCATGATGACGTCATCGGCTGATTTTTTATTGATTTTTGAATATTTAATTTTGCCATTTTTTTCCAGAAACACATATAAGCGAATATCCGATCGTAATGAAACTTGGTTTGTAGGTAGGAAATGGTATTAGTACAGTCGAACCTCGTTAATACGAGGTCGCCGGGACTTACCGAAAATGCTCGTATTAAGCGGGGCCTCGTATTATGCGGGATCCATATTTTGTCAACCGAAATGCACGTGTGTGCGGTACACTGCACATACAGCATGCACTATCCCTCTGTAACCCATAATTACTTGTCAAGTCCGTGTTTACTTTTTAGAAGTAATTTGTACTTTGTAAATTTGCTTGATAAATTTCATTTTGTTGAATTGTCACGGATGTAAAAGGGATTTCATTACAATATGTAAGAATAATAAAGACCAAGTAAATAAAAATAATGACGGCACGTGAAACGACATGAAAATTGCGAGTGGATGACAGCGACGAACGTTAGCACCGCACGTTCAGACAAGTTGGTTGCCAAACAATGTGTGCAGTATGAAGCAATGTGCACCCCAGGGAACCAGCGAAATTTTGATGGACACGAGAGGGCGCCTTTTTTAACTTAAATTAATAAGTGCGTTCGTGGTGGGTTTTTTTTTTACATGGATTATTTTTTTAAGATGTCGGTTTTTTTAGCAGCCCAACATCTGTCTTTTTTTCCCTCCCATCCATGTAGCCAATCACAAAATTAGCGCTGTCGGCACTTCGTAACGGTGACCAATCAGCGAAAGCATTGCATGAACGAAATCCATGCTGCAGTTTAGCCACATCCGATCACGTGCATGGTGACCACGTGTAGCTGTAATATCGGCCGATCGGCCGGGCCGCAATCGGATCGTATCGGTCCGTTCATGGAATATTATTTTGTTCGGATACATGTTGGCTACACTTTGAAGAATTTGTTGTGACCAAAATCCTTTTTACACGTCATCAGCAAGGTAAAATTGTCTGGAAATTAGCGTGGACTTAGTTTGATTTTTGAAAAAAAAATTAAGAAGTTTTTCTCCTTACGAAAACAAATCGACAAAATGGAAGACCTCGCCGTTTTCCTTGGTCGTGTTTTGACTTTCATGACAGCCAAAAAAACCCATGTGGATCACGCACAATTAAAATAAAACTACGACGCGCTGTACATTGTCTGTTTTTTATTATTTTACACTTGTCACTGGGCAAGCAGGAGGGGATTAGTGGCCATTAGCGCTGCGGTGAATTTAGCTTTCGGTAACATGAAACAGCGGGGACTTGGTGGTGGTGGGATTTGTTTTCTTAATCTGAACAAATAAATCCGAAAATCGATTCCAAAAGAAGCCAGATTAAAAAATCCTCGTATTAAATGGGTTGTTTACAATGACTTTCACGCAACTGGATCAGCCGAAAACACTCGTATTAAAAGGTTTTTCGTATTATCAGTGCTCGTATTAAGCAAATATTTCCCCATAGAAACGTGCACAACTCGGTCGGGACCGGCGTGATATGCTCGTCTTAACAGGGATCTCGTCTTATGAGAGCTCGTATTAATGAGGTTCGACTGCATCCATAATGTGAAGTGACGCCTGATTTTTTATTTATTTTTTTTAATAATTAATTTTGCCATTTAGAGTCAAACATAACACAAAACACGTGCTTTGGAACTTTTTTGACCGCTTATATGGCTATCCATAGTAGTGGGCCAATTGTGTACACGTAATGTAGCACGACGAGCTAGAAAATCAGTCATTTTGCTGTTAGGCCGCCCCCTTTTAATTCTATTGTTCTCATTTCCGACCGACCCATAGAAAAAAAGAAAAAAAACACTTTTTTTTTTGCCGCCGACCCTGTCCAGAATGACATATAAATATAAATAAAAACTAGAGATTCTATGTCTGTCTGCAACAGAGCATAGAGCTTTTCCGCTCCATGCTTTTAAAATTAATTTATGAATCCATCCAACATTAGATCTACGTATGTATGTGTCACAAAGGAAAACCCTTGCCTAACATTGATATTTGGTGATAGAATCATGATCCTAGCTCTTGCCACTTTTAAATGAGGAGCTACTTCCTGTTTGACCGGAAGTAGAGGTCACAGAGGTCAAGCACTATGTCACAAAGAAGGACCTAGCCTAACATTGATATTTGGTAAAAGAATCATGATCCTAGCTCTTACCACTTTTAAATGAGGAGCTACTTCCTGTTTGACCGGAAGTATCACACAGAGTTCCAGCAATGGGTCACAAAGAAAGACCTTGCCTAACATTGACTTTTGGTGAAAGAATCATGAACATAGCTCTTACCACTTTGAAATGATGAGCTACTTCCTGTTTGACCGGAAGTACAGGTCACAGAGGTCAAGCAATGTAACACAAATGAAAGACCTTGCCTAACATTGACCTTTGGTGAAAGAATGATGATCATAGCTGTTACCACTTTTAAATGAGGCGCTACTTCCTGTTTGACCGGAAGTAGAGGTCACAGAGGTCAAGCAATGTATCACAAATGAAGGACCTACCATAACATTGTCTATTTTTTGAAAGAATTATGATCATAGCTCTTATCACTTTTAAATGAAGAGCTACTTCCTGTTTGACCGGAAGTAGAGGTCACAGATGTCAAGCAATGTAACACAAATGAAGGATCTTGCCTAACATTGAATTTTGGTGAAAGAATCATGATCCTAGCTCTAACCACTTTTAAATGATGAGCTACTTCCTGTTTGACCGGAAGTACAGGTCACAGAGGTCAAGCAATGTAACACAAATGAAAGACCTTGCCTAACATTGACCTTTGGTGAAAGAATGATGATCATAGCTGTTACCACTTTTAAATGAGGCGCTACTTCCTGTTTGACCGGAAGTAGAGGTCACAGAGGTCAAGCAATGTATCACAAATGAAGGACCTACCATAACATTGTCTATTTTTTGAAAGAATTATGATCATAGCTCTTATCACTTTTAAATGAAGAGCTACTTCCTGTTTGACCGGAAGTAGAGGTCACAGATGTCAAGCAATGTAACACAAATGAAGGATCTTGCCTAACATTGAATTTTGGTGAAAGAATCATGATCCTAGCTCTAACCACTTTTAAATGAGGAGCTACTTCCTGTTTGACCGGAAGTAGAGGTCACAAGGGTCAACCAATGTGTCGCAAAGAAAGACCTTACCTTACATTGACATTTGGCGAAGGAATCAACTTAATATCTCAAACGGTTGATTTTTTGTTGATTTTTTAAGATTTTGATTATTAAAATTAAATTGCTTGTAATTTGACACCTGATGACGTCATGATGACGTCATTGTTCGGCACACATCTACGCTATAGGGGCTTTACTTGGACCAAGTTTGGTTAAGATTGATTGCTTAAAAGTGACCAAAGTGGCGTGTAGAAAGTCCTAGTGCATTGTCTATGGGAAATTTGGCGACAAGAAGAGGAAGAAGAAGAAGAAAAAACTAGAGTTTATGGCTGTTTGAAACAGCACATAGGCTTTTCCGCATATTTTAAATTGAAAATAGATATTTAATATGGTATACAAAGAAAGGGATCCCTCAATGGACAAATGGAAAAAAACCATGATCCTAGCTCTTACCACTTTCTAATGAGGAGCTACTCCCTGTTTGGCCGGAAGAAGAGGTCGCAGAGGTCAAGCAATAGTGTCACAAAGAAAGACCTTGCCTAATATGGACTTTTGGTTTAATAAAGGATCATCATCCTACCTCTTACCACTTTTAAAGGAGGAGCTACTTCCGGTCTGGCCGGAAGTATAGGTCAGAGAGGTCAAGCAATGTGTTTTACCCAGGGAAAAGACGTACATGTTGTGTATATGGGAATTGATTCAATAATTAACACATCGTATGTTTTATAAATGCAATGGCCATCACCATATCATACAAAACTCTGTTCACAAACAAAACACATGTACGAATCCATGGATCATTGCAGTTTTTTCTTACACAACTCATCTATTAAGATGTTTTTATAAGCTTTCATACGTTTGGTAATGACTCTGAAAATTTATGGCAATAAAAACTTACTTGGTGAGAAGTACAGCTGCTTTGGATAGTATTATGCATATTGAGAAACGTTCAATTCGAAGTACGGCGGTTATGGAAAAATATGTCACTTTTTATCTCCAAAAATTATGAATCTGAGAAGCGTTATGGCCGTAACGCTTCTCAGCTGTTGACTTACTGGCGTGAAATAACCGCTCTAGTTTGTCGCCAAAATCTCAAAAACGCTACCACCTTTTGAATTGAAACTTTCACAGGTTAGTTTTATGGTATATATAAACAATTATATTGGTTTGAAACAAACATTAGGCTCAGATTACCAAACGTATGCAGTCCCTTTAAGAGCACCCATGAAATGACATAGTGTTACAATACTCCGCAACCTACGTCGACAGCATTTCGGTTAAGATTGTATGGTTTGTAAATAATATAAAAAAAGACTTACATGCATTGTCTATGGCAATAAACATGTAAGTTGAACATACTGTATACAATGTTTTACACATGTTTGGGGGAATTGAGTAACATCGTACCATTTTAACTATGGCCATTATTTTCAGGTCAATCGGGTAGCGTGAGGAAAAAACAACAACAAGTTGTTGTACGGCATGAACTTGACAGGAGCATGCCGTGGACCGTACATACTTTGACATACAATACTACATGTACACCGATGGACTATTCTGTTCTAGTAAGATTTTGTTTGAAAATGATATAAAAAAAGACGTACGTGCATTGTCTATGAAGGAAAATATAGTTTTAAGCCCATGGCCCCTCGAAAATTGTTCCATCAATCATGCCCTCAAAATCCTTTTGTCAAAAGCATTAGGTCAACTCGCAAACATTGCGTCAACTCGCAAACATTACGTCAACTCGCAAACATTGCGTCAACTCGCAAACATTACGTCAACTCGCAAACATTACGTCAACTCGCAAACATTGCGTCAACTCACAAACATTACGTCAACTCGCAAACATTACGTCAACTCGCAAACATTACGTCAACTCGCAAACATTACATCAACTCGCAAACATTGCGTCAACTCGCAAACATTGCGGCAACTCGCAAACATTACATCAACTCGCAAACATTGCGTCAACTCGCAAACATTGCGGCAACTCGCAAACATTTTGTAAATAATTCTGAAAATTCAACAGACATACGGATTCGATAATAAACATGTAAATTTTACATACTGTAAACAATGTTTTACACACATGTTTTGGGAAATTGAGTCAATCGAGCATCATATCGTATGTTTTACTATAATCGTTATTTTCATGTCAATCGGGTAGCGTACGTGAGAAAGATTGAAAAATTTATAAAAAATTAAGTGATGAAGTTGTCATGAATTTATATTACAATCGCCAACCTCTATTTCCCAAACCTACGAATTTTCGAGGCGATCGGCCGTTCCTTCAATTGTTTGAAAATGATATAAAAAAGACGTACGTGCATTGTCTATGAGGGAAAATATAGTTCAGTTGAGTCAACAGTCAATCGGACATCACGTCCCGACCCAGTGTGCAAGTCAAAGTCGGGCCGCCGGCGGTTCAGCAGCGGCTACTAGCGGCATCGGCACGCCGCCCATCCACCGATTGTTGTCCGCCGGTGCATGGTGGTTGCCATTATGAAACGGCCTTGTAAAAAAGACCACCGTGTACTAACAATGGTCGTCCAGCCGACTGTGGAATAGAATATTTATACAAAATTATATCGAGAACATGAAATCACTCTGATGTTATGACACTAAAGTCTAGGCTGGGGAAAGGACGTGACAATATGTCACGTAATTTGTTCATGTGTACAACTGATCATATTGCCACGTACAAAAAAAATATTATGGATCATTGCACTTTTCCATACAACTCTTCCGAAGTACTAAGTTGTACATGTATAGCTAATATTAACGCGACCCATAAAATGATGTACAATACTCCGCAACCTACATCGATAACATTTCGAAATTTAGTGCTGGTATTTAACGATATATTAAAAGTCTAAGTACATGGAAATGTCTATGGCAAGATTATAAACGAAGTTTTGATGGAGTCACGCAATCCGCGGGCATTATTATGAATGTAATACACACACGTACAGTGCAGTGAATAACGTACGTACAGTGCAGTGTACATATGGGGAGAGTTGAGTCATTCTACCATCATATGTTTTGTACATGACCATATTGTCACGTAATCTGTGTACAAAGTTAACGGGCTGTGAGAAATATTAAAACAATTCATATAAAATCAAGTCATGACGTTATGATGTCGAAAAGTTTCGGGACACAACTACCCTATATGGACTTCCTTCAGACCAAGTTTGGTTAAAATCGGCTGTTTAAAAATGGCCAAAGTGGGGTGCAGAATACCCCTGTGCTTTGTCTATGGGAATTCGGCGACAAGAAGAGGAAGTGGAAGAAAAAAAAAAAAAAACAGAACAGAAACAAAGGCTTTTCGCTTGCGCGAAAAAGCCAAAAATAAGAAAAACAAAAGCTGTTTTGTGCATGCGAAACAGCTAAAAAACAAAATCAAAACAAAAACAAAGGCTTTTCCGCTATCACGGAAAAGCCAAAAATCTTAACAAACAGTAAAGCTTTTCCGCAACTATGCGGAAAAGCTAAAAATTGAAAAATCTTATTTATTAAAATTTCGGGAGACAAATTTTGCCAATAATGCCTACATTTTGTACTTACTAAACACACCCTGACTTTGTCTTCGATGTAAAGATAGCTATACATACGCACGCAATTTGCAAAAACCACGTCTGAATGATTGACTGCAGCTAGCCGGCTGTGGCCGGACGTACGCACAAACATAACAGCCACTGTCTCTGGTCGCTCAATTTCCCAATAGGTTTGTTCGCCCTGCGTATGTCATTCATTCGGACGTGGCCTTCGTTTCTTTGGGATTCAAATAAATTGTCAAACAGGAGACAAATTATCACAGGAGATTCAACAATTGTAAGGACAACTAGGCCTATGATAAGTATTAGCTTTGTGAAGAAATACAAATTTATCACAAATTTCGTTCTAGAATGTTTGCCGAGCATGCCGTTCTGGTGCAATTTGTGTAGGCCTATGTTGTGAACCATTTTTCCATTGAAATATTGGCTGTCAAGGGAGCGATGACACACATGCTTTTTGTGTCGTGTGAAACCTTGCTAAAAAATAGCAATCGCCCGAGGTGACAGACAAGTGTCTCCGATCACCGAGGACCCTTGTTATGGGCGCTCGTGTGAAAGGGGCTTAACTATGTGCCAAGTATGAAGTTGATCGGAATTGGCATAATGGTAGAAGTGACTTGTAGAAAATCCCTGTGTTAAGTCTATGGGAAAAAAGTGGAAAAAGGAAAAAAAAAAAGAAGAAGGAAAAAAAAATAACAAAAACAAAAGCTGTTCCGCTGCATATATAGCATATATATAGCTAATATTAACACGACCCATAAAATGACGTACAATACTCCGTAACCTACATGTACATCGATAGCATTTCGATATTTGGTGCTGGTATTTAACGATATATAAAAAGTCTTAGTACATGGAAATGTCTATGGCAAGATTATAAACGAAGTTTTGATCGAGTCACGCAATCCGCGGACATTATTATGAATGTAATACACACAGTGCAGTGCAGTGTACACAGTGTATGGGGAGATTTGGGTCAATCGAGCATCATGTTTTGTACATGACCATATTGTCACGTAATCTGTGTACAAAGTTAACGGGCTAGTGTGAGAAATATTTAAAATTTCATATAAAAATCAAGTCATGACGTCATGATGACGAAAAGTATCGGGAGACAACTACCCTATATGGACTTCCTTCAGACCAAGTTTGGTTAAAATCGGCTGTTTAAAAGTGACAAAAGTGCCACCCAGAAAAAGTCTATGGTAACTCAAGCGACAGGAAGAGGAAGAGAAAGAAGAGGAAGGAAGAAAAAAAAAAAGAACAAAAATAAAGGCTTTTCGCTTGCGCAAAAAAGCCAAAAAAACAGAACCCAAAAAAAGGCTTTTTGATTCTGCGAAAAAGCCAACTAGAGTTTATAGCACATAAAGCTTTTCCGCATATGATATAAAAAATTGATATATAAATATATAAAATGCTATACAAAGAATTGGATCCCTCATATGGACAAATGAAAACAAATCATGATCCTAGCTCTTACCACTTTTGAATGAGTAGCTACTTCCTGTTTGGCCGGAAGTAGAGGTCACATAGGTCAAGCAATGTGTCACAAAGAAAGACCTTGCCTAACATGGACTTTTGGTGAAAGAATCATGATCCTAGCTCTTACCATTTTTTAATGAGAAGCTACTTCCGGTTTGACTAGAAACTTGTACATGTCACAGAGGTCAAGTAATGTGTCACAAAAATGACAAAGAAAGACCTTGCCTACCATTGACTTTTGGTGAAAGAATCATGATCCTAGCTCTTACCACTTTTAAATGAGGAACTCCTTTCGGTTTTGACTGGAAGTAGAGGTCGTACAGGTCACAGAGGTCAAGTAATGTCTCACAAAGAAAAACCTTGCCTAACATGGACTTTTGGTGAAGAATCATGATCCTTATCTATCTATCTGCCAGTATATTCTCTGTATGAAGGAAATGAAATTACCCGACTGAAAAAGCACTGCAGGGATCCTTTAAGAATCAAGGCCTGATATTGTATACATTTTTTGTTTGTTTTGAAGTTAAATGGTAGTGTGTGTGTCTACCATTCATTTGGAATAATTAAAAAGAATATTAGAATTCAAGCAGTTTACTTACCTTCAGTTATTAACAAAAAAATGTCATTTGTTTCCTTTGAATGAAGTGATGATGTTGCAACAGCCATTCTTCGCACCAAGGCTAAGCCCAATAGGCTGTTTGTGGAAGATGCCATCAATGATGACAACTCTGTTGTCTCTCTCTCACAGGTAAGCTCACAATATCATATACAATTCCATTTAAGGGCTGTAAGTGTACAGTTAATTTTGTAACCGTGTAACCATTTGTTTAATGATTACGGTAACAGTGTATGCTGTTTCTAAGCTTATACGATATAGTAACATCCATTGTGTTACATTTTTCCCTCGGTTAATGTATCGTCGGCATTTTCAACTAAAGGATATATCGCCATTGAAATATTTGATCAAGTATCGTGATGTTAAGCATCACATTGAATGTCGCTACCAGCAACACGACATCGTGTGACATTAATCACGTTTTTCCTATCTGTATTTACCCCAATGAATTACACCCAGTAACTGGGGCGCTGAACTCCCTTTTTAGGTGTTTTTTATTGTTATTGTTCGAGTTTTTTATTTTTTTTAGGTGTTCCGGTTCATTTTAGGTGTTCGGGTTCAAGCCGAACACCTATTGTTATTGTAGGGTTAAGCAGTTTCCAATTTTGCCTAGCCGGTATACCGGCTCCAAAAAAAACGCGGTATTCTGTATTACCGGCAACTTCTAAAACAGGCGCGGTTCTACGGGGGGGCTGTAGCCCCCCCAAAATTTTGTCTAGACCCCCCAAAAAAATGCAAGTGAAAAAAAATTCTTGAAAATACTGGATTTTTTTCAGTTATTAAAGCGCCAATTACATTTAAAAAAAACGCGTTGTGTGGCCTATAATGTGCATGTTTTTTTATTTTACAATGAAAAATAGTTAACGTTAGGCCCTATCAGTATCACTTTATCAGCCTTGAAAAAAAAGTTGAAATCTGTCACTCAGCTTTAATTTAAGTATGTGGTCAAAAACTGCTCAGAATGCACCACAGAGCATATACATGTATAGAGTTAAAAATGTTCTGAGGGTTTTTGAGTGGGACCCGGAACCCGGCGCACTCTGTGCCGGTAGGGGCTTCGCGCTTTAAATGCTACTATTTTGGGGATTTCAATGTTGGCAACTCTGGGATATCATGATCAACTCTATTGGTTGACACTGCATTCTGTGACAGCTGCTGAACTTGCTGAGAAATTCACATGCACGTGATTGACTGAAGCCGCTGGTTCAGTTTGATGGTTGCCAATTTGATATGTGGTGTAGTTGTCCCCCGGGCACCAACCACATCATAAACGTAAACATCTTCCTTGGTAGATGAAAACATGTATTTACTATTGATGTGCATGCGTACCGACTGTCTACCGCTGTAGGTTTTTTTTTTCTGTGAGTGGTTTTGTTACATATCTACAATTGAATGTTACGACCGCGACGACGTTAAAACGTTTTTGATTTGGGTTCTTTTGTTGGTTAAACTAATCTATGAATACTCTCAAGCTGGTTTTATTCTTCAGATGTTGCCACATAAGCCACCTGGATTATAAGCCGCAGGGACATTTTTCAGGGTGAAAATCAATATATAGGGCCTACAGAGATGCAACTTTTCCGATTTTAATCGGAAATCCGACTTTTTTCTATTTTCCACATCATTTCCGATTTTTGTCAGCATCAGGCTACTCTCGGAAAATGCTTTGAATGGTACAATTTATTTTGAAAAAAAAATAAAGATCGGAACCAAACTATCATGCGCGCACGATCTACACCACGCGAATGAGTATATAATCTCGCACGTAGTCGCCATTACAGTGTTAAAGTCAGTCATACAGGGTAATTGCGGTATGAAATAAGAAGGCCAGGGTTGTGTGGAGCCGTCAATGACTGGAAATACATTTACAGTAGTGGTCGAAAAAATTCGGACTCCTGCAGATTTCCCGCGACGGGCTTTTTATTCTTTTTCTGAAGACTTAGGGGGCATAAATCTCACGCCGCCTGCGGGATTCCTGCAGTTTTCCCGCGGTAGTCCCCGCGGTAATACTGCGCGTATATACATGCCGTAATACATGAATCGCGGGGACGAACGGCCGGGCAGTAAATGGGGAAGTAAATCATGAGTAAACTATACCCGAACGTATACAAAAGAACGGCAGCATGTTTATATGTACTTCCGGTATAATTATACGTACGTATTCACACACATAAAATGTGAGAAAGATCGTTCTAGTCCACAAGAAATCCTCTGTTGTAACACGTGTTTGGCAACGTATTTCTCGCTGTCATGACTGGTCGATCCCCTTACGATCATCAATAGCCAGTCCGTGCCGTTCCGTGCACGTGTTCACGGTTGTTTGCGTGACGTTTCCCGAACCATTCTTCTAGCCCCATTATTTCCTATATTATTTTCGATACGTCATGACCTCATGTCAAATTAATCTTCTCAATCTATTCGGAGATTTTATTGGGTGAAAGTCGGCACTTTTGTACACGACATGATTCGGTTTGTACAGTAATCGCGGCGAGTGATCACTTCCAATGTCGACGGCGTTGCCATCTTTACGTACACACCACATCCATGCAGGTTACCTCGTGACATGCATCAGCAATGTGGGCTCTGAACAAGTCGACCCAGTAGAACTCGAGTACAGACATGTCGCTAAGATGCGCGGTTTGCGGGGATGATTATGTGCGCTTACATGCAATTTTAACCAGCTTTTAAAGGCAGAAAAAAACTATACTCAATAGTACTTAGTAATTATAATTAATTATTAATTAAGTAAAAGACATCTTTCAAGAGTTTCCACAAAAGCAGACTAGCAGTGGGCCGCGACGTCGGATCTGCCGTGCCAGACGGCCAAGTGGATCTGTCTCGGAATCGAGTTGTCCTTTGTACTTGTTTTGAGTCGAGTTGACCAGCATTCAACCTATCTTACATCCGATCATGTGCTCATATTCCGGCCCGAATTCAAAACCAGATACGCATTTGAAATTTTCGATGATGAAGCCTTCTGTTTTTCCTGACGACGCAGTGTTTTCTTCACTAGGCCTACATGCACTATGAACCTTGCAAAACTGGTGCCATTTTGTTGAACATTATTTTATACAAGTGCAATTTTCTTCCAGTGCATATTCCTTTGTAACTTCATCATGGAAAGAAAAATTCATATCAAGAAGACCTTCAAAATATTCTTGCATGGAGCTTATCGAACAGAAAGAAGCAAAACCATGCTATAACAGAGACCGCTGCTTTGAGATTTGATTTTACTTGGTAAGATTTTGTTTTGAGGGGTATTTTTCATAACTTGTAACTTCAAGTCTTAGCTGTGTGTAGGCTTAATATTAATTTTAAAGGTATATTTTTCACTTTCATAATAACTAAGATGTTTTGAAAAAGCATAAGCGCCTAGTCTCGCTAATAATAATTAGGCCCGGATAATTTGGAAATTGTACATTACTGTACATAATATCGGAGTTTCCCTGCGGCAATGGGTAAGTGCACAGTAGCTCATACGCGCGTATTATAATATGAGCTACTGTGCACTTACGCTTGTCTGAATATGAATGTACATGTTTATCGAAGCTTGCGGATCCCCGCGTGGAGGGCGCGGTTATTATTTTCTTTGTTTTCTCAGACAATTTAATACATTGCAGTGTTTTCCAACTTTGAAAATTAAAGAGTGGTGCGTAGCGCGAAGCACTAACGGCGTGGGGTCCGGGGCCCGCTTAAGGGCCCCGGGAAAATTTGGATTCTAGATGCTCTGTGATGCATTCTAAGGCAATTTCTGTCCACTTTACCCAAATTTTTTTATGTGCAAAAGTTGTCAAGATTTTTATAAGACTTCCATTTATAAAGCACAAAATTATTAAACAGAACATCAAATAAAAGATCAGTACCGACTCTTTGTTCCAAAATTTCATTTTTCAGTTATTGATCTAGGTAGCTAAAAATTAATGTGTTAGAGCAAGCGTTTTGTTTTAGGGTTTATTAATTAATAAGGTTTACCCTATTTACAATTTTAACAAACATGTCTAATTTTATTCACGTCCAAAATTAGACAAGAGACTTGGTCCCACATCGAATAATAATTTTGAAAATCAGTTTAAAACCGAAGAAAATATGTCTAATGGTCGAGCAAAAATAATTCAACCTCAAAATTCCAAAAACATTGGAATAAAACTTAAAAGTGGCCTCTGCTTAAAAAAATTGCTTAATTGGGTAGACCGGTTTTTAATTTTCGATACCATATTTTATGGGCCTAGGTAGACATTATATTCTAAATTTCACAGAGAAATCAAGAGAAAACTAGACATTGTGGTTGTGGGAACAACCACTAGGTGTTCGGGGTCTCATTTCGTACAGGAACTGTTATGAGAATGTCTGTTGGAACGCATGTATGGCATATTGAAATAGGCCTACACTTAAACTGTGTGACTGAGCAAATACTGATCATGCTGAGTGCAGTGTATTCCTATTATATGTACACTGACTGATAGTGTATAATGTTGTCACCTTTAAATAATGTCAAATTGCCCGGACGATAACTTCCGGTTAGTTAATCACAAACAACTGAAAATTTGCAAAAATCATTGAATGCATACGATGTAAACAATTTGCAATTTGCACTGATGTACGTTTTGTAATTACCGAATAAACAGTATTTGAATAATTACATCATGTTTCCTTTAAAAACACATAACTTCTGGTTGAATGACGTCACAGATTTTAAACTTCACACACTTGTCAAGGTGCACTAGTGCTTCACACTCACCAAATTTGGCGAAAATCCGTTGTTTACTTTTGGATTACGTAATCACTGTATATCTTTAATCCATCGTAGAGGGCGCTATACAGCGTGTATGACGTCATCATTTATATTTTCTGAAAGCCTAAGACCTACTCTATCTTTTACCCAACGAAGTTTTATGTGCCCAAATCCTTCCGTTTTTGAGTTATTTTGAGTCAAACTAACACCGGAAATGAAGGTCATTTGTACACAACACTAAATATGTTAATTATTGAGATTCACGTGTTGAGTAACATATGTCAAAATCAAAATTGAAGGTCATGTGGTTCTCAAGTTACAGAGCACCAAATTTTTCCCTTAAAACGCATGTAATTTGATACCCGATGACGTCATCATGACGTCAATCTTCTAAATACAACTTGGCATCATGACCGAGGTTCCTACCAAGTTTCAAGTCATTATCTTGTAACTGTCACCATGAAGTCTTGCAGACAAGTTTGGGAAGAAGGAAAATAAAAAAAAGACTAGACCTGTGTTTGTAGTTAACAAACACTGAGCTGTTTCGCGTATGTTTTAGAAAATACATATAATATATATAAAATTGACCCAGGACAGAAAAATAGTTTATCAGCGGTACGGTTATAATTGTCCTAAACAACTACCAGGAGCGTCGTCACTCATCCATCAATACACATATACAGATAGGCCTAGATGTATACACACGGCCATGAGAAACACAGAAATGGCAGAGTCTACTATAGGCCAGCGCGCATAGTATGTATGGTTGTGCATAAGGGCGGTGGAAACAGCAAAATGATTGATTTTCTAGCTATGTCGTGCTCCGTTCACGTGTACACAATTGGCCCACTACTATAGATAGCCATATCAGCGGTCCAAAAAGTTCCAAAGACCGTGTTTTGTGTTATGTTTGACTCTAAATGGCAAAATTAATTATTCAAAAGAATCAATAAAACATCAGTCGATGGCGTCATCGTGACGTTACTTCACATTTGGGATAGTAATAGCATTTCCTACCTACCCACCAAGTTTCATCACGATCGGATATTCGCTTATATGTGTTCCTGTGAAAAAAATGGCAACATTAATTATTCAAAAATCAATAAAAAATCAGCCGATGACGTCATCGTGACGTCACTTCACATTTCGGATACTTGTACCATTCCCTACCTACCCACCAAGTTTCATCACCATCGGATATTCCCTTATATGTGAATCAGAAAATCGGCTTTTTGATGACGTCATCATGACGTCACACCTTTTTGGTATTTTGTGGCATGTGCCTATAGCCTAACAAACATATTGCCGAAAGAATTTTGAAAATACGATTTGTCGTTCATGAGATATAAAGAAAAGGTCCAAAAATTGAATAATTCGTATAAAATCACATGATGATGTCATCAACACGTGACTGCAATTTTTGTCTATAACACGTCCCCATATACTTACATACCAAGTTTGAGCTGCATCGGACTTGCCGTTCTGGAGATAAAGAGCCCTAAAATGTGCACTTTTATGATGACGTAATTGTGCACGTGATGACGTCACGATGACGTACATACGTGGGACACTATTCGGGGTGTTGATCTAACTACGTACCAAGTATGAAGTTGATTGGAATTGGCATAATGGTAAAAGTGGCTCTTAGAAAACCCCTGTGTTATGTCTATGGGGAAAAAGTGGAAAAAGAAAAGAAAAAAAAAAAAAAAAAAAAGGTAAAAAGAAAAGAAAAATAAGAAAAACAAAAGCTGTTCCGCTGCATGCGAAACAGCTAAAAAAAACTAGACATTGTGGTTGTGGGAACAACCACTAGGTGTTCGGGGTCTTATTTCGTAGTTGAACTGTTATGTGAACATGTTGGAACGTATGTGATCAATTAATGGCATATTGAAATACATTTACTGCGTGACTGAACAAAATAATACTGATCATGCTGATTGCTGTATTCGTACACTAACTGATACAGTATAGAAATGGCGTCACCTTTAAATATACATAACATTGGCTGGACAATAACTTCCGGTCAGTTAATCACAGCTATCAGAACATTTACAGAAGTCATTGAATGCATACAACGTATATATTTTACAATTTTCACCGATGTATGTCATGTAATTATTGAGTAAACAGTATTTGAATAATTACATATTTTTCCCTTTAAATGAGCATAACTTCCGGTTGAATGACGTCACAGATTTGAAACTTCACAAACATGTCAAGGTGCAATAGAGCTCCACACCTACTAAATTTGGCGGAAATTCATTGTTCAATTTCGGATTACGTAATCACTGTATATCTTTAATCAACCGTAGAGGGCGCTATATAGCCCCTATGACGTCATCGTTTATGTTTTCTGAAAGCCCAAGACCTTCTCTATCTTTGACCCATTGAGGTTTTTTGTGCCCAAATCCTTCCGTTTTCGAGTTATTTTGAGTCAAACTTCAACTTCCGGTAACACCGGAAGTGGAGGTCATTTGTACACAGCAATGAATATATTAATTGTTGAGATTTACGTGTTGAGTAACATATGTTAATATCAAAATCGTACGTCATGTGGTTCTTAAGTTATAGAGCACCAAAGTTTTTCATAAAAACGCGTGTAATTTGATACCCGATGACGTCATCATGACGTCAATCTTCTAAATACAACTTGGCATCATGACCGAAGTTCCCACCAAGTTTCAAGTCAATATCTTGTAACCGTCATATAGAAGTCCTGCGGACAAGTTTGGGAAGAAAAAAAATGAAAAAAACTAGACATTGTGGTTGTGGGAACAACCACTAGGTGTTCGGGGTCTCATTTCGTACTGGAACTGTTATGAGAATCTCTGTTGGAACGCATGTGTGGCATATTGAAATACACTTAAACTGAGTGGACGGAGTGACTGATCATGCTGTGTGAAGTGTATTCTTATTATGTACACTGACTGATAGCGTATAGAAAATGGTGTCACCTTTAAATAATGAAAAATTGCCCGGACGATAACTTCCGGTTAGTTCATCACAAACAACTGAAAATTTGCAAAAATCATTGCATGCGTACGATGTAAATAATTTGCAATTTGCACTGATGTACGTCATGTTATTACTGAATAAACAGTATTTGAATAATTACATCATGTTTCCTTTAAAAACACATAACTTCTGGTTGAATGACGTCACAGATTTGAAACTTCACACACATGTCAAGGTGCATTAGTGCTTCACACTCACTAAATTTGGCGGAAATCCGTTGTTTACTTTTGGATTACGTAATCACTGTATATCTTTAATCCACCGTAGAGGGCGCTATACAGCGTGTATGACGTCATCGTTTATATTTTCTGAAAGCCCAAGACCTACTCTATCTTTTACCCAGAGAGGTTTTATGTGCCCAAATCCTTCCGTTTTCGAGTTATTTTGAGTCAAACTTCAACTTCCGGTAACACCGGAAGTGGAGGTCATTTGTACACAGCAATGAATATATTAATTGTTGAGATTTACGTGTTGAGTAACATATGTTAATATCAAAATCGTACGTCATGTGGTTCTTAAGTTATAGAGCACCAAAGTTTTTCATAAAAACGCGTGTAATTTGATACCCGATGACGTCATCATGACGTCAATCTTCTAAATACAACTTGGCATCATGACCGAAGTTCCCACCAAGTTTCAAGTCAATATCTTGTAACCGTCATATAGAAGTCCTGCGGACAAGTTTGGGAAGAAAAAAAATGAAAAAAACTAGACATTGTGGTTGTGGGAACAACCACTAGGTGTTCGGGGTCTCATTTCGTACTGGAACTGTTATGAGAATCTCTGTTGGAACGCATGTGTGGCATATTGAAATACACTTAAACTGAGTGGACGGAGTGACTGATCATGCTGTGTGAAGTGTATTCTTATTATGTACACTGACTGATAGCGTATAGAAAATGGTGTCACCTTTAAATAATGAAAAATTGCCCGGACGATAACTTCCGGTTAGTTCATCACAAACAACTGAAAATTTGCAAAAATCATTGCATGCGTACGATGTAAATAATTTGCAATTTGCACTGATGTACGTCATGTTATTACTGAATAAACAGTATTTGAATAATTACATCATGTTTCCTTTAAAAACACATAACTTCTGGTTGAATGACGTCACAGATTTGAAACTTCACACACATGTCAAGGTGCATTAGTGCTTCACACTCACTAAATTTGGCGGAAATCCGTTGTTTACTTTTGGATTACGTAATCACTGTATATCTTTAATCCACCGTAGAGGGCGCTATACAGCGTGTATGACGTCATCGTTTATATTTTCTGAAAGCCCAAGACCTACTCTATCTTTTACCCAGAGAGGTTTTATGTGCCCAAATCCTTCCGTTTTCGAGTTATTTTGAGTCAAACTTCAACTTCCGGTAACACCGGAAGTGAAGGTCATTTGTACACAACATTGAATATATTAATTGTTAAGATTTACGTGTTGAGCAACATATGTCAATCTCAAAATCATAGGTCATGTGGTTCTCAAGTTATAAAACACCAAAGTTTTTCCTAAAAACGCGTGTAATTTGATACCCGATGACGTCATCATGACGTCAATCTTCTAAATACAACTTGACATCATGACCAAAGTTCCCACCAAGTTTCAGGTCAATATCTTGTAACAGTCATATAGAAGTCTTGCAGACAAATTTGGGAAGAAAAAAATATAAAAAACTAGACATTGTGGTTGTGGGAACAACCACTAGGTGTTCGGGGTCTCATTTCGTAGTGGAAATGTTATTTGAACGTATGTTGGAACGTATAGTATGTGATAAATCGTCCCTCATTCAATGGAATATTAAAGTACACTTCAACTGCGTGACTGAGCAAAATTAATACATGTACTACATGTACTGATTATGCTGATTGCAGTATTCGTACACTATGACTGATACCGTAAAATGACATCACCTTTAATATTGTATGGACAATAACTTCCGGTTAGTTCTTCACAACCAACTGAACATTTTCAGAAGTCATTGAATGCACACGATATAAATATATTGCAATTTTCACTGACGTGCGTCATGTAATTATCGAGTAAACAGTATTTGAATAATGATACGTCATCTTTACTTTAAAAGCGCATAACTTCCGGTTGCATGACGTCACAAATTTCAAACTTCACACACATGTCGAAGTTCATTAGTACTTCACAGTCACCAAATTTGGCGGAAATCCGTTGTTTACTTTTGGATTACATAATCACTGCATATCTTTAATCCACCGTAGAGGGCGCCATACAGCCCGTATGACGTCATCGTTTATATTTTCTGAAAGCCCAAGACCTTGTCTATCTTTGAACCATTGAGGTTTTTTTTGCCTAAATCCTTCCGTTTTCGAGTTATTTTGAGTCAAACTTCAACTTCCGGTAACACCGGAAGTGAAGGTCATTGATACACAACACTGAATATATTAATTGTTAGGATTTACGTGTTGAGTAACATATGTCAATATCAAAATCGTAGGTCATGTGGTTCACAAGTTATAGAACACCAAAGTTTTTCCTAAAAACGCGTGTAATTTGATACCCGATGACGTCATCATGACGTCAATCTTCTAATAACAACTTGGCATCATGACCGAAGTTCCCACCAAGTTTCAAGTGAATATCTTGTAACCGTCATATAGAAGTCCTGCGGACAAATTTGGGAAGAAAAAAAATGAAAAAAAAAAAAAAAACTCGAACAATTACAATAGGTGTTCGGCTTGAACCCGAACACCTAAAAAGGAAAAAAAAAACTCTAACAATAACAATAGGTGTTCGGCTTGAACCCGAACACCTAAAAAAAAAAAACTCGAACAATTACAATAGGTGTTCGGCTTGAACCCGAACACCTAAAAAACTCGAACAATAACAATAGGTGTTCGGCTTGAACCCGAACACCTAATTACATTCATTCCAAACGAAACGTGATGACAGATGACAAGTTATAAGTAAATCTTAGCTAAGAGCGAAAATCATTCAATAACAGGTGAACATTAAAATTTTCCGTGTACCAAGGTACGTAACGTTGGTAGCGTGACCGAGCGGAACGTTGACCGGTCGCACGAAGCATTAGTCCCACGGCCATCACATCATGGCACATCGCGATAAGTTAAAATCCCGTTGTGGCAAGATTAGTGTCAACAGTTGCAATCGCAAACTCAACTTTTTGTAGGCATTTGTTCCTCATAATTTCCAAAAATGACTTCTTATTTCATGTGAATGTACGATAAATCATCGAAAATGTAGTTTGAATAAAGCAAGCTCATTCAAAATGCCGAATTTTCGGAAGAATTTCGTCGAAGTTTCGCGTAAACGTAACCAGATTTGTGACCACGTGCGCAGACCGTATGCAGCAAAAGTAGGTCTCTTGCAGTGCAGAACGTATGCAGCAAAAGTAGGTCTCTTGCAGTGCACGTGTTTACATGCAAGGCCGGTCGACTTGCTGTATCCCCTTAGTACATCCGCTTAATGTATGTCAATTCGAGTTGCCTCGCGTCGCAAATTTGACAGTTCGTGCGAAATCATTGGAAAGTTTCGAAGGTTAGAATCAAAAATAAAGTTATTCTCATTGTTTCCAGATTATTTCTGGAGTAATTATTTACTGTACAGTAAAAAATGTAAACGTGGCGGCATGATTTTAAAGCGTGGCGGCGATTTTTAAGCGTGGCGGAAAATGGCGGCTGCCGCAGAAAGCATGGCGGTGCGCCACCAGTCGGTACGGCCGACTACGCCGCGGCCCGCTGCTAGTCTGTTTTTGTGGGAAACCTTTGAAAGCCGTCTTTTACTTCATATAATTTTAACTACCAAGTACTATAGAGTAGTTTAATATTTTGTGTCTTTAAAAAGTTTACATTGCATGGAAGCGCACATATCATCCCCGCAAACCGCGCATCGCAACCACATGTCTGTAGTTGAGTTGTCCTACTGGGTCGACTTGTTCAGAGCCCACATTGCCGATGCATGTCACGAGGTAACCTGCATGGCTGTGGTGTGTACGTAAAGATGGCGACGCCGTGCACATTGAAAGTTATCACTCGCCGTGATTCCTGTACAAACCGAATCATGTCGTGTACAAAAGTGCCGACTTTCACTCAATAAAATCTCCGAATAGATTGAGAAGATTAATTTGACATGAGGTCATGACGTATCGAAAATAATATAGGAGATAATGGGGCTAGAAGAATGGTTCGAGAAACGTCACGCAACAACCGTGCACGGAACGGCACGGACTTGCTATTGATGATCGTAAGGGGATCGACCAGTCATGACAGCAAGAAATACGTTGCCAAACACGTGTTACAACAGAGGATTTCTTGTGGACTAGAACGATCTTTCTCACATTTTATGTGTGTGAATACGTACGTATAATTATACCGGAAGTACATATAAACATGCTGCCGTTCTTTTGTATACGTTCGGGTATAGTTTACTCATGATTTACTTCCCCATTTACTGCCCGGCCGTTCGTCCCCGCGATTCATGTATTACGGCATGTATATACGCGCAGTATTACCGCGGGAAAACTGCAGGAATCCCGCAGGCGGCGTGAGATTTATGCCCCCTAAGTCTTCAGAAAAAGAATAAAAAGCCCGTCGCGGGAAATCTGCAGGAGTCCGAATATTTTCGACCATTACTGTATATATTGACCTTTGTCACAAGTAAATTGCCAATAGCGCGTGATCTCATGCACACAACGAATGCATGCACATAACAGCACATGTTTACATGTAGGCCTACAGCTGTATGTTGTTTCGTGCACGTGGGATTCATGCTGCTGATTCGTTCGTGCTGTCACTTTTCGTTCGTATCAAACCAACAGGCCTACACTACAGAATTACAGAATGCAACATCTAATTGTCGACAGAAAGAAATTATCTTTGTGATATAGAAAACTATGTCAAAGGCAAATTACAATGAAGATACGGCTTGAAGAAAAGGAAGTTAAGTTATTAGTTTTAGGCCTAACGCAACGTCAGGCCTTCCTTCCTCCAATGGGCCTACCGCATAAGAAAACTTTGTTTGCCAGGTAGGACGCTGCCTAAGTTCTTGTGCTGAAAAGTTTGTCACGTACGTTCGTAATTCTTGAGTAAAATGTAACTCAAGCTGCAACTCATCATAATTGTGAAAGACCAGTGAATATCGATAAACTTTCGTCTCCATATCCTAGCCGACTGCACAGTGTGTACATGTACATTTAAATGCATGCATATCCATGCACGCACGTTTTAATGCACGCAGGCCCATGCATTAAGTAAAGGCAAAGCTGACACCGTGTGATGTTGCTTACCATTGTTTGGCTGTTATCGCGCGATCGTTTGATTTTGAAATGTTCATGTTACCATTGGTCTGACTATGACCACAGCCTAGCACAGATCACAGACATGATTACATGTTTATAACCTTCCTCATACTCATAGTCATGCAGAGTTAATGCACAAGTTAACACTAGCACAATTAATTACATAGATGCAACTTTCAGATTTTAATCTGAATTTGTTTCTTTTTTTATTTTTCACCCCCCATTCCAATTTGTGTCCCCTTCAAATGTTTTGAATTTATTACATGTATTGTTCAAGTCTCCTTTTATGATAATCACTCCCTTGGGTTGTGCCGTATGTCTACACGCGCGCCGCGCCGCATGCCCTGCGCAGCGCATGCCCCGCGCAGTGCACACAATTTTCAGATTTTTTTGGCATAGGTCAGGTGTTACAGTAAAAACGAATCTTTTTGATATTATATGAAAAGTACAAACATAGGAGGAATGATGTTGATTATCCAAATCATGAGCACAAATAAGTACCATATACAAGTACTGAAATGATGATCAGTCATTTTGTTAATTAATTAAAAAGTGTAAAAAAAACCTGTCACGGTGTTACAGTAACTGTAACACCGTGACTGTAACACAGTGACTTGCATTGCAATAACACAGAAAATGAACGGAAATGACTTTTGTTAGAGTGACCATGTGTTGGAGGCTTGATGTTTTAAGAATTGTTTTACAATAGACAGAAGGGCCAAGCCAAAGGCATTTATAATTATACTCATACAGTCAATAATACAAGTAACTTCAAAATATCAACTGTATACTGGCACCAGTGTAAGACAATGGAGGGCAGAGTGGGGTGGAGGTGCCCAGGTGAAGGAAAAGAGGGGGAGAAATAAAAATGGAAAAAAACAAAAACGAGAACAACCCTACAGAAACAAGTGTCAACCCTGAGAAATGGGTGAGCCAATCGGCACTCGTTTCCAAACTTATTGCATCTGACAATTATGATCTTGCCATTAAATCACTTGGCCACCGCAGGGACTTGATCAGACTCAGCACGGAGGAAGTATGGATGAAAATTCTGCGGACTATTCATCCTCAAGGCCTCAACCTTCAGGAAGGAAATGACTAACATAATTATGTTGTTGTCCCCATTTCATTCATCTATAGGTACCCCCCCTGCTTTTTGGGATGTAACCTTCATTGTTAATCCAAGCTCCAGCAACCCCATTCTTCTTCACACTATTGTTCACCTTTAATCCTACTAACCTTCACCCCCATACACCACCCTTTTGTTCTCACCTTCTCATTCATTTATGTGTATCTTCACTTGCATGTTCTTTTTCCTCTTGTTATTTTGCCTTCGATAAAGGTCCTGCTAGGATCGAAACACGTCAGGCCCTCCTAACTCTAAAGCATTTTCAGGAAGAGTACTTAAAGCTTTTATTAAGCTTATTAAATAAAGTCGGAATAGCTCTGTGTTCATCCACGAACACTTAAACGTCTAGTTTTATTTGTAGCGCTATACATGTACAATTAGATTTTGAAATGTCCTGCTCCTTTCATTGACTAACATTAATTCACTCAGTTTCCCTTGTGGTTTATTTTGATGATTTGTTAAGAGTATTGATTGAAATTTTTTGGCAGGAAAAAACAATGGATTTTAGCCTTTTGAAAGGAATGTTTTCATTGCTATTTTATATTTTGCTTTTTGTTTTCAGGCAAAGATGGATGAACTGCAGTTGTTCCGGGGTGACACTGTGCTTCTGAAGGGAAAGAAAAGAAAGGAGACAGTGTGCATTGTATTGTCAGATGATCCATTGCCTGATGATAAGATACGTATCAATCGGGTCATAAGAAATAACTTACGAGTCCGTCTTGGCGATATTGTGAGGTGAGTAGTTCATATTCATTTATTCTTGTCACAGCGAATGGTACTGTTTTTTCCCTAAAATGTATCTAACTTACAGTTGATGCCCCTAAAGGTTTGTGAAAAATGTCAAGTGACCATACCGAATGATCATGATTGAATGTTCTGATATTTGTTTATGGGTTGCCACCACAAAGCCGTCTTCCTCCTTTCACGGGCATGAGTCGAATCGTGACCAGAAATAATGCATTGGGGCAGGCACGCACGTTTGATCCAAGACATTAGCGGATCAATAGCTGTTCGTAGTGTGCCCTCAGATGACTGATTCAGACTATCACAACCCGCTCAAACTGTCAATGACGAGGTATCTTGTGAAAAATATATTTTCACATCTGGAGGACAGACAGACTGTGGTGCGTCATTGGAATCCGAATCAGTCTAGTCTCCTTTGGCCGGGTCTTCAGTTCCTTGTTCTTCATCCTCAGCTTCTGGAATTTTGAAGCCAGCTTTGGCGAAGCATTTGGCAATGCTTTCAGGTCTAACACCCTTCCATGCTGTATGCACTATGTCAATGGCCTGCTTCACGTCAGAGTCTTAACTTGCTAGAAGGGTTTTCAGTAGTGCCCGGCAGTAGTGCACCTACATGTTCATGATCACACCTTGATCTAACGGCTGTAGTTGTGATGAACAGGCTTTTATGTTCAAAAATATCTCCGTAATTCGAAATACAGTCAATTCGACAGTCATCTGTGAAAATTTCAGTCCCATACGGTGTCCACTTATTGAGAAAACAATGAAAAACAAGTCTTTTCTCTTTTATTTTTGATCTTTTAAAAGATAAAAAAGATTTTTGGTCGTTGTTTTACCAATTTGTGAATAAATACACCATATCAGGCGGAAACATTTTAACGATATGTTTCTACCACCACCATCTTCATACCCTGTAAGTGATACGAAATATGTGAACATTTCTGTTTTGGTTTCTTACCAAAGTATGATACTGCCTTTAAAAAGGGCAATTCCACGATAAAGTGGACATGACCATCAAATTTTCAAACTTGTCGGATCTTAATGGTTTTGGTATCAAATTAATGCTTAAAGACTGGATTTTTCAAAAATAATCATTGCATTCAAAAATATGCAAATGAAATCAGCATACTAAAATTTCAATATAAAAAAATACATTGATGTTAAATGGATGTAGCAAGAGAAATTAAAAAAGGAAGTGCAAACTTTCAATTTATTTTCAGAGTTTTAGGGTTGACTGTCATAATAAATTGATCAAAAGTTCAATAATTTCAAATTTGTCGTGCTTCAGTGAATATTCAATTTATTGTAATTACTTGTCACGGTGTTACAGTAAAAACGAATCTTTTTGATATTATATGAAAAGTACAAACATAGGAGGAATGATGTTGATTATCCAAATCATGAGCACAAATAAGTACGATATGGGTCATTCCATGAAGTTGGAGAACACTTGGTTATTTTGCACATGTTAAGAAAACGTTGGCGTAAACCACAGGAAGCTAAAATATTTAGGCCGTCTAATTTATATCATCAAGGGATTAGGCACAGAGGTATTATGTAAACATAATTTATTTGTATTTGGAAAAACTTTTTTGCCAGAATAGTTCATGAAATACTGGTTTCCGGTACCATAAAAATGGTTGTTTTTGTGACATAGTAAATCGTCATTTGATGAATCATATTTCTGGCTTAAGAATCATTGTACAAAATAGCACATTAATTTTTCTTGACATTCAGTGTGAACCCTCTACGATCCCTTTATCGATTTTGTTTATTACCGCTTTCATTTCGAAGGACACCCTATTTTGTAAATGGTTACGGACGTAACAGGTGGTTTCCGTACATTATAAACACGATACGTCCGAAACGGGAGTCGTTTTTTCTTTATTTTGAAAATGATTTCAAATCACAAGAAGCCATTTCGAAAACTATAAATCAGAATTACATTTCCTTAAATTGACATTCCTTGAAGCATTTCGGTAGCAAAGATATAACTCGTTCTTACAAATCTGACAGGATTGGTTTCCGCGATCATTCTGTTGCGTCCGCAACACGTGTCGCTCTATACTATCTTGTGCACGCATTCTTCGTCGAGACTGAGCCCGTCCAAGCCACCAAAATGGGGACTTAGAAACCGCTTTACAAATAAGACTTGTCAAAGATCGAACCTGTGTTATTTTAACGCTTGCACGACACGTGGTTTCCAGAAGCTTCCACACAAGTACGTCCGCGACCACGTTACGTCACCACAAAAGTCTTCGAAGTAAAAGTGGCATTTAAGAGCAGTTCTTGTTCAGTTAAAAGTAGCAAATCATAAAACAAAAACATTCTCAAACTTAACGATATTCTACCCGTGGAAATGGTGATTAATTTCCGATTTTTTACCGTTTTCGAGTTTATTCGAGGAAACCCCCAACGGTTTCTAATGTTACGTCCGTATCACTACAAGGATGGCTGTACCATTATTCAGTGATAGGTGGTGCCAAAATCTGTTGTAAGGAATCACACTCTAAACTGGTGAAATAGCTGGTATTGAGCATATGTGCAATCAGAATATAAAATGCGCATTAAGTAGTTACTTGTGTTTGTGTTTTTGATGACAATCTGGTTATTATAACAGTGTAGTGAAAGAAATAATAAATACAACTATTTTGACACCCCTATCTGAAATGGTATATTCCGAGTTTTTGTTTGCATGGTTGCTAGCTCGCTAGCTGGCTCGTCTAGTTCCACTCGTCCCTCAGTGATTTTCGAGGCGCACAGTTCGCAAGGAACCAGTCTTGACCAAGAAGGCATGATAATAATGTTTGATTGAAAACGCGAATATGGTGAATGAAAACATCGTCAATAAAATCATCTGTTCGTCTGTTCCGTGAAAGGCGGAGACTCGTCGTAGTTAAAATTTGACAAATATTCAGTTGGACAAGTGACAGTATCGGAGTCAGGCAGTGTACGGTACGTAGGCCAGTCGAAAAAACCTTGCCTACCTCGGCCTACACCAGTAACGTTAGTACTCACGTTAGCCTACATGTAGTACTGCTCAGAAGTCCTACGTTACTTCAATACTTGTCGTTAAATTTCTCTGTTTTGTAAAAAGATGATGTCCGCTGGCAAGCAACTGTGGAAATGGCCAACTGTTCCAGGTTGCATCTGGTACAAAATGGAGAATGTTCTGTGCAAACTCGTTCCTCCGGCGTCCGGATCTCCCCACATCGCGCGGAATTTACAAATTCACCCAAACAAATGAACCCTACTTATACTAAGTCTACGTGCCACATGGCACTAGCACTGCATACGAAATGCACCTGCCTCTGCTCATGCTAAACTGCCATCCAATCTCAACAATCTGAGAGCAGTAGGCTTACATGCACAGGTCTATTTACTTGATTCTGTATTGATGTTAAACCAGAGTTTTTTCTGCTGCCTTTTTTAAATAATTGACAGTAGACAGTGCAATATCTGCCAACATTTTAAGATGATATCTTACTTATTATGGATTGCAAAAATCTTGTTTTACATGCAATAAGAAATTAAAAAAATAATACTCTCACTCGAAACTTTTGGAAATACATAAAACATTTCTGTACAAATACATCATTTACATGTGTGTAATTTCAACAAATCTGCTTTAACAACCAGAAAATCTCATCTTGCTCTTTTTTATGTCACAAATCTGACTGAGTCTGATAAAATCTTTTTCAGTCAAGTTTATAGTGAATCAACTTTTAAAGCAGATGTCTCAAGTGACTATCATGTTGGTTGTTAAATGCCTGGTTCAAGAGCAGCCCAGCCTTGTAGCCCTCAGTGACTTAAGAATGTAAAGGTTGTGAATTACCTACTGAAATACATGTAGATGGGTGTATGCAATAGTTATGATGCCCAATGTAAAGAATTTTGAACATGGTTGAAATTAAGTTACGGATGTAACAGGAATGGTTTCCAGTTACATCCACAACCATTTGAAATGTGACCACTCAAATAACATTGGGATTTTTCAGTACATGTATTAATCTGCTGCAAACTTGTCATACTGAAACAGAAAGAGTAAAATGTTGCTACACAAGACAATTCTCATGATTCTGCATTTTTTTCTTGTATTGAATATGAATTAGAAGTGACTCCAGAGTACTGGTAAATATTTTGAATTCAAAAGATTCCATTATGTTCATTCAGTTAAGTTGGAAATGAGCAATATTTCTTTACATTTTTAATTACTTATTATAAGTATCCTACCAACATCCAAAATAAATGAATTGAATCCTGATTGCATGTTGTTTCTTTCAGAAATCTTTATTATATTTGAATGTGGTTTCCGGAGTTACATCCACAACCTGCTACATGATGCGTCATTAATTCGTCATTATTTTCTGGGCTACTTTAGTTTTTGCAAAAGTACTATTAGTTTAGTGAAGTACAATCAATAGTGTATCCAAATTGGATAAAATAATGATATATCACTGAGTTTGAAATTTCAGCTTTTATGTCACACTTTGTTATCAAACTTCATGGAATGACCCATATACAAGTACTGAAATGATGATCAGTCATTTTGTTAATTAATTAAAAAGTGTAAAAAAAACCTGTCACGGTGTTACAGTAACTGTAACACCGTGACTGTAACACAGTGACTTGCATTGCAATAACACAGAAAATGAACGGAAATGACTTTTGTTAGAGTGACCATGTGTTGGAGGCTTGATGTTTTAAGAATTGTTTTACAATAGACAGAAGGGCCAAGCCAAAGGCATTTATAATTATACTCATACAGTCAATAATACAAGTAACTTCAAAATATCAACTGTATACTGGCACCAGTGTAAGACAATGGAGGGCAGAGTGGGGTGGAGGTGCCCAGGTGAAGGAAAAGAGGGGGAGAAATAAAAATGGAAAAAAACAAAAACGAGCACAACCCTACAGAAACAAGTGTCAACCCTGAGAAATGGGTGAGCCAATCGGCACTCGTTTCCAAACTTATTGCATCTGACAAAGAAAGGGGGCGGGAGGGGGGGGGGGGGTCCCCTGCAATGCACTACAGTCCAAGAATGCAATTTTTTACCCATCTTTACAGACATATTTTGTCATTTGTATTGCTGACAAGTGGGAAAGCAGGCAAAACTTAGAAAAATCACCCCCAAAAACACCTTGGAGGAAATAATATCTTGAAACATCGTGAAATGTACAGTATTCCCGAATATCATGCGTAAATGTATGGAAGTGTCACGGTGTTACGGTGTATAGCTCCACTTATCTTATTGTTTTTGTTAATCTGTTAAATGATTTTTATAATGTTTTCTTTGATCTTGAAGTGTTACACTATGATGTTGAACACTCATTATAAATGGTTGCTACATACCACCCACAGGAGAAATATTATGAGTTGCAAGTATGACAAAAAGATTCTCCATATGTTCAGTACATGCAATTCAGAAGTCACGGCGTTACAGTCACGGTGTAACAGTACATATATTCATAATCTATGTCATAATTGTCCAGTCAATAATTTTTTCCCGATTGTACTTGATTATTATTACTTAGTCTCAGCTACATCCAATCAACATAACTTCTTTTCAAAATGTTCTTTAACTTCACAGAGTTTGTTAAGTAAACAAAGTGTGAAAAAATGCATGTCCATTTTGGGTCACGGTGTTACGGTAGTAATTAATCATTCATAACTTATTAATTATTATGAAGTTTGATTAATTCTTACACAATGGAAGTTTGTTCTCTAGGCTTACATTTAGTTTGCTATTTACATTTGAAGAGTGAAAATATACTCCAAAGTGTCACGGTGTTATCGTGGAATTGCCCAAAAGCAGAATTAGTAACACAGTCATGAGTAAACAAAGAATACAGCAGAGGTGATAAAATGCAGCCTTGGGGCATTCCTGTGTTCAAGACAAGTGATTTCCAAAAATGTTGACCTATCCTCACCCTTTGGGAATGATTTAAAGGGTTCATGCAGTGCTTTTTTAGGCAGGTTATTTTATTGCCTTCATACAGAGAATATACTGACAGGTAATGAATGGCAAGTCTTCTTTTGGTTTCAAACCAGCATATGGTTTTCTTTTGAACTGCTTTGCAAAATGGGAGATTTTCATGCACACTCATGTAGGGAGCCAACAGCCAAAATATAATTAAAAAACATAAACAAATGAAGAGGCAAACATGACCCACAAAAATGGTTGGTCCAAATAATTACACCACCAGTTGAGTGAAAGGAACATATTCAGCACAATAAAACCCATTAAGGGGGAAAGGTTTGTCAGAAAACCTATAAAACAACCCCAACTTTTTGTGCACAAAGCAATTGGATTACTTCTCTCAGTTACCCAGATGACATCACAGTTTTGCTCATGAATATGGAAATACTAATTAGCATACACAAAAAACCTGTTGTTAGCCCTGAAACAGTGTGAGGAAGTGGGTAAAATCAAAGGCCCATGTATTTTTGGCACATGTTCAAGCCATAATATTCCTATTGCATAGACCCTTTAATAGAAAATCTAAGATCCACTGACAAATCATTGGATTGAGGTCCAGCCGTATAAGTTTATCATATAGTTTAAAAGGTGAAATACAATTAAAAGCTGAGCTATAATCTACAAATAAAAGTCGACAATAATTAGGAACATTCTTATCGAGGAACTGTGACACCCTAAAAACAGACCATGATATTGCATCTTCAACTGATCTGTTAGTCCTATATGCAAACTGAAAAGGGTCTAATTTGGGCGACAGCTGGGACTGAATGAAGTCTTTTGACTAAAGTTTCCATGCATTTCATTACTAAGAAGTCGAAGCTACTGGACGGTTATTGTTAAGGCATGTGACAGGCGATCGTTTGGGCACAGGGATGATAATAATTTTTTTTTAAATATCCGGTACATAACAGATATTGAGTGACCAGTTAAATATTTTACACAAAATATTGCACAACTCGTTCTTACAAGACCGCAATAGATGTGGACTAATGTCATCTGGTCCTGGTGCTTTGCTAACTTTTAACTTCCCTAATACCCCGACAAGTGTTTACAGGCATTATCTCGAATGAAGAAGGTAATAATGTCCCTGTTGGATGATCCTCAGGGCTACGATTGAAGCTTGCGAAAAAGTCATTGAGTTGGTCTGGAAGATTTACATCGTCCATTGGTGCTTGTTTCTGCCTTGGTTTATATATCTAGTGATGTCATTGAAGCCTCTCCATAGGTTTTTGGAATTAGTAGCAGAAATATCACTTTCAAGTTTGTTCCGGTACCTTAATTTCGCATCTCTGATTGCTTTTTGAAGATCATATTTGGCGTTCTAGATAGCTTAAGTAGCGCCAGATCTAAAAGCCTCTTCCTTGGCGAGAAGTTGGGTATGCACTGTTCGATCAAACCAGGGTTTATCATTAGCGAATCTCTTCACTGTTGACTTATGAATACACAAGTCTTCACAAAATTTAATATAATCAATCGTAACCTCGGCACATTCATCAAGGTTGGATGAACTCGCAAAACAGCAAAACAGCCTTGAAGTTGTTGGACTGCAGAATCTATCCACTGGGTAGACTTGTACCAAGTCGGGTTTCGTATGAGCGCTACAGTTTTATACTACTCTAGCGTGTTGCATGCACAAGCGCGTTCCTGTTGTCCGCAATACCCGACTTGTGGGATCTGCCAGTAGACCCCCAGCATCGTTTTATGTAGTTATTCATAATGCATGATCAATATATTGAATATGCATTATTGTGTTTCTACTGTTAACCAATCACATTAGCCTATAGATTGGTACTCGTTCATTTAAATATTGGGAGCGTGAGACGTGCACGTCGGCTGACATCGTTTAGTGTGGGTTGAATTGTATTTAGACACAAAGTCATTGATAAGGCTTTGTGCACATTCAATTTTTTTCAGTGAGGTAGCGCAAGGTCCACATATTTTGTAGTTTTTTTTCCGTCAAATCATCATCTATACTCCGTCCTTTCTTTAAAATCTCCACAGTGAATATTATAATACTTCTTGTAACAAATAAATTCACAGTCACAAATCAAACAAACCCGTCTTACATATTTCACCGGTGAACTCGCCATGTTTGTTTATGTTTTTAAATCTGAGCTGCATGCACGTCACGTACGTTTCAATATTCATGTTTTGAAAGATTTGTATGCATATTAATGTAAAAATGCAAATTTATTGAATGGTGCATTGTCTTTGGCTGCTACCGAAATCGGTAGATGAGCGCCATAGTCCGTGCACAAACTTGTGGCAGATCCCACAAGTCGGGTTTTGCGATTCAACAAGCTTACAAGGAGCAGTTGCAGACAACAGAGGGCGCGCTTGTGCAAGCAAATCGCCAGCGCGCAGTACTGTACAGTAGCGCTGATACGAAACCCGATTTGGTACAAGTCTATCCAATGGTTTTATTGTGGCGAGTAGTGTAATCCACATGTTGATGGAATTTTGGCAGGCCTTTCCTCAGATTTGAATGGTTAAAGTCACCAACATGACCAAGAACCATGCTAATCGTTGTAGACAGTATTTTGTCCATTAACTGTAAGCTCGGAGGTACTTCTTTGCTCACCTCCCTGCTCTTGGGTTGAAGAAGAAACAGTTCCTCTCTAGTGTACGCTAGTATTCCTGAAGATTCCACAAATAAACATAAAAGTAGTAATAGTAAAAACAACAGAGCTCGCAAAACTGTGTTGCCGTCATGGAACAGCGCCATTTTATTTTTAGGTTAGTTAGATATCTAATGTTCTTGAAGCATCGCGGGTTCTGAAACTTGCTGATGATCAGTGGCTTCACTTTCTCTGAGCCATCCATGTTGGCACACAGCATGAGTGTCAGGCATTCAATACTCTGTTTCCCACCATGGCACTGCTCACCCTCAAACGACATAGTTTTATCTGGAGTGAGCTAATAGAGGAGGCCGGTCTCATCAGCATTGAATATGTTTCTGGGCTCAAAACCAGCCAAGATGTGAGGAAGCAAGTTCTATATCCAATCGCTGACGGCGACCTGGTCGATGCTGTTGCTTTCCCCACAAACTTGCTTGAAGGCTATGCAGTGCCGCTCTTTGAAGTTTCCACAGCCACCCGGTGCTAGCGGAAAAGTTTTCATGTCCCATCACCTTCCCCATCTGTTGAGTCTTTTCCTGGAGAAGAGGGCCGTTTATGGGGAGATTCTCTGAACTGGTTCCCAGGAACCAACGAAGCAGGGCCTCAACCATGTCATCGTACACGGCTGTACGGGGAACCTCTTTCTTGCTGGTTCAAACTTGGGAGGTTTCGAACTTCATCGCGATGTCTTTCCGGTTCTTCAGAATTGTTGGTAGAGTGCTAGAGACACTTCCGTATTCCCATCCGACATCAGCCTTCTTCCGCCCAGACTCCACAGCTTTGATAATTTCCATCTCGGTCTCCAGGGAGAGTCCCTTCCATTTGATGTCCAGATGTACAAAAGAATGAACCAGGCCTTAGGACATCAGTTAACAATGGGCTGTGATAATCCCTTGCTTCAAACACTCATCTGACATTTAATCCCATGCAGGATATAATTTGCCAGTACAGGGATTATTGGTCCTATTGTCCTCCTTTGGTCTGTGTGCATGGTTTGGTTTTCCCATACTTTATGTATTTTCTAAATCAATTTGATTTTTCTATATACCCATGTATGTACATAACTTGGGTATTGCCGCATTTGTTTAGAGAAGAGTTTACTTTTATCTGCTTTCATACTTAAGGAAAGCAACTGCAAAAGCCAGATTCCTTACTGCAAATCCACGAACAATGTCAACAATACTTACTTGCCACTCTTTTGTCTGCCAGCAGAGGGCTGGAGGAGGGCAATTATGAGTGTATACAGGCGTTTATTGTTTCGTGCAAGCCTTTTTATCGGTTGGCAATACAACCGTTTGGCATTCGGTCCACAGTTAAGCAACTGTTTCTATTTTGCAAGCACGCCTAAGCAAATATTTCCCCATAGAAAAGTGCACAACTTGGATCTCGTCTTAAGAGAGCTTGTATTTATGAGGTTCGACTGTACTTGTTTTCTGTATATTCAATTTAAGCTTTGTGTATATTTAAATATCCACAGTGTTCAAGCTTGTCCTGATGTTAAGTATGGAAAGCGAATTCATGTCTTGCCATTGGATGACACCGTCGAAGGGCTGTCAGGGTAATATTTTCATAATCATTTTGGAATGTTTCATAATTCAAATTTTGAAAATGTTTCTTTGTTCTCCCGGTTACGTGAACAAACAAGCAAAGTACCATAAAGTTCCATGTATACGGCGCACCCCAACTTTTGACATCAGCCGGCAGAAAAAAAAAATCTGCCGTGAACGACCACATTTTTTTAGAAAACTGCCTCGCTCATTTTTCTCAGCTCATTTTTGATTTGTATTTCAATTGAGAATTTCAAATTCGAGAAAAATAAAAACAATGAATTACTCAATCCAATTCACAACTTTCAGGGATGTTTTGCCCAAGTTTGCAACAACCCGAAGTGCGTCAGTGTCACACAACACTGCGCCACGCCACGCCGCAGAAAGCAGTACGGAGGCCTACATGATGTCCTATCGTTAAGCGTGCGGCGCGGCCTACATCAGCGTACGGGTTTAGCGGCCTACGAGTTGGCTCAATGCATCTCAAATTGTTCATCCTACGTCCGCAATAGCGCGGAGCAAATTTTGTGATTGGCTAGACGATCTGCGCGCGCTTTACAAATTGTCATCTTACAATAAAACAAATAAAAATGGCGGTTCACGTTGCAGCGAAACGCTGTCGCGAACTTGGCGTTTTTACCCATGAGGATTTAAGGATATTTCCCAATGGAAACGTGACTATTGCTGATTAAAATAATGACTCCAGACACAGTTTTGATCATTTATTGAACAATCACGACATTCTTAAATGAAATATGTACGTCCGACCATAGTCCAACGATCGGACCGTCACGGCCCGGAAATTGCATGTACTGTAATGGAAATGCACATTTCCACTTGCCCGTCATCGTGTGCACAATTATGGCGCTCCAACCGTGTTTTCGCACGCTTTTTCGGTGTCTCTAGTCCTAACCCTAATCGATTTTTGCACTTCAGTTTTCCTTGGCCAATCGCAAGAGTCGGAAATATTAGATATTATAAATTGTATTTTTTTATTCGCTCAATTTTCAGTCAGACATCGTGCTAATTGGTTACCGTTGCTGCCGGTGCATCACATGCTTTAACTAGGCGCGGCGCAATGACCACAACCCACACTCGCGAGACCGCCAGCGAGCTGTACCCATGTATATGGCGCACCCCCAACTTTTGATTTTTGCCAAGGTGAAAAAAAGTGAGCCGTATACATGGAACTTTACGGTAGCTAGGGTAGTAGAGGGTTATTTTATTGTAACCCTGATGCAGTAGGGATTTCATGAAAATGGGCAAAAACAATTTGAGTCTGTTGTATTCATATTTTAATTGAATGTGAACTTCAGTACACATTGAAGCCCCTTTTTCAAGACGTGGCCACCAAAATTATTGCCTCCTGACTATTAACTACATAACCAGTGACATAGCATTTAAGCAGAATGGGATAGCTCTCAACCCGATCATTTTCAAAATCCATGGAACCATTATATTACCGTTCAATAGACAAACTTTTATATGAGATTTATTGACTTGTTTAACCTTTTCATACGCAGGAATCTGTTTGAGGTATACCTGAAGCCCTACTTCACTGAAGCATACAGGCCAGTCACCAAAGGGGACATATTTTTAGTTCGTGGAGGTCTCAGAGGTGTAGAATTCAAAGTGGTTGAAACAGATCCTGGTCCTTATTGCATTGTAGCCCCAGACACAATGGTTCATTGTGAGGGTGAACCAATCAAAAGAGAGGTAAATAGTTTTATCACAGTTTTCATTACTAGATGCCATGTGCTTCCCTAGAGTACCCAATATGAAGTATTTTCTTTCTTCATGTTTGAAATTTGGTTAATAGTAGTTGTTTTCAAGGCCAGACGACTCACTGCTTGGTTTATAGTTCATCGTTTATGTATGTAGATTCGAGTCACAAACTTAACAGTTCGCGCTCAATCATCAGAAAGTCTTAAAAGTCTCAAAAATAAAGTGATTCTTGTTTCCAGATTATTTCTGTAGTAGATATTGACTGTAAAGTAAAAAAATGTAAATGTTGCGTCATTATTTTAAAGCGTGACAGTGATTTTTACCGTGCCAGGCATACCAGCGGGTGTAACCGAAGGAGATTTTGGTCACGAAATCCCTTATCATTTATTACTTTGTCTCATTTTTAGTGCTGTGCATCAAAAACGGATTTACGGGCTCCCGCTTAAAATCTTGCCATCCGGTTTCAAAATTTCAAAAACAGTATAACGAAACCAACATTTTAAAAAGTAGACTGACGTTTGCCCAATAAATAAACAACCCCAAAAGTGTAGACTGTATAATACATACTTGAATTTCAGTCGTTTTGGGGTCCATTTTGCCAAGCAGAAACAAACTTTTCGCAAACTTGATAAAACAAATATTGCGAACAGCCTTCCGAACGCAACGATCGCTCGAAAGAAGACGTAAACATATTGCGTATGATGCATCATGAACACCGCATGCCCACCACGTGGCCGCATGGCCCGGACCATGCAGCAGCAGCATTGCATCCAGAAAATTCCACGATGTGTAATGTGCGCCGCACCATTCAAAGCATACGTTGTACACCAGTACACAGTCGCCAATTCGCAATCGGGCCGGAAGTGGAAGCCTACATGTCGTACGTACAACGTGTGCATTTGGTGCATGCATTCAAGTTGCGCTCGGTACCGTGGATTTCGGCCGGCTTCAATGCAGATTTTTCGGTAAGAAATGTGACATGTCACGCTGAGCAAGTTATGAAAGATTCTGACTTGAATATTCTGTAAGGTTGCCGGCACCAAATCATCGCAAGATTCCCAAACACGCATGTAGATCGAGACCAGAAACTGAATGTATACGTCGGCGCAACGATCGTTGTAGCATGTTTTACACACTCCTACATACAGCGCTATGCATCATTTGATCGTGCACATTATCGACACGTGCGTAATATAGCGCTATCATTCATTTTTATGAATCGGAGCTCGGGCAACCGCTTATTTTTTCAAAAAAACGTTTTCCGGTTTTCAAAAGCTCCGAAAATGCACAGCACTACTCATTTTGATGTCTTTAACACCGTGATAATCAACATTAAATTATTATCTAATTACAGGAGGAAGAAGAAGCCTTGAACGAAGTCGGTTATGATGACATAGGTGGAGTCCGTAAACAACTGGCACAGATCAAAGAGATGGTGGAGCTTCCATTACGACATCCTGGATTATTCAAGGCCATTGGAGTGAAGGTGATAATTACAAACTTTTGGGTTTTCCTCCGAATGAATTCCTCCTGCAAAGATGTATGACATATTAACTTACATTTCATTATAAAGATAATTTTGTATGGAGTCACCTAATGATCCCTTGTCGACTCTTCAAAATTTGGTAAAAAATTTAGTTCACCCTAAAAGATCGAGCAACTTAAAGGGTTCATGCAGTGCTTTTTTCAGTCAGGTTATTTTATTGCCTTCATACAGAGAATATACTGACAGATAATGAATGGCAAGTCTTTTTTTGGTTTCAAACCAGCATTTGGTTTTCTTTTGAACGGCTTTGCAAAATGGGGGATTTTTCGTGCATACTCATGTAGGGAACAAACAGCCTAAATATAATGAAAAAACATAAACAAATGAAGAGGCAAACATGACCCACAGAAATGCTTGGTCAAAATAATAACACCACCAGTTGAGTGAAAGGAACATATTCAACACAATAAAACCCATTGAGGGGAAAAGGTTTGTCAGAAAACCTATAAAACAACCCCAACTTTTTGTGCACAAAGCAATTGGATTACTTTTTCAGTTACCCAGATAATGTCACAGTTTTTACTCATGAATATGGAAATTCTAATTAGCATAGAAACCAAAAAACCTGTTGTTAACCCTGAAACAGTGTGAGGAAGTGGGTAAAATCAAAGGCCCATGTAACAATTTATTTTTGGCACACGTTCAAGCCATAATATTCCTATTGCATAGACCCTTTAATTCTCAATTTACACAGGGTGAGTCAAAAAGAACTTGACCGGGATTGGTGTCATCGGTCCCTTGACTTGGGGGTAGTTGTGGGGGCACTGCGTTAAGATGAACACCAGTCTTTTCCACCTCTCTCAGTCATGTGCCAGTGCCTGCGTTTGAAGGATTTTCCAGTCCATTCCATTTTATTATCCTTCTACTTCTTCTGTCTAGCTCTTTTCCTGCCTTCTTGAACTCTGCTTTGCAGAATGATCTTTGATGGGCTGTCAGATCTTGTGACGTGGCTGTACCAATTCAATTTCCTCTTTTCGATGGTGGTGAGGAGGTCTTCGTAGTGTTTGTTACCTTGCGTGATGTTCTCAGTACTTCGTTATTGGTGATGTTGTCTTTGTAAGAGATGCCTAGGAGATGTCTAACATCTCATCTCCACTGCCTGAATTCTTTTCCTGCAAGTACGCTGTCAGCATCCAGGATTCACAAGCGTTCAAGAAGATTGACATGACCAGTGTGCGGAGTAGCATTAGTTTGGTGTTTTTATTGATATTTTTGTCCTTCCAGATGGGCTTGAGGTTTGCACTTGCTTTTGCTGTCTGTGCTGCTCTTGAGATGACTTCTGTTCGTGATCCTTCCTTGTGGATAATAGCACCCAGATATTTGACCTGGCATTTCACTTCCAAACTTCGTTGATGAAGCATCCAGATATTTCACTAACTTGTTGAGTTCTTCTTCTGTTCCAGCAGGTCTATCTATATCATCAGCGAAACGGAGGTTAGTGATGTTTCTCCCTCCGATGCTGACTGAGTTTTCGTGGTTATGAAGAGCTTTGGTCATAATTTGTTCCAGAGAGATGTTAGAGTGTAGGTGACAACAAGCAGCCTTGTCTCACACCTACTGATGCGTGGAACCACTCTCCTATGGAGCCTTGGACTAGTACTGCACTGTTGGCCTTGGCGTATAGCTGTTTTGTTGATGCTGGGAGTAATTTTCCCACAAAACACGCAGCTTGAAAATCTGTACTGTGGTGGCTTCCCTTGCTACAGAACCCTTTTTTCTTCCGCTATGATTTCTAATGACTTTAGTCTGCTGAGGACATAGAGATATACATACCGTAAAGTTCCACGTATACGGCGCGCACCCATGTATACGGCGCACCCCAACTTTTGACATCAGCAGGCAGAAAACCGACGGTACAACGAGTCGCCGACCAACTTGCACGCCTACCCGATCGTACGTCGTCCAACTCGTACACTGACCAACTCGTACTTACGCCGGCCAACCCGTACACCATTTCGATTAGAAATTCTAATGAAATTATTCTGGGTTTTTTTCCTGAAAATAACCAAACCCTGAAATAAAATCTCGTGCAAAAAAATCCTGATATAAAAACGACCAACCCCTCGGAAAAAAACCCTGATTAATTACTTGCATATGAGTTGGTAATTAGCGTACGGCGAGTTGGTCGGCGTACGGGTTTGGCGGTGTATGAGTTGGCTCAATGCACCTCAAATTGTTCATCCTACGTCCGCAATAGCGCGTAGCGAATTTTGTGATTGGCTAGATGATCTGCGCGCGCTTTACAAATTGTCATCTTACAATAAAACAAATGGCGGTTCACGTTGCAGCGAAACGCTGTTGCGAACTTGATGTTTTTACCCATGAGGATAGGGATATTTCCTAATGGAAACGTGACTATTGCTGACTAAAATAATGACTCCAGACACAGGTTTGATAATTTATTGAACAATCACGACATTCTTAAATGAAATACGTACGTCCGACTCCGACCATGGTCAGACGATCGGACCGTCACGGTCCGGAGCTTGCATGTACTGTAATGTAAATGCACATGTCCACTCGCTCGTCGTCGTGTGCACATTACGGCGCTCCAACCGTGTTTTCGCATGCTATTTTCGGTGTCTCTAATCCTAACCCTAACCAATTTTTGCACTTCAGTTTTCCTTGGCCAATCGCAAGAGTCGGAAATATTAGATTTTTTAAATGGTATTTTTCATGAATCATTCACTCAATTTTCAGTCAGACACCGTGCTGACCATTGCTGCCGGTGCATCACATGCTTTAACTAGGCGCAGAGCAATGATCACAACCTTCCCTCTCGAGACCGCCGGCGGGCTGTACCCATGTATACGGCGCACCCCCAACTTTTGATTTTTCCCGAGGTGAAAACAAGTGCGGCGTATACATGGAACTTTACGGTACTAATTAACTAGAGGGCGGATGCACAATACTCCCCTGTACTGTGGCGCTGTGATCGCATGTATCCCATGCTGCCATTACTATTGGGCACGAATTACGTATACGCATGCGTACCATACCGCAACAGGGAATGCTGTGCTGACGTAGCACTTGCGTAAACTACAGTACAAAGGCCTAGGCTGTACGTACATGTACACAGCAAAGATAGTAAAGTGCCCGCGCAGTGCCCATGATGTCACAGAAATTTCACCGAGCCCCCCCTCTAGTTTATTAGTACAGTCAAACCTGCCTTAGCGACCACCTGTGTATAACGGCCACCTGCCCATAACGACCACTTAAAAACGCCCCCGTGAAAAAAACCTGTAGTTTGTATACTGTGTATAGCGACCAACTGTCTAACGCGACCAGCGACCACCCATTTCTGCACCCGTGCGGTCGCTAAAGCCTGTATAGAACGACCGCAACTTGAGTCATGTAAAAAAAACAATTAACGACCATTGAAAATGTGTTCCAAAAGTTGCGTTCTTTTTCAAACCCCCCGCAAAACATTTAAGAGATTAGTAAATCAACGACCAAGATATCCTCAATCTGCGGTTAGATTAAACATGTCGCTTTTGTTCGTGTTCGCATTCACTACTCACTAGACTCGACATCGTAACTTCTGAAAGTGGTAGGGCGATTCCTGCGTGCACGTGTATTGTTTACAACGAACACGCAATCGATTTCGACTGGTGTGCATTATGCATGAACTTTGGCCTTCATAGCCTCGTTCATAATTGTAATCGTTTGATAAATGAAATAAATCAAGTTTTACAAAAAGTAAGAACACGTTGTGATGTATAAAAGTTTGTTATGAACAGGTCATATTTTGTTAAAATAGATTTTGTCCAATTTAATTTTAAAATTGCAAACAAAAATCTTCCATTTTAGAACACTGCGATGAACTGTCAGATGTCCCGATACCGCGCGTGCGCAGTAGCTCGGTATGTGCATGGACAGCGTGTATGTGGTGGCGTGTGCCATGTGCATGCTGTTTTAACACATCGTTGCGTTACAATGGAAGTTTACGTACACGCATTCTTCGTAATCCCTTTGCCGATTCTTAAGCGATTTTGTTGCCATCACCACAGTTCAGAAAAGAAGAGAGAATGAATGTTTATTCTCCACACCTTCCACTGGACTGGAAAATGGAGGTGGTTAAACATTTAAAATGTACGACGAGAAAAGGATGACTGGTGGACGTCGTGTCGATGCGATCGCCGAGAACTTGCATGGGAATACGTGTGTCACCGCGCCGCTGACATGTAGGAGCTGGGAAGACCAGACAGGCGCTAGCTGTGCATGACTTGTGCTGGTAATGCACTGCGGCAGCGTAGCTAATTCACATGGACAATTCCGAAACAACATGTAACATTCCCAGGTTTAAAAAATAAACTACACGGCCCCCATAATATTTTTGGTCATTGTGCTTCACATTGGTACATGCACCAGCAGGCAGTTGGACATATTACTCATTAGGGCCTAACGTTACTCGTTTAGTTGCAGTTTTATAAAAAAAAATATTAAAAAAAAAATTTTTTGCAATTAATAAATTTAAAAAACAAACTACTATGTATATTTAAAGCAATAAACCAAAATCATTCAAAGCAATTTAATCACTTCATTGATGACATAACACAGTGGTTGCTACGGTAGGTTTATTCGACTGAATATACACATCGGGTGGTCAAATATTGCCAACCTGTCTATAAAGACCACCTGTCTATAAAGACCACTTTTTCCGTTTCCCTTGAGCGGTCTTTATAGACAGGTTTGACTGTATGTATCTCTATGGTTGAGGATGACCTTCAGCATTATCTTGCTAGCATGGCTTATGAGGCTGATTGTTCTGTAGTTGTTGCAGATTTGAAGGTTCCCTTTCTCAAGGAGGGTGATAATAAGTGACTGAGTCCAAGTAGGTAGCCATTAACCTGTTTGCCAAATCTTATTGCAGATTATTATTAGTAAGTCAACCACTTCTTCCCCTCCATTCTTGATTAATTTGGCTTGTGTGTTGTCCTCTCCTGCTGCCTTTCCATTCTTCAATGATCTTATGGCAGACCCGACTTCAGCTCTGAGAATAGGGAAGTTGTCGTTGTCTGAAGGTTCTTTGGCTATGAGGACTGTGGGGTCTTCATTTGACTGGTGATTGTAGAATCCTCTGTATTATGCAGCGAGTCTTGGGCAGTGATGCCTGGCAGAGCCCATCCCTCTCCAGACCTGACCCCGGCCATTTCTTTCCATATCGGAAGTTCGCCCTGGTCATGAACACATGATAGTTTGGCATGTGATCGACTGCCCTAACGGCCTAGCCGGTGACCCCATCACGGGGGTTCATACGACTAGTGTTGCAGTGTCATCTTCACCCCTTCACATGGTTTAGCCTGCCAATTGAGACGGTTAGGCCTGGGCGATTAGTGCTTTTCACTAATCGATTAATCGTGGAGGAAATAATCGCGATTAATCGCGATTACCCGGAAGTGACTATACAAGCAGCATGTACCTTGTTTTCATCATAGCGGCACTGCAGTAAACTGCACTAGCATAATGCATTGATTCTTACAAGTTTCAACAGCGATCAGTTCCGATTTCCAAATCATTGAGCCTATGCCATTTTTGTTCTGATAAGGTATAATGCAAAATTCGTGAAGCTAATATCGTCCATAATTATTGGTATTCCTTCAATAAAGTAGGGTAATTTCGCGAAGTGTTGGCCGACAAGGCATGCAGTTTAATACTGCCTCACGTACGTACACCCAGACATGCATGTACAGGTCAACGATAGTACACGATGACACATTATGTACACCCCACGATTACTGAACAGTGAACACGATTATTACACAGCTCACGATTATTATTACACATCGCGATTATTTTAGAGTTCACGATTACTCCACATGTTCACTTCACGATTATCATACGATACGATACAATACAGTAATCGTCTATTCGAGTAGCGTCCGTACTCGAGTAGTTGAACGCCATCGCGCCATGCATGCGCCAAGCCTCGCTGGCCGGCCATGGTAGGCGAATCCATTGTAAACACATGGGCCTAGGTTGAGAAAAACTTCGTTGTCAGCTGTCAGGCTTGAATAAAAATTTTGATCGACTGAGAAAAGTAGTAATTCATGGAATTAATCGCAACTCGAAGGCACTAATCGCGCTGGCACGATTAATCGAGTAGTTCAGAATTTACTAATCGAGTAATCGACACAGGAATGTAATCGCGATTAATCGAGTTAATCGCCCAGGCCTAGAGACGGTTACTAGGGTTTGGTGCTTCAAGCCAACATGTGAGAGCTTGAGGGGGTGGATGGGAACCAAATGAGTACAGCTGACGGACATCAGAAGGACACCCCTCTCCACTCCTCCCTACACCCCGGAAACAAATGACTCAGTAAAGCATATGTTTAACAAGCACTCTCCTCAGCTTATTATAAAAAAAATGAAACAAATTGATCATTCTGAAGAAAAGTTTTTTTTTTTTAAGGAAGGTTCTCATTTTGTAAGCTGTCCATCATTGCAAGAAAAAAGAAGTATGATCGTTTGCTTTGAATGGACATGCATGTGTACATTGTGAGCGCATTGAGATCAACTAGCCAATCACAAAATTGATAGCATGCTATGTCAGTGCTACATTGAAAAGCGGAAGCGTTGTATGAATGAAACTTATGCTTCCTATGTGTGTTATGACGAACACAGACTAGAGGGTAAGATCATAAGATGATACTGTTGGAGCACCCTTTAAAAATCCCATGTATTCCTATGAGAACAGTACAGTGTATTATATCTACTGCACAAGTAATACATATTTTTATTTTATGTGCATGATTCTATAGCGAAGATCTCATTTTTTTTTTTCATTTCTGGTGTAGTGCTGTGCAAAATAGGGTAATTTGGTATTCATTTACGGAATTGAAAAAAATACGGATCCGTGTTAAACGATTTAATCGCCTTTTAAATGACAGCGCTAGCGGACGGCGATCGTGCGTGTTCAGTGAAGAAGAAAAGTGCCTGAATAAAAGCAGTGTTGGCAGATGGTACGGTATGAACATTACGCTTGTTTGAAATGACAATATTTATCGATATCGCGATATGTTTTTTTTTTCATATGGATAATCGTATTGGGCCCCGGAAAAAAAATCAGAGTAGCTCATGAGCAGGCATGAGAATCTTTCGGATTTTTCTGGAATTCCGGAATTTTCACTTCAAAATATGTGGTCTCCGAATTCAGTGTGAATTTGGATTAAAAATGGGGGGGTAGGTGGTATATGGTAAGGTCATAAAATGAAGGGGAAAAGTGTTAAATGTGCCGATCTATTTGATTGATGCCCGATAAAAAAGGGTGTTTATACTAGCTTTATTATTGCACGTGTCCGTGTCATTTCTTTTCCCCAACATCCCCAACGTGCCCTGCCGAATACTGACATCAACGGGTGTAAGGAGAATTGTATAAGAAGTGCATGTCCAACGATTCGTTTTACGTACGGCGCGGCGGGCGAAGTCTATATTATGCAGCGGTCGCTGTACAAATTCTCACTACGTTCCGTAGTAGACTGGCTGCAATGAACTGCCCCAGTTTGTGCCTGTTGTGCACGCGTGATAATTGATGCACAATGCTAGCGCTGTACGGAGAACCGACTTACTATCAAGTCTATCCAACCACGTTGTACACAGGCGAGTTTGCTTACAGCATGTCTAGGCTTCCCCCAATCCCCAACGTGCCCTGCTGAATGTTGACATCAACGGATGTAAGGAGAACTTGTATTATAAGTGCACGTTGAAGTTTCGTTTTACGCACAGCGCGGCAGGCGAAGTCAATATTATGCAGCGATCACTGTACAATCTCACTACGTTCCGTAGTAGACTGGCTGCAATGAACTGCCCCAGTTTGTGCTTCTTGTGCACACGTGATAATGGATGCACTGGATGGAGAACCGACTTATTGTCGAGTCTATCCAACCACGTTGTACACAGGCTAGGCGAGTTTGTTTTCAACATGGCACCTAATGTTTCCGAAATGGGTCAAGTCGTACCCAAGTTAACCCGTACCCAAGTCAACTCGTACCCCAAAAATGACACCCAAGTCAACTCGTACCCAAGTCATCTCGTACCCAAGTTAACTCGTACCCAAGTTAAGTCGTACCCGAGTCAAGTCGTACCCAATTATTGCACAAGGCATGCGGCTGCCGCCAACAGACTTCGAAGCTGTCATACTACGTACTTGTATTAAATTGACATCTATGTAAAGGTTGAATTAAGATGAATATATAAAACTACAACTCTTGAACTAGGCTTACTGTCTGTTTGTTTTAATTTTGCTGTGTTTTAATAGTTTGTTAATTTTGATACGGACGGTGAGGGGTGGGGTGTTGTTCAATTGATTTTGAAATAGGAATTTTTTGGAGGCGGATAAATAATAATTTTGAAGTTAATGTGATTTTTTCGATTAAAAGAGACATTAAAATACGATAACTAAAATGTCACAGTCTACACGAACGGGATTTTATTCACAATTGCATAGGGGTACGAGTTGACTTGGGTACGAGTTGACTTGGGTACGACTTGACTTGGGTACGAGTTGACTTGGGAACGACTTAACTTGGGTACGAGTTAACTTGGGTACGAGATGACTTGGGTACGAGTTAACTTGGGTACGAAATGACCCAAAATCAATGTTTCGTGCGTCCAGCGTGGATGTCCGCTGTTGATGTGAAAGAAATTGATAAAACTGTCAAAACAAATGAAACTGAAATTGGTGATCAGGTCTTGTTGGAAGGTTTTCTATATCAGCATTTTAATCGGAGATTTTTTCCGAAAACTTCACGCAGGCGATGCATTTTTCAAATGCTGTCGTGCGGAGTGTCGTGTCATCATCAAACAACGTTAAAAATGTGGAAGCTCTGCCTCTGGTATGACTGCGTTATTACAGAAACATTCAAGCAAAAAGCGGAACACAGTCACAAGCGAGAGGCGAAGATTTAAGGTAATATCATACTTTGATATAAAGATATAAAGATGGTAGAAACATACCATTACATTTTTTTGCCTGAAATGCTGTATTTATCCAGAAAACAGTAAAACCAAAGACCAAAATTATTTTTGATCGTTTATTTTTAAAGATAATACAATTAATAGCCTAAGCTACTGTGGCCGTTTTCACTGTTTTCTCAAAAAGTGCCCATCGTATGGGACTGAAATTTTCACAGATGAAAAATTGATATTGTTTTTTTTTTTGCCCATAATCTGTATTTCTTTGACAAAAACCAAAGTTATGATATTACCTTTAAAATCATTAATTTAATACCCTAAAAAAGCCTAAAATAAAATAGCCATTCAACAAAAAGAAAAGATAAAAAAATTTACCAGAGAAGCTCACTTCTAACTAGGAAAATAGGTGTCAGAAATGCATCAGAGACCACCATAGAGCATCTAAGATACCCAGAGCTTCCAGGGCCCTTAAGTGGGCCAGTTCCAGACCGGTACTTAAGCGGCTTCGCACACGAATTTTGGACTTCCATATTTTCCTCCTTTTTTACCATCACCCATTCTCATGCCTGCATGAGCTACTTTTTTGCACTTTTCGCGATGACCAAAAGAAACAGATAACTGCAAATTTTGTAGCTGGTTGTGACGTTAAAAGCAGATTTCTTACCGCAAAATCTGCACCTAAGCCGACAGTTATCCATGCCGTCCATGATCCAGACCGCTACTTGACAGCAGTCATGTCCATGTACGTATGCTGCACTTCCTGCCTTCATGACTGAAACCTACACGTGACTGGCCGTGCTGACTTCACTGTGCTGTGAGCACGTGCCTGTGATGTAGCGTTTCACACAATTACATGTACATTGTGCAATGACTACGCTTACCGCTTCCGGCCAACATGACTGAAGCTAGCAGCGTATTGGGCTCATGGATTGGGCGCAATAATTCCACGTTAATTATCATGATTATTACAATATACGGCGGGCTTGGGTACTATAGTTACGGACATTTTCAGACAGCGTGCAGACTGTTTAAGTCTTCTTCAAAGTGACTGTCGCTTTCGGAAGGTTTTTCCACGATATATTTTCAGATTAAGTTTGTAAAAGTGTGTTTCTACCTGGCCATATGGATAAAATATCCGTCTGAAATTCAAGTAAGATTTATAGTTGGTCAGGAAAATGCAACTAACGCGTCATGACGGTAAGCCTACTTTGGAACATCTTCAACATGGAGGTAGAAGGACCGTCAAAATAGGGATCTCGATCGCGATCAGAAGGCTTTTTACGATGTTTTTAGATCAAATATATTGAACAGTATGTTTCAACCTGGCGGAATGGACAAAATAAACGACTGTTTTTTTTTTTAGCATGATTCAAACGTGAGCTACGGTGAGTCCATATTTTTTGGTGTTGGTTTCGGTTTATCTGTTTTGGAAATTAGTAAACGGAAACGTTCAATCCGTGTGGGTTAATCTATATCCGAATAAAAAGCACAGCACTATTCTGGTGAGTGGCATATTTTCCATGAACGGCAATCGAGCCGAGCCATATATTCGGACTCAATTTCTCAACATTCTGGTGAAATTTCGCCTTCTGAAACGTAGCGGGTGCGAAGCGGCAAAAGTTTCTCCTTTGTGTGTCCCATGCAACAGAGACAGGGCCCAGAATCAGAGCATGGCAGTGTATCTGGGCCTTGTTTATGGGTCTAGGTTTTCTTGAGTCTTCAAGCCTTTTTCGAAGAAGTCCAGAAGTGATGATTTGCTGATGGCATGAAGATAATGCAGGCTTTCTGCACAGACCTTCTTTTCCATGGTCATGTAGGCATCCATCAAACCAGCACAACCCTTCATTTTCTGTTACATTAACATTCTTGCACACTGTTATTCACAATGCTGGATGCAGGCTCTTCCCCAAAATCCTCCTCCTCAGGCATGTGAGGTCACTTCCTTGCTTGGCTTTTTTCTTGTACCCATTGCTGGAGATCATCTATGCATGGACACAACCGGATTGTTGTCATTGATGGCCAGTCCATCAACAGCATTGAGTTCTGTCAGTGTGGTGTTGTGTGAACTTTTACCAGCAGCATCCAAGGCCGCATCTTCTGCTGTTGCTTCGTCTTATTCCTCTTCATCTGCACCCATGTCTGCTGAAACCCCACATTTCTGGAAACACTTCTTGACTGCACTAGTGTCAACATCTTTACACAATTGATCAAGCCAGTAAATGCCTTGTAAAATGTTTGTCTACAGCAATTCAGGTCCGGTCATGTCCTCGTTGGCCTCCATCTTCTACATCACGCTTCTGAGCTGTCTCTTCCTGAACTGAGTTTTAGTGCCTTGATGTTTTTCAGCTGCAGATGTGCGTGACATGTGGGCATTCTGGTGGCTCATTTTCTTGTCCTACTTTTTCATGTACAGCTGGAACACGTTGATTGTAATCCAAGCTTTCTTGTTGGCTTCGTATTCAACAAGGAAATCCTCTCACTCTATTGTGCAAAAGCAGAGGAATTTGATGGATTTGCCAATAATTATGGGCTTTTCTTTCTTTCTGATGGCATTGGCACATGAAGAGTGGAGTCAATCAACGCTGCTTTGAAGTAGAGCCCGGTTTTGTCCATATTGAAGATGTCCCTGGGATCATAACAATAAAAAATTGTTTGAGGTGGAAGCCTTATTATAATTGCCATGTAACGTGTATGTATTTGACTTTTGTTGACAGCCCCCTAGGGGGATTCTTTTGTATGGTCCACCTGGAGTTGGTAAGACACTGATTGCACGTGCTGTAGCCAATGAGACGGGAGCCTTCTTCTTCTTAATTAATGGACCAGAGATCATGAGTAAACTTGCTGGTGATTCTGAATCCAATTTACGCAAGGCATTTGAGGAGGCAGAGAAGAATGCGCCAGCTATAATCTTCATTGATGAGTTGGATTCCATTGCTCCAAAGAGAGAAAAGGTAACAATATTTGTTCTTTTTGTTTGGATTTTGCATTTTTAGCTTCAAAAGGGGGAAACTACAAACCCTATGTGGGATAGGGTTCAAACTTGGTATGTGTCTAAAGGCCGCGACACACAAGAGCTATCTGTTGAGCAAAAAATCTCTTTCAGCACTTACCTCACGTGTGCGGTTGAGTTTTGGTGAGATTTCTGCCTCGAGGCTGTGAGACCAAAAACAAACATGTTTGATTTGTTTTTTCTGATTTTAATGGGAAAAGGTATTGTTTTTGTTCAGATTTTTTGCCTTTTCCGTGCTGATTTTTTTGGCTTACGAAAAGCCTTTGTTTTTGTTCTGTTATTTTTTTTTCTTCTTCTTCCTGTCGCCTGAGTTACCATAGACTTTTTCTCGGTGGCACTTTGGCTACTTTTAAACTGCCGATTTTAACCAAACTTGGGCTGAAGGAAGTTCGTATAGAGCAGTTGTCTCCCGAAACTTTTCGTCATCGTGACGTCATTAGGTGTCATGTGACATTTAATAATCGAAATCTTTAAAAATCAATAAAAAATCAACGGTTTGAGATATAAAGTTGATTCTTTCACCGAATTCTTTCATTGTGACACATTGCTTGACCTCTGTGACCTCTACTTCTGGTCAAACAGGAAGTAGCTCCTCATATAAAAGTGGTAAGAGCTGGGACCATGATTCTTTCACCAAAAGTGAACATTAGGCATGGTCTTTCTTTGTGACACATTGGTTGATCCCGGTGACCTCCACTTCCGGTCAAACAGGAAGTAGCTCCTCATTTAAAAGTGGTTAGAGCTTTGATCATTATTCTTTCACCTAAGGTCAATGTTAGGTAAGGTCTTTCATTTGTGTTACATTGCATGACCTCTGTAACCTCTACTTCCGGTCAAACAGGAAGTAGCTCCTCATATAAAAGTGGTAAGAGCTGGGATCATGATTCTTTCACCAAAAGTGAACATTAGGCATGGTCTTTCTTTGTGACACATTGGTTGACCCCTGTGACCTCTACTTCCGGTCAAACAGGAAGTAGCTCCTCATTTAAAAGTGGTTAGAGCTTTGATCATTATTCTTTCACTTAACGTCAATGTTAGGTATGGTCTTTCATTAGTGTTACATTGCATGACCTCTGTAACCTCTACTTCCTGTCAAACCGGAAGTAGCTCCTCATTTAAAAGTGGTAAGAGTTATGATCATGATTCGTTTACCTATAAACAATATTTTGCAAGGTCTTTCAATTGTTATTGACAAGCAATTTATATCATATTCGGAAAAGCCTTATGTGCTGTTTCTAACAGCCATAAACTCTTGTTTTTTCTTCTTCTTCTTCCTGTCGCTTGAGTTACCATAGACTTTTTCTCGGTGGCACTTTGGCTACTTTTAAACTGCCGATTTTCATCAAACTTGGTCTGAAGGAAGTCCATATAGGGTAGTTGTCTCTACTTTTCGCTATCATGACGTCATCAGGTGTCACGTGACAGTGTCTTAAAGGGGCAAACTTCAGACATCAATTATGAACGAACCCTAAATCCGATTAAGTTGAAACTTGGTATGTATCTAAGTCTGGAAGTGTTATTTCGAAAAATTGCAATGACGTCATCATGATGTCATTTCCTGATTTTTGTATGATTTATTGAAATTTGGGGTCATTAAGGTTCGTTTAACGATATCTAGTAAATGAAACAAGATATCTTTGAATTTCTTTTTGATAATTCTTCAGCATACACCATAGATGAACACTGCATAGACAACAATTCTGTTACGTCATCATGACGTCATACAAAATGCGATTTTTATAACACATAGTAGGAACGGCCGATCGCCTCGAAAATTGGTAGGTGGGGGAAATGGAGGTTGGGGATCGTAATTATGAAGTTACGTCAAGATAGCGTCATCATTTGATTTTTTATGATTTTTAAAAATCTTTTTCACGCTAGCCCATTGACTTGTACAGAGCTAGCTCTGTACGTAAATTGGTCATTTAAATGCCAGGCGCACGCACGAGTTAGATTGCCTGGGTTATAAATGCCGTATTCACCTTCACTTCCTTGTCATAGTTGCCAGCGTAAATGCTGTTTTGACAAGACAACCACGCATGCGCAACAATTTACTTAGACCACTTTCAATAAGTAATGCATGGCGCCCTCTTTGGATTAAAACAAGAAACTGCGGTGGTGTCAGTTTGTTATTTTAAAAATCATGACGCCATTCCCTAATTTTTTATGATTTATTGAAATTTTGGGTCATTAAAGTTCTCTCAACGATATTTAGGGGGCTTACCAAAATAGCCTTACCGTTATTCCGCGGAAAGTCCGCGTTTTTCACGGCAAGTCTGCCGTTGCTAAGGGGCCGGGAAGTTCACGGACTGCACGTGGTTGGAGATTGAAATTATGAAGTTACTTCATCGTGGCGTCATTTGAAATTTTTTTTTGAATTGTTATAAATTTTACAATCTTATTGTCATGCTAACCCCATTGTCTTGGTACATAGTTTTTAACAATGCATGTTTTGACATAATTCTTAGTAATTAACTGCTGCAAACTGCTCATCAGCCAAAATACCGACCTTAATTTGTTTAAATGCTTGCATTTAGGAGGGCCTGACGCGTTTCGATCCTAGCAGGATGTTTATAGACAACATGCTAGTCAAGATACAGTACAAGTAAATGGATGAGAATGCATCAGCTCTGTCCAGGATTGGGCACACCACTGCACTCCCCCATCCATGATCTTGAATCTTTCGTGAAACTTGTACCAACTGAAAACAACTTCTCTTTCTCCTTATCTACATCATTGAAGGGCAAAATTGTTTACATTATTCTATATCCTTGATGTACCGGTATATATCAATTATAACAGATAATTATTTTGTTGTCTCCTTTTCATTCATCTACAGTTACCCTCTACCCCTTCCCCCCAGCTTTCGTTCCCCTCATACCTTCTTCCCCTTCTCCCCTAATTACCTTCAATCCCAGTTCCCCAACCTCATTCCTCCCTTCTCCATTGTTTACCTTCAATCCCACACCCACCTTCACCCTCACCCCCATACACCACTGTTTTGTCCTGACCTTCTCATCCATTTATTTGTACTGTTTGTAATACTTAGTCCTTGAGCCAGGGGCTCAAATTTCACATATCGGTACCATCTGGAGGGACTAATTCTCAATAGAGTATTATGATGTAAACAAAATATAAAAAGGGCAAAACAATATGATGGATGATCCAAAACGGTAGTTTTTTGCTTTATTTTAAAAAGAATTTAACGGCAAGTTTCCAAGTTCTGAGAGCCTCTCCCGTTTTGTGCAACAGACGACTGTTTAAAGAATTTATAATTGTTGCATAGCAGTTTCTCGTACAATTAAATAAATCGTATTTTAATACCTATAACAGAAAACAGCCGTAGGCACATTACCGTGATGGTCGTGCCAATGTTTACTCTGAGGAGTATTACTGAAAGCGACATTTTAATTATTTTTTTGTACTCCTCGAAACAACTTCTGGTTTATGTTTTCTTTATTAAAGAAACTACAAGATCCAATCTGATTCAACTGTTGTTTATTCTCAATTCAAGCCGACTTCAAGTTTTTTTTTTTTTGTATATATCTCAGTATATTCACAATCCGATTGACCTGTTCAAGTTAATTGCGTCTGACTGAGTTGTTCCTTCTTAAGTTGCGGGCAGTTTGTGTATAAACACTGCATGAAACTATGTCTAGAGTAATAGCAAAATTATCCTTTCCCAAAGTGAACTACCGTAAAGTGCCATGTATACGGCGCACTTTTTTTCACCTCGGCAAAAATCAAAAGTTGGGGGTGCGCCGTATACATGGGTACAGCCCGCTGGAGTGTGGGTTGTGATCATTGCGCCTAGTTAAAGCATGTGATGAACCGGCAGCAACGGTAACCAATTAGCACGATGTCTGACTGAAAATTGAGCGAATGATTCATGAAAAATACCACTTAAAAAATCTAATATTTCCGACTCTTGCGATTGGCCAAGGAAAACTGAAGTGCAAAAATCGATAAAGGTTAGGACTAGAGACACCGAAAATAGTGTGCGAAAACACGGTTGGAGCGCCGTAAATGTGCACGCGACGACGGGCGAGTGGACATGTGCATTTACATTACAGTAAATGCAATCTCCGGGCCGTGACGGTCCGATCGTTGGACTATGGTCGGACGTACATATTTCATTTAAGAATGTCGTGATTGTTCAATAAATTATCAAACTTGTGACTGGAGTCATTATTTTAATCAACAATAGTCACGTTTCCATTGGGAAATATCCTTATCCTCATGGGTAAAAACGTCAAGTTCGCGACAGCGTTTCGCTGCAACGTGAACCGCCATTTTGATTTGTTCTAATGTAAAGATGACAATTTGTAAAGCGCGCGCAGATCGTCTAGCCAATCACAAAATTCACTCGCGCTATTGCAGACGTAGGATGAACAATTTGCGGTGCATTGAGCCAACTCGTACGCCGCTAAACCCGTACGCCGACCAACTCGCTGTGCTCTAATTACCAACTCGTACGATCGGGTCGGCGTGCGAGTTGGTCGGCGACTCGGCGTATGGTTGGTACGAGTTGCCAGCATTCGTCGGCCCGACCACGTGCAAGTATTTCGTGCGAGGAAAATGCCGATAGCTTTGGATCAGTCGAATGTTATGATCATGATAGTTGGACACGCAGCGCTTGCAACAAATTGTCCACTCACACAAAAAATACGGAACGGGAATGTACAATTGTCCGTTGAATATTAGACTGCTGAGAAAGTCTACTATGATGGAGATCGAATACTGTTTGCACGTGTGCACGACAGGATGTAGGCCGCGCCGCACGCTTAACGATAGTAGGCCTACATCATGTAGGCCTCCGTACGTACTGCTTTCTGCGGCGTGGCGTGGCGCAGCGTTGCATGACACTGACGCACTTTGGGTTGTTGCAAACTCGGGCAAAACATCCCTGAAAGTTGTGAGTTGGATTGAGTAATTCATTTTTTTTATTTTTCTCGGATTCGAAATTCTCAATTGAAATACAAATCACAAATGAGCTGAGAAAAATTAGCGATGCAGTTTTCTAATTTTTTTGGTCATTCACGTCCGATTTTTTTTTTTTCTGCCGGCTGATGTCATAAGTTGGGGTGCGCCGTATACATGGGTGCGCCGTATACATGGCACTTTACGGTAGCTGAGTTTGAGAAGAACCCTCGAAGATTGACGACTGTGGCGAAGCAAAAAATAATCCATACAATATCGAAGTTGTGTTGGAGCCTCGCAACCAACCATGATCGGCCTTCCCATCCTGGCCCACAAACCGAGTTCTCTTTGGAGTTTTTCAGTAGTTTTCGGTAGGACTTAGGAGGTAGAGTCTTTTGGAGATTGAGACACTCTGAAATCTCTTTCCACGCACGGGAGAAGAAAAAAACGAAGTAAACTTACATTAAGAATATTTTGTGTGGGCCTATTTCCTATGCGGGACACAACTTCAACTGGTCATTTACTGCTTGTCCAACATTTTCTTGCACTGAAAGCAGATTGAATTAAGCCCTGAACAGTTCTAAACACATAAAATTCCCGTGAATCACTGCTAATCTGTCATTATTTAAAGGTAGTATCATACTTCGGTAAGAAACCAAAACAGAAATGTTCACAGATTTACGTATATTTTTCAGGGTATGAAGATGGTGATAGTATTAACCTACCGTTAAAATTATTCTGCCGGAAATGGTGTATTTAACCATAAATTAGTCAAACAACGACCGAAAATCGTTTTGATCTTTTAAAAGATCAAAAATAAAAGAGAAAAGACTTAAGAAATCCTGTGGTTGTTTTTCACTGTTTTCTCAAAAAGTGGGCACCGTATGGGACTGACATTTTCACAGATGACTATAACTCAGCCCTGATACTTCGGCTCCAAAGGGGCAACGCAGTTTTGCCTTGACTTTTTGTAAAAAATTGGGGCACCAAGGAAATTTTCAGAAATTTCAAAGGGCATCAAGGCAATCATAAAAGTTTGGAAGGGCACCAAGGCAATATTACATTCTTGAATATGCACATGGCACTGTTCTGCTTGTCACGGGCCGCCGCTCGCATTCATTGTGCGGAATACTAATCTTTCCCACATTCGCCACAAGAGGGCGGGCTTTTCGCGGGTGGGTGCCTAAGAAAAATGAATATTCATGAGGCCGGATAGGGCACTTTTATGAATGAATAACTGGCATCGGCTCTTACGTAGTACATCCGGGAGATTGGTACTGGAAAACGATGTTACTCCGGCAGTTTCGTCACAAAAATCAAGGCGATCGGTTGTTCTAAACTCTTTTTATGACTTTCAGCATTCGTGTCTATATAATGACATCAGTACACCACAAAAGACCAAATGTTTGGGGGAATAACTTCGAAAATCCGTCAACTTGCAGCAATTTTAAGCTTGTATGTGACAGTTTACCTCATATCCCTCCGCTTTATAGCGTGATTGTAACGATATCAACTCGCCCTTGGGGTGATATAGTCCTCCGAATAATTGTCCTCCGTGGATTGTTTTTCGCTTAAATGATGACGTCATCGATTTGCAACCTTTTTAAAAAGTCGTATTTCAACCAATTCTCTTGGTTTTTAAGGCTTAAAATTTACTTAGAAGCAAAAATGATGATATTTAAAAGTAGTTCCGAAGGACCTAGCGATATATTACTCCGCCATCATCGGCAAAACCACGTTTACACATGTCAGCTATTTTTAGCGTGCAATGGGGCCTGTATTTTGTTCGTTCGAAGATCGGCGAAAACGTGGAAAAATCTTCTATTTCGGAAATCGGGCTCAACTTGCAAGAATTTTTTCATCGGAAACTATTGTTGGCATCTTGTCATTTATAGAAAATATCCATATGAGAAAGGAACTGGTGGCCCTCTATTCGAAATAAGTGAATTTCTAGGTGAACTTTTGCTGCATTGTGAACGATTTTGTTGTTGGGTTTTAAAAATGGCGGATCCCACGTAGTTGAATATTCACGAAATAGTTGCAGTTATTGTGCGCTTCTATTCTAATATTACAATTAGTTACTAATGAAAAACAAATAAGTGAACTTCAAGGAATATGTATTTATATAATTAAAGATTTTTCTTCAGTATAATTACTTGTGAACAAATAATTTACACGCCAGCTGAAGCAGATGACAAATAATAGCCTAGGCCATCTGTCATGACTGTGGCCATAGGATGTGCACAAATAAAATGTCACATTTTCTTTTCTTTCTTTCCAGCTTGAGGGTCCTATCAATAATGCTGTGAATATTCCACATCATACGACTGTCTTAAATCACAATCAGATATTAAAATATTGACGTAACTTTAGAGAAAATTTGTGGGTAGGCCTATTGAAGTAAAATCTGTTCAAATATAATCATTTTTGGCGAGCTGCTGCGAAGCAGTGCGAGTCTATGTAATACCGATTTCCGTCCGTCGGTCCGGCCGGCCGTCCGCGTGAAATGTTAAAGTTTTTTAGTATGTGCTTGAACCCAAATTTTTAAGATTTTTTTTTATGGGTGCATTGTCCAAAATAATGTTGTTATTATTGTAAATGGAAAATGTTGAAATTTTTTCTATTGTTTCAAAATGTTGAAGTTTTTTCTATTGTTTTAAAATGTTGATTTTTTTTTTTTTGATTTTTTTTTTTGAATGGGTGTGTTGTCCAAAATAATCTTGAGATTTTTGTAAATGAAAGATGTTGAATTTTTTTCTATTGTTTTAAAATATTGAAGTTTTTTCTATTGTTTCAAAATGTTGATTTTTTTTTTTTTTTTTTTGGATGGGTGTGTTGTCAAAAATAATGTTGTTATTATTATAATTGAAAAATGTTAAAGTATTTTTTATTGTTTCAAAATTTTGAAATTTTTGGGGGATGGGTGTGTGATGGATGGGTGTTTGCTATCATGATTGTGACTGCACGTAAGGCTGCAGCGAGCCATGACAGCTTCGCTGTTCTAGTTTGATTATAGAATTACTGTACATGTATCAATTATATTTTTTTGTGGTATTGGTTACGTACTTGTATTCTTGCCATGGGAAGCCGGGATACTTAAACTTGAATAAAAACTTTCCGTCAGGTGATGATGTCGGCTGTGTCACTCTACAAAAGGATTGCCAGATAACATTCCAAATAAATCTGGAGTTATGAGTACTGCTGTTAAATTATTAAGTTGGGCCTATTGTTTATCCATTATACATGCATGACGTGAAGGTTCTAAGTTGATGGGGGTTGTTCAAAGATACTTATTTGGTAAAATTGTATTGTTTGTTGAACCTGTTTCTCTTGTTTTTATTTGTTCATAGGCCTCCTGTGTGCCTATATCAATATGTAGGACATACAGTTTTGTTGAAATTCAGATTGCCAATGTTACAGCATGAGCAATCATCTAAAAACATCTGCACTTCAAAGTAGAATTTAATCCAACCATCTTGGCAAGTTACATTTGGTGTAAAATTTAGCGCCTTCAAAGGTTAAATCCATGGCTTCAATTGTTTGTCCTGCGGCGACTGTTGAATCCTTAGTGTGCGATGAAGATGAAGCACAGCAATACCTGCAGTCAGTAGCTAAAAAAAGTCTGATGTGAGCTTGATGAGGAACTACAATTTTCAGCTGAAAATATGCCACCAGAAACTGTACATTCTCTATTTTTTTCCCTCCGGTCAGTGACTCCTCTTTCTAAGTGCTCTCATTACAAATGTTACTTCCTACTGCTCTTCCAAGCGTATGTCTGCCTTCAATTTAGAGTAAATCTAGGACTTGACTCCATACATAATTTGTAACAAGATATTCCAAAGCAACAAAAACAACAAGAATTCCTCCCTCCAATCCCTTCTTGAAGCATAAAACAAATCGGTAAATCATATCGTTGTTGCCTAAAATCTACTACTTACTCTAATCTTACAAACACAACACGCCTTTTTCTCAGAGGGCATTGCGGATACATCAACTATCATTCAATCTTAACAAAATTCATCTGGAAATGTTCTCGGCAATTGTAAAAATCAACGTAGACAACGCGAACCATGCCATGTAAATAACACACTCTGAATGACGGATCGATTACAATCCTAGTGCCTAGAATCCGCACAGTGATTTAGTAATGTAAGCTGCATGGTGAGGATTGCACCATACTAATACAGAAACACGATTGGACACAGTTGAACTAAAGAGGGTGCTACAAATAGAATTCCGCATTGGCGACCCGTGTTGTTTCCTTCATGACATATTTTATTTGTCTTTCAATGCAAATTTATGAAGCTGCCAGTGAAAGAACAAATGAATGTACAGTAAATTTGCATCGGTGAGTGATTTGTTTTGTTTGTTTTACCTGTACACTGAGTTAAGCACTGTATACTCAAGTATTATCGTTAGAGCTTGGATTCTGTTTCCAAATTCTAAGCAATTGGTAAGATTTATAAAATACACAGAAGATTTGTCTTTATTAAAAGTTATTAAAACATAAAAAACAACAAAGGATGAGAGGTTATAAGTTACCTTTGTATGGCCAATGATTTTCCGTTTTAGAAAAGGGCAAATTGTGTTTCACTTTTTTCAGCACATAAAAGTGCATTTAAAGGGTATTGGTTAATTATTAACAAGCAAAGAGTCTCAGTTTCATTCTTCAATTCTGTAAGTTGGGCGGTTTTGAAAGAAATAAAACCGCGAGACCATGACTCAATAAACCGTTAAACGTAGGCCCTAAAACAAAACAAAAATAATACTTAAAATTAATAGGGGCCTTACGCAAATTCACAGATGCAGGAACGTTACAACTTGACTCCAAAGATCACCATTCAAATTGCAAAACGAACAAAACGAAAAAATAACGAACAAACAAAATAATGAGTACACTTACTAATAATATTAACCCTAATTACCGATATCAGCAAAAACACTCGCTACATTTCATGCATTTGACGTATGCTCGCGATTGTTTCGACTTCAAATTCACGTACCAGACCGCATGGGCAGCTATTTTGTACATACATAGTTTTGATCCCAGACGTTCGATCAGTGTTCGCAACCCAATCAGCGTACGTATGTAAAAAAAAAACATTTCTAAAGTATTGCAAGGACCAAGACAAGTATTATTTCCGACCGCAGCGAACATCGTGCACAGCACACAGCACGGTGATCAATGGTGTGTGGGTGCGTGTCTGTGCGTGTTTCACAGTCTGGGTACCGACTCGGGGTGTACACGTACGTGCTGCTTACACGCGGTGTGAAGCTGACGGCGCCATACTATTTCGGTTTGTGATGGTCGTATTGCCACCGGCCGTGTGAGTACGTTGTTTGTGATTAAAGTTTTGGGCAAAATGTTATTACAGACATTGCGATATCGGTTTCTATTTTGGCTAATTTTCTGTTTTATTTTTAGAGATGAACGTCGAACTTGGTTATCGTTGAATTTTTATTTTTAGGAGGATGGGCATAACGGCAATGAAGAGAAAAGAACACAGCAAAAACTGCTGTGAAACGTTGAATTTTTGAAGGGCATTGCGGCAATAGTTAGGGCCAACGACGGCAATTGCCGTCGTGAAGTATCAGGGCTGATAACTGTATCGTCCTTGAAATTTTTGCCCATGAATCTGAATTTCTTTGACAAAAGCCAATGTATGATACTACCTTTGATAAAAACACACATTTTGTAATAAATCCCTGTGAAGCTGTGCATAAACACCGGTACCGCTGTAATCTTCCACGCATTGAACTACGGCTGTTTCCTGTCAGCTGAATAAAAGTTCTTTATTAGTACACGAATTTGCTATACAACATTTTGTAAATTCCTTCTGTTGCACAAAACAGAAGAGGCTCTCAGAACTTTGAAACTTACCTTTGAAATCTTTCAAAAGTAGTCATAAGCTACCGTTTTGGACTGTCCATCATATTATTTTGCCATTTTTATGTTTTTCTACATCATAAAACTCAATTTATAATTAGTCACTCCAGAAGCTACCGACAAATGGGCTGGCCCATGGACTAACTGTTGCATGTTACTCCTGCAAGTGTCCTATTTTGACATTATCCGTACAACCACATGTTCTTCCATTTGTGGTTTCCCAGCCTGTTTTCCTCACACCGTGTCCCCCTTGTTCTTATAAATGTATGTGTATCTTAACCTTCATGTTTTTGTCCACTTGACTTATAGCCTTTGACAAAGATCCTGCTTAGATCGAAAAGTCAGGCCTTCTAAGCATAAAATAACTTATGCTCTAAACACAGTGTTTTGGATTATAGTCCTGTGTTTTCCAAATGTTCTGAACGAGAGTTGTTTGCCCACTGAATGGAACTGAATGGAACTTATCATTAGCATCATAGTTATTTTCTCCATTTGCAGTATTTATTAAATCATTTCTTTTTACCAATTTTACAGACACATGGTGAGGTTGAAAGGCGTATTGTATCTCAGCTACTGACCCTCATGGATGGGTTGAAACAACGCGCTCATGTGGTTGTCATGGCAGCTACTAATAGACCAAATAGCATTGATACAGCTCTTCGCAGATTTGGTGAGTAATTTAGTGTTGTTTACCTTAAGGAGTTAGGCATTTATGTAATTTCAGATTTCCTTCTCTAGTCAGCCAGAGCCTTGGATGCATGGCCCTATTAATATAGGTCAGAGATCTTTAATTTTGGTGCAGACTTGATTATAGGCTTGGGCGATTCCAGCATTTTCGGAATCGATTCCGATTCCAAGTTGGAATCGCGATTCCAGTCGGAATCGATTCCATTTTTCGCCGGCAAAAATAACATTGAAACTAGATGTGTTTGTTGACAAACACTGAGCTGTTTCGCGTATGTTTTTATAAATAATGTGAACGCAATTGTCCCAGTACAGAGAAGTTGCGGCGGTTTAATTGTCGTAAACAACTATCAGGAGCGTCGTCACTCGTCCATTAATACACGTATACAGATACATGTACATGCCCATGGGAAACACAGAAATGGCTGAGTCTACTATAGACCAGCGCGCATAGTATGTATGGTTGTGCATATGGGCGGTGGAAACAGAAAAATGATTGATTTTCTAGCCCGTCGTGCTCCGTTCACGTGTACACAATTGGCTCACTACTCACTACTACTATAAATAGCCATATCAGCGGTCCAAAAAGTTCAAAAGCACGTACATGTTTTGTGTTATTGTGTTTGACTCTAAATGGCAAAATTATTTTTAAAAAAATCAATAAAAAATCAGGCGATGACGTCATCGTGACGTCACTTCACATTAGTGATACTAATACCATTTCCTACCTACCAACCAAGTTTCAGTACGATCCGATATTCGCTTATATGTGTTTCTGGGAAAAAATGGCAAAATGAAAAATAAAAAAAACAGCCGATGACGTCATCGTGACGTAGCTTCACATGTAGGATACTAGTACCATTCCCTACCTACCCACCAAGCTTCATTACCATCGGATATTCCCTTATGTGTGAATCTGAAAATCAGATTTTTGATGACGTCATCGTGACGTCACAACGTTTTTTTATTTTGTGGTATGTGCCTATAGCCTAAAAAACATTTTGCCGAAAGAATTTTCGAAAATACGACTTGTCGTTCATGAGATATAAAGAAAAGGTCCACAAATTTAATAATTCCTATAAAATCACACGATGACGTCATCGACACGTGACTAAAATTTTTGTCTATAACACGTGCCCATATACTTGCATACCAAGTTTGAGCTGCATCGGACTTGCCGTTCCGGAGATAAAGAGCCTTAAAATTTGCACTTTTATGATGACGTAATTGTGCACGTGATGACGTCACGATGACGTACATACGCGGGACACTATTCGGGGTGGTGGTCTAACTATGTGCCAAGTATGAAGTTGATCGGAATTCGCATAATGGTAGAAGTGACTTTTAGAGAAACCCTGTGTTATGTCTATGGGAAAAAAGGGAACAAGAAAAAAAACAAGAAAAAAAAAATAAGAAAAACAAAAGCTGTTAGCTGCATGCGAAACAGCTAATAAAGGCAAACGTCGGGGTGACGTACGCACGAACGCCAGTACAAGTTCGTAAGAATTCAGCAAGGCAAAGGCATTTGGACAGCGGCCTAGTAGCCACGTTGTCTAGTAAATAGTGGAAGGTATACCGGCACCTAAAACCCCTCATTTTTCAGTATTGCCGGCAACTTCTAAATGCAAAAATTACATCATCTTATTTTTTTTATCAGTCATTCCATGCGAAGTATAGTAGGGAATTCAAGTGGTCATACATCGTGGTTCGTTCAGCCGATAATTTTCTTGCCAATCTATAATTTCTGGGTAATTTTAGTTTGTGATAATCTTACAAAATCCACATTTTATTGGCAAGAATTTAATTCAAAAATCGAAAAATTCACGGAATCAGTTCCGAAAAAAAATGGAATCTCGATTTTGATTCCAAATTTGGAATCGATTCTCATCGATTCCAGCGTGGAATCACCCAAGCCTACTTGATTGGTACATGAACATCATGCTCTTAAGCTTGGGCGATTCCAGCATTTTTGGAATCGATTCCGATTCCAAGCTGAAATCGAGATTCCACTCACAAGCGATTCCAATTTTCGCCGCCAAAATATAACATTGAAATAAAGGCAAACTCCGGGGTCACATACGTAGTTCGTAAGAATTCAGGCATTGGGACAGCGGGCTAGGCTTGGGCGGTTCCCACTTTTGAATAGTCGGGATTCCGGCGCTGTTTTCAGAATGAACGGCATTTAGAAATTGCTCTAATTATGTCATCTTATTTTTTGATTGATCATAACATGGAGTGGCCATACATCGTAAGTCGTTTCTTGCAAATCTATAATTTCCGAGTCATTTTAGTTTGTTATATAAGGATAGAGATCTTACAAAAATCCATATTTTATTGGCAAGAATATAGTTCAATTACTTCAATAGTTTTGAAACAACATGGCCCAACCGTGGGAATGAACTTTTTCTTCGCCCGACGCGATGCAACCAGAAATGGCCATTTTTAAATCGGCCGCGGAGACAATTTTCCTACCTTCCGCTTTTGTTTATTTCTTCTCGAGTCAGAAATATTCCATTGAAATAAGATTCTGAATCTTAGGTTAAGTCAACAAGGCCCTATCTACTTTATCATCGTCAAAAATGGATCGCGGATTCGTTAACAATGACAATAAGTTAAGCGAGACAGTCTACTATATGTCCAGCCTGCACATTTCGTCAACCTCGAAAAATGTTTACCGGTATACGTTGTGTTCCTTGGTTGGTGCCCACGGGACAACTACACCATATAAATTGGCAACTAATGAAAGGGAACCAGCGGTCTTCAGGCAATCACGTGCGAGCTTGTCAGTGATTTCAGCAGCTGTCACAAAATGAAGTGTCCACCAATAACAACGATCATGAAAGCCAGCCGATAATACTATTGGACAATGGACACAGCTAAAACCAACCCATGAACTATCTCCAGCTGTTCCAGACTTAATTGACACTTTGGAGTACCAGTGTACCGTGACGAAACCGCATGTGATATAAGGGAGCAGGGCGTTAATGTTGATTCGGCTTTCCCGAAAAGAGTCTTCACCGGGCCGTGACTACGTCGCGGCCCTACGGCCTTTTTAATCCCCTGAACAAATACAAAGGGCACTTCGCCAATGAATGGAGCTCGGCCTGTCTCCATTGTTAGGATAGACTTGACTGGCACTTCTTGCCAGTCTTTCATCATGCCGCTAATCCGGCCGAACTGTATAACAAAGGGAACAATGGAATCTGAGTGGAAGAGTTTCCTGGCTGTAATTGAGTGACAGCTCAATTATTCTTCTTCAAGAGGTGCAACTTTACTTCGGCCGAGCCGTGAAAAATAAGTTTGGCAGTCGACTAGAGTGGAATTATTTTGCGCAACCAGTAGCAAGTTCCTGACAATTTCCATGCAGTTTATCGGGCATTTTATTCTTTTTATACATGGATGTCTAAAACATCGGTACGAAGGTGTGCTTGCCGTATCCCCTGAAAGTCGATCCTTCCCCCTAAAATAAATCCTGTTCATCTGAAAAAATACATGTAAATAAATCCTGAGCCCCTGAAAAAAACATCGGCCAGCAACAAATGCCGCATGTGCGGGCCGGGTGTGTGTGCTTTTATTGTGAGGGTGAATGTAGGTCTTTATGGCAGTTTGCCGAATTTTCCTGAGTATTTTTTTTATTTAAAGTATTAATGTTTATATGTATATGGCTCATTTTATTTCTTTTAAATGCTTTTTGATGCCTGTAAGTGGCGGTTTACCGCTGTTGGTTTTCACTGAATGAATAAATAAATAAAATTAAAAAATATATAGGCCTATTTATAAATACCGATATTCTTGAAAAAATCTTCGGCGCATGGGATAAAAACGATCTCGGGGATCGACACTGACGGTTGCCCGGTGCTTTTAGTAATAGAAATAAGATGTCGGACGACTATTAAAAGTATTATTAAAGTTTCAGCGGCCGATCGGGCAATTAAAAATGGATCGCGGATTCGTTAACAATGACAATAAGTTAAGCGAGACAGTCTACTATATGTCCAGCCTGCACATTTCGTCAACCTCGAAAAATGTTTACCGGTATACGTTGTGTTCCTTGGTTGGTGCCCACGGGACAACTACACCATATAAATTGGCAACTAATGAAAGGGAACCAGCGGTCTTCAGGCAATCACGTGCGAGCTTGTCAGTGATTTCAGCAGCTGTCACAAAATGAAGTGTCCACCAATAACAACGATCATGAAAGCCAGCCGATAATACTATTGGACAATGGACACAGCTAAAACCAACCCATGAACTATCTCCAGCTGTTCCAGACTTAATTGACACTTTGGAGTACCAGTGTACCGTGACGAAACCGCATGTGATATAAGGGAGCAGGGCGTTAATGTTGATTCGGCTTTCCCGAAAAGAGTCTTCACCGGGCCGTGACTACGTCGCGGCCCTACGGCCTTTTTAATCCCCTGAACAAATACAAAGGGCACTTCGCCAATGAATGGAGCTCGGCCTGTCTCCATTGTTAGGATAGACTTGACTGGCACTTCTTGCCAGTCTTTCATCATGCCGCTAATCCGGCCGAACTGTATAACAAAGGGAACAATGGAATCTGAGTGGAAGAGTTTCCTGGCTGTAATTGAGTGACAGCTCAATTATTCTTCTTCAAGAGGTGCAACTTTACTTCGGCCGAGCCGTGAAAAATAAGTTTGGCAGTCGACTAGAGTGGAATTATTTTGCGCAACCAGTAGCAAGTTCCTGACAATTTCCATGCAGTTTATCGGGCATTTTATTCTTTTTATACATGGATGTCTAAAACATCGGTACGAAGGTGTGCTTGCCGTATCCCCTGAAAGTCGATCCTTCCCCCTAAAATAAATCCTGTTCATCTGAAAAAATACATGTAAATAAATCCTGAGCCCCTGAAAAAAACATCGGCCAGCAACAAATGCCGCATGTGCGGGCCGGGTGTGTGTGCTTTTATTGTGAGGGTGAATGTAGGTCTTTATGGCAGTTTGCCGAATTTTCCTGAGTATTTTTTTTATTTAAAGTATTAATGTTTATATGTATATGGCTCATTTTATTTCTTTTAAATGCTTTTTGATGCCTGTAAGTGGCGGTTTACCGCTGTTGGTTTTCACTGAATGAATAAATAAATAAAATTAAAAAATATATAGGCCTATTTATAAATACCGATATTCTTGAAAAAATCTTCGGCGCATGAGATAAAAACGATCTCGGGGATCGACACTGACGGTTGCCCGGTGCTTTTAGTAATAGAAATAAGATGTCGGACGACTATTAAAAGTATTATTAAAGTTTCAGCGGCCGATCGGGCAATTAAAAAACGGCACCGCTATGTGAGATTCTGGTCTCGATGTGGGCGAGTGTTCGGGAGTATGGCAATATTCTATTGCTGGAGCAACCTTACAGAATATTCAGAGTCGATCATGAGTGGAATTGCTGTGACAGGAAAAGCCGTGACAGGCTTTTTGGGACGAGTAAAAGCAGATTCTTACCGTAAAATTATGTAGGCATACCGAAGCCGGCCGCGCCGCCACGGTATCGGTAACGCACTAGTGACTGGCTCAATTTATACACGTGTAGGCTTCCGGCCTACACGTGGTTGAAACTATTTCGCTGGTGCACAGGTCATTTAAGATTGTGGCTTTTACGGGCGCGGATACCAGGCTGACTGCTGAGCGGTGTGCATGCATGTGTCCGTGGGTGCCCGATGTTTTCGCCTACGGCAATGCGCCGATCGGACTGGAGGCCGGGGAATTACGGCACGATATTTTTACATCAAGCACATGAAACGAATGTTTCTACCAATAGCGAATTGGACGAAATAACCGAGTGAAATTCAAGCAAGATTTAAATGATCAGGAATATGCTATTTCCATCTATGGACGGTAGGCCCCTACCTTGGATTCGACAACGGTCACAGCCTACCTAATTCTCGCAACGATATGCATACTACATATCCATTCGGTACGTGTACACTCTGCAGCCGTGTTTTCTGTTTTCTTTATTTTTTCGGGCTACATGATTGGGCCACAAAAATTGTTACGAAGATTTTAGTGGCCCGAATGGGTCACCAACAAACCAAAAAAGTTAGTATCGAACCCTTCCTAGAAAAAAAGCATGAATTCCGATCCCCTGGAAAGTATCCGTACCCCGACCGTCTTAAAGCAACCCCGACAACTAGACAGAAAAAAAGACCTCCTAAAAAATCACGATCACCAAAAACCACGATCCCTAAGAGAAAAAAAACATAGCCAGCTACAGCTTATAGGTTTCTTATATACCCCGAAACATCCCCAAAATATAATCTATCCCCAAAAATATCAATTCTGATCCCCTTGAAAAAATGCTTGCCATGGGATAAAACGATCCCCGAGAAAAAATAACAAATCCCGATGCCGTGAAAAAATAAATCCCAACCCTCTGAAACTTGATCTCTGTGAGAAAAAAAAAACATCACCAACTTGAAACAAAACTTGGCTCTCTTCCAAGAATGATTGGCAGATAAGATATTATCTGGCCTATAATAATTCGCCAAAAAGACCCACGTGAAAAAATAGAAGAAAATACCACAAGCAAGAAAAACCATGATCCTCTAAAAAAGAAAAACAAGAAAAACAAAATAAAACAGAATCCCCTGAATTGAAGACGGCTTCCCGATCCCAAATCTTCTGGATCCCAGCCAATCCCCTAGAGAAATAGAAGAAAAACAATAATAAATGCCACGACCTTCTGAAATTATGGATTAGTCAGGATCAGTGGTGTCGCCAGGGGGGGGCACGTGCCCCCCCTGGAAAACCTCGTGCCCCCCCATTTGAAATTTGGGTTGGTGAAAAAAATATATAATATATAAAAAGTTTGCCCCCCCCCCCCATAAATTGCTAGTGCCCCCCTTGTGCCCCCCCCCCCCCCCCCAGCTCCAAAAGTCTGGCGACGCCACTGGTCAGGATCCCCTGAACCCCAACAAAAGATCTCCAGAAAGATATTCATATATTCAGAAAAAAATCAGCAAACCACATCCCGGCGAAAAATAAAGTCTTCCCCTATTATAATAACTATAAATCCGGCCAGATCCCCTTGAAAACGCTTGCCAGGGGATAAAACAGGTTTTTGTTGGCTTTCTAATGCCCTATAAGGACAACAAATTAAATCCCGATCCCCTAAAACTGAATGTATCCCGACCGTCTGGAAAAAAAAAACGATCAGATTTCAGAAAGTACTTTCTTCTCCTCTCCAAATAAAGTTCGAGAATAAATAAATTAGCGCTTTCAGCCCCTTCGCTGAAATGTTTTATTGTATCCACGCAAGAAATAACTCGTCATATAATAATCCACCAAAAGACCCCCGTGAAAAAAATCATGACAATGAAGAGAAATCACGATCCTCTGAAAGAAAAAAAACCACAGAATTGGATTCCGTTGATTTCCCCAACGATCTTCGGAAATATATTTCATCCCCAGAAAAAAAAAGAATAAGACAAAAATTATCCCTGAATAAAATGCCGATCCCGAGACAAAAAAGGTGGAAACAAATCACTACCACCAAAATGCACAACGATCCGCTGAAGGTAAAAATGAGTTAGGAAAAGGAAATCCCGAGTCCCTGAAGAAAGACCCCGTTGTGACTATTATTTTATACTGATGATGCTGAAGTCTTCAAGGAAATGAGCTATGCTTGGCTGAACTCCAGGCCGGCCATCCCGAGAGATGGTGCAAATGTTCAGATTAACTGGGTCTCTTTTGTAGGGGGATTAGGGCACACAATGGACCAGAAAAAGTTTGCAGGGCCGCGGCCTGGTGAAGACTCTTTTCGGGAAAGCCGAATCAACATTAACGCCCTGCTCCCTAAGGCCTTTTTCACACTATCTCCTTTTCGATCCGTGTTGAAACCATCCCGGATCCACCCCGGTTCAGCCCAGCAAATTTTTTAGCCGGATCGAAGAGACGCAACATTCACACTACGTTGATGGTGAACCGGCTCATATGACACAGATCACGGCAAAAAATGCAGTGTGGAACCAGGTTGAGATTTTCAATCCTGCTCCCTACCACAGTTGATTTTGATCAGGCTAGGCCGTCCTTCTCCAAGTTGGCTCGGGCCGCTCGGGGTTGAAAATGTGAAGTGTGTAAAGAATTGAAAAAAATCCCGGGGCTCGATCCAGTTCCAACCCAAAGATTTTGGATAGTGTGAAAAGCCCTCGTAAAGGGAAACATAGACCACATGGACGTGCGATTGTGCAGTGTGTCTCATTCCGTTCGTGATGCACCATACCAGTGCTGTTGCTGTATGTTGTTCAGCAAGCGCTATGGATAAAGTTAATGGCCAATAAATACTGTCAGGGACAGATCGTGGGCTTACGAAGGCACGTGACAGGCATCGTACTAAGGATATTTGTAGCACCGCAGGTATGGAAAGTTGGGTCAAAGACTGAAAATTAATGGAAACAAAAGTCCTACGACTCCTACCTACAATTGAAATGACAGTTGTAAGGGTGAAAATGATACAATTAATTTAATATCTTAGCCATTTCGTTCTTGTTCTCAAACAATAATATTATAGTTCAGTCAAGGTTCATTTCTGGGGGTTTCCTTCCTGGCCTTTGACTCCTTCTTTGTTAGATTCCAGAGCGTGTTTGCCAGACTCAGGGCTCGAAATAGTACTAGCCCGGTGGACAATGTCTAGCGAAAACCGCTCCTTGCTAGCTAGACTCGCTTCCTTGGTTGCCCGGTGGGCTAGTAAAAAATTAACAACCTGCTTTCGGGTTTTTGATAAATGTACAAAGATGAAAGTAAACTGAGTGTGTACAAAATGTGTCGCGATTTATTCTATTTATGATACGTTCAAGCATACGTACGTCCCGAATAGCGAAGCGCTTTTTTCCGTTCAGGCTCTTAACACCGTACGCATAGCACTTGCATAGCACTTGCACAGCACGCACGGGCAACAGCTCACACAACGCCCACGACATGACCGATTGCATGATGCCTACACACAGCGACCACGCTGCGTGTGCCATGTGCTCAATGTAGGCTCGTTGCTCAGAATCATTGGACTTGTTTCAGTCATTTTACCATTCTGAATACGTTACGATGATTCTTGTGATTGGTTTAATAGTTCAACATACATGTACATGTAGTGGAAATAAGCAAGCACTCCATTATTTATCGCGTCGATTCAATTTTGTGCTTACGGTCCGCTATGACCACGTGACAGCTTTTTGCAGAAGTCGCGTCGCGGTTCCTGCAAAATAGACTGATGCATGTCTACTAATCTGGTATTCGACTACTAGTTTACTTTTGTCATGTATAATGTACTGGTCGTGAAGCCGTAACCAGCCTTCCGTCGCGAACATGCATTGCATTTTGAGAGATCAGTGGTGGATGCGGAAGTCAAAGCGAGTGTTTCTGAACGAACGTAATGAATGGCCGGCCGCAGTGGAATACTTTTCGTCTTTTCGACATTTATTTTTGTCACAAGTTAGCTAGGAAAGGAAATCTTCCATGATCCACAGTGGATGCTCATTTACTTGCACCAAAAAACCTGCTACGGGCAGAGTCATTATGATGGTGAATTAAACCACAACAGACTCACAGACAGGAGAACCAAAAAAGTTCTGAACATTTTGTTTACCTTCCATTTTCTCAGTAACTTTTTAACACGTCGGACTGATCGAACATGTGAATTCAGTTTTTCCGATGTGTGTATAAGCATGGAGAAATGTTTCTCCATGGTATAAGTAATCATTACTCAAAATTGAATTCAACTTGTGATCACTAAATGCTAATATTCTACACTTTTTTTGTTTACATTTTTTTACCAATTTCTAAAATCATTAATCATTAATAAAAAAAATAAAAACTTTTTTTTTTTTTTTACAAGGATCAGTGTTAAAACAAAAGGAAAACGTATCATGTTAATATGTAAGGTATTAATACTATAACTGCATGCCCCACTTCATGCACACGTACACCTACCACCACCTTTCATTTTGTTAAAATGGCCTTCCTGTAGTGATCATAACTTCCAATATGGTAGTGTCTGAAACAGAGTCCCCTGTGAAACTTGTTTAAAATCTAAAATATGTACGGGCTAGTAAAATTCTTAGCGGGCTATTAAAATCTGAAGTTGGCTAGCCCGGTGGGCTAGCCAGGAAAAAAGTTAGTGCAAGGCCTGCAGACTGTATCGGAACGGGGCGCGCCGCGGCAGGCTTTGCGAGTGTGTTAGTCCATTCATGTTGCTCATTTACATAACAATAAAGGGACACACAATACGGCTTCGATAATGAGCTGGGGCATTCATTGTCTGGGCGCCGCACTGCACCGCGGTCAGCCCAGTGAGGGAGACCTAAAGATAATGGGATGCAAAGCGCCACGGCAGGTTGTGGCGAACCAATAAAAATCTTTTCGACCTGGTGCCTAAAGATGCACATAAATGGATGAGAGGATCAGGACGGGGGGTTGCAGGGTGGGGAGGGGTCAGAGATCAAAGGTAGCAAACAACAAAAAGGGTGGGGATGAATGTGCTAGGGGAAATAGGATTTACAATGAAGATAATTAGGGAAGATGGGTAAGTGGGCAAGTACAAAAATCAAAGGGTATTTGAGAGGTACTTATAGATGAATGAAAAAGGAGACAACAAAATAATTATATTGGATGTTGAGGCCATGTGGTTGAATGGTCTGCACAATTTCCATCCATACTTTCTCCCTGCTTAGTCGGACAAAGTCTCTGCAGTGACAGTGATTCAATACCCTTGCAAGATCATATCAGAAATTGTGTGGTTAGGGAGATTGAAGTTGAGACTCAATTAGACTCGGGCGTCAAGCTTCTGAGTTTTGACTGTGGACCTGTGACCATAGAATCATTAAGTCAAAACAGTCATAACAGTCAAAACTCGGGAAATTTGCATTTGTGCCATCTTTTGTCCAGATTCGGCAATGGTTTTAACAAATTCACAAGAAAATTTTTCTTTTGATATAAAATATTGCCAACATTACATTATATTCTAGGTGACAAATAAGATGAAATCTTCAATTGTATTTATATGACCCCCCATCTATTTTGACATCAAAATAAAGCGAAAAATTTTCTCTTGCATTCAAATGATATATAATTTTCCACGGACAAATTGTTTCGTTTTTTTTTGTAGGTCGTTTTGATCGAGAGATTGATATTGGTATACCTGATGCTACTGGCCGCCTTGAGATTCTGCGCATCCATACCAAAAACATGAAACTAGCAGATGATGTGGATTTAGAGCAGGTTAGTACTCATTATATTAGTTTATCTTGAAATTTTAAATCGGTATAATACACTGAATGCATTGTCCAGACATGGCAAAAGTTAATTAGATTTGTTTCTGAACTTGACTGCTGTGCAGCTATTATCAAATAACGGTTTTTCCCAGACATACTCATGCACTGCACTGTATATGTGTTGTTATGTCATGAACATATCTCAGGTTCAAATCGGTTTAATTTTTTTTGTTCACCATAAAGTTAGTTTTGTTTATTGTTACCTTTTTCAGATTGCCAATGAGACCCATGGTCATGTAGGATCTGATCTTGCTGCATTATGCTCAGAAGCTGCGCTGCAACAGATCCGCAAGAAGATGGATTTGATCGACTTAGAAGAAGAAACGATAGATGCAGAGGTTATGGATTCACTAGCTGTCAGTATGGATGATTTCAGAGTAAGTACCTTAAAGCCCTATATAGAACAGCACAGAATCACCCGGAAATGGGCACCGTGACATGTATACGATCATCCGTTTTGTTATTGTTTCATGCACTGCATTGCACGCTGCGCTGATTGGGGCCAGGTATCAGTGAGTGACACTGGTGCACGTCATAATGCATTATGATGGGATCATCCAGGTTATATCCCTGTTTGGGGGATTTGTGTCATCTCGTGGCCAGATTTGGCAATGGTCTGATCAAATTCACTAGAAAATTTTCTTTCTTTTGATATAAATTTTCCAAAATACGTTCTTTTCTAGGAGAAAGATGAAATTAACAATTTTATTTTTCACAACCATTATATGGCCTACCCCATTGATTTTTATATAAAAATGATGCAGAAAATGGCCTCTTGCTGACTGTTCCATTTTTAATACAAATCAAGTTATAGCGCCCGAGTGCAGTGAGCTTGGGGGCAGACCAGACCATAAATTAAAGAGGGGGGGGGGGGTGGTTGTTACCGCTGCGTACGCCATGCGTACAGCAGGGATGTAAGAGTTCTGGAAATTTCCGGATTTCCGGAAATGGCTTAATTAAAAAATACTTTCCGGAAATGACAAAATGTTGTTTTTCATGATTCGCTGCACCCGCGCGCCGCGCTCTTATTTGAGAGTAAAAATACAATAATAAAACATAACGTCTGGCTCCGTGTTTTGTGTACACATGTTTAAATGGGGCTAAATAGGGCAGGAAACAGACCTTACCGATAGCGCCCTCTGTTGATTATCAAACTGAATAGTCTGGTTCCATGTAATTTTTGTTGCATTAATGAATACATTGGGATGTGGGCACTGAGCCACTCTCCGACTGGCATGGACACGCGTCATACAGATTGGCCTACATCGATCGAAATAGCAACCGCACATGTCAAAATGACTTTGAACGTTAGAAATAAAAAAGAAGGGAGGAATCCGGAGGATATATTATTGATCGAGACATTAACAAAGGACAAGATAACAAAACCATTGATACAAATAAATGGATAGAAATGGAAACCCTTAACACCGAAGTGCGCCTGCACCCCTGCCGAAAGTCTCTCGCCTCGATCGTGCAATTTATTGGCCTTCAGTGATTTTCCGGAAATGACTTTGTCGGTCACTTACATCCCTGGTGCAGGGGAGGAGGGGGGTTCAGGCCAATGCAAACATTTGCCCGGTCATATCGCGGGAGAAAAAGGCACCGGAATTATTCAGTTTTTTCTTTTTTCTTATTCAACATAATAAAAAATAGTAAAAAAAATATGTAAATGTATCAAAACCTATTATACTTTAGTAATTCATTTCAGAATTTGAAAGTGACGTCCCAATAACGGTACCGGCCCTGATTACTGTGACATTTTAATGATGCTAATGCAAGGTACCACAAGAAGTGAAAAACATAATGTGGAATGCGTATGCGCACAGGAGGGGAAGGGGGATGGGACCACTGCATACGCCATGCGTACAGAGGGGGAGGGGGGTCAAAAAAGTCGGCATTTCGTGCATACGTACTTTATGGACGGCCCCTTGTAGTAGCAGTATTTCAGTGGTCACAAACAAAAAATGGTTCAAACGTTGTGAATGGGTGAAAATACAGCGGTGATTGAGGGAACCTAGTTTTCACAGAAAGAATGTATTTTGGTATGAAAGTCGTCAATCAAAAAGATTCATTTTGCGTTAGGGCTGTCCATTTACGAATAATTTAGTATTCGCAAATCGAAAAAAAAATCGCAATTCAATGTAAAAATATGAAAGTACGTTGCGTAATGGCTGCTGGTAGCTATCGGGGCGCCACACCAGGCGTGCTAGACAATTACAGATCATGAACAGATCCTATCAAAACACCCTGCCTTTTTAGCAGATTTTTAATAAGTTACAGAATGATATTATCCGCTATTTCTACCAACACGCCATTGACAGGCAAAGCAAAATAGTAGCGCGATCTTTTTTTCGACATCGAGCACCAACATCGAACATAATGTAGGCGCCGTATGCATTGTTGTATCGTTGCGAGATCCCCATATTCTGACCGTAATGTCTTCTAAAATAGTTCTGTAAATCGCGTTTTTCTGGTCACCTAAATCTTACTTCAATTTGGTTATTTTGTCCATCATGTATTGTTTACTTCTTAATAATTATTAATTGTTTTTCGTGTTTTGTTTTGTTTTGTAAGGCGGGCCTAACACAAGCGTGTGCTTTATGGGTTTCGGCCTCCTCTTCAAATTCTAATAATTTACTTCATATTTGTTAATTATACTGAATTTATGAAGAGGAAATAAATGTGTTAAATGTGAATGTGAATGTGGCCAAGTAGAAAGACACTTTTCAGTTCACCGAATTAATTCCAAAAACGAACGGTAACAAATCCTCCAAAAGCGACGATCGTATTCATATCGCGAGAAAGTTTGGTGTTAATATGTAAATGTATCAAAACCTATTATACTTTAGTAATTCATTTCAGAATTTGAAAGTGACGTCCCAATAACGGTACCGGCCCTGATTACTGTGACATTTTAATGATGCTAATGCAAGGTACCACAAGAAGTGAAAAACATAATGTGGAATGCGTATGCGCACAGGAGGGGAAGGGGGATGGGACCACTGCATACGCCATGCGTACAGAGGGGGAGGGGGGTCAAAAAAGTCGGCATTTCGTGCATACGTACTTTATGGACGGCCCCTTGTAGTAGCAGTATTTCAGTGGTCACAAACAAAAAATGGTTCAAACGTTGTGAATGGGTGAAAATACAGCGGTGATTGAGGGAACCTAGTTTTCACAGAAAGAATGTATTTTGGTATGAAAGTCGTCAATCAAAAAGATTCATTTTGCGTTAGGGCTGTCCATTTACGAATAATTTAGTATTCGCAAATCGAAAAAAAAATCGCAATTCAATGTAAAAATATGAAAGTACGTTGCGTAATGGCTGCTGGTAGCTATCGGGGCGCCACACCAGGCGTGCTAGACAATTACAGATCATGAACAGATCCTATCAAAACACCCTGCCTTTTTAGCAGATTTTTAATAAGTTACAGAATGATATTATCCGCTATTTCTACCAACACGCCATTGACAGGCAAAGCAAAATAGTAGCGCGATCTTTTTTTCGACATCGAGCACCAACATCGAACATAATGTAGGCGCCGTATGCATTGTTGTATCGTTGCGAGATCCCCATATTCTGACCGTAATGTCTTCTAAAATAGTTCTGTAAATCGCGTTTTTCTGGTCACCTAAATCTTACTTCAATTTGGTTATTTTGTCCATCATGTATTGTTTACTTCTTAATAATTATTAATTGTTTTTCGTGTTTTGTTTTGTTTTGTAAGGCGGGCCTAACACAAGCGTGTGCTTTATGGGTTTCGGCCTCCTCTTCAAATTCTAATAATTTACTTCATATTTGTTAATTATACTGAATTTATGAAGAGGAAATAAATGTGTTAAATGTGAATGTGAATGTGGCCAAGTAGAAAGACACTTTTCAGTTCACCGAATTAATTCCAAAAACGAACGGTAACAAATCCTCCAAAAGCGACGATCGTATTCATATCGCGAGAAAGTTTGGTGACCCGTTGTACAGTATCGGGCACTTGGTAATACTCACGATGTACGCTCAAATCATGGCCCATGAAGTCGGCAAGAGTTTCCAGCTGGTGGTCCTTTAATGCAAGAATTTGAGCTGCAGTGGCTACATGCTTGTGGAGTTTGGTGGAACAGATGCTGCAGGAATTGTCCAGGCCAGCCTTATCTGCATATGTCCTTAGACAGTCACTTCCTCGTATATGACCTGTCCCTCTGTAACAACATCGGGCGAACAAGAAGATGTTGTCGGGGGCAACTCCAGCTTCGTTTCGGTTGGTGACCAGAGCATTCAACCACGCGACCGCCTCATTGTTGACAAGAACAGGAACAGTTCTGCCCCTCTTGCCAACTATTTCGACCGAATGGAACATCTTGCACAGATGGCGTTCCAAATCACTCAAGAGGCATTCCCCGTCCACACCGAGACAGGCTTTGCTGTGCTGTTGGAAATCAGCTAGGGTCATCTTTGATACCTCCCCCTGCCTTCTTCGGTTGAATATGATGAGGTGACATAGGGTGACTTCATTCAATTTCTGCCAAGCCGGTTGGACTTGTTTGCCCTGAGCACCCTGGAGGAGATCAAGTGCCTGGTTGCCAGCGTCATGAAGGAAAGACGACATCTTCACCACATCGGCATTGGTCGGTAGAGTTACACTTTTATTCCGCTTTCCTTGGTACAATGTTCTGTGCGCGTGCTCAGACATACGGTGTCGCCAGTTCAATTCGCACAATTGCAAAAACTCTCCAGCACAGTCGGCTTTGTGTTTTTGGCAAGACTTTAGAGCTAGACCTTTCAGTATGAGTGCACACTTCTTGACCGAATAACCAATCTTGAGTGCCAGTGACGGAACATCATATAACTGTTTTTCTTCACTGAAGCCGGCAATGCAGTGAACAACCTCCACAATATCCGTAAAGTGCTGGGGATGCACAAACGACTCCAGGGATGCATTGGGCTGGTGGGTGTTCTTTCGGAGTTGGAGGACGAGACGACCCAATTCACGGATCCTGTTGCGGATGTTGCAGTGCTGATCGATGTCATGCCCGAGTTTCATATATTCCCGCTTGGCTAATTCTACAATCAACGTGTCATTTTTCACTACCAGAGCGACCTCATCTCTCTTCATTGGACTGAGAACCCGATTCAACTGGAAAGACACCCCGGCAGGAGCAGGTTTTAACAAATCACTCTTGTGAGCAACCCGTCCACCGACACCAGTCCTCCTGCCAGCACCATCAGTCTGTGAAGGGGCTGCAGGCTTGAAGGGGCAGGCATGTCGCCACAGATCAGTCCGCACATAATAGCCATAACAATGTATGCATGGTCCATAGGCCTGGGGAGATGCCACATGCTTTGGCCTATACCCAACAATCGGAACACCTTGACCTTCACGAAGAACCTGACTGTTGTGTCTGTGATTACCAAGATTGCGGAGTTGTAACAAAAGACATTTACGGGCACTAGCGTTGGTCTCCGATGCAAGCTCGACAACTTCCCTCTCTTCTTTGTGGCATGACTGGAGATGACGGGGAAGCTTGGCTTGGGGTACATCGCAGTAATAGCAGAAGTGTTTCTTGTCCCATTTCCTGCATCCGTGCTCATTACTGGTCTGCAGTACTGTAATGCCATGGTTTCCGCTGGCATCAGGGGCATTAACGACTGGGACATCACTGGGTGGGCCAGATGGACTCGGATCCGAGCTGGTGGACGGCTGAGACATGTTTAATTCTGTAATGACTGTAATGTTCACCGGCTACCTAATAATTAGTTTTACTACATTTTCGTTTTTGCATTTCGCCAGTTTTTATCACTTTAATCGTTTTTTTTTTCTCTGCTATACTTGTGCCATCTAGTCCCTAGTGCAATAGGCATTTGTCCTGGAACGTTGAACGTCTGTGTATATATGGACTTTATTTCGTGATTTCAAAGGAATCTGAGTGGAAGAGTTTCCTAGCTGTAAGTGAGTGACAACTCACTCTTTTTCAAGAGGTGCAACTTTACTTCAGCCGTGAATAAGTTTGGCAGTCGACTAGAGTGGAATTATTTTGGCAACCAGTAGCAATTAGTTCTGGACGATTTCTGTGCAGTATATCGGGCAATTTTACTCTTTGTACAGGGTGTCCTAGAAAAAACGAAACACTGTGTCCGGGACCCATTATGTTAAGGCGCCTTCTGAAAATTGACTTCACGTTATTCTGCAGGAAGTCTGCGTTCCGCACGGAGAGTCTGCGGTTGCCAAGGAGGCCGTGATTCTGCAGACTGGACGGGTGTGTGCTCTCAAGCACGGCGAGTTTAATGAGCTAGACGAGCCGTGTGCTTTTGTTAGCACAACAATGATGCCAATGAATAAACATTCATTGAGAAGACCTCATGAATACATCCGGTGGGATGACGCAGGAAGACGCACAATTGCAAAATTCTAAAGAACTTGGATGAACTGCACATTATTTTTCACCTCCAATCTATTATTTCCCCGACTGAATAATAGTGTTGGGGGGTTTTGGCCGACCATTTTCTCTGAGACATGCATTATTTTTCGCCTCCGATCTATTATTTCCCCGGCTGAAAAATATGTTTTGGGGGGTATTGGCCGACCATTTTCTCCGGGACCTGCATTATTTTTCACCTCCCATCTATTATTTTCCCGGCTGAAAAATATGTTTTTCGGGGACTTGGCCAACCATTTTCTCTGAGACCTGCATTATTTTTCGCCTCCGATCTATTATTTCCCGGCTGAAAAATACGTTTTTGGGGGGACTTGGCCGACCATTTTCTGAGACCAGGGGCCGATTTCACGAAACTCGTCTTATTTTAGGATCGATCTTTTGACTTAGGACGAGTCCTGGCTGTAAGATCGATCTTAGCTATGACGCGTCCTAGGATCGATTTCACCAAACGTGTCTTAGGCAAGATCAGTCTGTCATGCTGATAAATAAATTGTAATATATTGGACGAGGATGGCCTTTCCAAATACAACGTCTGTACCATGTTTACTTGATTCAATTGGAGCGAATGCGTGCAACAGTCGTTGTTTTATGCTTGCGGTGTGCGCGCGCAGCATGAATGAAGTAGGCCTACGTAAACACAAGATGGCTGATTGGTTGTTATTCGGGCGAAGTTTTCGTCCGCTGAAATAAAATATCGGCTAACGTGTAACGTACTCACATGGGCGACGAGATCAAATTCATATGAAATAATCCCTGTCAAACAATAGACGATCCGCTACGATTTCCTCGTCATTTTAAACTATCGAGTGGATTTCTCCGGTCACGGAATAATTATTAACTCGCCAAGCCTAGGCCTACCTCCCCCCCGCCGAGTCGCGATTACACAGCAAGAAGCGTGAAGCGCCATTATTGCTATTCAATATTGAATATGTACGTGTTCGTGCAGATAAGACAACCCTCAGACCCGTCCTAAGTTAAGACGAGTTCAGCCGCGTTGCTATGGAAGTTGAGAAGCGTTGAACGCGTCTTAACTTTGGTGAAATCGATCCCAGGACGTGTCCTGACATAGGACGAGTTACCCTTCCTAAGACGCATCTTAGCGTTTCGTGAAATCGGCCGCTGCATTATTTTTCACCTTCGATCTATTATTTCCCCAGTTTAAAAATAGGTTTTTCGGGGGCTTGGCAGACCATTTTCTCTGAGACCTGCATTATTTGTCACCTCCGATCTATTATTTCCCCGGCTGAAAAATATGTTTTGGGGGGTATTGGCTGACCATTTTCTGAGACCTGCATTATTTTTCACCTCCGATCTATTATTTCCCCGGCTGAAAATTATGTTTTGGGGGGTATTGGCTGACCATTTTCTGAGACCTGCATTATTTGTCACCTCCGATCTATTATTTCCCCGGCTTAAAAATACGTTTTTCGGGGACTTGGCCGACCATTTTCTGAGACCTGCATTATTTTTCACCTCCGATCTATTATTTCCCCGGCTGAAAAATACGTTTCTGGGGGAACTTGGCCGACCATTTTCTGTGAGTCCTGCATTATTTTTCGCCTCCGATCTATTATTTCCCTGGCTGAAAAATATGTTTTGGGGGGTCTTGGCCAACCATTTTCTGAGACCTGCATTATTTGTCACCTCCGATCTATTATTTCCCCGGCTGAAAAATACGTTTTTGGGGGGACTTGGCCGACCATTTTCTGTGAGTCCTGCATTATTTTTCGCCTCCGATCTATTATTTCCCCGGCTGAAAAATATGTTTTTCGGGGACTTGGCCAACCATTTTCTTTTAGACCTGCATTATTTTTCGCCTCCGATCTATTATTTCCCTGGCTGAAAAATATGTTTTGGGGGGTCTTGGCCAACCATTTTCTCCGGGACCTGCATTATTTTTCACCTCCGATCTATTATTTCCCGGCTGAAAAATACGTTTTTGGGGGGACTTGGCCGACCATTTTCTGAGACCTGCATTATTTTTCACCTCCGATCTATTATTTCCCCAGTTTAAAAATATGTTTTGGGGGGTCTTGGCCAACCATTTTCTGAGACCTGCATTATTTGTCACCTCCAATCTATTATTTCCCCGGCTGAAAAATATGTTTTTGGGGGAACTTGGCCGACCATTTTCTGTGAGACCTGCATTATTTTTCGCCTCCAATCTATTATTTCACCGGCTGAAAAATACGTTTTTGGGGGGACTTGGCTGACCATTTTCTGTGAGACCTGCATTATTTTTCGCCTCCGATTTATTATTTCCCCGGCTGAAAAATATGTTTTGGGGGGTCTTGGCCGACCATTTTCTCCGGGACCTGCATTATTTTTCGCCTCCGATTTATTATTTCCCCGGCTGAAAAATATGTTTTGGGGGGTCTTGGCCGACCATTTTCTCTGGGACCTGCATTATTTTTCACCTCTGATCTATTATTTCCCGGCTGAAAAATACGTTTTGGGGGGACTTGGCCGACCATTTTCTGAGACCTGCATTATTTTTCACCTCCGATCTATTATTTCCCCAGTTTAAAAATAGGTTTTTTGGGGGATTTGGCAGACCATTTTCTCTGAGACCTGCATTATTTTTCACCTCCGATCTATTATTTCCCCGGCTGAAAATTATGTTTTGGGGGGTATTGGCCGACCATTTTCTCCGGGACCTGCATTATTTTTCACCTCCGATCTATTATTTCCCCGGCTGAAAAATACGTTTTTCGGGACTTGGCCGACCATTTTCTGAGACCTGCATTATTTTTCACCTCCGATCTATTATTTCCCAAGCTGAAAAATACGTTTTGGGGGGACTTGGCCGACCATTTTCTGAGACCTGCATTATTTTTCACCTCCGATCTATTATTTCCCCGGATGAAAAATATGTTTTGGGGGGACTTGGCCGACCATTTTCTGAGACCTGCATTATTTTTCACCTCCGATCTATTATTTCCCCGGCTGAAAAATATGTTTTTCGGGGACTTGGCGGACCATTTTCTCTGAGTCCTGCATTATTTTTCACCTCCGATCTATTATTTGCCAGCTGAAAAATACGTTTTAGAGGGTCTTGGCCGACCATTTTCTGAGACCTGCATTATTTTTCACCTCCGATCTATTATTTCCCAGGCTGAAAAATACGTTTTTTGGGGGACTTGGCTGATCACTTTGCAAACAGGCCAGTCATAACATGGAGCTATTATGAACTACGTGTATTCATATTTAAATGACTTGTCAGCCAGCATTAAAATCGGTTTTTGAGGTTGGGTAATTCAGTCTTAGTTTTTTTTCACTAAATTTTAGTCCAATTTTGCTCAAATTCTACATGATGATAGCCAAGACATAACTGTATCACATATCTGAATCTTGAAGTGATAAACAGTTTAATTTTCATATAATAGTTCTCGACACAAGTGTTACGTTTTTTTTGGGGACACTCTGTATAGGGTCATTCCGTGTCAATTGAACACGCTTTGGAACCCTACCGATACGGATTTCAACGAAATTTGGTATGCTAGTTGGCCTCCATGAGAAACCCCCAGGTTTTCTGTAATTTGGTCCATTACATTTTGAGATACGGGTTAACGAACTGTTGACCAATTAGCACTATCTGTCACATTCAAACAGCCATTTCTCCAGAAGTAAAGAACCTACAGAAATAAATTTTACATCATTCTAAAGCTTTTATAATGGCCTACATTTTGTAAAATAAAACAAATTTTTTTTTTTCATGTACGACAACAAAATACATTGACCTCGATTTAAAAAAAATGTGTATTTTTCAAAATGCTTAATTTTTTTTTTTCTAATTTAGCTTTACATGTATAAAGGAACATCTCCAGAAACTTTTGGAGTAATTTAAACATGGGATGTCGAGGAAAAAACCTGTAAATATGCATTTACATACATGCACTGTACATATACGTATGTGCATGTAATCCATGTATAGTAATGTATGTGCAAGAATATGAAGTATTTTGGCCTTTCTAGCCATTTTCAAGTAATCATAACTATAAAACTGTACAAAAAGCCCATCCTTAATATTTTACATGTTGCTGCATTTTAAACACTAGGCCCTATCTTCCGGGGAGGGGGGGCTAGGGCTACTGTGCCTGTCAGCCAGGCCTGTTAACTTCTAACCTACCGGTAGTCATCTCCATTCCATCATACTTTTTGTTGCAGATTTCATTTCTTTTCCAGACATCAAGTAAACGTATCTGGTTTCTGTAACAGTTTTCACAATTATTACTACTAAGGTTGTCGTTGACAGGGCTTCTGTCGACAGCTCTGTCGACAAAGTGAATTTCTCAGCCTGTCGAGTTTGTCGACATAGCTGCCGTCATGGCGACAGAAATGAGAAATAAAAACAAAAATACGAAGCAGAAAAAAGGCACAGCAGCCCCTTCAAAAGCCTACAAAAGCTTACCAGTTATAACGATATTCAGTTCCCCATGCGGTTTTATGGCCGTAATATATATTCCAGAAATAATTCTTATGTGTTTGAAACCAATATAAGCATATAAATCCAGCAGGAAGTCCCGCAGTCAAGTGGTTTACATACATTGTATCGAAGTTTTGACATTGTACACTTGCAATGCCAGTTCGCTACGCAACAACATTGCAACAACAAGCCGTACCGGCCGTGCGTGACCCGTGTAGCGCTATGTCCACACTTAGGGAGCAGGGCGTTAATGTTGATTCGGCTTTCCCGAGAAGAGTCTTCACCAGGCCGCGGCCCTGCAAACTTTTTCGGGTCCATTGTGTGCCCTAATCCCCCTACAAAAGAGACCCAGTTAATCTGAACATTTGCACCATCTCTCGGGATGGCGGCCTGGAGTTCAGCCAAGCATAGCTCATTATCGGAGTCCTATTGTGCCTGCCCTATTCATACTTGACTTCAGCCTATTACGGGAATTTTTTTGAGGGTAGGACATTGCCGACGGGTTTATTTCTTGAGCGGTCGACTACAGTCATCCCCATGCTGGAACTTTGCAACATTTCCTTGAAGACTTCAGCATCATCAGTATAAAATAATAGTCACAACGGGGTCTTTCTTCAGGGGCTCGGGATTTCCTTTTCTCAACTCATTTTTACTTTCAGCGGATCGTTGTGCATTTTGGTGGTCGTGATTTGTTTTCACCTTTTTTGTCTCGGGATCGGCATTTTATTCAGGGATAATTTTTGTCTTATTCTTTTTTTTTTCTGGGGATGAAATATATTTCCGAAGATCGTTGGGGAAACCAACGGAATCAGATTCTGTGGTTGTTTTTCTTTCAGAGGATCGTGGTTTCTCTTCATTGTCATGATTTTTTTCACGGGGATCTTTTGGTGGATGACAAGTTATTTCTTGCGTGGATACCATAAAACATTTCAGCGAAGGGGCTGAAAGCGCAAATTTATATTTTCTCGAACTTTATTTGGAGAGGAGAAGAAAGTACTTTCTGAAATCTGATCGTTTTTTTTTTCAGACGGGATACATTCAGTTTTAGGGGATCGGGATTTAATTTGTTTTCTTAGAAAGCCAACAAAAACCTGTTTTATCCCCTGGCAAGCATTTTCAAGGGGATCGGGCCGGATTTATAGTTATTATAATAGTGGAAGACTTTATTTTTCGCCGGGATGTGGTTTGATGATTTTTTTCTTATTGGGTCTCAGGGGCTCCGGATTTCCTTTTCATGTAATGAATCTATCCCACTGGAATCGGAATTTATTTTTCTAGCGATATGAATATATTTCTGGAGATCGTTTTGTTGGGGTTCAGGGGATCCTGACTAATCCATAATTTCAGAAGGTCGTGCATTTATTTCTTTTTCTTCTATTTCTCTCGGGGATTGGGTGGGATCCAGAAGATTTGGGATCGGGAAGCCGTCTTCAATTCAGGGGATTCTGTTTTGTTTTGTTTTTCTTGTTTTGCTTTTTTAGAGGATCGTGATTTTTCTTGCTTGTGATATTTTTTTCTATTTTTCACGGGGGTCTTTTTGGGGAATTATTATAGGCCAGATAATATCTGATATGGCTAGGGCTGCGTTCCTAACAATACAGCTGTCAATCATTCTTGGAAGAGAGCCAAGTTTTGTTTCAAGTGGGTGATGTTTTTTTTCTCACAGAGATCAAGTTTCAGAGGGTTGGGATTTATTTTCTCACGGCATCGGGATTTGTTATTTTTTCTCGGGGATCGTTTTATCCCATGGCAAGCATTTTTTCAAGGGGATCAGAATTGATATTTTTGGGGATGGATTATATCAGTTTGGGGATGTTTCGGGGTATATATGAGAAACCTAAAAACTGTCTATGTTTTTTCTCTTAGGGATCGTGGTTTTTGGTGATCGTAATTTTTTTGGAGGTCTTTTTCTGTCTAGTTGTCGGGGTTGCTTTAAGATGGTCGGGGTACGGATACTTTCCAGGGGATCGGAATTCATGTTTTTTTTTTCTATAAGGAAGGGTTCGACACTAACTTATTTGGTTTGTTGGTGACCCATTCGGGCCACTAAAATCTTCGTAACATTTTTTGTGGCCCAATCATGGAGCCCGAAAAAATAAAGAAAACAGAAAACACGCCTGCAGAGTGTAAACGTACCGAACGGATATGTATGCATATCGTTGCGAGAATTAGGTAGGCTGTGACTGTTCTCGAATCCAAGGTAGTAGGGGCCTACCGCCCATAGACGGAAATCGCATATTCCTGATCAGCTAAATCTTGCTTGAATTTCACTCGGTTATTTCTTCCAATTCGCTATTGGTAGAAACATTCGTTTCATGTGCTTGATGTAAAAATATCGTGCCGTAATTCCCCGGCCTCCAGTCCCGGATCGGCGCATTGCCGTAGGCGAAAACATCGGGCACCCACGGCCACATGCACGCACACCGCTCAGCAGTCAGCCTGGTATCCGGGCCCGTAAAAGCCACGATCTTAAATGACCCGTGCACCAGCGAAATAGTTTCAACCACGTGTAGGCCGGAAGCCTACTTTACGTGCGTGTATAAATGGAGTCAGTCACTAGTGCGTTACCGAAACCGTGGCGGCGCGGCGGTAAGAATCCGCTTTTACTCGTCCCAAAAAGCCTGTCACGCTGAGCAATTCCACTCATGATCGACTCTGAATATTCTGTAAGGTTGCTCCAGCAATAGAATATTGCAATAGGCCTACTCCCGAACACTCGCCCACATCGAGACCAGAATCTCACATAGCGGTGCCGTTTTTTAATTGCTCGATCGGCCGCTGAAACTTTAATAATACTTTTAATAGTCGTCCGACATCTTATTTCTATTACTAAAAGCACAGGGCAACCGTCAGTGTCGATCCCCGAGATCGTTTTTATCCCGTGCGCCGAAGATTTTTTCAAGAATATCGGTATTTATAAAAAAGGCCTATATATTTTTTTACTTTATACCTATTTATTCAGTGAAAACCAACAGCGGTTAACCGCCACTTACAGGCATCAAAAAGCATTTAAAAGAAATAAAATGAGCCATACATATAAACATTAATACTTTATAAAAAAAATACTCAGGAAAATTCGGCAAACTGCCATAAAGACCTACATTCACCCTCACAATAAAAGCATACACACCCGGCCCGCACACGCAGCATTAGTTGCTGGCCGATTTTTTTTTTCAGGGGCTCAGGATTTATTTACATGTATTTTTTCAGATGAACAGGATTTATTTTAAGGGGAAGGATCAACTTTCAGGGGATACGGCAAGCACACCTTCGTACCGATGGTTTAGATATACTGCATGGAAATTGTCAGGAACTTGCTACTGGTTGCGCAAAATAATTCCACTCTAGTCGACTGCCAAACTTATTATTCCTGGCTCGGCCGAAGTAAAGTTGCACCTCTTGAAGAAGAATAACTGAGCTGTCACTCAATTACAGCCAGGAAACTCTTCCACTCAGATTCCATTGTTCCCTTTGTTATACAGTTCGGCCGGATTAGCGGCATGATGAAAGACTGGCAAGACCGTGCCAGTCAAGTCTATCCTAACAATGGAGACTGGTCGAGCTCCATTCATTGGCGAAGTGCCCTTTGTATTTGTTCAGGGGATTAAAAAGGCCGTAGGGCCGCGACGTAGTCACGGCCCGGTGAAGACTCTTTTCCGGAAAGCCGAATCAACATTAACGCCCTGCTCCCTTACGTGCCTGGGTTGACATGCTGCACACTCACCGCATGGCGATGATGTCATCAACAACCAATGAAAAAGCTTGCGTGTGTGCGTGAAAATAATATTACAAATACTTAGTAAAGACAAAGAGTAAACTTGAAAAAAAGTTGAAATAATATCGGAAATAAGTTAACCCGGTTACCCGAGGCGAAAATAATGAGTATTAATGACCGACCTTTGCGGAATTCCCCGGCTTCAAAATCGGGAAACCCCGAACCCGGAAATGAGCATTTTGGCGGCCGCAGTCACGCAGATAAACAAGTTATAACAACAAATGGCAATATGGCGTCGGCGGTTGAAAGTGCTGTGCCATGGAAGTTGTTGAAATGACAATGACATTGAACACAGTGACACTATAGCTCCATTTTGGATAATAAGATTTATTAGAAATATCAATAAACGCACTCTCTGTTACATGATGCATAACGTAAGTTGGATATGTGTTTTTATATTAAGAGTTTAATCAGTTTTATATAAGCTTATTTTCCGTTTTGGACGAACATTTTTGGACCCAATTTTCATACAGCTTTCTGTCGACACATGTCGACGTCGGTAACTCCAATGTACCGACCTGTCGACAGGAAAAAATCGTGCCGACAACCTTATCTAGATGTGTTTGTTGACAAACACTGAGCTGTTTTGCGTATGTTTTTATAAATAATATGAAAAACAAACATGGACGCAATTGTCCCAGTACAGAGAAATTGCGGTGTTTTAATTGTCGTAAGCAACTATCAGGAGCGTCGTCACTCGTCCGTTAATACATGTATACATATAGATACATGTACATACACACGACCATGAGAAACACAGAAATGGCAGAGTCTACTATAGGCCAGCGCGCAAAGTATGTATGGTTGTGCATGGGCGGTGGAAACAGCAAAATGACAGCAAAACTGATTTTCTAGCTCGTCGTACTACGTTTACACATGTACACAATTTGCCCACTACTATGGATAGCCATATCAGCGGTCCAAGAATTTCCAAGGCCCGTGTTTTGTGTTATGTTTGACTCTAAATGGCAAAATTAATGATTAAAAAAAATCAATAAAAATTCAATCGATGACGTCATCATGACGTCACTTCACATTAAGGATACTAGTACCATTTCCTACCTACCCACCAAGTTTCATTACGATCGGATATACGCTTATATATATGTGTTTCTGGGAAAAAATGGCAAAATTAAATATTCAAAAATCAATAAAAAATCAGCCGATGGCGTCATCGTGACGTCACTTCAGATTTAGGATGCTAGTACCATTCCCTACCTACCCACCAAGTTTCATCACCATCGGATATTCCCTTATATGTGAATCAGAAAATCGGCTTTTTGATGACGTCATCATGACGTCACATTTTTTTTGGTCAATTGTGGCATATGCCTATAACCTAACAAACATTTTACCGAAAAAATTTCAAAAATACGATTTGTCGTTCAGGAGATATAAAGAAAAGGTCCAAAAATTGAATAATTCGTATAAAATCACACGATGACGTCATCGACACGTGACTGCTATTTTTGTCTATAACACGTCCCCATATACTTGCATACCAAGTTTGAGTTGCATCGGACTTGCAGTTCCAGAGATAAAGAGCTCTGAAATTTGCACGTTTAGAATGACATCATGGTGCACGTGATGACGTCATGATGATGAAATTGTTTGGCATGCGATTCAGGGTGGTGGTCTAACTATGTGCCAAGTATGAAGTTGATCGGAATTAGCGTAAGGGTAGAAGTGACTTGTAGAAAAAAACATGTGCATTGTCTATGGGAAAAAAGTGGGAAAAATAAAATAAGAAAAACAAAAGCTGTTCCGCTGCATGCGAAACAGCTAATTACTACATCCTGAGAGTGCATCACTAATGTATCTGTCTAACCTGAATGAATTTACAGTTTATAGCTTAGGGGCCACTCAAAATTTTCAATGTTTTTGAATTTCGATTTTTTTTTTCCAAATTGTTTTGACCCACCCACCCACCCCTAATTTTGATTTTAAAAAAACCTGATTTTTCATCAAGTACATTGTACATTTGATATGAATTCAAATGCACGTTAAAATTATACTGCAACACAAAATGACAAGATAATGGCTGGAATTGCAATAAAATGTGCAGGTAAACGATTACATCAATATATGTATAGGCCCCTAATTGTACGTTATAACATTTCACGTTATTAGCAACTGGTGTTCAATGTTCTCTGTTCTCTGTGTGTTTCGTCAGGCTAAATAAATACGCCTGGTACCCTGCTACATTTGCGTGGCATATTGGTCACCGCTACAATTCAAGCGCCTGGCTTCCAAGTCTACGAGTAAAAACCACCTCCTTCTGTGATGTTTCACATAATGTGCACAATAATGTATCACGCAGTCTGTTTATGGAAATGAAGTTGAAAAAGATTGCATTTTTGGAATGCTGGTGCAGCATGCGCGACGGATAGGCCCTAACGTTAGTGTATTTTCTCAGGCAAGTCAGATAAAAATTCTGAATTTTAATACAAAAAGTTAATTTCGATTAACAATTTACTTCAATTTATTTCCTTGACCCACCCACCCTCTATTTCTAAAAAAAAAAAGCGAAATTAAAAAACATTGAAAATTTTTAGTGGCCCCTTACCATTATTAGCTGGAAGGAACAATTGCGAGTTTTCTTAAATTATACATGATTACTCATTTATTAAAACGTGATACACTGTCAGAATAGTAACAATTGTGGAAACATTTCCCAGAAACGAGACACGTATACAACATGTCTGCAAAGGAAATGAAATCTCACAAAAACTCTGATGGTTGGAGATGACTAGGTTAGTTTATAACAGGCCTAGATAACTGCAAATTTTGTAGCTGGTTGCGACGTTAAAAGCAAAATCTGCACCAAAGCCGACAGTTATCCATGCCGTCGACATTCAGAGTGCTACTTGACAGCACATGTACAATATGATGTACACAGGGCTGGAAATAAGGTTTGGTGAGGGCAAGGCCAATTTTCTATTGCAAGGGGCACTTCCATTGGAAAATCATAATGTCTATGGAAACATTTGAAGGGGCACCTAGGCCAAGAACCAGGGCAACAAAGGCCATGGCCTCCGTTAAATTCCAGGCTTGATGTACATGTACAATGTACGCTGCACTTCCGGCCTTCATGACTGAAGCCTACACGTGCGCTCGCTGTGCTGACTTCACTGTGCACGTACATGCCGCGTTGCACACAATTACATTGTGCCATGTGTGCTTACCGCTTCTGGCCAGCATGACTGAAGCTGGCAGCGTATTGGGCTCATGGATTGGGCGCATAATTCCAGACTACATGGAGTAAGATCTGTATGTATTTCCCTAAGTGCACGTTAATTATCGTGGCTGTTACGGTGGGGTTGGGTACTATAGTTATGGAAATTTCCAGACAGCGTGCTGACTGTTAAGTCTTCTTCAAAGTGATTTTCGCTTTCGTAAAAGTGTGTTTCTACCTGGCCACATGGACAAAATAACCGACTGAAATTCAAGTAAGATTTAGTTGGTCAGGAAAATGCAACTGACGGTAGACCTACTTTGGAACATCTTCAACATTGAGGTAGAACTAAGGACGGTCAGAATGTTTTACGGGGATCTCGATCGCGATCGGAAGGCTTTTAACGACGTTTTTTTTAGATCAAATATATGAACAGTGTGTTTCTACTTGGCGGAATGGACAAAATAAATGACTGTTATGTTTTTTAGCATGAACCAAACGTGAGCAACGGTGAGTCCATATTTTTTTAGTGTTGGTTTCGGTTAACCTTTTTTGAAAATTAATAAACAAAAAACGTTCAATCCGTGTGGGTTAATCTATATCCGAATAAAAAGCACAGCACTACTAATAGCGCATCTCAATCTCATGGGCTCGCTCGATGGGGTGCACACAATGAAGTGCATGTGGGATTCATGCTGCTGATTCGCATTGTCACTTTTCATTTGTGGGAAACCACTATGTTGAAACTAGTAGGCCTACAAAAGTACAAAATGCAACATCTAATTGTCAACAGAAAAAATTATCTTTGTGATATCGAAAAAGATGATGTCAAAGACAAACTAGACCAGTGTTTGTTGGTAATGAAGTAACGAACACTGAGCTGTTTCGCGTATGTTTTATAAAATATAGAAAATAAACGTATACAAAATTAGCCAGTATGGAGAAATAGCGATGTCTTAATTGTCGTAAACAGCTATCACTCAGGAGCGTATACAGATACATACACACTGCCATAAGAAACACATGGCCCAGTCTACTATATAGGCCAGCGGCAGATAGACACCCCTATACTTGTAATGGATGTTTCTTAGTATATCAGATGAGTTTTCATTGGCCCTCTTTATGATAACATCATAAGACATACCCCATGAATATTTGCCGTTTTACAACTTTGTCAAGTTTTACACCGGTGAGGAACATGGCGAGATACACATACGACTGTGTGTACTCGGAAAATTTGGTACTCAAATTTTGGTTCTCGACTACAATGCTGTTTTGTACCTCATTTTATTTCAAGATCGATAAAAGATACATTTTTATATGTTTTCAAAACAAAATCCAAGCTCAACTCTTTGAAAATGAAGCAACCTCAAGTGATTATGGCAATTGATTAGATCTTATCCCAGGAACGGTGCAGATATGAAACAAGTAATTTTATGGGCCCAAAAGAAATAACAGCGCTAAATATTGGCTGAATACCAACTCTCAGGTGAGGAATAATCAAAACACACACAATTTATTATTCATTATACAGGTATATATCGTAAATGTCCGTGGATACAGCACACCCACGTATACGGCGCACCACCAACCTTTAATATCGGCAGAAAGAAGAAAATCAAACATAACAATGTCTGGACAACCTGAAAAGTCTGGAATACTGCAGCACTCATTTTCTTCACTCATTTTTATTTTGTTGTTTTCAAGTTATATTTGAAAATTTTATAAAAATAAAAACAATGAATTCCTCAATCAAACTAACTTAAAGCGACATTTTGCCCGAGTTGAAGCTGAAGTGCACCTTGGCTGCTGCGCTGCATCGCAAGTATTTGCACTTGCGCTGTACTTGCAGTATGCATTGTGTCATGCATACATGCAAAACAGTATCTCTACCAGAGTAGACTTCTCTGTACAACTTCAAAACTTCAGTTTTTTCAAATACACAACCACAAAACGTTACAGAATCTCTCAATCTCAACCCGCCTAATAGAGCTGGTCTCCGCTCCAGCCGCAATCTGAGAATTCCACGCACATTCAAAAGTGCAGGGGACAGGGCCTTCTCTGTTTCTGGTCCATGATAATGGAACTCTCGCCCACACATCATCCATAGTATGCACTTTAATCTAAAACTCCAAAGCTTTTACTAGCGTGACATGTTGATCGCAACCTACACTTATGAGACCGCCAGCGGGCTGTACCCACGCATACGGCACACCGTCACCCCCAACTTTTGATTTTTGCCTAGGTTAAAAGAAAGGGAGCCGTACATGCGGACAGTTACGGTAATTGAAAATTAAGTATGTACATGAAATTTTTGTCTACGTGACATGCCACTTGCATTGTGAGTCGATCCTCCCTACTCTGTTTGCACAATTCGACTTGACATTTGAAACCATTCATTAGTCAAAGTCTGGATAACTCGAAGTTTACATTGATTCCCTTGAGGTTCGAGTTATCAAGGTTTTACTGTACTAAGAAAAATGCAACTCGTCTCAGATTGATCTTAGTGTTTGTTGAAATCCCTCATGCCCAGGTCATTATTGTGGTTGAAAAATGGTTTTCTGCAGTTTCTTTACTAGATTCTACATTTAACAATGAAGTGCATGTGGGATTCATGCTGCTGATTCGCATTGTCACTTTTCATTTGTGGGAAACCACTATGTTGAAACTAGTAGGCCTACAAAAGTACAAAATGCAACATCTAATTGTCAACAGAAAAAATTATCTTTGTGATATCGAAAAAGATGATGTCAAAGACAAACTAGACCTGTGTTTGTTGGTAATGAAGTAACGAACACTGAGCTGTTTCGCGTATGTTTTATAAAATATAGAAAATAAACGTATACAAAATTAGCCAGTATGGAGAAATAGCGATGTCTTAATTGTCGTAAACAGCTATCACTCAGGAGCGTATACAGATACATACACACTGCCATAAGAAACAAATGGCCCAGTCTACTATATAGGCCAGCGGCAGATAGACACCCCTATACTTGTAATGGATGTTTCTTAGTATATCAGATGAGTTTTCATTGGCCCTCTTTATGATAACATCATAAGACATACCCCATGAATATTTGCCGTTTTACAACTTTGTCAAGTTTTACACCGTGAGGAACATGGCGAGATACACATACGACTGTGTGTACTCGGAAAATTTGGTACTCAAATTTTGGTTCTCGACTACAATGCTGTTTTGTACCTCATTTTATTTCAAGATCGATAAAAGATACATTTTTATATGTTTTCAAAACAAAATCCAAGCTCAACTCTTTGAAAATGAAGCAACCTCAAGTGATTATGGCAATTGATTAGATCTTATCCCAGGAACGGTGCAGATATGAAACAAGTAATTTTATGGGCCCAAAAGAAATAACAGCGCTAAATATTGGCTGAATACCAACTCTCAGGTGAGGAATAATCAAAACACACACAATTTATTATTCATTATACAGGTATATATCGTAAATGTCCGTGGATACAGCACACCCACGTATACGGCGCACCACCAACCTTTAATATCGGCAGAAAGAAGAAAAATCAAACATAACAATGTCTGGACAACCTGAAAAGTCTGGAATACTGCAGCACTCATTTTCTTCACTCATTTTTATTTTGTTGTTTTCAAGTTATATTTGAAAATTTTATAAAAATAAAAACAATGAATTCCTCAATCAAACTAACTTAAAGCGACATTTTGCCCGAGTTGAAGCTGAAGTGCACCTTGGCTGCTGCGCTGCATCGCAAGTATTTGCACTTGCGCTGTACTTGCAGTATGCATTGTGTCATGCATACATGCAAAACAGTATCTCTACCAGAGTAGACTTCTCTGTACAACTTCAAAACTTCAGTTTTTTCAAATACACAACCACAAAACGTTACAGAATCTCTCAATCTCAACCCGCCTAATAGAGCTGGTCTCCGCTCCAGCCGCAATCTGAGAATTCCACGCACATTCAAAAGTGCAGGGGACAGGGCCTTCTCTGTTTCTGGTCCATGATAATGGAACTCTCGCCCACACATCATCCATAGTATGCACTTTAATCTAAAACTCCAAAGCTTTTACTAGCGTGACATGTTGATCGCAACCTACACTTATGAGACCGCCAGCGGGCTGTACCCACGCATACGGCACACCGTCACCCCCAACTTTTGATTTTTGCCTAGGTTAAAAGAAAGGGAGCCGTACATGCGGACAGTTACGGTAATTGAAAATTAAGTATGTACATGAAATTTTTGTCTACGTGACATGCCACTTGCATTGTGAGTCGATCCTCCCTACTCTGTTTGCACAATTCGACTTGACATTTGAAACCATTCATTAGTCAAAGTCTGGATAACTCGAAGTTTACATTGATTCCCTTGAGGTTCGAGTTATCAAGGTTTTACTGTACTAAGAAAAATGCAACTCGTCTCAGATTGATCTTAGTGTTTGTTGAAATCCCTCATGCCCAGGTCATTATTGTGGTTGAAAAATGGTTTTCTGCAGTTTCTTTACTAGATTTTATATTTAACAAGTTTGGATTCAAACAATACTATTCATTGTCATCAATATGTATTCTGATTGCAGTATGCTCTTGGAAAGAGTAGTCCTAGTGCTCTCCGGGAGACGGTAGTGGAGGTACCGAATGTGACATGGGGTGACATTGGTGGCCTAGAGAATGTGAAGAGGGAGTTGCAGGAATTAGTGCAATACCCAGTGGAGCATCCAGACAAATTCCTCAAGTTTGGAATGACACCCAGCCGTGGTGTACTATTCTATGGGCCTCCTGGATGTGGTATGTAAAATTATAATTATTCATCTCAAATCTGTTGTGGACCTAACAGATTTATGCTGAATTTGGATTTCTGACACCTATATATAATTTTGCAAAAAGGTGAACGATGTCACACAATGTGGTGTTGCTGTATGGTAGCAACGTTTCGGTTGATGGAACTGCAATCCTTCATCAGGCAACTGATAAACTGTTGAGCTGTCCATTAATATCCTGTTGGTCCTTGTCTGTGTTCACCGTTCAAATACTAAACACCTGTTTGAAATAGGGGTTAAGTGCATTTAATTTGTATTGTCGGATTAACATTTGCAATATTTTTACATTTTTGCTATTTATGATGGGAAGAAAAATTCTGCCAACAAATTTGTATGCAAGAGTTTCACTTTCAAAAGGATTTGGACCATCAACTTGCATATTCCAAATTACAAGCATTGTTAACTACACATTGCACTGTCTTGGCTTGAGGAGATAAGTTGTTTTACCTTTAAGGCTTCTTTGACAATTGAGTCCTCAATATACATGATTTACTATTCTTCTGAATTGTACCTGCAGGTAAAACACTCCTAGCGAAGGCCATTGCCAATGAATGTCAGGCCAACTTCATTTCCATAAAGGGACCAGAACTATTGACAATGTGGTTTGGTGAATCAGAAGCCAACGTCAGAGACGTCTTTGATAAGGTGAGTCTTAAAAATCCACATTTGTCAGCTGCATTCAACCTACCCCAGATGGTTCCTACAATATGCAAATTCCCCGTGTCTACTTGCTTTTTGCTGAAAAGACTTGATCAACCATGGTGCGATAGAGCCGTCATAGACTCTTTCAAATTTCGAGTTCTTTCTCGCTACATGTTTCTGTGTCGACTTGATCACCTTTTCCTGTAGATATAATTATTAATCCTTATATTAAAGTGCCATGAAGGAAAGCCTACCCTGCCAAAGAACAAAGTCTGTAGCCGTCAGGGGGTAAGAGCGGTGATACACCCTAACCACTGCTCGGCCTGACTGAGCATGATTGCGCACTTCAGAGAGATGTATGGAGGCCTTAGCTGCCTGTGGGCAAGAGCGGTAGGCGCTCTTTCCACTGGCTCGGCCCAGCTGTACAGAGCAGAAAAATGCAGGGGTTGCCACACACAGCAAAATTGCTCAACAGCATCCCAGTCCGCACAACATTGGCCACGCTGGCCATTATTGGCTGTTATTGTGATACAGATAACAACTCCCTCCAGAAACAGGTGCTGTTCGACGTGTCAAAGAAAATATGGGACAGAGTTAAAAGATGTTTGCTGTGTACAGCAAGCAAGAAAATGCATGGCTGTAAAGACAGACTTCCTTCAACTGCTGGATGGGCGTTTTCCAGCAGTGGCGCTCTATGGCCATCACGTGATGATGATTTTGTACTGTAGGGCTGTGTCATGAAAATGACGGAATCCGACCAAGTTTTTTGGTTGGGAGCCAGTGTTCCGAACTCACTCACAAACTCATGAATTAACGAACAATGACCTACTTTGGTGACCCCCAAAATAAAGAAAAACTTTTTTTTTATTCGACATCAAACACGTGTGAAAATACGGTTGGAGTACCAAGTGTTACACTGATGTATGCATTGTAATTAATTTGTGAGATCCCTGTAGAATATTCCTTCCAAAGTACCAAAAATCGCATTTACCCGATCAGCTAAATCTTACTTGAATTTCATTCAGTCATTTTATCCTATTGACTAAGGGTTCTTTTCAAAAAAGACTCCGCGAACTGTTCGCGAATGTACGCGTAAATCCGTCCGTAAAGGACTGTCCCGTTCGCGAAGTCCGCTGCCAAACCGAGTCATGCGTTACGAAGTTAATGAGGCACCCACGACTCCAGCGCCGTTGTTATTATAAATAACCACCTGAATAATGCATAGGATAAGCCCGTCTGTTTAGAATAACGCGACTTTCGCGGACTCACGCAACCAGTTGTAAAATGATTTTCGTTCGGTCTCAAACAGCGTTAGCTTTATATAAATATAAACGAGTTTCTTCATCATCTCTATCCATTTCAAAGTTGATATTGTTCATATTGTTCTCTGATGGATGGTCGACCACGACCACAAAGTATGTCGTGATGCGTCACACTCAAGTTATCAAAAAATAGACCGATTTGTCGTTTCTCTGGCACTGGAGCTACGTTGACAACTTCGGCTTGTCATCTGTATTATTAAAACAACAATGAAATACATTCATTAGTATTTACTGGATATACACCGTACGTCGGTATGGTGTAACTGTATTTATTGAAAATGTTGTATGATGTTTAGTAACTAGTACATACTCATAGAACACTGCTTCTATTTGAATCGGAGTATTGCGTAGGCTAGATCAACGTTTTACAATGTATCGTGGAGTCCCAAAATATACCTGGTAATGACCCAGTAATGTAAGATAAAAGTCAAATACGGGGTTACAACATGACTCACCCGGCAAGATCATAATTTTGACGATGCTGTTGCTTAGCCTAGTAGGCCTACTCATACCGAAAATGCATGTGTGTAGTATGGTAATTGTGAAGAGCAGGGGCCAATTTCACGGCGCTGCTAAGCACAAAAATTTGCTTGGCACAAAATTATCTTGCCCAATAAAATAAACCACAGTTGAAAATTTCATTTGATATTCAGAGAAGAATAATCACAAGTGATACAAAAAAGATGGAAAATTGGTTGATAACCCTGTTTTTATTAAGACTGAAATGTCATGCTTAGCAAATTTTTGTGCTAAGCAGTGCCGTGAAATTGGCCCCAGGTCTCAAATAAGCTACTTGTGGTAGAAACGAAGACTCATCCACGGTGTGTAGCTATTTACATGTAGTATAGATTTACTCGTCTTTTAAACCATGAGATACGGCTGTTTATTTTGTAAAACGGCCGGCATTAGTCCAGATTGAACGTGTGCACTTGCCACAGATTTCTATGCGTCTTGTTCCGGGTATCAATATCACTGTATCAAGCACTATACTCGAACAATAAACCGGGTAACTGACTATTATGATTGCGTGATCGTTGACATTGCGTGCTCACGGGGAAGTCCCAAATTGGAAGTCAATAAGACGACTCCCAAAATGGACAGTGCGCATGCGTGTAGCACGAGAGGGGTTACTGGTATTGACGTGCTCTTCCGGAAGCCCGTATGTGATCGTGCACGTGGTGTCGCGCAGCGAAGGAAACCGTCCGACCATTTTCTCTGCGTTTTTACGGACTTTTCCTACCATTTTCTCAGTCTGCGACCTGCATTATTTTTTCCGCTTCCAAACTATCATCCCCGGCTGAAAAATTCGTTTTCACGGACTTTTCCGACCATTTTCTCTGCGACCTGCATTATCTTTCTCTGCCCAACTAATATTTCCCTGGCTGAAAATACGTTTTTCGCGGACTTGGCAGACCATTTCTCTGCGACCTGCATTAGGGAAGACATCGAAATCTAACACGCGGTTGGACCACCTGGGCCCTCGCATGCCCAAGCGGCTGGCCAGTCTCTGGAACCCATGAATGGGAGAAGCTAGTCCATGAATAATCTATTGTTACAAAAGGTCAATCTCTGGGCTGGAACTGCTCATTAAAAATGGCCGCTGCGGCACAATGGAAATAGGTTTCAATGGCCAACACGCTGCACAATAGCCAGGGAGGATTTGTTCACACTCTATTGTTAAGAGATAATGGGATTATAGTACGGCCACTTCAGTCTTAAAAATCAATGAAGAGCACATACTTGGAGTTGTCAATCCGTGCAGGTTTTTTCATAACGAAATACATGTACATGTATACATTTTTAGTTAATGTGTATCCAATTACGTGAACGCCATGTATATGTCTTGGCTATCACCATGTAGAATTTAAACATATTGGGGCTGAAATTGGCGAAAATATGACCAATTGAAAGAGTACTCTTCAAAAATAAATTTGCAAGGATAACACGCATAGTAGTCAATCCACACATAATGTGTTTGAAAGAAAGATGAACATCGGTTTTTGATGTTGGGTAATTTAGTTCTAGTTTGTTCACTCAAATTAAATCAAATTTTGCTCAAATTCTACATGGTGATAGCCAAGACATAGCTGTATCACATATCTGAATCTTGAAGTGATACACAGTGTAATTTTTATATACATGTAATAGTTCTCGACACCAGTGTTGCGGTTTTTTTGGGACACCCTGTACAGGCCGGGGCTTAACTAATTGGGTTTTTTTTATAACGGCACGAATATTATGTCAGCAGGTAGTCAATAGTCTTTTTCGTTCTCTGAGATAAAATAAAACTCTTCCAAGTTGAAACATTGCTACTGCCGACCGTCAGGCGCATCTAAATAAAAAGAAACAAGAAACTACCAATAATAATTAGAAACGTTTGACAGCGAATGATGACAAAACAGTCAAACATACTACCTCGTATATTTTTTCATAGTGAACTGATGGTACACTTTTTTTTTCAAAGCCGCAACCCTTCTTAAACTCCAAACACAAAGGCGCTAGTCATCCTTTTGTCCACTTGCAGCGGATTAGCTGGGGATTACACAGCTGCAAATTGGTTCATTGTTCGGCCAGCACAACCGGCCAACTCAAGCTCAGATCATGAATATGCTGGTGACGAAAGCCGGCATGTGCACTGACCTGTAGATAATGAATGGCTTACTTTCCAAAAGGAAGGGCCCGCGTGGGCCCGCGCACGCCCACATGGTCCAGCCGCATGTTAGATTTCGATGTCTTCCCTTATTTTTCTCTTTCAAACTATTAATTCCCCTGCCGAAAATACTTTTGAAGTTCATAATTGATTCAAATTTGAGTTGTGAGCTTGCAGCTAAAACGATTGGCTGTACATCTATACTCGCCGACCGCGACTGCCTGCACAATTACATCTTTCAGTGCGCCTACTCCGCATACCTCGCGAAGTTCGCGGACGGCTTCACCTATTACCATTACAAAGGCGCATTGTTATACAATGTAAATGAGCTTCGCGGTCGGATCCTGGCCGATAACTATGGATTAAAATTTAGTCCGCGAACTCGGCGAAGTTCGCAAACAGTAAATTTTGAAAAGAACCCTAAGTAGAAACATTGTGAAATCCGGAGATGCTGAAGATGCCAGAAAGTCAGGAATCCGAACCGTGTTAGGTCATTGGCAAAGATAACCACCTAAATGGTTGCTAGATGTGAGATGCCAAAATTGTGCAAATTAGTTTTGGATTTGTGAAATGTTCTATCTTAAAGCATAATTACGTGTCCTCCAACGTCGTCATGATGTCATCGTATGTCTAATAATAATGTCTTCAATTAGTGGCTCCATAAACCCTGCAACTAAATGGGTTAAACTTAAGTTTTCTACATCAAGATGTGGTCACTTTTAAACGATGTAGTCTACTGCATTCAACCTACCCCAGACGGTTACTACTATATGCAAATTCCCCTGCGCCAATTTGCTGCTTCGCTGAAAAGACTTGATCAACCGTGGTGCACCCTGACCTCCCACAATGCATACCGACAAAGCCGCCATGATTCTTTGTGCATCCTACAGGTACCGCGGTCCTACGTCGTCTCGCTACCAGAGCGGAGGGAGAACGCTCGCTACCGGAGGCGACGAAGGATGCCGCCACAACGGAATGACTGGCCCTGGCGTAACATGCTCCTTTTGTTTAGGAAACATTGTTACGACCCGCTGAACAGAGGCTCGCCCCGGTTATGATTTCCGGTCTCCCGAGCCGATTTACTAGCTGTCTACGGGTAAGAGCCGTGATGACGTGCTTTCGCTCCCCATGTCTGCCGGGCTCGATTGCGGACGTCAGAGAGATGCCCTGTCTGCGTGCAGCCTCCAGTGGTCCTAGCTATTATTCTGCACACTCCACGCCTTTGTCCGATGTACAAAGCCTCAGACATCAGTGTATATGAGCAGTGCTACAATCGTACAACCGCTACGCCCGAGCGAACACCATTGCGGACCTCAGAGAGATGTGTAGAAGCTCGAGCAGCCAATGAGCACCGTGACCCCACGTCCATTGTCTGGCTCTACCCAGACGGAAAGCCATGGAGAGTTCCATACACGGCTGAACTGCCAGACAGCTACTCCAGCCCGCACCATGCCACCGACTTCAACCCGCTACCATTAGCGGCCTCCAGTCGCCTATACAGGGCACAGTATGAAGGCTCACCTCGCCGAAGATCATGTGCTATTGCTGTGGGGGTGAGAGAAGCGATATGCCTACCACCCCTCAGTGTGACGAGCACGATTGCGGACGTCAAAGGGACGCTCTTTTACTGCGTGGCCCAGCCGCATAGAGCTGAAATCTTCAGGGGGTCACACACAACAAAGACCCCTCAACAGGCCTCGTCAGCCCGGCTTACTATCACAGCCCGTTAGTACGGGGAATGCGTATCCATCCCCTACTACATGTACATGTATTATTGTCAGCCACCTCCGATGCGAAGGGATCGAAGGACACGGGGCATCATGCACGGCTTTGTTAGCCGCGCTACCAGGCCCCCCTTCATTTGATACATGGATTGTCAACGCACATCCTTGCTATTGTTGGGCTCTCCCCAAGCGAAAAGATGTTGAGAGATCTACGTACACAGCTGCACGGCCCATCGTCCATACAAGCCAGGTCAACACCGTCGGTTTTTTCCTGTGATGCATCGGCGGTCACAATCAGTTGGACCCACTACAGTATTACACCGACGTCCAGTGACAATTGCCGCCTGGACGCGCCCACTTATCTGGCCCTCTCCGCCCAGTCCAAGCTCCATGGCGCAGTGTCACTTTTATTATAATAATAATGGACTCTTTTAATGCGCCGGTATCCGCCAAGCATGACGCTCATGGCGCATATCTATTATTATCCTTGGTCATCGGGCCACAATTTACAGCATACATGTAATTTTTAGCTCGAGATGGACTTTATACGAGCCTTTTCCGACCATCGCTCAACGAAAGCAGAGAGCCTCAACGCCTGCACCAACTCAGCCGCGATAGCCTTTTACGCAGCCGAGTCCAGCCGACTGTCACCCTCAGAGTCGGACTGTACCCGCGGTCGGACTGTCTCAATTCGAGTCGTTCCACTTCCACGGCCGACTTGTCCTGTCCTATCCATACTGGAATCTGCTATACGCTGTACACGCACTTCGTACTGTACATGGATCCCTTCCTACTGTCCGGCTCTACTGGAGCGGAAACGATGCCGCCGGCTCGGCCCCAACTACAGTCGACGCACCTTGGGCCGAGTTGGCCCGCGGACGACTTAAGGCTAAACTCTATGCTTCCACGGATGCATTGATGGATAATACTTTCTTCCTCGCGGAGCGGAAAGCTGCTAGGATTCCCATTTGCAGTTTTTACGGCCCAATGGCCACGCCGGTCCGCACTATGTTTCCGGGCTCGGCCCTCTCCGGCCGCTTGCAGTCGACCTGCTTCATGGCGAGTTGTTCCCAGTCGAGTTGTCCAGTGCCCATGGGCCGATAACGCGTCCTACCTTAGCTCGACGCTACGGAGCGGTAACATGTACCCGAGACACGTACACTGAATCATCGTTCACTATTGCTACCGGAACGGGAAACTGCGAGGGTCTACACGCACTGCACGTAACTGTTCAACGACCACGCATCACTGCACTTCCGGGCGCATTGTACAACCGTCAACATTTACGGCTCGCACACTACTACAATGACTACAGCCAAGACCGCTCCGTGGCTCCACATCGGTGACCTCGGAGACCCTGGCAGTCATAAGTGTACTTCATGTATCCTGTTTGGACACTGGATAATGAATAGAGTGATAAAGGTGATTATAATGCAAGCATGCATTGACTCGAAATTCGGCTAGCTCACTCGCCATGCATGTTGTCCTGAGGTCAAAGGTCATACATGTGATAATACATGTACATGTTTTATACATGTGATAATACTTGCACATGTACTGCTCACCACATAGAGGCCCAATATATATTGGGTACTGGGAGGTGACTAGTCAACCTGATCTTGTTCTACCTCCATGACCTGACGGGGTTACATAGTCTGAGATGAACCATCACTACTTATCACGCTTGCAACCTCTTCGGATCAGCTGACTTCCTCACCTTCTCTCATTCTTATGCTTTGAAAAGTGATAAACACTGTACAAAGTATGGTATGGATTGGAATTTTCCTCCTTCCTTTCTGTCAAATTCTAGTTACATGGCGGTACTTATACAGTGCCGAGTCACTACATGCCAAGGCAGGCAGGAACCCGGCATGCGTCAACCCAGCCTACCTCCACCGTCAACTCCACAAGCCCACCGCTCGTTGCGGAATAGCTCCCGTTGACGATTGGCAACAACATTGCAGAACTCCGAAGCACCCCTCTCGGACCTGCGGGACTGATTTTCGACATCCTTGAGGCCTTAAAACGCCCATCGGCGGAAAATACAAGGCAATTTTCTTCTCCATCGGCTCTACCCAGGACATTGAAGAATTACCATGAATAGCTGTGGCCACAGTCCCTTCCTTGAAGGTCAACATTTCCAGCTAATCGTAACCACCAGGATGGCCGGCTCATGCCAGCCCTCAACACGCTGGCCCTATACCCAATGGGTATGGACCCCGTCGACACGTACCCCGCATCAAACAACCTCTGTCTTCGAGCCACCAGACACCTCTGTATCGTCTCGGACATCGCGCTCCGGTGACCCGTCAGGCAAGCTAGGGTGCAACGTCAGGGGTCTGATGTGGTACCTAGCCCAATCTAAGGACTTGAGAAGGAACCCCTCTCTGCCCTTCGCCACTACCACGAAGCCCAGCGTCGAAAGTCACGTTTATCTGCTGGATCGCCTCGACCATCAAGTTTGCATGCCCAGTCTGCCCATCTAAACCGGGCCAGCAAACCCACTGATACATCAAGACCCAAGATGCGAGAACAGTACTCGCATCCTGGTCTTATTTCCGAGTTCTGTCATCAGACTTGGACGAGGCAGCATGATGGAAATGCCCCTCCATTTTCTCCTCTTGCTACCTGAGGGATGTCCTGCGGAGCTTCTTAACTCATGTACGACAGGAAAATCCTGGCTTCAACGACCTGGAAACCAGGATTCCTTCAGGCCTGCTGACAGATGGGCAAGACCTCCACGGAAGCTCTGCCCATGGCAAACTCACGATGGGCATTGTGCCCATTATGCTAACCTGATTCATATCCACCAAACTTTCCTGGCTCTCCATGTAGCCAGCCCACCACCGTAACTCGGTGCCACTCTGCATATAGTAGTAACCGTCTAGGGTAGGTTGAATGCAGTAGACTCCCCCCCCCCCCCCCCCCACCTGTTGTGGGTTGAGTCTACTAGTTCATACCTACCCCAGACGGTTGCGTCCCGCCCGTCCTCCCCACTTCTGGCCTCGAGCCTCCTGGCTTCGAAAAGAAGGACGATCATGGCGGCTATGTCGGTATGCATTGTGGGAGGTCAGGGTGCACCACGGTTGATCAAGTATTTTCAGCGAAGCAGCAAATTGGCGCAGGGGAATTTGCATATAGTAGTAACCGTCTGGGGTAGGTATGAAGTAGTAGACTCAACCCACAACAGGTGGGGGGAATTATTATTATTAGATTTTTCTGGTAATGACACCAAGGATTCATCAAAAGCGTTCTAACCACTGTAGCTCGAAAGCCCGATGAAACCTTTTATGGAAAGATGATGAGAAAAGATACAGTTTTAGAGGTGGGAGTAATATTCTGGGTAAAACGCACAGAATGAGGTAGGGACTGAAAACCCAATTCACTTGTGGACCGAGCCGGACTTGAATCCGGTCCGCAGAGGTGAAAGAAGTGGAAAGAACCACTTCGCCAACCTGACTCTTACTAAAAAAAAAAAAAAGTGATGTTTATTAATTTCAGAAATGCGGAAAAGCCTTATGTTCTGTTTTCAACAGACAACCTCTAATTTTGAATTTCCTATCATGTCAGTAACTACACATAAAGCTGTACCAAGCCATGACAGCTTCACTATTCTAGTTATTAGTTAATTTTGTGATTATTTTTTGTCTGTTCTTCAGGCTCGTCAAGCTGCACCATGTGTTTTGTTTTTTGATGAGCTGGATTCTATTGCCAAGTCTCGTGGAGGAAACATTGGTGATGCTGGTGGTGCGTCTGACCGTGTCATTAATCAGGTCTTGACAGAAATGGATGGAATGGGAGCAAAGAAGAATGTCTTTATCATTGGTGCAACAAACAGGTAAATTTTGTTGAAAAAGCATTATATATGTTGTGATTAAAAGCGGCGAACGAGACGCAAACATCACGCAAAACTTGTATAGTATAGTACATGTACAGTATAGTATAGTTTGAGAGTCAGAAAAATAAAGAATATCGTCTGGCTCCGTGTTTTGTGTACACCTTTTTAAATGAGGCTAAATAGGGCAGGAAACAGACCCTACTGATAGCGCCCTCTCTAGCTCTGTTGACTATTACACTGATAGTCTGGTTCCATGTATGTGGTAGTCGCGTTAATGGATACGTTGGGATGTGGGTACTAAGCCACTCTCCGACTGGCAAGGACGCTCGTCGTACGGATCGGCCTAAATCATTGATCAAGGCGTAAACATAAATGGATGAAAGCGGGACTGGCTGGAAAAAGAAGTGGATGAAAAGTCATGGAATTCTTCGTGATGTAGGCTCTAACGTTAGACGTACACAAAATAAATTGAGGAAAGATCGCAGTGGTACAGAGCTGACAGTGAGTGACTTTCTTTGTTTAATCTGAGGCGGTCCTGCCGTGTGGCTGTGTGGAATGTTCTCTTAGCGGAATAACAATCATTTTCCTCTGCTATCATGAGAGCTCGGAAAGCTCAGCGTTGTGAATGCTGCTCTTTCTGAGGTACGCCATCCAAAGAGTGGTGAGAAGAGTGTTGGTGGATACACTTACTACTGGTCTGGCCGTCTCGATGGCTACCACTCAGAGGAGGCAGCAGTTGCGATTTCGGACCTGTTGACTCAAATGGTAGTGAAGGCTGTACCTGTCAACAAGCGTATGATGAGCTCAAAGAGTTGTCAGGAGAAGCTTGTCTCTGAGGGTATGCTCAGACTGATAGCCAAGAGTCGTCGGGATGCTAGACTGAATGGCAACCTGTAGGTGAGGAAGTTGAGGTGCTTGGCCGTGTGATCCCTAGGGCCACTGATTTTCCGCGATAGCGGAAAAAGGACGGAATTCAAGGAATCAGCTCCTTGAAACTGAAAATGGATTTTTAGGATTACAACATAACATTTTATTGATTTAACACATAATTTGTGAAATTTATTGATTCCAATATGAAATGTTAATGATTGACTGAAAAGACTGATGGTGATCTTCGGAGTCAAGTTGTATTGTCCTGCGTCTGTAAATTTGCGTTGCCGTTCGGCCCCTATTATTAATTTTTTTTAGGGCCTACGGTTTTAATGTACAGTTTAACCGAATCATGGTCTCACGGTTTTGTCGGTTTTTATTTCTTTCAAAACCGCCCAACCTTACAACAGAATTGAAGCATGAAACTGAGACTCTTTGCTTGTTAATAATTGACCAATGTAATACCCTTTTTAATGCTTTTTTATGTGCTGAAAAAGGTGAAACAGAATTTTTCAGCCTGAAGCCGAATTCAGGATTTTTCAAAACGGAATTTGCCCTTTTCTGAAACGGAAAATCGTTGGCCCTAGATCCCTTAGGGCTGACAAGGATGTATGGTCTGTGTAACCTATATATTGACGAGGGGATCGAGAGTTACCTATATGGACTTGGGATTCTGGGGCTACTTACGCAGGTATTCGTGCATTGCGTGCCTCTCAATAGTCTGTCTCGAGGGTAAGCTCGGTCAGGTCTGCAAGCTGTGAGTTGGAAACAGGGCTGCTGTGAATAGCCTGAAAAGTGGAAATGCGGTATGTGGTATTCATCCTGAGTTTTTAAAAGCTTGTGGAGACAAGCTTGGTATGGACTGGCGGGATCCAGTCTGACTGGGAGAAGGGCATTATAGTTCCTCCTGTAGGTCAGGGGAGATCGCCAGGATTGCAGTGCCTACTGAAGAGTGACACTGCTCTCTGTGGCCAGCAAGGTTCTTGCTATTCTTCTGACCTGAGCAGTCTGGGTTTACTATATACGTAGGTACCAAGAGTGCTGACTTCAGTCTGTCCCCATATGTGGTGAGAATGTGGAATTGGTTGATAGGTTCGCTTATCTCAGTTGTGATATCCATTTTCTGCAAGCTGTTATCATGATACAGTCAAACCTGCCTTAGCGACCACCTGTGTATAACGGCCACCTGCCCATAACGACCACTTAAAAACTCCCCCGTGAAAAAAACTGTAGTTTGTATACTGTGTATAGCGACCAACTGTCTAACGCGACCAGCGACCACCCATTTCTGCACCCATGCGGTTGCTGAAGCCTGTATAGAACGACCGCAAATTTAGTCATGCAAACAAAAATAATTAACGACCATTGAAAGTGTGTTACAAAAGTTGCGTTCTTTCTCAAAGCCCCAAAAAGCATTTAAGAGATTAGTAAATCAACGACCAAGATATCCTCTATCTGCGGTTGGATTAAACATGTCGCTTTTGTTCGTGTTCGCATTCACTACTCACTGGACTCAATTTCTTCATAACTTCTAAACACGGTAGCACGATGCGTGCACGTGTATACAACGAACACGCAAACCATTTCGACAGGTCTGCATTATGCATGAACTTTGTCCTTCAGTAGCCTCGTTCATAATTGTAATCATTTCATAAATGAAATAAATCAAGTTTAAAAAAGATCATAACACGTTGTGATTTATAAAACTTTTTTATAAACAGGTCATATTTTGTTAAAATAGATTTTGTCCAATTTGATTTTAAAATTGCAAACAAAAGTCTTCCATTTTAGAACACTGCGATAAACTGTCAGATGTCTGGCTACTGCGCGTGCGCATACTATCGAGTCCGGAAGTGCATGCATGCTGTGTCATGTGCATGCTGGTTTTATACATATCGTTACGTTACAATGGAAGTTTACGTACTCGCATTCCTCGTAATCCCTTTGCCGATTCTTAAGCGATTTTGTTCCATCACCACAGTCGGAAAAGAAGAAAGAACATGGCTAAGGATGTTTATTCTTTACACCTTCCGCGGGACCGAAAAATGGAGGTGGTTAAAAATTTTAAATGTACGACCGTACGACGAGAAAAGGATGAGCTGTGGTGTCGTGCGATCGCCGAGAACCTAAATGGGATCGGGAATGCGATGTCACCGCTGTAGTGTAGGCTGTAACAGCTGGGAAGACCAGACGTGCACTGTGCATGACTTCTCTGGTAATGCGCTGCGGCAGCGTACCTGATTCTCATGGACAATTCCAAAACTAACATTCCCAGGTTAAAAAATAATAATAAACTACATGGCCCCCACAATTATTTTTGGTCACTGTGCTTCACATTGGTACATGATCATGTACAGTACAGTAGGCAGTATACATAGTAGGCTGCAGTCTTCTTCTTAAAACAATATTTAAATTCCTAAATAATAAAATAGGCCTAACGTCTGGGCCTATTAAAGTTTTACAAATTTACAAAACAAACTATATTTAAAGCAATAAACAAAAATCTAAAGCAATTTAATCACTTCATTGGTGACATAACGCAGTGGTCGCTATATTACAGTACAGTATAGGTTTATTCGACTCAATATACACATCGGGTGGTCAAATATTGCCAACCTGTCTATAAAGACCACCTGTCTATAAAGACCACTTTTCTCATTTCCCTTGAGCGGTCTTTATAGACAGGTTTGACTGTATCAACAAACGGATTGACTCAAAGACTCAGGAAGAGCTTGTGGAGTGATGGACTCACTGGACCGGTCACGGTCTGTATGACGTTAACGACATCTATGCAAGAGGACAAAGACTCAGGTCTTCGGGTCCCTGGTCTTGCCTGTCCTACTCTACAGATATGAGACTTGCACTGTGACTGGGGGCCTGGAGAGACGAATCAATGTCTTCGATATTGGGTCTCTGAGGAGGATCCTTTGGAACCGCTGGTCTGACCATGTGTCTAACAAGAGGATACTCGTGGAGAGTCAAATGAGACCTATTACCTGCATGTTATAGTGACCGCCAGATGCGACAGTACAGTCATGTGGCTAGATTCCCTGCGAGTGATACTGTCGGGCGGATTCTCTCTGTGGGAGAACCTACTGGTAGGACTCCGTATGACATTTGACAGACTACCTTAGCGGTATTTTTTCTCACGTAAATGATCAACACTCCTATCAAACTAGACACCGTGAGGAAGGTAATCTCTGTCTCCTTCGACCTAGGACTGAATCAATTTCGAGGCGTGCAAGCATGGAACAAACTGCCTGCATCCTTAAAACAGCCCATGCCAACAAGTCTTAACACCTTAAAGAAGCACCTATCCTGAATTTGATCTTTTTATCTGTAATTTGTTGAATGTCAGTATTGGTATTCTTAACTTATAAATTTTGTAAATGTATATTTATGTATTTTATTAATTATAAGTAACACAACTTTTTGTGCTTTTACTTGAAACCTTTATCTCTTATAAGGTTGGGCGGTTTTGAAAAAAATAAAAACCGACAAAACCGTGAGACCCTGACTCGGTTAAACCGTAAAACCGTAGGCTAGTAAAACATAACAAAAATAATAAGCTATTCGTGAAATAACCACAAGGGAAACTGACTGAGTTATTTTAAGTCATTGAAAAGTGAACAAAGAAAAATTGACTGGAGCGGGATTCGAACCGGCGACCTCCTGAATACCGTACAGGCGCTCTACCAACTGAGCCATCCAGCCCTATGTTGGTGGTGACCCCAATAGTCAACTATCTTTGTTCGTTTGGCAGTCAGAAGCCATGAAACCACGCACACACCGCCACACCCCAGGGATCGTTTCAATGATACACGCAACAATGCTGCAACCTGGGAACGGCACATGGGGGATCACTCAAAGAGGTTACGGCTTTTTAATTAATATATACGTGAGATAACCACAAGGGAAACTGACTGAGTTATTTTAAGTCATTGAAAAGTGAACAAAGAAAAATTGACTGGAGCGGGATTCGAACCGGCGACCTCCTGAATACCGTACAGGCGCTCTACCAACTGAGCCATCCAGCCCTATGTTGGTGGTGACCCCAATAGTCAACTATCTTTGTTCGTTTGGCAGTCAGAAGCCATGAAACCACGCACACACCGCCACACCCCAGGGATCGTTTCAATGATACACGCAACAATGCTGCAACCTGGGAACGGCACATGGGGGATCACTCAAAGAGGATACGGCTTTTTAATTAATATATTCGTGAAATAACCACAAGGGAAACTGACTGAGTTATTTTAAGTCATTGAAAAGTGAACAAAGAAAAATTGACTGGAGCGGGATTCGAACCGGCGACCTCCTGAATACCGTACAGGCGCTCTACCAACTGAGCCATCCAGCCCTATGTTGGTGGTGACCCCATTAATAAGCCACTTTTAATGGGGGCCTAACGCAAATTCACAGATGCAGGAACGTTACAACTTGTCTCCAAAGATCACCATTCAAATTACAAAACGATCAAACTAAAATATGAACGAACAAACGAAATAATTAATAAACTTGATAATTATTAACCCTAATTACCGGTACAATTTCAGCGAAAACGCTCGCTGAATCACCAGACCGCATGGTCAGCCATTTTGTACACACATAGTCTTGATCCAAAACGTTCAATCGCTGTTCGTAGTGCGCCCTCACACGACTGATTCACACCATCACAATTACCCAATAGGCGTACGTACGTAAAAAAACACATCTAAAGTATTGCAAGAACCGGGCTATTAATTCCGGGTATTCCGACCGCAACAAACCATGCATCGTGCACAGCACTCAGAACATACACCGCGTGGTCGCTGTGTAGTCACCGTGCGATCGAGATGTGTGTGCCGTTGAATGAGCTCTGTTGCCTGTGTACTTTGTGTAGTTTTTACGCTACAGTACGGCGGTGTTTCGGCACTTTACGACCGAAACGGTGGCCTTTTCTTTCGCTTTTATCAGTCTATATCTCGGTGCCTTTTGCAGTAATTACAAAGTTCTACGATTTCCAGCATGATGTATAATAAAATATGTTGCAGACGGTTTTGCGGTTTTCGTAAAATGCCGACCAAAAAAAAAAGACCAAAAAATTAAACCGAGTAAAACCGGTAAACCGCCCAAGCCTTATGTCTTAGCTTATTAGATTTCTTTCTTCAGTTACTTTTGTTTTTTCTCTTTCCCTTCGTATTTGTAATCATATTTAATATTTATCCGTTTTTTGGTTTTTTTTGTAATTTGTGGTCTATTATCATGTGCTTTTAATGTTTAATGTTTTTTAATTAATGTCTTATAATGTTTATGTTTTTAACTTTCACCTTTCTAATGTTTTTAATTGTTCACTGGGACCCATGGGAGAACAGTTAAATTTAAACTGAATAGGTTACCTAGTATAAATAAGAAATAAATAAATAAACTAGAAATTGTGTCTGTTGAAAACAGAACACAAGGCTTTTCCGTTTTATAGAAAAATCAACATAACGTTATACACACAAAGACATTTGATTAAGATCTCATGTTTTATACTTTTGAAGTATGCACCTTTAATCATACACTCACGTGACTTGGTCATATTTCTGTCACAAAGAAAGACCTTGCCTAACATTGACTTTTGGCGAAAGAATCATGATCATAGCCCTTACAACTTTTAAATCAGAAGCTACTTCCTGTTTGACAGGAGATAGAGGTCGTAGAGGTCAAGCAATTCATCACAAATGAAAGACCTTGTTTTACATTGTCCATTGGTGAAAGAATCATGATCATACCTCTTACCACTTTTAAATGAGGAGCTACTTCCTGTTTAACCGGAAGTAGAGGTCACAGAGGTCAATCAATGTGTCACAATGAAAGACCTTGCCTAACATTGACTTTTGGTGCAAGAATCATGATCACAGCTCTTACCACTTTTAAATGAGGACCTAATTCCTATTTGCCCTGTACAAGTCAATGGGCTATAGTGTGAAAAATATTCTAAAAATCATAAAAAATACAAAAATTACGCTGTCTTGACGTAACTTCATAATTACAATCCCGAACCTCAAATTCACCAATGTACCAATTTTCAAGGCGATCAGCCGTTCCTACTATGTATTATAAAAAAGCGCATTTTTCATGATGTCATGATGACGTCACCGATTTTTTGTCTATGCAGTGTTCATCTATGGTGTATGCTAAAGAATTATCAAAAAGAAATTCAAAGATATCTTGTTTCGTTTTCTAGATATCGTTAAAAGAACTTTAATGACCCAAAATATCAATAAATCATAAAAAATCAGGAAATGACATCATGATGACGTCATTGCAATTTTTCGATATAACACTTTCCGACAGTTTCAACTCAATCGGACTCAGGGTTCGTTCATAATTGATGTCTGAAGTTTGCCCCTTTAAGACACTGTCACGTGACACCTGATGACGTCATGATGACGAAAAGTTTCGGCATACATTGACGCTATAGGGACTTTGTTTTGACCAAGTTTGGTTAAGATCGGCTGTTTAAAAATGGCCAAAGTGGGGTTCAGAATGCCCCTGTGCTTTGTCTATAGGAATTCCAAACGACAAGAAGAAGAAGAAGAAGCAGAAGAAGAAGAAGAAGAAGAACAAAATCAGAACAAAAACAATACCTTTTCCGTTGAACACGGAAAAGCCAACAAAAATAAATAAATAAATGTGGTTGAATCAGGTGGCTCGTTATTTTGCTGATATGGGGATGGGTTGCGTGGATGCCTGGGGGATGGCCATCAGAAGACTGAAGGATAACTGCTCGAAGGTAGATGCGCCAACGCGCTGCCGTGGCACATGACTCCCACTGCTTGATTGATTGATAAGAAATATGAGGTTATTGATTGCTGTTATACCAATGTTATGTGTATGGCATGCAAGGTTGATATAGCATATATGTGATGCGATCTGGGAAAACCCGACGGATGTCGCCGAAGCCGTATTTGAGAAAATCGAAAAATAGTCCCAAAAGCAATTTTTTTGACAATTTCATTTTTTGCCCCAGGCAGTGTTTCCCCTGGGTTGCTGGTAGCCGTGAGGTGGTAAATGAAATTTTGCTGGGTATGGACCTGACGCACTAAGCCCTTGCCGCGTGGTGTCCGGGGCCCACTTCTTAAGAACTAAGTTTATATACCTACATCATTAGCTGTTTCGCATGCAGCGGAACAGCTTTTGTTTTTGTTATTTTTTTAGCTGTTTCGCATGCAGCGGAACAGCTTTTGTTTTTGTTATTTTTTTTTTCTTATTTTTTTTTCTTTTTTTTTTTTGTCTTTTTCCGCTTTTTTCCCATAGACTTTACACAGGGATTTTCTACAAGTCACTTCTACCATTATGCCAATTCCGATCAACTTTATACTTGGCACATAGTTAGACCACCACCCCGAATAGTGTCCCGCGTATGTACGTCATCGTGACATCATCACGTGCACAATTACGTCATCATAAAAGTGCAAATTTTAGGGCTCTTTATCTCCGGAACGGCAAGTCCGATGAAACTCAAACTTGGTATGTAAGTATATGGGGACGTGTTATAGACAAAAATTGCAATCACGTGTTGATGACGTCATCATGTGATTTTTTACAAATTATTTAATTCTTGGACCTTTTCTTTATATCTCATGAACGACAAATGGTATTTTCGAAATTCTTTCTGCAAAATGTTTGTTAGGTTATAGGCATATGCCACAATTTACCAAAAAGGTGTGACGTCATGATGACGTCATCAAAAAGCCGATTTTCAGATTAACATATAAGGGAATATCCGATGGTGATGAAACTTGGTGGGTAGGTAGGAATTGATACTAGTATTGCAAATGTGAAATGACGTCACGATGACGTCATCGGCTGATTTTTTATCGATTTTTTAATATTTAATTTTGCCAGTTTTTCCCAGAAACACATATAATCGAATAACTGATCGTAATGAAACTTTGTGGGTAGGCAGGGAGTGGTACTAGTATCTTAAATGTGAAGTGACGTCATGATGACGTCATCGTTTAATTTTTTATTGATTTTTGAATAATTAATTTTGCCATTTTTTTCAAGGAAACACATAGAAGCGAATATCCGATCGAAATTAAACTTGGTGGGTAGGTAGGAAATGGTACTAGTATCTTAAACGTGAAGTGACGTCACGATGACGTAATCGATTGAATTTCAATTGATTTTTTTTAATCATAAATTTTGCCATTTAGAGTCAAACATACCACAAAACACGGGCCTTGGAAATTCTTGGACCGCTGATATGGCTATCTATAGTAGTGGGCAAATTGTGTACATGTAAACGTAGTACGACGACCTAGAAAATCAGTCATTTTGCTATTTCCACCGCCCATGCACAACCATACATACTTTGCGCTCTGGCCTATAGTAGACTCTGCCATTACTGTGTTTCTCATGGTCGTGTGTATGTACATGTACCTATATTAATGGACGAGTGACGATGCTCCTTATAGTTGTTTACGACAATTAAAACACCGCAATTTCTCTGTACTGGGACAATTGCGTTCATGTTTGTTTTTCATATTATTTATAAAAACATACGCGAAACAGCTCAGTTGTTTGTCAACAAACACATCTAGTTTAATGTTTGCTTTTGTTTTGGATTGGTTTTTAACACTGGTCTTATATTCTTGTTTAAAAAAAAATAGTAATTTTTTTTTATAAGAATGATAGGCCTACACAAATAAATGAAAACAAAAACAAGTCCACGTATGGAATATTATTATTTACCTTTAGGTAGTGTTAAATCAGGGGCCTACTATTTAGTCACAAATTGAATTTTAAACACCAATTAATGAATTGACACACCTCGTAACCTTTAAGTCTGGTCGGCTAAACATGTTTGAAAAATGTAGGCTATGCGAGAACGATAAGGCTCCATCACGGTGAGCCTAGCACTAGCTGTCACTTTTCGGGGTGCTGAAACCCTATGGGTTTTGAAAACAACAATTATCAATATCATTGATAGGTGAATTTTTGGTGAAACATTGCGGCACCTACATTGTACCTCTACTCCTAGATCATAAACTGTTTGTTTTCTGATCCTCAAACATCCGTTATGCTTGTGCATTCTTCGTGCATTTTTGTAATTCACCCACAACTTTTCGAGAAAACATGTACGAAACCAGTAGCCAACAAATTGCTTACGTTAACCATGGAGTGGAGGTGCGTTAACTCAGCGTGATTTAATTCACCAAATCACCATCCTAAGGATTATCTCGGTGGCGAGTTTTTGGCGCAAGCAAAATGAGCAGTCATGTACCGTGCGTGGATTGTGGAAGATTTCCATTCCTAGCAAATTTAAGGTAAAAATTACTAAAAATCAATGTCGAAAAGAATTCCTCTGCGGCCATTTGTTCAAAAACATTACATAAAGTCCACCAAACACCGCTGATCTCAAATGCACCATGCACGTGTGTAACGAACGGAACGCTGGTTACAGCCTCACTGCAGTGCATACATTTAGGCAGGGAGCCGCGCGCGAACCAGTGAAGGCATATCAGTCTATTTCGTGAGAATGTATACAAGACTGCATGTTCGCTGTATAGGCACTGTGCACCGTGCGGTGGAGATTATGTCAGCCGTTGTGTGAGCTGTGTCGCCCGGCCGTATGCGTTGTGTGTGCCGCTCGGCCGTACATGTATACGCGCTGTGCAAATGTTACGTTTCGTTTTTTTAGAGCTTCGGAATGGAAAAAAGTGCTTTCATCTTCCGCTTTTAAGCGTACATGTTTGTGTTTTTATAAAGATTATTAAGAATTTCTGTGATTTTCAGCTTATTGTGTAAAAAAAAAATATTATTGGCTTTTCCGCATAGTTGTGACCTCTACATCCGGTCAAACAGGAAGTAGCTCCTCATTTAAAAGTGGTAAGAGCTAGAATCATGATTCTTTCACCAAATATCAACGTTAGGGAGGGTCTTTCTTTTTGACACATTGCTTGACCTCTGTGACCTCTACTTCCGGTCAAACAGGAAGTAGCTCCTCATTTAAAAGTGGTAAGAGCTAGGATCATGATTCTTTCACCAAATATCAGTGTCAGGCAAGGTCTTTCTTTGTGACACATACAATGTAGATCTAATGTTGCATGGATTCATAAATTAATCTAAAAAACATGGAGCGGAAAAGCCCTATGCTCTGTTGCAGACAGACATAGATCTCTAGTTTCTTCTTCTTTTTTTTCCCACGGCCCATAGACTTTGCTCACGTTTTCTTCTCTGCACCACTTTTGCCATTAAACTTTATTACACATAGTTCAAAGTTTGTATAGAGGTTATTCACCGACGTCATGAAATCACGTGATTGGCCGTCAAGCTTTTCTGTGTTGTCCATGGTTACCCGTAGGACACTGTACGTTGTGTGTGCACTGAAGCGTATTGTTTCGCGTGTGCAATCATTGTGCTTGACGGCCAATGACGTCACATGAATAACCTCTATAGGCATAGTACATACAGCATAGATGTGCCCGCGTGGACTATGTCATTATGACGTCATCAGGTGTCAAATTACAAGCGATTTTAATTTAATAATCAAAATCTTCAAAAATCAACAATAAATCAACCGTTTGAGATATTAAGTTGATTCTTTCGCCAAATGTCAATGTTAGGCAAGGTCTTTCTTTGCGACACATTGGTTGACCTCTGTGACCTCTACTTCCGGTCAAACAGGAAGTAGCTTCTCATTTAAAAGTGGTAAGAGCTAGGATCATGATTCTTTCACCAAATATCAAAGTTAGGGATGGTCTTTCTTTTTGACACATTGCTTGACCTATGTGACCTCTACTTCCGGTCAAACAGGAAGTAACTCCTCATTTAAAGTGGTAAGAGCTAGGATCATGATTCTTTCACCAAATATCAATGTTAGGCAAGGTCTTTCTTTGTGACACATACATATTTAGATGAAATGTTGCATGGATTCATAAATTAATTTTAAAAACATGGAGCGGAAAAGCCCTATGCTCTGTTGCAGATAGACATAGATCTCTGGTTTTTGTTTCTGTGAGCGTGAGGCGGCAGTATTGGCAACAAATGTGCGAGGCGGGCCCCCTCACAATTTAATAGGCAGGGGAAACACTGGCCCCAGGTATGTTCATCAATATCCAAATTATCATTTCGTAGAATTTCTAGTGCAAATCATTCTGTTTTATACCTAAAAATGTAGTTTTATGATGATGGGTGATTAAACGTCGTAATTGTTTTTGGTATCCGCCATATTGTTTGGAAAGGACAGCGGGGCAGCTGTATACTTAGTGCACAACAGCGATCATAACTTCATGGTACTTTAAAGTACATGCCTGCATCATACAATCAAAATAAAGCGTAATAACTATTGAACAAGGTTAAATTATCAATCCGCGTTCTTGTGTATTATTTACATGACACAGCAAGGGTTATTTTGTGCACGTTCAATGCTGTATGTTTGACTGACCTTGCCACCTTTTTCTAAACCTTGCTCAGCTGCTTCTATTTTTACATGAATTTCCCAGTAGTTTTAACGCTATATTTTCTACATTTGGTACTCATAAAAAATGGGTATATTTTGTGACTCATGAACCTGTCTCAACGGTCGACCTGTCTCAAGTCGAGTTGTCCCACCGGTCGACTTGTCTGACCCCACCTTCCCCCCCATGTACTTATTTAATATATACGTACACATTCTGTACAAGCTAATATTCTGTACAATCATGTTATACAGTATTAGTATTAAAGGCAGCGACAGTCAGGAGTCAGGGGATAAGATACATGAATATGCATTGTTTGGCATTATTATGCAGGCGAGTGTCATAAATTAGGCAAAGTAGGTGCGCGCGCATACGGTAACAATTCAGAAATCGTCTAGACGTAGTTATTGATGTCAAGTTAGTAGTCGTGCACTCGTGCGTTGCTAGCGGATTGTCATGATACACCCTCTCATGGTGGCGGGTTATCACGCAAAACGATAACTACGTCTAGGAATATAGACTAATAAGTCAGTTGAGTAGATATTATTTTAAGTCCACTAATTACTGGTGAACTGGTTACCGGTAACTAATTGACCAATTAATGTAATAATGTAGAAGGAATGTCTCATGGGAAAAAGGGAGGGAGATATTGGATTGTATTATCACCTCAGCTTGTTGCTTTTTCCCACATTTCTTATATTTGTTTTACGTTGTGAAAGGTAGCATTCTGAGAGTTATTGTCTTACCTTTCTAACGTTCATAGTTTCTCGCCATCTAAGCCGAATTAGACAGGTCATGCAACGTTTGCAAATGGGTTATGGTAATTCAGCAATTATTTTCTTAAAAATGTTGAGAATGTTGAAAGTATTGAATTTATTATTTGCTTCCCTAACGCATTCTAAAATTAATTTTCAATAATCTCATTTCTATTCTCAGGCCTGACATTGTTGACCCAGCTATCTTGCGTCCTGGCCGTTTGGATCAGCTGATTTATATTCCTCTCCCAGATGAATTGTCACGAGTTGCTATCTTGAAAGCTAACCTGAGAAAGTCACCAGTATCACAGGTATTTTTCACTGTGTTACTGTTAGTGAGCTAAAGCCTGTCACAGACCATCTTTGGGTAGCCGTGCATGAAAGTTTGAGAGAGAAATGTTTGTGAATATTCGCCCCTTATTTGCAATCAACATATATGTGGGGTTGTTAGTTTTATTTTTAATATCATTCCCATTTTTCTCTTTGAAGGACATTGATATGCCGTATTTAGCAAAGGTGACTCATGGATTTAGCGGTGCTGACCTGACTGAGATTTGTCAGCGTGCTTGTAAACTAGCAATTCGTCAGAGTATTGAAGCTGACATACGTAGACAGAAAGAACGTATGGAGAACCCTGACCTTGATATGGTATGTAATTTTCCCATACATTTACCATATTTTTTTCAGTTGGTGAAAACCACAGCTTTTCCAAAAGAGTTAAAAGTATTCTCTTATTCTTATGAAGCCTTAAAATTGTACACTAGCCTTCTTCAAATTATGCAAAAGTTTGTTTATTTCAGCACATATTGGTAGCAAATATGTATTTATTTTAAAGGTAACTTCATACTTTGTTTTGCTGGTAGCATACAGAAACAAAATCTTCACAGATTTACCTATAACGTACAGGGTACAAAGATGGTGATGGTAGAAACATATCTCCTGATGATGACTAGAGCAGGCTAGTCGAGACCTTACAAGAAGTGCGAACGAAATAGAAGTGTGAAAGTACGATCGATTCTTTCATCGATTTGTTTCCACAAACCGATCCACATACCAATTGTCACCATGCAAAGCCTCAAATCTTTCTAAAAACATATCATTAAAAAAGCAATTTTGATCTCGGGGAGTGTTCAATTCTCTGAATAGATTTGAAAATACCATTAGCTTTTACACTTTTTTCATTGAAAAGTGAACAAAGATAAATTTATTGCAGCGGTAATACCATACCGGCGCACTTACCAACTGAGCTATCCAGCCATATCTTCTTTTTTTGTTTGGCAGTCACAAGCCATGAAACCCACTCACATACTGCTATATCCAAGGGATCATTTTATTGATACTCTCAGCATTATGCTGCAACATGAGAAACAGTACGTGGGGATCTCTTGGAGGATGCGGCTTTTGTAAGGCTGAAACGATACATCGATATAACGGTGCATCGCGATACATTCGGTCACGATACGACTTAATCGATACGAACATTTCATATCGGTATTTTTGATAATAAAACATAAATTTTATTACAAAACATGCTGGAAGTCGCATAAATGTCTAATTAGCCTACTGCAAAAAAACACCCAGAAATATACGTATAAAAGCAGAAGAAAATGCCACCTTTTTGCCGAAAAGCACAGCGCTCCTACGGATGACAGAGCTCACACAGTACACAACGGTCAACCTGTTTCTCAACCATGGGCTTTTATCTGCGATCGCGGGGTGTACACGTACACGCAAACAGCAACCAGTAGTAGTAGGCTGCTAGCTTCAGTCATGTTGGCCGAAAGCGGTAAGCATAGTCATTGCACAATGTACATGTAATTGTGTGCAACGCAGCATCGCATGCACGTGCTCTCAGCTCAGTGAAGTCAGCACGGCCAGCGCACGTGTAAGCTTCAGTCATGAAGGCCGGAAGTGCAGCGTACGTACATGTACATGGAAATGACTTGTGCTGTCAAGTGAAGTAGCGCTCTGGATCATGGACGGCATTGATAACTCAAGGTCGGCTTCGGTGCAGATTTTGCGGTATTAAGAAATATGCTTTTAACGTCGCAACCAGCAACAAAATTTGCAGTAATCTGTTTGGTTTAGTCGTCGCGAAAAGTGCAAAAAGTAGCTCTGTACACTAAGAGGAACTGCTAACAGTTACTCTGATTTTGTTGGTATAAAGTTGCGCCACTATCAGAATATCGCGATATTCCCGATATTTCAAATTTTTTTCCAGGACCCGATACGACTTTCCATATGAAAAAAAATATTGCGATATCGATAAATATCGTCATATCAAACTAGCTTAATGTCTATACCGTCTGCCAACACTGCATTTATTCCTAGGCACTTTTCACTTCTTCACTGAACACACACGATCGCCGCCCGCTAGCGTTGTCATTTAAAAGGCGATTAAATCGTTTAACACGGATCCGTAGTTCAGTTCATTTGTACTTATAGTACCTTACTGCATCATGTATTATCAGAATGTGTTATACCTGAAGAGAAACATTAAAGAGGCCTGAATGAAGTTCATATGTTTTGAATTTATTTATTTATTTTAAACCAAGATATATCGCGATATATATCGTATCGTGTGGCATGTATCGTGATACGTATCATATCGCGACACAGGCGTATCGTTTCAGCCTTAGGCTTTTGGTATGCTACTTAAGTATAAAGTTACCTTACCTTACCATAACTTAAAGAAGACTGGTATACATTTTCAAGGCTTCATAAGAATAAGAGAATATGATTGTTTTTCTGGAAATTTATGGACATGAATAGCGCATTTCTTTGACAAAAACCAAAGTATAAAGTTACTGCCCAAAAAAAATTGGGGCAGTGTTTTAGTTTTTATTGTGTAAATTTACTATAATCGTCAAATAACCACAAGGGAAACTGACTGACTTTAAAGCCATTTACTTTTAGGTTTAGGTTAGTGATTTAATGATATTTGTGGTGTTTTGCTGCCTTTCCACTTGCGCATTTGTTTCATACGGTTGCGTGTGCATTACGTACAAGTTCCGTTTACAGAGATACTATGCTACTTTTCTGATTTTATCTGGATTTCAGTTTTTATTAAAAAATATTTTTAAAAATCAGGGTTTTTGCGTTTGGCCTGAATAAATTAGGTCATTTTGGCTGATGAGCAGTTTGCAGCAGTTTATATTACTTGTATAAAAAGCGTCTGACAAAGTAATTGCTCACAGAAAGCTAAAATCAAAGAGCAGGAACCACGGTTGTTATGTGCTTTGCTCATCTTTTTCGGTTGTGTGTCTTTTGTTACAAATCCTTAAAGTTCAGGGTTTTGTAGCAGACCCATGGCATCTCTGCATTTAGCACATACGTGAAGTATGCGCAGGCTGGAATCCACCAACGCTCCCACCTAAATAAGATGTTTCTCGTTAAATGAGTCTCGCTATTGCGCATTTTCATGTAAAAGAGATTTCATTACAATATGTAAGAATACTAAAAACCAAGTAAATATAAACAATGACGGCACGAAAACGACATGAACTAGACATTGTGGTTGTGGGAACAACCACTAGGTGTTCGGGGTCTCATTTCGTACTGGAACTGTTATGAGAATGTCTGTTGGAACGCATGTGTGGCATATATACACTTAAACTGTGTGACTGAGCAAATACTGATCATGCTGAGTGCAGTGTATTCGTAGTATATGTACACTGACTGATAGCGTATAAAAAATGGTGTCACCTTTAAATAATGTAAAATTGCCCGGACGATAACTTCCGGTTTATAGTTAATCACAAACAACTGAACATTTGCAGAAATGATTGAATGCGTACGATGTAAATATTTTGCAAATTTCACTGATGTACGTCATGTACTTAACGAGTAAACAGTATTTGAATAATGTCATCATTTTCCCTTTAAAAACGCATAACTTCCGGTTATTTCAAACTTCGCAAACATGTCAAGGTGCACTAGTGCTTTACACTCACCAAATTTGGCGGAAATCCGTTGTTTACTTTCGGATTACGTAATCACTGTATATCTTTAAGCCACCGTAGAGGGCGCTATACAGCCCGTATGACGTCATTGTTTATATTTTCTGAAAGCCCAAGACCTTCTCTATCTTTTACCCATTGAGGTTTTTTGTGCCTAAATCCTTCCGTTTTTGAGTTATTTTGAGTCAAACTTCAACTTCCGGTAACACCGGAAGTGAAGGTCATTTGTACACAACACTGAATTAATTAATTGTTAAGATTTACGTGTTGAGTGACATATGTCAATATCAACATCATAGGTCATGTGGTTCTGAAGTTATGGGGCACCAAAGTTTTTCCTAAAAACGCGTGTAATTTGATACCCGATGACGTCATCATGACGTCAATCTTCTAAATACAACTTGGGATCATGACCGAAGTTCCCACCAAGTTTCAAGTCAATATCTTGTAACTGTGATATAGAAGTCCTGCAGACAAGTTTGGGAAAAAAAAAAATGAAAAAAAAACTAGAGTTTATGGCTGTTAGAAACAGCACATAAGGCTTTTCCGCATATGGTATTTTAAATTTTTTCAAATGATTTCTTGAAGATGATATCATTTGAAAATATAAAATCATTTGCGAAAATGAAATCATTTTGTGAATATTGAACTTCAGTCTTATACTTATTGCCACGTATAGAATAAGATAAGATGCCGACAAAGTCTAGGGGAAAGAACGTGACTTTAATTTGTTCATATGTAAAACGTCTAATTGCCACTTGAAAAAAGGGCAAAGTCTATGGATCGTAGCAGTTTTTCCATATACAACTATTCCCAAGTATTAAGTTGCACATGTTTAAGATTAACACGACCCATAAAACGACGTACAATACTCCGCAACCTACATCGATAGTATTCCTATTAAGATGGTGGTGCCGGTATTTAATATAAAAGACTTTCCGTCTTCCCAGATTTCGATAAAAGATGATAGGCGGTGTACAAAATAATAATACTGACACCTCCGCAGCATCTCGTTTTAATCAAAAGAGGACGTTATTCAAAACCGCGCGCTCGGAAAACTGAATCCTGCATTACGGGTGAGGCCAAGTAAATACATGTAGTGGCATAATGGGTCCGCCGAGCTCATGAATAAAAGTTAAGCACTCAATATATTTTGAATAAGAGAGTTGTGAGAGCTATGAAAATGAAGGATTGAAGAAATATGGCACTGGACCTCCTGCCTGGACTCTGGGCTTCCATTTGTGACCATTTTTGATGCAATTGGGTGAGAAAGTGGGTCTATTTCAGCCGCTTTACAGAGGGATTTTTTTTTTGAAAATGGCTTCTTTGACTGGAGTGATCCGTACCTTGTTTTAGGGGTGGTCAGCTGAGAATGAGTATAACTCAAAAATTCAACGGTCACCCTACTATAAAATGAAAAGAAAATGAAAGGTTACATGTTCATCATCATTTGTCTGTGCAACTTTAACAGCTGTGAGAGTTCTGTATATTTTTCAACGATTTTTGAAGTTTGAGGATTTATCACTGTTGTCCACGGGAGTTTATTTACTTGGGTGCAACCTTACGTACTGAAAACGGTATAAGTAGATTGCTGCGCGTGCGTGGTTGTCTGGTCAAAACACGGGTCAAAATCAGCATTAACGCTGCTTTGCTGGCAACTATGATAAGGAAGTAAATAAAACGCATATATAATCCAGGCAATCAAACATCTGAACGCGCCTTGTATTTATGTTGTTTAAATGGTATGTTTTATTTAATGACCAATATTTTCACGTACAGAGCAACCTACATCGATAGCATTTCGATTAAGATTTGGTGCTGGTATTTAATGATATATAAAAGGAATTACGTGCAAACTATGGCAAGTGTAAACGACGTTTTGTATCATGCAATCGGACATGTGCATTGTATGTTATACACAGTGAATTGCGTACGTAGGCCTACATGTACACTGTACATAGTGTATGGGAAATTGATCGAGCTTTATGTTTAGTACAACGACCATGTTCACGTAATCTGTGTACAAAGTGAACGGGCTAGTTTGATAATTAAAAAAATCATATAAAATCAAGTTTTGACGTCATGATGACGAAAAGTTTCGGGGAACAACTACCCTATATGGACTTCATTCAGACCAAGTTTGGTTAACCCTTTCAGCCCCACATTGTTTATTACCATGCGTCCTGTGGTGCCCACATTGTTTGTGCACGGTACACTGCCCTGTCCCACGGTTTTTTTGCACACACACAAAAAATGCAGCTCAGAATAAATGTTATTTTCAAACTCGATTTTCAGTATGAAGGAATTATCATGGGAAAAAACTTTATGCACAAACCTTGAAGCCACTGAAATTATCTTTCCAACCATGTAAAAAGTATTATGTACTTCTTTTATTTGTGATATTTGCACAATATCACAAATTGCGTGTCTGAGCACCGCGAAGTCCACCGCGGCCACCACCACGGCCACCGCCACGACACCGCGGGCTCCAGTCGCACTCGGCCCGGTGCCGCGGTGTTGGCTTGGCCCGCTCCCGGTACGGTGTTGTGGCACTTGAACCAGCTGAGTTCGTAGCGTCAAAATCATCATAAGAATCACTGCTGATATCACTGGGATCTTCTGAACTAGTTGATTCCATGTCTGAATTACTATCAGGAAAAAGCTCAGCAAGAATTACGACCTCACGATCAGTCATGATGCTCAAGAGGCGAGCAAATTCCAGCTTGAAAACTTTGTTGGCGTTGTAACTTTGTAGGTCAATTTTCTCGAAAATTCGTAATGGCGTCCCTATGTGTATTGTGTACCATTGGAAAGACGCGTCATTGAGCTTTCTACCTGTATAAAACTCAACACCAGAGGGCGTCAAGCGAAGCTTCTAGAGCTAACTAAACTTGCGCAAGTCGCTCGTCGACTAAAGTCGCCATTGGGGCTCAAGCGGTGTACAACGTATGGGCGACAAAAGTCGCCATTGGGGCTCAAGCGCAGTGCAACGCATGGGCGACTTTAGTCGCCGTTGGGGCTGAAAGGGTTAAGATCGGCTGTTTCAAAGTGACCAAAGTGCCGCGGACAAAAATCTGTGTACAAAGTCTATGGGCCGCAGAACAAACTAAAAAAAAATACTAGAGATTGTGTCTGTTGAAAACAGAACACAAGGCTTTTCCGTATCCGCTGTTATTAAAAAAAATTGTCATAACCTTATACACACAAAGACAGTTGATTATGATATTATTTTTTATACATTTAAGGTGTGCACCTTTAATCATAAACTCACATGAATTGGTCATATTTGTGTCACAAAGAAAGACCTTGCCTAACATCGACTTTTGACTAAAGAATCATGATCACAGCTCTTACCCCTTTTAAATGAGGAGCTACTTCCTGTTTGACCGGAAGTAGAGGTCACAGAGGTCAAGCAATGTGTCACAAAGAAAGACCTTGCCTAACATTGACTTTTGGCGAAAGAATCTTGATCGTAACTCTTACCACTTTTAAATGAGGAGCTACTTCCTGTTTGACCGGAAGTAAAGGTCACAGAGGTCAAGCAATGTGTCACAATTGAAAGACCTTGCCTAACATTGTCTATTGGTGAAAGAATTATGATCATAGCTCTTATCACTTTTAAATGAGAAGCTACATCCGGTTTGACCGGAAGTAGAGGTCACAGAGGTCAAGTAATGTGTCACAATGAAAGACCTTGCCTAACATTCACTTTTGGTGAAAGAATCATGATCCTAGCTCTTACAACTTTTAAATGAGGAGCTACTTCCTGTTTGACCGGAAGTAGAGGTCACAGAGGTCAAGCAATGTTTCACAAAGAAAGACCCTGCCTCACAATTACTTTTGGTGAAAGAATCAACTTAATATCTCAAACCGTTGATTTTTAAAGATTTTTAAAGATTTTGATTATTAAATTCAAATTGCTGGTCACATGACACCTGATGACGTCACGATGATGAAAAGTTTCGGGAAACAACTACCCCATATGGACTTCCTTCAAACCAACTTTGGTCAAAATCGGCTATTTAAAAATGACCAAAGTGCCGCGAACAAAAGTCTATGGTAACTCAAACGACAAGAAAAAGAAGAAGAAGAAGAAAAAGAAAAAAAATCAATACCTTTTCCGATTGAAATCGAAAAAGCCAAAATGATGTCGGCTATTTTTTTTGCAGCCCAACATCTGTCTTTTTGGTCCCTCCCAGACTACATGGAGGTTTTCGACCTTCGTGACAGCCAAAAAAAGCGGATCACACACAATAAGAAAATTGTGATGCTCAGTACATTGTCTGTTTTTTATTTACAGTTGCCACTGAGCAAGCCGCTCAGGAGGGGATAAATGCAAGGGCATTAGCGCTGCAGTGAAATTAGCTTTCGGTAACATGAAACAATGGCGACTTGAGGGTGATGGGGTTTTTCTGAATCTGTACAAAGGAATTTGATTCCAAAATAAGCCAGATTGAAAAATCCTTGTTGTAAACGGGCTGTTTACAATTACTTTCACGCAACTGGATCAGCCAAAAATGCTCGTATTAAAAGGTTTTTCGTATTATCAGTGCTTGTAAGCAAATATTTCCCCAGAGAAAAGTGCACAACTCGGTCGGGACCGCCGAAATATGCTCGTCTTAACCGGGATCACGTCTTAAGAGAGCGGGTATGGTATAATTTGATTTAAGTATCTTTCTGTGTAATAAAGGTGCAATCCTTGTCCCATGCCCTACCCCCAGGAAACTGACGAGGATGACCCTGTACCTGAGATCACACGTGCTCATTTTGAGGAAGCTATGAGGTTTGCACGCCGTTCTGTTAGTGACAATGACATCCGCAAGTATGAGATGTTTGCTCAAACACTCCAGCAGAGTAGGGGCTTTGGAGGCAATTTCAGGTTTGTGATGTCTACTTTTCTTTTGCTCCTGCAAAGAGTTTTCTACCTCAAATCTTCTTCATCTACTAGAATTTTGTTGTTCATTTATTTTACTTGGGTCAAGGTGTTAATTTATTGGATATTATCTTTGAAATGTTTTTTTAATTTTTTTTTCAGGTTTCCTGAAGCACAGGGTCCAAGTGGAAGTCAACCACCTGCAGGGCAAGGTCCTGGAAATGACCCTAGACTCTATGCTGATGACAACGGGGATGATGATCTCTACAGTTAATTATATTCATCCGAGCTTAAATTAAAAGTTTCTCGTAAAAAAAAAAAACTATAAAAAGACCAGACAGTTGAAGCCTCATTTTGTTTATCTTCATTTCCCCCATTTTTGCATTGCATCTCGAGTTTTGACAACTGTTTTTCATATTAACACAAATGGCAAGTTCCGCCTCTCCCTCCCCACTCTTGTTAACAAATTCCACTTCTTCATTGACAAATTCCTCAAAATGAATTGATTTGTAAGACGCACATGTATACATATAATACGCACAGTGATATGGTTCGCCATCCCCCGCGGCTATGGTGTTAAATTTTATTACTTAATTCCAAAAAAGCCAAGTCTTTTTACTAGGCTTTGGGTGACAGTAACCGGTGTCGAGTGTTATAAATTAATTATACATAATTTACTTCTTCAAGCCCAAGTTGAGGTAACAGTAACATGTATTTCACAATTTTGTCCTCAAGGATGTCTAGTAAAGTTGAGCAGGTAATTCAATCTTAGGGACTAAACTATCATCAATTTTCCTAGGTCAAGTGATACATGTATTTGGAATAGCAGGTTATCTGTAATACTTTTAAAATAGTTGCAAGAACACATTTGTCTACTACAAAATACTAATTTTCATTTTGACTAGTTTTCATTCTGCTTTGCTTGACTGATCGCTCCAGTTATATTTTTTTATTAATACATGTATGTAAAGTTGCGTGCTGTATTAACAAAATTTTGTTAGCATTTTGATTTTACCTTGAAAGGAAACAGTTCCCCCCTCCCCCTTTACAAGAAAAATTAATTAGAGATGCTGTACAGTCAGTCCGCACTGCTCACAATAACCATTCCTTTTATATAACTTAATACTTATGCACCGGTTTTCAGAGGTTTTTCTTCTTGAATAGTTAATTATTGTGCGACAATCTCTGTAATGCTGTCCTTTCCTCAAAATATCTCCAGATTTCTAGAGATCAATAACATATCTTCAAACCGGTATGCAATGTAACTATGTTTTTGTAATATAAGCACAAAAATGGACATTGATTTTTTTAGGTGGACATGAAACATTTTGGCCCTGAAAACATGGTGCCAATTATTACTTACCGTAGTATTCTATCATAATCGTGTAGTTTTTAGCATTTATATAATTAAGCTGAGTCAGGGCGCATGTTTTGTCAAGCCTTAACCTCCCTTATCAACACTTAGGCTGTGTCCCATATCTCTGGGTGCAGCCGCAAAATAGCAACCAAGTCTACGGAAACAGCTGCAGCTGCCGTACGTGCGTGTGTAATTTGCGGCCACAGCCCGAGAGATTTGGATGTAATCCTTTTGTAAAAATGGCACCATTACTGCCCACAGATTTCTAGCTGTTTGATTGGTCAACCACGCTATATTGAGCTATGTAACACTTCTCCACGCCCATATGCAACCGTATGTAAAGCTAACCTGTGTGCGTATGAATGAACGTATCATTCGTTATCCATTGGAACACAAAATCTCACAAAAAGGAAATGGTGCATAAATAGTGAAAAAGTGGCCACCACATGTCAAAGATATATCAAACTATAGCTTAAAGGTATCATACATGATTGGTAAAGGTTACAGAACCTATAAACCTATAAAAATTTGAGCTAAAAAAAACAAAATCAAACCTCAAATCTTATAAAACATAAAGAATGGTTTTGAACTGTTTATGGTCATTGTTTGACCAATCCTGTAATGTACCTATAACGACCAATCTTTTTAGTTATAGCCACAGTATTTCCTCTGTTTATTCAGCTGAGTTGGGGTGCAGCAAAACAAAACAGATCTAAAATCATCCATAATAACACCCCTATCTACGATTGCCAAAGAAATGCCAAAATACCATTCAAACATAACAAATTTGGTATCGACCAATTCAGAAAATTTACACGTTTACACTTTCTCGTTAGCTTTGGTGCCATTTAAAGCTAGTCTGGTTCCCAGACCAAGAATTTCTGACTTTTCTCTGTCAATTCTACATGTTCTAGGGTCCGGCGAGGGGCACATGACCAAAATTGTGGCTTTTTTCGGAATTATCTGAAACATTACAAACTCGTTTTCATCATTTTTGTCATCATTTTTGTTTACTATTAGGCCTACTCCATCTTTGACTTTGCCTTCAAAATCATTTGTTGTTTGCATTTCTGACCAAAGATCTATTGAAAAGTCACCCTATTACATATGACCCGCAGACGTATAGTCCTTATTTTCAGGCCAAAAAGTTTTGTATGTATGCATTGTGGGATATGTCTGCAGTCCACTGCTTATTTGCATACATTTACATATATTTGCATTTAGTTCAGCTCGTGACTAGAGTGACGTCTGAAACTCTGGTGCCATTCTGAACGACCCAGACCGTCAATCTGTCAGCACGAGGCGCGCCTGGTCGCTGCTCCTAATTGTTTCAGACGTTGAACTTTCTATGCACTTAATTCAAAACCTCAGCACGATGCTGGAACGCCTGTCTGAAACGGGCATAAGGGGGTTTATGAAACCTGGGCTTGGGCTCCGGCTTCGGATCCATTTCTTACATCCATTTTAAAGTAACGGGCATCATAACAGGTATGTTTTTGGTATGGTTTTTTTATGGTAAATACCCTGTTTTGAACAAGAAAACAGAGCTTCAACCTCGGGGGGGAAAAAACAATCTGTATTTTCAGCTTTTAGATGACGGAGCCTAAGCCCAAGCCATGGTTTCATAAAGGGCCTAAAAGTAGGTTTTGCGCCAGTGCAGACATGACAGCTGCATCATCACCTATTTTTAGCGCCGATACCTGACCTAAGATTTGTAATCAGAGTCATCAGGGAATCTTTGGACAGGGAACCAGACTTAAATTAAAGCGTGTTGACATTGTACCGTGTAGTAAAAGATTAGGCATTTTATCGCGCAAATTTCGCTGTTGAAAATTCAGGATTTTACCTCATTACAGCACACAGTGCGGACTGACTGTAGATTTGTTGCAATATAAAACTTTTTTCTTTGACATACCATTCATAGGTATAAATAAGGGCTATAACATGGCATCTATACTGATGTTACTTTAATTCTTATATTAGACTAAAACCATTCCTGATAGTTTCGAAGGAAATCGGAATTTAGAATCTAAAGATCATTGAACTTCTTTCGCGTCATGTACTTTATCATTACTATTGTGACTATTAAATGGGTTCTCTTTAAACCATGTTTTTTTGTATTCTTTAATTCTTACTGCATGTTGTTTGTTTGGCGTAAGTTTATTCATATTCCAAAATACTGTTTTTAAAAATTAATATGTTGGCACACATCATTTTACACTAACATTTGGGAATCAACCTTTTCTTTAAAGAGTGGTTGCGGTCAGGCTAAATGGGGCGAAAACAGAATTGAACATCAAATCAAAAACCTAGAGTAATAAAATATTGAAAAGTAAACAAAAGACAAATAAACTAATTTGGAGCAGAATGGACAACTGAATTTATCCAGTCAGTTTCCCTTGTTGGCTTTTCCATGTTTTACAGGAAAGTTATTGTTTTTGTTCCCGTAAGCGAAAAGCCTTTATTTGTGTTCTTTTGAGCTGTTTCGCATGCAGTGGAACAGCTTTTGTTTTTGTTTTGGGGGTTTTTTTCTTCACTTTTTCCCATACACATAGCACAGGGGTTTTCTTCAAGTCACTTCTACCCTTATGCCAATTCCGATCAACTTCATACTTGGCACATAGTTAGACCATCACCCCGAATAGCATGCCGAAAAATGTTGTCATCATGAGATCATCACGTGCATCATGATGTCATCATAAAAGTGCAAATTTCAGGGCTCTTTATCTCCGGAACTAGCTGCAGGTCCGATGCAACTCAAACTTGGAATGCAAGTATATGGGGACGTGTTATAGACAAAAAATGCAGCCACGTGGCGATGACGTCATCGTGTTATTTTATACGAATTATTCAATTTTTTTACCTTTTCTTTATATCTCATGAACGACAAATCGTATTTTCGAAATTCTTTCGGCAAAATGTTTGTCATCAAAAAACTGATTTTCTTATTAACTTATAAGGGAATATCCGATGGTGATGAAACTTGGTGGGTAGGTAGGAAATGATACTAGTATCCAAAATGTGAAGTTACGTCACAAAGACGTCATCGATTGAATTTTTATTGGTTTTTTTTTAAATCATTAATTTTGCTATTTAGAGTCAAACATAACACAAAACATGGGCTTTGGAAATCTTTGGACCGCTGATATAGCTATCCATAGTAGTGGGCCATTATTATGTGCACATGAACATAGCATGATGAGCTAGAAAATCAATCACTTTGCTGTTTCCACCACCCATAATGCACAACCATACATACTAATACTATGCGCGTTGGTTATAGTAGACTCTGCCATTTCTGTGTTTCTCGTGGCCGTGCGTATGTATCTGTATACGTGTATTGATCAGTTGATGGACGAGTGACAACGCTCCCGATAGTTGTTTACGACAATTAAGACACCTGATATCGATAAACTATTTCTCTGTACTTAGACAATTGCGTACATGTTTTCTTTTTCATATTATATATAAAACATACGCGAAACAGCTCAGTGTTTGTCAACAAACACAGGTCTAGTTTTTTTGTGCTTCCTCTTCCTGACGTTTGAAACTCAGACTTTGCACAGGGGCATTGTCGAGCCCACTTGGGTAACTTATAAACAGCCGATCTTGACCAAACTTGGTCAAAACAAAGTCGCTATAGCGTACTTGTTTGCCGAAGATTTATGTCATCATGACGTCATTGCTTGTCACGTGACAACGCCTTTAAGGGGCAAAATTAACACATCAATTATGGATGATGTCATCGTACGTCATGTGAGAGCGCCTTAAAGGGGCAAACTTCACATGGCAATTTAGAGCAAACCCTAGATCCGATTTGGTTGAAACTTTTTGTACAATGTATCTTAAGTCTGGAAGAGTTATATTAAAAAATTGCAATGACGTCATCATGCGTCATGTGACACTGCCTTAGTAAAAGGTAGTATCATACTTTGGTTTTTGTCAAAGAAGTACATATTCATGGTCAAAAATATCATGGAAGATACAGTCACAGTCATCTGTCTCAAAGGGGCAAACTGTACTGACAGGGGGTAGTGAATTTCAAAAAAGTTTGAATTTGAAGTTCTGAATAGGCTAAAAGGATGTTCTTGCAATATATAAGATCATAGAGCTAGGAACAGAAGGAGTGAGAACCAAGGCACTTCAATTGTGCAATGATCGCCGCCGCATTCATGCAAGTTGCAACCGCAGGCTTTGTGTAAAACAGTAGTTATTATGCAAATTTATCATTGCGGTAGTCTGGCTGTGAGCTGGCTTGACCAACTTCGTCCCGGCACTGTGGAAAGGTCTCATTTCCTTGTGCGTGTAATATACAAACGTAGTGTACACAACATAGCCAACGTGAAAAACTGACCAGACTTTTCAACAACTGGCCATAGCTGGCTGGGCATTTGTCATATACACATGTGTACCATATTTTCTGTCAGGACATTATCTACAATTTAGGCGGACTCCTCACCGTGAAAAATCTCAGGTCAAGCTGCATAAAGAAATATGAAATTACCCTTTTTAAGCATAATTGGTTTTCGATAAATGTCAAGAAAAGACGACAAATTGCTGTTAAATGCCCAATTTCGACGAACAACGCACCGATCAAAAAAAAAATTTCTTGCGCATCTTTCGGTTTCCCATGTAAGCATGCACGGGCTTTCAGTATCAACTGCGCTTGCCATTTATATTTGGTTCGTTTGTTTTGTTACTCCAATTTGCAATTTCAGTTATGAACCATTATTTGGGTTACCAGGGAATTCCGGCGACGATCATCCTGTTCAAAGGATTGACTGCGGTTACGTTATGTGAACGGCGTGTGGCCGGCCGCAGTGCTTTTCCAATGGGGCTTTATTGGGCAATTAGTGATTGGATTAGTGATAGGTTGCAGTTCGAACTCCTTCTCTTCCTAGCTCTATGATAAGACCTACCAGACTGAAAAAAAAATTATCAAAGTTTTAAGAAAATTAAAGAATTAAACATTCTGTTAAAACGCGCTGAGTCATGGTGAGTCGGCGTTTTATTGTTCCTTTAGGTTTTCAAACAAAGTTTCATTTCCGGTTGTGTTTTCTCTGATTTTCCTTTTGAATTTGCAACAAGGTGACTTTGGGTAATACCTTTAACTTGTTTCACTAATGATTTAATTCATTCAACATTTTAATTGATTTGAATCAAAGAAAATATGTTAAATATCAATTGAAGCCCTTGTGCATAGCACATGTACATAAAGATAAAAGGACATACATGTAAGCATCAATGTTCTGCTTGAGGAAAATGTTTTCATCTACAGTAGATGATATTCCCTGTCTAATTGTTCTAGTATAGTGTAAACATATGCCTCCTATCCTTGGCAAATGTTTGTACTGGTAGGGATGTCTGGTCCAGTCTGGGAAAGAGTAAGCTCTGGTTAAGTGAGAAAAAAAAATCAGCTTTGTGAAAATATATACCGAAAACCAAGTTGATTCTTGATGCTAGTATACACTTCATAAGTGAAGTATCAAAGTCCTGATTTTAGGAAAATGTTTTTATCTGTATTCAGTATTCTTGATACTAATCTCTCTAATAAATCCATCTCATTGAACTTGATCCACTCCATACTATGGCTGCCTAGCATCTGATAATTTAACATCCATACTACCCTGGGCCCAATTTCACGAAATCTGTTACGGCCTATTTTTGTGCTTACGGGCACTGCTATGCATGAAATCTATTTCATGGAATCCATAGGCAAGACTTTCTGTTAGCAAAGAATTTCTAGGGTAACCGTGAATATTTTCTGCTAACACGCTGTCATATGCATTCTGCAGAAATTCCTTGCTTACCCTTATCAAAAAGAAAACTTTCCAGTGAAATACGCTAACCATAACCAAAAAAGTATGCTACCGGAAGCGAAGAATTTCCGGTAACGGAATCTCTGGTTAAGTGCGACATGGGTACTCTGGGCCGACAAGAGGTTCTAGCTGGGTTTTTTTTTTTTCCCCCATTTGATTCGCTTTCTATCAGTGGTAGTTCTGTTAGTACATGTAGGCCTACTTCTTTCTTTCAGTCAATTATTTGAGGTTCCATGGAATTGTACAGTTGGTACTTGCCAAATAGATTTATCCTAAGAAAATGACCCATCATCTACCACATATCCACTCTCATCAAGGTTGTCCAAGCATATAACTTGACCACAATAGATATTAATCATCTACGAGCATCATTGGGATGTTTGGTGCAGACATACAGAGACAAACTTCTCTGTACCAATGTTAACCACTATGAATGGCAGACAGGGCCTGATTCCAAGAGGGCAAGATCATCTTGATGACTACTTGACAAAGTATATAGCAAGTGTAAGTGTTGATTCAAACTCAGATTTCCACAACTGCTTCATGCAGACATGGAAACGGAGGAGATGGTAGGCCTATATGTTTAGCATCAACCACTTCCCGAGTGCACAGCTGCTCTTTCAGTTTTGTTCTAACTCTCAGGTAAATGACTGACTGTGGACCTGAATAGTATACTTACATCGTATAAAAACTGATCCTGACTTTCAGGAACTTTGTTTTCCTTACAGTAACAGCTTAAATGATCAAGATCACAGTTTTGTATGCAGCTTTTCCTATGATGAATGATATTGCAGTCATCCTGACAGTCTTAGGATTAACTTCATTTTATAAGCTTTCATTAGAGGGAACAATAGGTGATTTTTTGCTGTACCTTTTTGAGTTGGGCCTATAGCTACTGGTACGACGAAGAACTGTCGTTCAGTCATCTCGGCAATTCATCAAGGCATCTTGGCTCTACCATCTCTGACAATCAAGCTTTGGGTCAGCTGATAAAGAGCATGTTTGTCGAACGTCCTCCGTCCCGCAGACTAGTGCCCACATGAGACCTCTTTCAGGTTTCATATTCCCTTTCGAAGGCACCCTTTGAACCGCTGGGGTCTGCCGCTACTCTCCATCTGTCAATTAAAGTAGTTTTCCTGATGGTAGTTGCTACGTGTAGACATCGTAGCGAGATCCATTTGTTGGAGCCAGGCCACATCCGATGAGAACCAGGGGCCAATTTCATATAGCTGCTTAAGCACCAAACTTTGCTTAAGCACAAAAAATCTTGGTAAATAAAATCAGTATGCCAGCCAAAGCTCTTTGTGAATGTTATGCTTTAGCCAACAATGACCGAATTCAGGTCAAAAGCAATACACATCACAAAAATTGGTAATCCTGTTTGATCAAGGAAAACTTTTCATGCTTAAGCAACATTTGTGCTTATGCTGCTCTACAGGTGGAGTCTGCCTGGTTCCCGGTTTTGTTGCAAAGAATCAGTCAGAGTATGCCCAACATACAATTTTGGAAAGCCTTTGTTTTTTGTTATGTTATTGGCTTTTCCCATTTAAATCGAAAAAGGTATTGTTTTTGTTCAGATTTTTTTTCTCCTTCCTCTTCTTCTCCCTCAAATCCCATAAACTTTGCACAGGGGCATTCTCGGTGCCACTTTTGTCACTTTGAAACAGTCAATATTAACCAAACTTGGTCCAAACAAAGCCCCTATAGCATTGATGAATGCCGAAACTAAACGTCCTCAAGACGTCATCAGGTGTCAAATAACAAGCAATTTAAATTTAATAATCAAAATATTTAAAAATCAATAAAGAATCAACCGTTGAGATGAGAAAATCGAAATATTTAAAAATCAATAAAGAATCAACTGTTTCAGAACCGTTTTGTCAAATGTCAACGTTAGAGAAGGTCTTCCTTTGTGACACATTTCTTGACCTCTGTGACCTCTACTTCAGGCCAAACAGGAAGTAGCTCCTCATTAGGTGTTCAGAATTGCCGATGTCGGAACAGGTATTGTTTTCGTTCAGATTTTACATTATTATTATTCCTTTGAACTTTTTGCTCACATAGCTTTGTGCAGTAAGTTTGTTTATTGTTTTTCTCTTCTCAGCTTCTTCTGATCAGCTTGAGGTATCTTATAAGCTAAGGATCATTCTGACTCAGAGTTGTACAAATTCTTAATTAATAAGGCAAGTTACAGTCATTTGAATATTTAATTAGTGAATTTTGTTCACAGCATATCTCGAGAACGACAAATGTTACGGACATGATTCTTTTTGAAAAAGCTTCGTTATATTATGCTGGCACAAAAATGACTGTGACGTCATTATGAAGTCATCATGATGTCATAAAAGTTAAAATTTGTGTTTTCTATTTAACATGTTTAAAGATATGGTTGATTCTTAAATGTACGTAAATACTTAAATAAAAATCATTTGTCGCAGAATGCGACTTTGAGATTGGTGTTACTGATAGAATTGCTACGTGAAATATTAAAAACTGATTGTTGAAATACAACATTTAGGCCCTTTTACCTAAAAACGAAAGAAAAACTCCTGCTTTGTGTAACGTCTCGTGACCATGGCTTGAGATGCGAAGATCGAGGTCGATTGAAGCACAGTAATAGCGCCACCAAGCATTATAACTTAAATTGTGACAAGAGACAGAGGCTGCTTCTGATCGAATCGTTGAGGTTCTAGGTCTGGTCTCCACTCCATTCACCGTGACGTCATCATGACATCATGAAAACGGCTGATATTTTGTTGGCAGCATATCTCAAGAACGACAAACGCTATTTTAATTATTCTTTTTGCAAAAGCTGTTAGATCCTGTAGATAGCATGCTGCTTTGAAAATGAGCCTGACGTCATCATGACGTCATCAGAGCTTATGAAGCTTATTAAATAAGTCGGAACAGCTCCCTGTTCATTCACGAACACTGAAATGTCTAGTTAGTCTTGGTTCACGACTACATTATAACTCGAACCATACCTCCATGCTCAAACCAATTACCGCAATGACCCACATTCATGTATGTACAGTACGTAAAGGCCTCTCTGAAACATAGTCTTGGGAATCCTGTAAGGGCAGTGAGTTGTGTGCGTAATTGTATGTAGCGTGTTACATCGTTTCGATGACACACTGTTGAATATGTTTGAGATGAGAACCGTTTCACCAAATGTCAATGTTAGGGAAGGTCTTTCTTAGTGACACATTGCTTGAATTCTGTGACATCTACTTTCAGTCAAACAGGAAGTAGCTCCTCATTTAAAAGTAGTTATGAGCTAGGATTATATGATTGTTTCACCAATTGTCAATGTTAGGGAGCGGCAGTTATCAGTGTTGTGGTATGGTGCCCTCTGGTGGCGAGTTGTCGTGCCTCAATGAGCATGGCCATCTTTATTATCCTCGTGTCTTGTCGACATATTAAAGCAGTTTCTCTCGTTCCTAAAGTCAGTGTTTAGTTGTGATTCATTCATCTAGAGTATTAATCTAATTCTTATTTATGGCATGGTGGCAGCGTCGGAGACATTTCCATGCATCTTGAAGCTCGGATGGAGCTGATCAGCACCAAAAACTTGTAAATTTGTATGTCATTTTGGACTCTAGATTGTTTGCTTCTCTCACAATACGGTGAGTGGCTAGCCAGCTAATACTACAGCTGTATAGACACTAACTTTCTTGTCAATTACCCTTCACGGGAGCAACTCTACGTCCCTACCAGTATGGCACCAAAACAATGGTCCCTCAGCAAGACTGAGACAATTAAAACAGTTTTCATTTGAAAACTGGAGACAAAATCTTCAATACAATCTTCTGTCTCTCGATCCCAACTTTGCTCCCTTTTTGATCGAAGATTTCACCTGGGAAAAGAAATCCAAGGCATCCCCCCTCCGTGGTTTTACAGACGATGATGACCAAGTGCCAGCTGACAAACGCAAGACCGCACAACAAAAGCTATCCATGCTTGAACTTATGCTCGGCCAGATAGCGAATTACTGCCTGATCATATCACGGAACACAATAGTCAAGAGCTCAACATCAGTCACAAGCATATGGCATTCCATCCGACTGCACTTCGGATTTCAGACCACAGGTGGTCACATGCTTGATTTTGCGTCTCTACACCTGAACCCCGATGAATTCCCTGAAGACCTCTTTCAGCGCATAATGGCGATGACACCACCTACACGTATGGATCTGTCAACACACCCAAAGATCAGCACAAGATACGCCGAGCCCATGTCTTACGTGCACCTCCCCATGCAACAACCGTCTGGCCAGGAGAATTCCTCGAACTGGAACTACCCTCTACAAGCCCTGATGACTCCTTATTTGCATTTGAGCCATGCACTGACACCCGCACCGACCACGATACCAAGAACTGGCCCCCTCCCACCCTCACTCAAAGCGTTACACAGGAACCCCAGGTCCTAAAGCGCAAAGAACAATTCTGTCAAGTCAGCCCAGTGTACCTACCCAAGCGTCAACGTGGAATACCTCAATCCATCCTTCCTGATAAAGAAACCAAACGGAGAATTCCGTTTGGTCACTGCTTTTGCTGACGTTGGCAGATACAGCAAGCCTCAACCATCCCTTATGCCAGATGTTGACTCCACCTTGTGCAAAATTGCCCAAGGGAAATATCTCATCGCCACTGACCTGACTAGTGCATTCTATCAAATCCCATTGTCTCGCCAATCTGTGTCATGACCAGAGATGGCCCGTACAGGTGTTACATTAAAAATAATAGTCACTCCTGTAAAGAAATGATAATGGACCATAAGTTATTATTGCAGGGAACAGGAAAACTTGTTTTAATGAAGTTGCTGGCTTGCTCAATTCTGCAGCCAGCTTCCTGTCTCTGCTGATGTGGCATTCTTGGCACAGTCCATTAATTTACAGGGTAGAATTAAGATAGTTAGGGCTAATGTATTATAAGGAGGGGAGGGGAAAAGGTTAACATTAGAAAATGAGGGGTAGCCAATTTCCATGGTCCCTACACACCATTTCGCATGGGCATGCCCGGCTCAGAGACAGCACTCGAGGAGCTCATGTGCTGCATCCTCAGCAACCACCTCGAAAAAGGTATAGTGACAAAACTCGCTGATGACCTCTATTGTGGGGCCAATTCTAGCGATGAGCTACTCGACAACTGGATATCTGTTCTGCATGCACTGTACCAGTACAACCTACGCCTCTCGGCTTCGAAGACTATCGTTTGCCGCCAAATAACAGTGATCTTGGGCTGGATCTGGTCCAATGGCACAATTCAAGCCAGTCCACATCGGGTCGCCACTCTATCATCCATATGCACCATCCCCGATAAAGTTGGGGGATTGAGGTCCTTCATTGGCGCATTCAAGGTTTTGTCACGAGTCGTTCCTAACTGTTCCAGCCTAATGTCCCCATTAGACAATGCGGTGGCCGGACGCCAAACAAAAGACAACCTCACATGGTCGATTGATCTCCGAGCCGCATTTCACAAAGCCCAAACCGAACTGACTTCTGCCAAAACCATCACCTTGTCACGCCCAGACGATCAGCTGTGGATTGTAATGGATGGATCCGTAAAGAAACACGGCATTGGCTCAACACTCTACATTACCTGCAACGCAAAACCCCTCCTTGCTGGGTTTTTCAGTGCCAAATTACGAGGTCGACAACCCACATGGTTACCATGTGAAATCGAGGCTCTCTCCATCTCGACTTCCACCAAGCATTTCAGCCCATTCATCATCCAGTCCAATCACCATGCATGCATCCTCACTGACAGTTAACCATGTAGTAAGCCTACGAGAAGCTGTGCCGAGGAGAATTTTCAGCTAGCCCACTGATCTCCACGTTTCTCTCCACGGTAAGCCGGTATCAAGCCTCAGTCAGACACCTCGCTGGTTCTGCCAACGTCCCCTCTGACTTTGCCAGCCGCAATGCCCCGTCCTGCTATGACCCCACTTGCTAGATATGTGCTTTCGTGAAACATGATGAGGAGTCTGTGGTTTCACACATAACTGCTGAGGACATCGCCTCTGGAAACGCCAGACTTCCATTTACCAGTAGAGCAGCTTGGAAAGACATCCATATTCAAAATTCTAGGAAAGAAACATTCATAGTCGGTCCTAATTAAAGTACAAGTCTCAATCTGATAGGAAAAGCCTCAAACAGATAAGCCCAGGGATTACCGTTCTTCCTGTATTAAAACTGAAAAACGGGCATGGCAATGCTGCTTGACCACCTATAAGATAATAAAATGTTAACATTGTTCAAAAGAATGGGAATTGGATACACAATTTGTAAGATAGATGTTGTTTTGTACAACTGCAGGTATTAATAGCGCTGCGCACTTGCACTAAAAATAGCACCGAACCTCAGACAAACATTGCAACGTGGCCATGCAAATGTGTGGTGAGTGGAAGTATTTGTGCGCGTCGCACGTAGTGTGACGTCATTAGTGCGGAACGCTATTGCAATATTAAGGAGCAACAAAAGCCAAGATTCACTTCCCCTCAATGTCGCATTTTCTGAAAAACCATTGTCCTTGACATCTATTTTGGTCAATGATTATGTGATTACATGATTCATAGTCCATCCACAATCCACAAAGAAATAAGATTAAATCCACTTGTTCAATTTTCTTTTGTTTTTCTGTATAATCCTTTTTTGAAAATAATTTTTGGGATATTACACTAAGGTGTTACCACATTTTGAGGCCACATAGTACCTAAAAATGTTCTTTGAGTGTCTGTTCCATCAATTTCTAAACTTAAATCTTAGATGTAGTCGGGATTGATAACTCAATTTTTTCATGGTCCATGCTCCTTGACTATTTGCGTTTGTTCTTTTTTGTTCTTTTTTTTTTTTTTTTTCGTGATCAACGGAAAAGATACTGTTGTAGTTCTGGATTTTTTCTTTTGGTGTTTTTTAGCTGTTTCGCATAAAGCAGAACAGCTTTTGTTTTTCTAATTTTTTTTTTCTTATTGGCTTTTCCTATTTTAATCGGAAAAGGTATCGTTTTTTTTTCTGATTTTTTTGGGCTTTTCCGTGTTCAACGTAAAAGGTATTGTTTTTGTTCTTTTTTTTTTTAGCTGATTCGCATGCAGCGGAACAGCTATTGTTAGCTGTTTCGCATGCAGCGGAACAGCTTTTGTTTTTCTTATTTTTTTTTTTCTTCTTTCCTTTTTTAGCTTTTCCGCATAGTTGCGGAAAAGCTATACTGTTTGTAAGGATTTTTGACTTTTTCGCACTTTCAAGTGCGAAAAAGTTATTCTTTTTGTTCTGATTTTTTTGTGTCTTTTTCCTCTTCTTCTCCAATGAGCCTATTCATTTTGTACACGTTTTTTCTAAGCACGACTTAAGTGCTTTTGCAAGTTCGGATCATCATCAAACTTATACCAATGAAGGACCCTAATGCAAGGATGATCCTAAAAGCAATGACGTCATGATGACGTCATCACGTGATTTTTTATAGATTTTTGAATATTTATTTTGTCCCATTCACTTTGTTCACGTTTTTCAAGAATAAATTTACAATTTTCCGTTCGCCTTTTTGGCAATTAAACAATCTTTGATTTTGACTAAACTTTCAAGAGTCATAGATCCTATGACAGAGTATCACCATAAAGAATGACGTCATCGTGACGTCATCAGGTGTCATATTACAAGCAATCAAAAATGGATAGGTTTTAATCTTCAAAAATCGATATCAATTCAACCGTACTTTCCCTTGTCTTACTATTTTTGAAAATGTGTCAAGTAACCCTAGATCTTAATTTTATCTCGTGTGCGTGAAGTCACGTGACCCTTACTTCCGGTCAAAAACGTCAAAACAGGAAATGTCTTATAATTTAAAATTGGAGAAAGATATTTACTTGGTTTCAACGATGTCAGTATCTGGCAGTAATGAGGTGTTTACCAATTTGATTGATGATGTCATCAAACATTCGAGCGCCCCCTAGGGACAAGTTGAAACATGTCAAAAATGCATTTTTAGTTGATGTCTGTGGCGAAGTTTGAGGTAATTGCTCCAAAATATATATTTAAGATGAGCTTCAACCAGACAACAACAACGGTGCCAAGATTTAGATTGATGACGTCATCAGTCCAGAAGTTACAATGGAAAAACCATTTTTTTTCTATAAAAAAAGCTGAAAAATCAACCATAAGAGATGCAATCTTGATTTTCCTAGAAATAGCAGGATAGAGATAGTTCTGTGGTATATTTATGTTTCTATGTGATCAGTGAGCTTGGACATGCCCTGCGATAGGCTTGAAATTGTATTTGGACACCCCGAATTAACTGTGCCTCGAACGCGGCGAATTAAACAACAACACAACTCACATTGTACACGTTTACTTGTACAAACCACGTGCGTCAACCTGTGCAATGTACATTATATTTTGTGCATTGCACAACCTGTGCGTTGTCTCAAAGTTCGTTCACCCCAGCCCTGTGTGTACAGTTTTAAACCTTAACAGCCCATTCAATTTGTATACGTTTCCCTTACACAACTTTATTGCTTTTTCAAGTTTGGATCATCATCAAATTGTAACAATGAAAAACCTTGGTGCAGGGGCGACCCAAGAACATGATGACGTCAACAAGTAATGTTTTTAACAGAATTTTGAATATTCAATCGTATTTGGCTTTCTTGTTCATAAAAATGTGTCAAGCAACCTTAAAATATTTTTCTCGTGTGCGAGAAGTTTCGTGACACTTACGTGATCAAAAACGGTCAAAACTGGAAGGGTCAAATTTAAAATTGAAGCAAGATACGAACTTGGTTTCAACGATGTCAGTCTCCGGCAGTAATGTGGTTATAACAAATTTGACCTATGACCTCATCAAACTTTTGATTGAAATCTGTGGCAAAGTTTTAGGTATTAAATTGCTTCACAATAATCCTTAAAGCGGACAATACATAGTGAAACGAAATAAAACATTGATGCTTAAAAATCACAATGGAAATTTAACATGCTGTTTTCAGGTTTTATACTTCCTTGAATGCGCGTTCTTTGAACAAAAAAAATCGAATTGAGAAAAGGCGAAAAAGTCATTTGCTCTGTCAGTTGACAGACAAACTTCTAGTTTTTCTTCTTCTTCTTCTTCCTTTTTTTCCCACGGCCCATAGACTTTGCACACGTTTTATTCTACAGGACTTTTTTGCCATTAAACTTTATTTGACATAGTTCAAAGTTTGTACACTAGGCATAGAACATACAGCATAGATGTGCCCGCGTGAAAAACGTCATGATGACGTCATCAGGTGTCATGTGACAGGCTATTTGAATTTAATAATAACAATCTTTTAAAATCAACAATAAATCAACCGATAGAGATATTAAGTTCATTCTTTCACCAAATATCAATGTTAGGCTAGGTCTTTCTTTGTGACACATTGCTTGACCTCTGTGACCTCTACTTCTGGTCAAACAGGAAGTAGCTCCTCATTTAAAAGTGGTAAGAGCTAGGATCATGATTCTTTCACCAAATAACAATGTAAGGCAAGGTCTTTCTTTGTGACATATTGTTTGACCTCTGTGACCTCTACTTCCGGTCAAACAGGAAGTAGCTCCTCATTTAAAAGTGGTAAGAGCTAGGATCATGATTCTTTCACCAAATATCAATGTTAGGCAAGGTCTTTCTTTGTAACATATTGTTTGACCTCTGTGACCTCTACTTCCGGTCAAACAGCAAGTAGCTCCTTATTTAAAAGTGGTAAGAGCTAGGATCATGATTCTTTCACCAAATAACAATGTTAGGCAAGGTAGATCTTTGTGACATATTATTTGACCTCTGTGACCTCTACTTTCCGGTCAAACAGGAAGTAGCTCCTCATTTAAAAGTGGTTGAGCTAGGATCATAATTCTTTCAATGTTAAGCAAGATCTTTCTTTGTGACACATACATATTTAGATGTAATGTTGCATGGATTCATAAATTAATTTAAAAACATGGAGCGGAAAAGCTCTATGCTCTGTTGCAGACAGACATAGAATCACTAGTGTTTTTTTTCTTTTTCCACTTTTTTTCCCATAGACATAACACAGGGTTTTTCTACAAGTCTCTTCTACCATTATGCCAATTCTGATCAACTTCATACTTGGCACATAGTTAGACCACCAACCTGAATAGTGTCCCGCGTATGTACGTCATCGTGACGTCATCACGTGCACAATTACGTCATCATAAAAGTGCATATTTTAGGGCTCTTTATCTCCACAACGGCAAGTCTGATGCAATTCAAACTTGGTATGTTCATGTAAGTATATGGGGACGTGTTATAGACAAAAATTGCAGTCACGTGGCGATGACGTCATCGTGCGATTTTATATGAATTATTCAATATTTGGACCTTTTCTCTATATCTCATGAACGACAAATCGTATTTTCGAAATTCTCTCGGTAAAATGTTTGTTAGGTTATAGGCATATGCCACAATTTACCAAAAAGGTGTGAGGTCATGATGACGTCATCAAAAAGCCGATTTTCAGATTCACATATAAGGGAATATCCGATGGTGATGAAACTTGGTGGGTAGGTAGGGAATGGTACTAGTATCCATAATGTGAAGTGACGGCACGATGACGTCATCGGCTGATTTTTTTTAATTGATTTTTTGAGAAATTAATTTGGCCACTTAGAGTCAAACATAACACAAAACACGGGCTTTGGAACTTTTTGGACCGCTGATATGGCTATCTGTAGTAGTAGGACAATTGTGTACAGGTGAATGGAGCACGATGAGCTAGAAAATCTATCATTTTACTGTTTCCACCGCCCATATGCACAACCATACATACTATGCGCATTGGCCTATAGTAAACTCTGCCATTTCTGTGTTTCTCATGGCCGTGAATATATAGTATCTGTAGGCCTATAGTGTATACGTGTATTTATGGACGAGTGACGCTCCTGATAGTTGTTTTAATACGACAATTATCTTGACACTACTGAGTACTGATGGGCTATTTCTCTGCACTCGGCTATCGGTGTACATATTTATTTTTCATATTTTATAAAATATACGCGAAACAGCTCAGTGTTTGTTACAACAAACACAGGTCTAGTTTTTCTTATTTTTGTTTGTTTCTTTTTTTTTTTTATTCCACTTTTTTCGTATAGACATAACACAGGGTTTTTATACAAGTCACTTCTACTCTAATATCAATTCCGATCAACTTCATACTTGGCACATAGTTAGACCACCACCCCGACTAGTGCCCCGCATATGTACGTCATCGTGACGTCATCACATGCACCATGACGTCATCATAAAAGTGCAAATTTCAGGGCTCATTATCTCCGGAACTGCAAGTCCGATGCAACTTAAACTTGGTATGATAGTATATGGGGACATGTTATAGGAAAAAATTGCACTCACTTGTTGATGACGTCATTGTGCGATTTTATACAAGTTATTCAATTTTTGGACCTTTTCTTTATATCTCATGAACGACAAATCGTATTTTCAAAATTCTTTCGTCAAAATATTTGTTAGGCTATAGGCACATGTCACAAAATACCAAAAAGTGGTGACGTCATAATGACGTCATCAAAAAGCCGATTTTCTGATTCACATATAAGGAAATATCCGATGGTGATGAAACTTGGTGGATAGGTAGGGAATGGTACTAGTATCCTAAATCTGAAGTGACGTCACGATGACGTCATCGGCTGATTTTTTATTGATTTTTGAAAATTTAATTTTGCCATTTTTTCCAGAAACACATATAAGCGTATATCCGATCGTAATGAAACTTGGTGGTTAGGTACGAAATGGTATTAGTATCCCTAATGGGGAGTGACGTCACAATGACGTCATCGCCTGATTTCTTATTGATTTTTTTTTAATAATTAATTTTGCCTTTTAGAGTCAAACCATAACACAAAACAAGGGCTTTTGAACTTTTTGGACCGCTGATATGGCTATCCATAGTAGTGGGCCAATTGTGTACAGGTAAACGTAGCACAACGAGCTAGAAAATCAGTCATTTTGCTGTCTCCACCATCCATAAGCACAACCATACATACTATGCGCGCTGGCCTATAGTAGACTCTGCCATTTCTATGTTTCTCATGGCTGTGTGCATGTATCTGTACTACCGGTATACGTGCATTGATGGACGAGTGACGACGCTCCTGGTACATGTAGTTGTTTAGGACAATTAAGACACCGCTGATAAACTATTTCTCTGTACTGGGCCAATTGTGTACATATGTTTGTTTCGTACATTTTATAAAACATACGCGAAACAGTTCAGTGTTTGTACACAAACACATGTCTAGTTTCTTCTTCTTCTTCTTCTTGTCGTTTGAGTTACCATAGACTTTTTGTGGGCGGAACTTTGGTCACTTTGAAACTGCCGATTTTAACCAAACTTGGTCTGAAGGAAGTCCATATGGGGTAGTTGTCGTCATCATGACGTTATCAGGTGTCATGTGACAAGCAATTTGAATTTAATAATCAAAATCAACAAAAATCAACAAAAAAATCAACGGTTTGAGATATGAAGTTGATTCTTTCACCAAAAGTTATTGTTAGGCTGGGTCTTTCTGTGTGAAACGTTGCTTGACCTCTGTGACCTCTACTTCCGGTCAAATAGGAAGTAGCTCCTCATTTAAAAGTGGTAAGAGCTAGGATCATGATTCTTTCACCAAATAACAATGTAAGGCAAGGTCTTTCTTTGTGACATATTGTTTGACCTCTGTGACCTCTACTTCCGGTCAAACAGGAAGTAGCTCCTCATTTAAAAGTGGTAAGAGCTAGGATCATGATTCTTTCACCAAATATCAATGTTAGGCAAGGTCTTTCTTTGTGACACATTTCTGTGTTTCTCATGGCCGTGAATATATAGTATCTGTAGGCCTATAGTGTATACATGTATTTATGGACGAGTGACGCTCCTGATAGTTGTTTTAATACGACAATTATCTTGACACTACTGAGTACTGATGGGCTATTTCTCTGCACTGGGCTATCGGTGTACATATTTATTTTTCATATTTTATAAAATATACGCGAAACAGCTCAGTGTTTGTTACAACAAACACAGGTCTAGTTTTTCTTGTTTTGTTTTTTTGTTTTTTGTTTTTTATTCCACTTTTTTCGTATAGACATAACACAGGGTTTTTATACAAGTCACTTCTACTCTAATATCAATTCCGATCAACTTCATATGTCCTGTCTCAGTGTGTTGGGAATAAGGATTCTACTCCCAACCAGAACTATGCCGTCTTCTATGGCTATGTCGTCTCTGACTGACCAGAACTGCCTGACTGGGCATTGTACTTTCTTTTTGCTGTCAGGCCATCCATCTGTGATTTGCTGAATCAGGAGTTGCAGGGTCATGTCTGCAGCTGTCTCCTGCTGAATCTGCTCTAGCTTCGTAGTTGTCACGCTCATTAATTTGTGTACGCAAACTTACATCTCTGGGATTTCATGGCTTTCCAGAGGGAAGTCGTGGCAGGGCATCTGCAGTCTCGGTGGGGCATGCATCATGTTCTTCTTATGGATGTGTTGTAGTGGACGGTGATCACTTTCTACAGTGAATTTCCTGCCGTACAGGTAGGTATGGAACTTTACACATCCATACAGGACTGCCGGAAGCTCTCGTTCAATGTTAACATATCGTGTTTCTGCTGGCGTTGATGTGAATGCTATTGGGCGGCCATTTTGAACAAGGGTGGCGCCCAGTCCTTTGGTTGATGCGTCAACCTGTAGTGTGACTGGTTGCTTCTGGTTGAAGTAGGCAAGTGTGGTTTCTGCTGCTATGGATGTTTTGATGAAGTCGAACACCTTCGTGTGTGAAGGAGACCAAGCATACTCGACATACTCACGAAGTAGCTCCTGCAGCGGTGCTGTGTGTTCGGCTAGCTTTGGGATGAATGGTCCCATGTAGTTAACCAGACCAAGGAAGGTGCAAAGTTCCCTATTTTGCCTGGGGGTTGCATTTCTTCAATCTCACTCCTTCAGGTGAGTACAGTAAGCCGAAGAAACTGCATTCCGTCGTTTTGATTACAAACTTGTCAACATTCAGCCTGATGCCTGCTCGTCTTGTGTGCTCCATCACCTCATGCAGGTGTATGTCATGATCGTGGTCGCTAGTGCCATATACTTGGATATCATCTGCTATACCCACGGCGCCTGCACAGCCGTGGTATGTTTCATCAATCTTCTGCTGAAACACATCTTGGCTCATTCGTAGGCCAAAAGGCATTCTCAGGAATCTGTATCGGCCAAATGTGGAGTGTTAAATGTGGTCAGTTATGTTGATTCCTCATCAAGCAGGACATTCCAATAGCCGTTCTTGGCATCGAGCTTGCTGAAATCTTTGCACTGCCAGTTTGGGCGTGATTTCTTCCAACGTTGGCAGGGGGAAGTGGTTTCTCTTGATGGCTTTGTTCAGGTCTTTGGGGTCAAGACACAGGCGTAGTCTGCCGTTGTTCTTCTCTCGTATGACTAGCAAGTTTACCAAATCTGTGGGTCTGGAAACTTTCGCAATGATAGATTTTGTTTCCATCTTGTCTAGCTCTTCCTTGAGATGTTCCTTGATCTCCAAGGCGACTCTCCGTGGTGGGTGTATCATCGGTTGTGCCTCAGGGTGTGATGTGGTATTCAAAGTTTTCGAAACAACCAACGGTTCCCTCGAAGCAGTCTGGATACATCTCGATAACTTCAGCTTTGCTGCTGATCTGTGGTTGTTCATTCAATGGTACACCGCTGTGGATGTACATGTATTTTGGAGATCGGTTGGCGTGTTCAGCATCAGGGAGTTTCTCTACTGGATCAGAAAAGTGGACCCGTTGCTCTGGTTTTGTGCAGGACTTTTCCTTTTGGTGTTGATTCCGGCCACTTATCAGCTCTTCTGCGTTGGTCTCCCCCAATTGCCCTGTCTCCACTGCACAGTGTAGTGTTAACAGGTTCAGAGCTTGGCATGCCTTCAGGCCAATGGTCGCTGGACCTGGTGTGTCGGTGACGTAGTAAACACAGTTGTGTTTTGAGTCTTTGTATAGTGTACATGGAATCTTCACTGTGCCCATCTGGGGCCAATTTCACAGCGCTGCTTAGCACAAATTTTTGCTAAGCACAACATTTCTGTCTGAACAGAATTAATGGTCTTGCACAGTAAACTGACATGATGTGACATGTTTAGAGAACCATCCAGTTTAACACCTACATTCCTAACGGAATTGGAAGCAGGAATGGATAAATCACCCAATCTTAATTCTAGATCTGAAAATGTGGGAAGTATACAGGGATTGGCAAAAACAATGAACTCTGTCTTGCTCTGGTTTAGCTGCAGCAAATTTTGCATCAGCCATTGGTTGATAGATGAGACACAGGAAGACAGCTTGGCTAGTGCACGCGACAATCACCTTCAATTCTTGGGTCAAATTTGGCATAAAGCTGAATATCGTTGGCATATTCATGAAACGAGATATCAAAATCGCGAATAATGTCGCCAAGAGGAGTTGTGTATAAAATAAACCCTTTTGGTCCTACAACAGAACCCTGAGGTAAAGAATAGTTAAGAACATGTTCCCTAGATAATTGACCTTGAATAGAAACTCTGATTGTGCGATCTTTGAGGTAAGTACTGAACCAAGATTTAACATTACCACCAATACCAAATTGACCCTCGAGTCTCCACAACAGGATGTCATGATCGACAGTGTCGAATGCGGCAGACATGTCAAGTAAGACCATGAGAACAGCTTTTTTAGCGTCAAGGGATCCAAGAATATCGTTCTTGACCTTCAAAAGAGCAGTCTCCGTACTGTGTTCTTTTTTATACGAAGACTGAAGCTGCTCGCCGAGATGGTTGCTGTCTAGGTAGTCCCTTACTTGACACGAGGAGCCCTGCTTTTTCGATAACCTTCGACAAAAAAGGGATATTTGCCACAGGTCGATAACTATTCAGACTGTTGTGATCTAGAGAACTCCTCTTCAGTACTGGTGTTACAATGGACTGTTTGAGATTAAGTGGAAAGGTACCCGATGAAAGTGATGTATTTACAATCTTTGTGATAACTGGTAGCAAAGTGGGGAGATTTTCCTTGAGTAGCCAGGATGATAGGGAATCAAGCGAGCAGGTTTTACTAGGAATTCGCTTGATGATCTTTTCCACATCATTACGCGTAAGTTGCTCAAATTCAGACATAGTTTAGTCAGTATTAACAATAGATTGCTGCTTAATGGGACGATTGGTCGGGCAATTGGTTAGGTTAAAGGCTTACATTGGACCTTATTTTCTCAACCTTCTCAGTGAAAAATGACAGGATATTTTCAGCAAGCTCTTTGTTTGTTACCTGGTCAGGGAGAGTTTAAGAGGTTTTGTTAAGGAGGCCATTGATTGTGGCGTACATTCCCTTCACATTGGCATCTTCAAATTTATTACAGAAATATTTGATCTTGGTGTCCGTAATCAGTTAATTTACATATTCTTTCTGGTCCCGAAAGGCCTGTTCGTCACATGCAGAGTGTTTCTTCTTCCACTTTCGCTCAAGTCATTGTCGTCGATTGCGTCTTGCCAGATGGATGTTGTTATACCATGGAGGCTCAGGCTTCAAAATTTGTAATGGTGGTTTGTGCATCAAGCAAGCAAGAAATGTTTGTGCTAAGCAATTTTTGTGCTTAGCAGCTCCATGAAATTGGCCCCTAGTTGATTTTGGATCCGCCATATGCGGTGAGTAGCATGCTGCTGTTCTGGAGAGTGTCGGGCTTCGGATTGCCATCGCTGTCCAGTTTCTCTGGATAGATGATGCGAAAAAGGTGGACCGGCAACAAGTTGCTTTGTACACTGGTATCAACTTTGCATCGTAGCATTATTGGTCGCCTGCCTTTCCGGTTTATGCGTAACTTTGCATAAACTTCTTCCCTGGTGTCATCAGTGGAGCCAATACTGCTGACCTCGATGGTGCCGATTGTGAGAAATTCATCCTCGGCTTCGTCCTCATCGATGCAAGGCACCCGTCTACGAGGTGATTTCGAATGGGGTTGGGACTTAGGATGGTTGCCCGATCTGCAGAATGACTTCCAGTGGTTGCCTTTTCCACACTTTTGGCATGTTGTGCCGTAGGCAGGGCATTTGCTCTGTGGCAGAAATTGATGCACTCTACCACAGTTGTAGCATTAGCACTGCTGTCGCCTCTTGCCAGTTTGTCTTGACTTGGTTGCACTGATAGTTCTCCCTGTAGAGCTATTGGTTGAAATGGGAATCTGGCCTTTTTCTGGGAGTGACCTGAGCTTGTTTGCGGTTGCCTCATGACTGCAGGCAACATCTATGGCATCTTTCAGTGTTAAGGTTTCACCTCTACCAATTAACACTTTTTGCACATCCTTGTGGGCTGATCCCCAGCTGGTCAACCAGGCGATCTTCCATCTCTTTCTCATCTCTGTATTTGCATTTGACTGCGATGGCCTTCATCTTTGTCACAAAATCATCAGATGCTTCATCTGTACTCTGCCTCATGTCTTGTAGCGGTATATGCGATGATTTGATCTTGGAATGTTGTTGGAAGCGGGACATTAGTATCTCTGGCTTCTTCTTGTTCACTTCATCGTCAAAGTTCCAGCTATTGTATTTATCCAGGCCTTGTTCTCCAACCCATAGCAGGAGGTAACTTACTTTTGCCTCATCGCTGGCAGATTTTAGTACACTAGTAAACATAAGCTCACACTTCTGTTTGAATCTAGCGAAAGCTGTGACAATGTCTTCTGCCTCCCAGTCCATTTGAGGGGCTGAAACTGCTGAACTGAACGCCATCGTATATCATGCGTGTATTCTGATTGGTAGTGGTCGTTACTATACTACTAGTAGTACTGTATACGAGCATACATGTGGAACACAATACTGGGCCCAATTTCATGGAATCCATTACCGTTAGCAAAAATTCTTTGCTTACAGTAGCAGAATTTTTGGGGGGTTACAGTTAGCGTATTTCACGGAAGAGTTTCCTTTTTGGTAACGACTAACGGTAAGAAAGGAATTTCTGCAGAATGCATACGACAGCGCGTTAGCAGAAAATGATCACGGTTACCCTAGAAATTCTTTGCTAACCGAGAGTCTTGCTTACGGATTCCATGAAGTAGATTTCACGCGTAGCAGTGCCGGTAACTTGCCGTAAGCACAAAAATAGGCCGTAACAGATTCCATGAAAATTGGGCCCAGGTTTGAATTGACTATTCGACCTAGTCCGAGTAACTTGGACCCTAAAAATCACCTTTTTTAACATTTGGACATGGTCTGGCGATAGTAGGGTCCAAGTACCTTGTGTGTAAATGAGTGACAAGAGCTCCTTTTTGCCTCTACCCTGAGTCAAAGTCCTGTGATTTCACCTCCAAAACGATCCTAAAATGTCTCATGCAGCCAGTTATGGACCAAGGGAGAATTGGAGATTCCAATAATGGGGACTGGGACCTTAGGTCCCAGTCCCCATTAGGTCCCAGTCCCCATGTCAGACCTAGGGTTACGATCATCGCAACTACTGGTAACCATGCAGTGCTATGCTTTTTTTATGTGAATTTAATTTAAACAAGATGGCAGCTGTGAAATGTTCGTGAATTAAAAGGTCTCTGTGCCCATTTTTAGGGAAACAATTAGACCCAGTAACTGGGGCGCTGAACTCCCTTTTTTTACTTTTGGGGTTGACGGTCGGTCTAGCGCCCCAGTGAATTATATTGCTCCAGATGTGTCGTACACAGGAAAAACAAAATTTCACGGCACTTTCGCAGAAAATGTCCCCAAATTACACCAAAAACATCACAAACAGAATTGAAACTCGCTCCATTGCTTCTACGAAAGTCAAAGATGAAATGCAGCATATTCATTTGTACTCACGATTATTCCTTTTGATGAAAATCGACCTTTTCTGACGAATGTCCAGACGAGAGCATCAAAAACGGAATTTAATTTGTGTGGCTCTGCTCCACACAAAATGGCGGTCCTACATCATCGCATGAATATTAATTTTGGTAATTTCCATACTATGCGGACGTGTCGATACGTAGATCACTTTGCCTCGGCAAAATTCCCGGCCCCATAACAACAATGCCGTTTGTGACAAGCGCCGCGCTGATTGGTCAATGCGCCAGGCAGTCCTCGTGACGTCACAGAAACCATGTGCTGGCCCAACTCGTTACGCACGCACGCAGGGCCGTTGCAGACACGTACGGAGCACGCATTACGCGATGTGCCTATTCAAGCAAACACGGTGTATGACTACGAAACGACCAACGGTCGGTCGTACGACAACTCGGGCGACCATGCACAACCAACAGACCCAACACATGCTATGAATATTCCACGACCTACAATCACGCTCAGATGGTGGCGCAGTTTCCCGGTGAAATGGCAACAAAAGCTGACCAAAGTTCAAATATACGACTGCGGAGTCCGTGAGTTCTCGAACATCGGCGGGTGACACCACAAAAAAATGCTCAAAGGTCGTTTTTGGTTCCATTCAAAAGATCGTGGCGAGGTCTGTCAATGATTCGAGTTGCTGAGTATGTGCCCATGCGCGTCAGTTTCATTCATGAAAACTTCCATTTTTGGTCAGTGTGATGACGTAACATAATGAGATGATCGCGACGCCCTCTTTTGGCCGTTTCGTGCCAATTCGTGTAAGGAATATTTCGCTGTGCGCGGAGGGAAAGTGATCTACGTATCGACACGTCCGCATAGTATGGAAATTACCAAAATTAATATTCATGCGATGACGTAAGACCGCCATTTTGTGTGGAGCAGAGCCACACAAATTAAATTCCGTTTTTGACTCTCTCGTCTGGACATTCATCAGAAAAGGTCGATTTTCATCAAAAGGAATAATCGTGAGTACAAATGAATATGCTGCATTTCATCTCTAACTTTCGTAAAAGCAATGGAACGAGTTTAAATTCTGTTTGTGATGTTTTTGGTGTAATTTGGGGACATTTTCGGCGAAAGTGCCGTGAAATTTTGTTTTTCCTGTGTACGACACATCTGGAGCAATATAATTCACTGGGGCGCTAGACCGACTGTCAACCCCAGGAGGTGAAATCACAGGATTTTGACTCAGAGTAGAGGCAAAAAGGAGCTCTTGCCACTAATTTACACACAAGGTACTTGGACCTAGTCCGAGTAACTTGGACCCTAAAAATCGCCTTTTTTAACATTTGGACATGATCTGGCGATAGTCCGAGTAACTTGGACCCTAAAAATCACCTTTTTTAACATTTGGACATGATCTGGCGATAGTAGGGTCCAAGTACAAGTACCTTGTTTGCATTTTGGTTGCAAGAGCTCCATTTTGCAATGTTTTGCCTCTACCCTGAGTCAAAATCCTTTGATTTCACCTTCAAAACGATCCTAAAATGTCTCATGCGGACAGCTATGGGCCAAGGGAGAATTGGAGATTCCAATAATGACAAGGTTTACTCACATTTTTTTAAGAAAAGATCATATTTTCCATAATTTTTTCCGGGTACCATTGTACAATTTGAAAAACCAACATGGCCGACCCAACGGACACTGTGCTCATTTTATAGGAGGTCTCTGTGCCCATTTTTAGGGGAAAAACGATCTTTTCTTCAAAAAATGTGAGTAAACCTTTTGGAATCTCCAATTCTCCCTTGGTCCATAGCTGGCCGCATGAGACATTTTGGGATCGTTTTGGAGGTGAAATCACAGGATTTTGACTCAGGGTAGAGGCAAAACATTGCAAAATGGAGCTCTTGCAACCAAAATGCAAACAAGGTACTTGGACCCTACTATCGCCAGATCATGTCCAAATGTTAAAAAAGGCGATTTTTAGGGTCCAAGTTACTCGGACTAACTTGGACCCTACTACTATCGCCAGACCATGTCCAAAATGTTAAAAAATGCGATTTTTAGGGTCCAAGTTACTCGGACTATATTGGACCTAGTGCCTATGTAGGCTGCAATTTTGTCTCATGAATTGACAGAAAAATCCAAGTTCCACTTACTTTCTGGCACTGATTTGTTGCTCACAATTGTGACTAAGTAATTAAAGTTTACCGCTGCCACCATGTAACGTCTTGATGTTGCAAATTGTGCATTCGTTTAGCTCCCCTGGGTCGACACCAGAAACCTCGTCCCCTTTCTCTCGCTTGTTTTGTGCAGTAAAACACGACCATTCCCAGAAAGGGTTGACCCGGGGGAGCTAAACGAATGCACCAAAGGATGGAGAGAGAGACACTGAAATGACTCTGCCTTTCTAACGTTGTTTCATGACTGTAATTATTGCACATGCACTGCAGACATAATAAATTGTCAACATGTCTTTTCTGTAACTTGAGAGATCGACAACAGAGGGCGCTATTAATTGTTTATGATCTGTCAATGGGATTAATGTATGTGGACATGTAACACAGGGTCATTCTCGGCCCCACTTTTGTCCCTTTAAAGGGGAGATCTAAACCTGGTCAAAACAAAGTCCCTACAGCGGAGATGTGCCGCGAACATTTACGTCATCATGCATCAGGTGTGTCACCTTCACACATCAATTATGAACTAACATTACACGCGATTGAGCTGAAACTTGGTATGTATCTATTCGTTTTACAGTCACTTCGCCCATTTTCCACTTCGTCCACAACCACTCCCCCCCCCCAACCACTTCGCCCACACGTCACTTCGCCCACGCGTCACTTCGCCCATTCACCACTTCGCCCACTGGCCACTTCGCCCACGCGTCACTTCGCCCACGCCGCCATACACAACAGCCACACATGAACAGCCGCAACATAACAGCGCACGCACCGCAACTTTTTTTGTAAAATCTGAACATAATTATTGTGTGATAATTGGGTATATTTTTTCATGGAAGGTTGGGAAGGAAAGAGTCATTATAATGTTATAGAGTTATTATTATGAGTATTAATAGGTAAATAGGCCTATAGTTAGTAAATAATTTAGTTTGGGAGTGCTTTTTATTGGGTATATAAATATTATTATAATTATGTTATTGCCTACGAATTGCATTCTAAATCTAGAAGTAATTGAAGGTGGGAATTCCTTCGTGGTCGGGGTTTGTGATAATTAGCTTATTCGTTGTTAAACTTTGTTCAATTGTATTTAAAATTGCGTTGGTAAGTGGGCGAAGTGACGCGTGGGCGAAGTGGTAAGTTTGCGAAGTGACGCGTGGGCGAAGTGGTTGTGTGCGAAGTGGTTATGGGCGAAGTGGAAAGTGGGCGAAGTGACCGACATCCATCTATTCTAAGTTGGGAAGTTCCCCGGAAGAAGGTGCATCGCACCTAGTCCGAGTAACTTGGACCCTAAAAATCGCCTTTTTTTAACATTTGGACATGATCTGGTGATAGTAGGGTCCAATACCTTGTGTGTAAATGAGTGGCAAGAGCTCCTTTTTGCCTTTACCCTGGGTCGAAATCCTGTGATTTCACCTGCAAAACGATCCTAAAATGTCTCATGCGGCCAGCTATGGACCAAGGGAGAATTGGAGATTCCATTATAATGACAAGGTTTACTCACATTTTTAAAAGAAAAGATAATTTTTTCCATAAAAATGGGCACAGAGACCTCCTATTAATCAGCACAGTGTCAGTTGGGTCTGTCATCTTGGTTTTTCAAATTGTGCTCATGAATAGGAGGTCTCTGTGCCCATTTTTAGGGAAAAAATTATCTTTTCTTTAAAAGAATGTGAGTAAACCTTGTCATTATTAGAATCTCCAATTCTCCCTTGGTCCATAGCTGGCTGCATGAGACATTTTAGGATCGTTTTGGAGGTGAAATCACAGGATTTTGACTCAGGGTAGAGGCAAAAAGGAGCTCTTGCCACTCATTTACACACAAGGGTCCAAGTTACTCGGACTACATTGCACCGAAAGTTTGGGTGATCTATAACGTTATTGTGCACTGTTTTTACTTTATCTTCTATGATCTCATATGATTCCAGAGCAACGCAGCAACTTTTTCTTATAAGTTGGGAAGTGTTATATTGAAAAAGTGCATTGACGTCATCATGACGCAAACTGCAAACAAAAAATTATCTAAATCACATAGAAGGCAATGGCCGATTGCCTTGAAATTTGGTGGGTTGGTTAATACCTCGGTCACATTTGCTATACGGCTAGCGTACGGCGGCCGTTTGTACCCAAAATCGAGAGAAACGTGCGGCGGCCGCCGAAAATCTGCGGCGGCCTCAGGGTTGCCTTACGGCACATCCCTAATTTTTACAGACCGTAGGGGTGGCCGTAGAGTTATAGCGCGGAGTTATAACTCTTTTCATTTGTACGTTCGCCGTGGCAATTCGACCCGCCGTAGCCATCCCGTAGAACGGTTTTTCAGTTCCCGTACGCTCGACGCACGCTATCCGTAACACTTTGGAAACTTTGCAATGAAATGACCATCGTGGAAAATATTTATGTGTATGGCAAACCCCTCATTATAATACTTATTGTATGCTGCGGGCGCTTTGCAGCAAGCTTGCGTCTTCCATTTTGTCAACGGCCGCCGCAGGGTCACCCTAAGGCGACCTTGCGTCATCACTTTAAAGGATGTGACGGCAGCCGCAGGTTTTTTCTCCCCATAAATTAAAAATACGCCGTGCGGCAACCCTAACAATGTGACTGCTACAGTGTGTTACCGTGGAAATACTGCGGCGACCCTATAATTGTTACTGGCCGTAGATATTTTAGAATCCACGGCGGCCGCGGCAAATGTGAGCAAATGTGACCTAGGCATAAATAATATGTTGGAAAATGATATTCTGAAGTTACGTCATGAGGGCGTCATCACTTGTCAGCAAACCCCTTTGAGTTACAGTGGGTGCCGTCTCCTGCATGCAGGGCAGCAATATCAATGTTGAGTTCGCAGTTGATTATGGCTGTCTTCCAATTGTCGTAACCGGGGCTGCCCAGCTTGAGGTGGGCCATAACTGACCAGTGGTACGCGATGATCCCTCCTACCATTGGAGATAACCCGTAGCGCCAGTATTCTACGCCAATCGAAATGGGCCTATAACTCGTAACTGCTATCTCCCGTGTTGTTACTCAAGTGGCCTCTGCAGTTCAGTCTTTGGCGCAAGCCTGGGCTAGAAGTATGGAGATCCTGGGTAGCCCAGTCGTCAGAATCCCCCTCTCGGCCTTGTTGACATAATCCAAAGGAGAGCATAGCAATATGTTTGGCATCAGTTTGGCTGCAGGAGCTGCTGGAGAAGTGTTGATTCAAGCACCAGACTACCTGCGGGGCTCCACACCAAAATGAAAATCTACCAAGCCTGTGTTCTCATCTCAGTACTCTCCTTTATGGCAGTGACTTCACATGCACGCCAAGAGCGCCATTTGAACTCCTTCCATCAATGCTGCCTAAGTTGGAATCAATTGGCAAGATCGCATTCCAAATTAGGACATCCTCAAGAAATCAGGAATGAGGACTATTTTTGCTGTCCTCACGCAACGACGTCTGAGGCTTAATCATGTAAGACGAATTGATGACACCCGCATGCCAAAAGACAAAGGCCATGAACTGGCCTCTTGCATGGAACAACGGCTGTTGAAAGACCTGTCCTCTTTCAAAATGCATGTAAGCGTGATATGAAGGCCAGTGACATCAACGCATCAAACTGTGAAGCCTCTTCTGCTGACTGAGGCAAATGGATCATGGAGGAAGTTAGTGAGGGGGGCATGGACCGGAGTAGTCTTGTCCAAGACGTTGATTATGCGCTAGTCCGTCCAAACAATTAACCGACCCACGTGAACAAAGTGGACCATTCCACAAACAATTACCCACCCCACGTGAACAAAGTGGACCATTCCACCGCCCTACGAAATATCAACAGGCTTGTGTGTGTGTGGCGTAGACGTTATCTCGGGTCGTTTGTTGTGTTAACACGCACACGTACGTGCGATCTGTTGGTCAGGTACAACTACGTAATACCGTCTTGAACAAGACTAGGACCGGAGCGATATCCCCGAGTGAGACGGTGGGAGGTAAGGCGTGATCATAGAAAGCGAACAGTTTGAGCACAAATAACCTATTGTCTTTCGAGACGAACAGATGCCACAGTATCACCACCTTATCTGTAAACCTTTTACCACTATCATTTACTAATTTAATTGCCCTTATTGGTACCATCTCGCGCTGAGTGATGGCTGTAATCTGCTTCAGATGTCAGGGGATTGTCTCAGTGGAGTGTGCATGGTGCACTTAAACTGGGCTCCTCGTGGTTTATATAATGTGTATTACACTAGTGAAAAGGCGAAGTTCTAAAAACCCTCTTATTTGGGTGTTAGCTCAACACCCACTACATCTAAGGTTTGACTTCATAAAATGGAAGGTTATACCAATAACAGCTTTGCTAGGTAATTTGTGGCTTCAAATTGTGGTATCACGTTTGAGAAAATGTGAACTTTTAACTTGTTTTTTGGGGATTTTAAAGCATTTTTAAGTCTTTAGGCTCGTAACGTTTTTGGTTTTAGTGTGATTTTTGTCAACATTACTAATTATTACAAATAATAAGATATTCAAGCACTAAAAAGGTGCATTTAATATGTAAAAAGTTAAATGTAACCATATTTAACTATAGGGAAATCCTTAACCTGGTATTTGCATTTTCTTGTAAGTTAAAAAGTTGGATGTGGCAATTTCCATTTACCATCATCATCCTTAAAATGTTACTTCGTTAAAGGAAAATGGAAATTAGAAGTGGGTGTGACAAAGCCATCTTAACCCCCTAGGCCCTGCAATATCATTTGGTTCCAAGGAATATGAACTTGATTCAAAATTATAGGAAAGAAATGTTAGTCTATCAAGTCTGAATCTGAGAGGAAAAGCCTCAAAATGGATAAGCCTCGCGATTAGCGTTCTTCCTGTAACTGGAAAACGGGCGTGGCAATGTTGCCTTGGACACCTTTAAGATCCTTAAATGTTTACATTGTTCAAAAGAATGGAAATTTTATTAAGATAGACGTTGTTATTGAGTTGATTGTTTAACCAAAAGTCATTGTTAGACAAAGGTTTTTCTTTGTGACACTCTACTTGCGGTCAGGAAAAAAGCTCCTTATTCCAAAGTAGTAAGAGCTACGATCATGATTCTTTTTTCAATTGTCCACACACGTAATGGTCTTTCTTTGTAAAACACTACCTGACCTCTTCTTATGAGGTTGCATTGTGTGTGCGTATCCATTTGATAAGTTCGAGTGCGTTTTTTTTTTTTTTTTTGCAATTGAACGCACACGCAACGTATACGCAGCGGATGAAAAACGCGCATATTATGAGATGGGCAGGCCACGTCTCCCGTAATGCCACACAATTGCACCCCAAAGCAGCTCTTAGAAATGGAACACTGCTTAGGGAAGCGCACAGTTGGAGGATCCGATAAGAAAACGTTTCAAGGGAACTCTGGAGGTCTCCCTAAAAGAATGCAACATGAGCACTTAGTCCTTGGGAATCCCTCGCACCTGATAGACCCTCGTGGCGCCACCTCATCACCAAATGAACCCATGCACCAATGAGCAGAGTAGCAGGTCCCATCAGGCGAAACAGCACAGCGCCTACCCACTTCTGTCCCACTTGTGGGAGAGGCTTCCTCTCCCGAGTTGGCCTCTTCAGACACATCCGGATACACCGAATCAGTTGATCAACAAACATCATTGATCACGAACGACGAACAACATCATTGAGTGAAAATGCGCATATGGACAGCCACCTTTAGTTTTGAAAACGAAAAAAGTTTGTGTGCACGTTGTGATTTGTAGTCGGAAAAGTTGGAATATTTCAATATTCGCCAGGACAGCCAGGACGTGCAAACGTGGTGCTATTAAAACTGTGTAATAACTCCATGGTGCGGAATGACCAAAAACTACGTGTGTCTGACTGCTGGGACGGCCCATCACCTGATTGTCCAACCAAACTAGAGCCAAGGACAGCCAGGACGTGCGAACGTGGTGCTCCATGGTGCGGAATGGCGCCGACTGCTGGAAACTCCATCTGAACTGGACAGAAAACTCACGGAACCTCCAGCTCAATATTGACAACATTGAAGAGAATTCGGCGTCCCTCAGGAACTCGGCTCACTCAGATGCTCTGGGAATTCCATACGCCATCAACACTGGTTCGATGAGAACGACAGTGATATTCACATGCTACAGAACGACCCTTCCTGTGCGGCAAAGCAAAGCTGCCTTGTTCAACATGCACAGCCACAGTCCAATCAAAGTTCGGCTCCATACATGACTCCTGGTTTACTGCCAAGGCCGATTAAATCCCAAGGTTATGCAGATTAGGCATGTCACAAAGAGGTTCTACGCTACACTGGCTGCGTGTGACGCCGACTGCTTAGACGGCCCACCACCTGATTGTCCAACCAAACTTCTTCATCGAACCAAACAGAAGCCCTTATGGATTAACAAAATCAAATGCCCCCCCCCCCCACCCGTATGGCTCAAAAACTCCATCTGAACTGGACAGCAAACTCACGGACCTCCAGGCTCAATATTTACAGCATTGAAGAGAATTAGCGTCCCTCAGGGACTCGGCTCACTCAGATGCTCTGAGAATTCCATACTCCATCAAGACTGGTTCGATGAGAACAACAGTGAGATTCACATGCTACAGAACGACCCTTCCTGTGCAGCAAAGAAAGCTGCCTTGTTCAACATGCACAGCCACAGTCCAATCAAAGTTCGGCTCCATACATGACTCCTGGTTTACTGCCAAGGCCGATTAAATCCCAAGGTTATGCAGATTAGGCATGTCACAAAGAGGTTCTACGCTACACTGGCTGCGTGTGACGCCGACTGCTTAGACGGCCCACCACCTGATTGTCCAACCAAACTTCTTCATCGAACCAAACAGAAGCCCTTATGGATTAACAAAATCAAATGCCCCCCCCCCCCACCCGTATGGCTCAAAAACTCCATCTGAACTGGACAGCAAACTCACGGACCTCCAGGCTCAATATTTACAGCATTGAAGAGAATTAGCGTCCCTCAGGGACTCGGCTCACTCAGATGCTCTGAGAATTCCATACTCCATCAAGACTGGTTCGATGAGAACAACAGTGAGATTCACATGCTACAGAACGACCCTTCCTGTGCGGCAAAGAAAGCTGCCTTAATTGAACATGAACAGCACGTCCAATCAAAGCTTGACTCCTGGCAAGACTTACTGCCAAGGCCGATTAAATCCCAGAGGAAAGAGGTTGAACGCTAACACCCTGGCTGCACCCTCGCTCTCGGCATTGGCATCTCGTTTACTGCGTCATCACTAGCGCCAAGGACAGCCAGGACGTGCGAACGTGGTGTTAATAATAGCTCCATGGTGCGGAATGGCGCCGACTGCTGGAAACTCCATCTGAACTGGACAGCAAACTCACGAACCTCCAGCTCAATATTGACAGCATTGAAGAGAAATTGGCGTCTCTCAGGGACTCGACTCACTCACATGCTCTGGGAATTGTGGACAGCCAGGACGTGCGAACGTGGTGTAATAGATCCATGATGCGGAATGACCAAAACTACGTGTGACGACGACTGCTGGGACGGCCCACCACCTGATTGTCCAACCAAACTTCTTCATCGAACCAAACAGAAGGCCCTATGGATCCACAAAATCAAATGCCTCTCCTCCGTATGGCTCAAAAACTCCATCTGAACCGGACAGCAAACTCACGAACCTCCAGCTCAATATTGACAGCATTGAAGAGAAATTGGCGTCTCTCAGGGGACTCGACTCACTCAGATGCTCTGGGAATTGTGGGTCCTGCTTCCAGACGCCATCAAGACTGGTTCGATGAGAACAAACAGTGAGATTCACATGCTGTGCCGGACAGCAAACTCACGAACCTCCAGCTCAATATTGACAGCATTGAAGAGAAATTGGCGTCTCTCAGGGACTCGACTCACTCACATGCTCTGGGAATTGTGGGTCCTGCTTCAAGACGCCATCAAGACTGGTTCGATGAGAACAACAGTGAGATTCACATGCTACAGAACGATCCTTCCTGTGCGGCAGAGAAAGCTTCCTTATTCAATATGCACAGCCACAGGCCGATTTAATTCCAAAGTTATGCAGATTAGGCATGACACAAAGAGAAAAGAGGTTTAACGCTACACTGGCTGCACCCTCGCTCTCGGCATTGGCATCTCGTTTACTACGTAATCACTAGGCGCCAAGGAAAGCTAGGACGTGCGAAGACTTGTTCGATAAGAACGACAGTGAGATTCACATGCTACAGAACGACCCTTCCTCTTCGGGAAAGAAAGCTGCCTTAATGAACATGCACAGCCACAGTCCAATCAAAGCTTGACTCCAGACATGACTCCTGGCTTACTGCCAAGGCCGATTAAATCCCAGAGGAAAGAGGTTCAACGCTACACTGGCTGCACCCTCGCTCTCGGCATTGGCATCTCGTTTACGGCGTCATCACTAGAGCCAAGGACAGCCAGGACGTGCGAACGTGGTTTTAATTATAGCTCCATGGTGCGGAATGGCGCCGACTGCTGGGACGGCCCACCACCTGATTGTCCAACCAAACTTCTTCATCGAACCAAACAGAAGGCCCTATGGACAAGACGGTTGCCAAGAATTTCAACATTAACAAAATCAAATGCCCCCTATTTCGACCTCCAGCTCAATATTTACAGCATTGAAGAGAATTCGGCGTCCCTCAGGAACTCGGCTCACTCAGATGCTCTGGGAATTCCATACGCCATCAACACTGGTTCGATGAGAACGACAGTGATATTCACATGCTACAGAACGACCCTTCCCGTGCGGCGAAGCAAAGCTGCCTTGTTCAACATGCACAGCCACAGTCCAATCAAAGTTCGGCTCCATACATGACTCCTGGTTTACTGCCAAGGCCGATTAAATCCCAAGGTTATGCAGATTAGGCATGTCACAAAGAGGTTCTACGCTACACTGGCTGCGTGTGACGCCGACTGCTTAGACGGCCCACCACCTGATTGTCCAACCAAACTTCTTCATCGAACCAAACAGAAGCCCTTATGGATTAACAAAATCAAATGCCCCCCCCCCCCCCCCCCCACCCGTATGGCTCAAAAACTCCATCTGAACTGGACAGCAAACTCACGGACCTCCAGGCTCAATATTTACAGCATTGAAGAGAATTAGCGTCCCTCAGGGACTCGGCTCACTCAGATGCTCTGAAAATTCCATACTCCATCAAGACTGGTTCGATGAGAACAACAGTGAGATTCACATGCTACAGAACGACCCTTCCTGTGCGGCAAAGAAAGCTGCCTTAATTGAACATGAACAGCACGTCCAATCAAAGCTTGACTCCTGGCAAGACTTACTGCCAAGGCCGATTAAATCCCAGAGGAAAGAGGTTGAACGCTAACACCCTGGCTGCACCCTCGCTCTCGGCATTGGCATCTCGTTTACTGCGTCATCACTAGCGCCAAGGACAGCCAGGACGTGCGAACGTGGTGTTAATAATAGCTCCATGGTGCGGAATGGCGCCGACTGCTGGAAACTCCATCTGAACTGGACAGCAAACTCACGAACCTCCAGCTCAATATTGACAGCATTGAAGAGAAATTGGCGTCTCTCAGGGACTCGACTCACTCACATGCTCTGGGAATTGTGGACAGCCAGGACGTGCGAACGTGGTGTAATAGATCCATGATGCGGAATGACCAAAACTACGTGTGACGACGACTGCTGGGACGGCCCACCACCTGATTGTCCAACCAAACTTCTTCATCGAACCAAACAGAAGGCCCTATGGATCCACAAAATCAAATGCCTCTCCTCCGTATGGCTCAAAAACTCCATCTGAACCGGACAGCAAACTCACGAACCTCCAGCTCAATATTGACAGCATTGAAGAGAAATTGGCGTCTCTCAGGGGACTCGACTCACTCAGATGCTCTGGGAATTGTGGGTCCTGCTTCCAGACGCCATCAAGACTGGTTCGATGAGAACAAACAGTGAGATTCACATGCTGTGCCGGACAGCAAACTCACGAACCTCCAGCTCAATATTGACAGCATTGAAGAGAAATTGGCGTCTCTCAGGGACTCGACTCACTCACATGCTCTGGGAATTGTGGGTCCTGCTTCCAGACGCCATCAAGACTGGTTCGATGAGAACAACAGTGAGATTCACATGCTACAGAACGATCCTTCCTGTGCGGCAGAGAAAGCTTCCTTATTCAATATGCACAGCCACAGGCCGATTTAATTCCAAAGTTATGCAGATTAGGCATGACACAAAGAGGAAAGAGGTTTAACGCTACACTGGCTGCACCCTCGCTCTCGGCATTGGCATCTCGTTTACTACGTAATCACTAGGCGCCAAGGAAAGCTAGGACGTGCGAAGACTTGTTCGATAAGAACGACAGTGAGATTCACATGCTACAGAACGACCCTTCCTCTTCGGGAAAGAAAGCTGCCTTAATGAACATGCACAGCCACAGTCCAATCAAAGCTTGACTCCAGACATGACTCCTGGCTTACTGCCAAGGCCGATTAAATCCCAGAGGAAAGAGGTTCAACGCTACACTGGCTGCACCCTCGCTCTCGGCATTGGCATCTCGTTTACGGCGTCATCACTAGAGCCAAGGACAGCCAGGACGTGCGAACGTGGTTTTAATTATAGCTCCATGGTGCGGAATGGCGCCGACTGCTGGGACGGCCCACCACCTGATTGTCCAACCAAACTTCTTCATCGAACCAAACAGAAGGCCCTATGGACAAGACGGTTGCCAAGAATTTCAACATTAACAAAATCAAATGCCCCCTATTTCGACCTCCAGCTCAATATTTACAGCATTGAAGAGAATTCGGCGTCCCTCAGGAACTCGGCTCACTCAGATGCTCTGGGAATTCCATACGCCATCAACACTGGTTCGATGAGAACGACAGTGATATTCACATGCTACAGAACGACCCTTCCCGTGCGGCGAAGCAAAGCTGCCTTGTTCAACATGCACAGCCACAGTCCAATCAAAGTTCGGCTCCATACATGACTCCTGGTTTACTGCCAAGGCCGATTAAATCCCAAGGTTATGCAGATTAGGCATGTCACAAAGAGGTTCTACGCTACACTGGCTGCGTGTGACGCCGACTGCTTAGACGGCCCACCACCTGATTGTCCAACCAAACTTCTTCATCGAACCAAACAGAAGCCCTTATGGATTAACAAAATCAAATGCCCCCCCCCCCCCCCCCCCCACCCGTATGGCTCAAAAACTCCATCTGAACTGGACAGCAAACTCACGGACCTCCAGGCTCAATATTTACAGCATTGAAGAGAATTAGCGTCCCTCAGGGACTCGGCTCACTCAGATGCTCTGAAAATTCCATACTCCATCAAGACTGGTTCGATGAGAACAACAGTGAGATTCACATGCTACAGAACGACCCTTCCTGTGCGGCAAAGAAAGCTGCCTTAATTGAACATGAACAGCACGTCCAATCAAAGCTTGACTCCTGGCAAGACTTACTGCCAAGGCCGATTAAATCCCAGAGGAAAGAGGTTGAACGCTAACACCCTGGCTGCACCCTCGCTCTCGGCATTGGCATCTCGTTTACTGCGTCATCACTAGCGCCAAGGACAGCCAGGACGTGCGAACGTGGTGTTAATAATAGCTCCATGGTGCGGAATGGCGCCGACTGCTGGAAACTCCATCTGAACTGGACAGCAAACTCACGAACCTCCAGCTCAATATTGACAGCATTGAAGAGAAATTGGCGTCTCTCAGGGACTCGACTCACTCACATGCTCTGGGAATTGTGGACAGCCAGGACGTGCGAACGTGGTGTAATAGATCCATGATGCGGAATGACCAAAACTACGTGTGACGACGACTGCTGGGACGGCCCACCACCTGATTGTCCAACCAAACTTCTTCATCGAACCAAACAGAAGGCCCTATGGATCCACAAAATCAAATGCCTCTCCTCCGTATGGCTCAAAAACTCCATCTGAACCGGACAGCAAACTCACGAACCTCCAGCTCAATATTGACAGCATTGAAGAGAAATTGGCGTCTCTCAGGGGACTCGACTCACTCAGATGCTCTGGGAATTGTGGGTCCTGCTTCCAGACGCCATCAAGACTGGTTCGATGAGAACAAACAGTGAGATTCACATGCTGTGCCGGACAGCAAACTCACGAACCTCCAGCTCAATATTGACAGCATTGAAGAGAAATTGGCGTCTCTCAGGGACTCGACTCACTCACATGCTCTGGGAATTGTGGGTCCTGCTTCCAGACGCCATCAAGACTGGTTCGATGAGAACAACAGTGAGATTCACATGCTACAGAACGATCCTTCCTGTGCGGCAGAGAAAGCTTCCTTATTCAATATGCACAGCCACAGGCCGATTTAATTCCAAAGTTATGCAGATTAGGCATGACACAAAGAGGAAAGAGGTTTAACGCTACACTGGCTGCACCCTCGCTCTCGGCATTGGCATCTCGTTTACTACGTAATCACTAGGCGCCAAGGAAAGCTAGGACGTGCGAAGACTTGTTCGATAAGAACGACAGTGAGATTCACATGCTACAGAACGACCCTTCCTCTTCGGGAAAGAAAGCTGCCTTAATGAACATGCACAGCCACAGTCCAATCAAAGCTTGACTCCAGACATGACTCCTGGCTTACTGCCAAGGCCGATTAAATCCCAGAGGAAAGAGGTTCAACGCTACACTGGCTGCACCCTCGCTCTCGGCATTGGCATCTCGTTTACGGCGTCATCACTAGAGCCAAGGACAGCCAGGACGTGCGAACGTGGTTTTAATTATAGCTCCATGGTGCGGAATGGCGCCGACTGCTGGGACGGCCCACCACCTGATTGTCCAACCAAACTTCTTCATCGAACCAAACAGAAGGCCCTATGGACAAGACGGTTGCCAAGAATTTCAACATTAACAAAATCAAATGCCCCCTATTTCGACCTCCAGCTCAATATTTACAGCATTGAAGAGAATTAGGCGTCCCTCAGGGACTCGGCTCACTCAGATGCTCTGAGAATTCCATACGCCATCAAGACTGGTTCGATGAGAACAACAGTGAGATTCACATGCTACAGAACGATCCTTCCTGTGCGGCAGAGAAAGCTGCCTTAATTGAACATGAACAGCACGTCCAATCAAAGCTTGGCTTCAGATATGACTCCATAGCTTACTACCAAGGCCGATTAAATCCCAAAGTTATGCAGATTAGGCATGACACAAAGAGGTTCTACGCTACACCTGGCTGCCCCCTCGCTCTCGGTATTGGCATCTCGTTTTCTGCGTCATCACTAGCGCCAAGGACAGCCAGGACGTGCGAACGTGGTGTTAATAATAGCTCCATGGTGCGGAATGGCGCCGACTGCTGGAAACTCCATCTGAACTGGACAGAAAACTCACGGAACCTCCAGCTCAATATTGACAGCATTGAAGAGAATTCGGCGTCCCTCAGGAACTCGGCTCACTCAGATGCTCTGGGAATTCCATACGCCATCAACGTCCAATCAAAGCTTGGCTCCAGACATGACTCCTCGTTTTCTGCGTCATCACTAGCGCCAAGGACAGCCAGGACGTGCGAACGTGGTGTAATAGGTCCATGATGCGGAATGACCAAAACTACGTGTGACGCCGTCTGCTGGGACGGCCCACCACCTGATTGTCCAACCAAACTTCTTCACTGAATCACTGAATCATCTGAATCATCTGAATCATCGTTCACTATCGCTACCGGAACGAGGGTCTACACGCACTGCACGTTCAACGATCACGCATCAATGCACTTCCGGCGCATTGTACAACCGTCAACATTTACGGCTCGCACACTACTACAATGACTACAGCCAAGACCGCTCCGTGGCTCCACATCGGTGACCTTCGGCGACCCTGGCAGTCATAAGTGTATTTCATGTATCCTGTTTGGACACTGGATAATGAATAGAGTGATAAAGGTGATTAAAATGCGAGCATGCATTGACTCGAAATTCGGCTAGCTCACTCGCCATCCATGTTGTCCTGAGGTCAAAGGTCATACATGTGATAACACATGTACATGTTTTATACATGTGATAATACTTGTTCATGTACTGCTCACCACATAGAGGCCCAAAATATATTGGGTACTGGGAGGTGACTAGTCAACCTGATCTTGTTCTACCTCCATGACCTGACGGGGTTACATAGTCTGAGATGAACCATCACTACTTATCACGCTTGCAACCTCTTCGGATCAGCTGACTTCCTCACCTCTCATTCTTATGCTTTGAAAAGTGATAAACACTGTACAAAGTATGGTATTGGATTGGAATTTTCCTCCTTCCTTTCTGTCAAATTCTAGTTACATGGCGGCACTTATACAGTGCCGAGTCACTACATGCCAAGGCAGGCAAGAACCCGGCATGCGTCAACCCAGCCTACCTCCACTGTCAACTCCACAAGCCCACCGCTCGTTGCGGAATAGCTCCCGTTGACGATTGGCAACAACATTGCAGAACTCCGAAGCACCCCTCTCGGACCTGCGGGACTGATTTTCGACGTCCTTGAGGCCTTAAAACGCCCATCGGCGGAAAATACAAGGCAATTTTCTTCTCCTTCGGCTCCACCAGGACATTGAAGAATTACCATGAATAGCTGTGGCCACAGTCCCTTCCACGAAGGTCAACATTTCCAGCTAATCGTAACCACCAGGATGGCCGGCTCATGCCAGCCCTCAACACGCTGGCCCTAAACCCAATGGGTATGGACCCCGTCGACACGTACCCCGCATCAAACAACCTCTGCGAGCAGGAACGAAGTCGACTCGGGCCAGCCCAACGGGACCCAGTTCCTTTCTGCAGATCGCAAACTTGGGGAACACACAGGGAATTCCGACGCCTTACGTCTGGCTGTCATTCCACATCATCGGATGAGTAGGTCATCTCTGCCAATGACATTACACCTATTGCCACACACAACAAGACACAGCCGCTTCAGATATGACTCCATAGCTTACTGCCAGGCCGATTAAATCCCAAAGTTATGCAGATTAGGCATGACACAAAGAGGTTCTACGCTACACCTGGCTGCCCCCTCGCTCTCGGTATTGGCATCTCGTTTTCTGCGTCATCACTAGCGCCAAGGACAGACAGGACGTGCGAACGTGGTGTAATAGATCCATGGTGCGGATCAGCAAACTCACGGACAGCAAACTCACGAACCTCCAGCTCAATATTGACAGCATTGAAGAGAAATTGGCGTCTCTCAGGGACTCGACTCACTCAGATGCTCTGGGAATTGTGGGTCGTGCTTCCAGACGTCATCAAGACTGGTTCGATGAGAACAACAGTGAGATTCACATGCTACAGAACGATCCTTCCTGTGCGGCAGAGAAAGCTTCCTTATTCAATATGCACAGCCACAGGCCGATTTAATTCCAAAGTTATGCAGATTAGGCATGACACAAAGAGGAAAGAGGTTTAACGCTACACTGGCTGCACCCTCGCTCTCGGCATTGGCATCTCGTTTACTACGTAATCACTAGGCGCCAAGGAAAGCTAGGACGTGCGAAGACTTGTTCGATAAGAACGACAGTGAGATTCACATGCTACAGAACGACCCTTCCTCTTCGGGAAAGAAAGCTGCCTTAATGAACATGCACAGCCACAGTCCAATCAAAGCTTGACTCCAGACATGACTCCTGGCTTACTGCCAAGGCCGATTAAATCCCAGAGGAAAGAGGTTCAACGCTACACTGGCTGCACCCTCGCTCTCGGCATTGGCATCTCGTTTACGGCGTCATCACTAGAGCCAAGGACAGCCAGGACGTGCGAACGTGGTTTTAATTATAGCTCCATGGTGCGGAATGGCGCCGACTGCTGGGACGGCCCACCACCTGATTGTCCAACCAAACTTCTTCATCGAACCAAACAAAAGGCCCTATGGACAAGACGGTTGCCAAGAATTTCAACATTAACAAAATCAAATGCCCCCTATTTCGACCTCCAGCTCAATATTTACAGCATTGAAGAGAATTAGGCGTCCCTCAGGGACTCGGCTCACTCAGATGCTCTGAGAATTCCATACGCCATCAAGACTGGTTCGATGAGAACAACAGTGAGATTCACATGCTACAGAACGATCCTTCCTGTGCGGCAGAGAAAGCTGCCTTAATTGAACATGAACAGCACGTCCAATCAAAGCTTGGCTTCAGATATGACTCCATAGCTTACTACCAAGGCCGATTAAATCCCAAAGTTATGCAGATTAGGCATGACACAAAGAGGTTCTACGCTACACCTGGCTGCCCCCTCGCTCTCGGCATTGGCATCTCGTTTACGGCGTCATCACTAGAGCCAAGGACAGCCAGGACGTGCGAACGTGGTTTTAATTATAGCTCCATGGTGCGGAATGGCGCCGACTGCTGGGACGGCCCACCACCTGATTGTCCAACCAAACTTCTTCATCGAACCAAACAAAAGGCCCTATGGACAAGACGGTTGCCAAGAATTTCAACATTAACAAAATCAAATGCCCCCTATTTCGACCTCCAGCTCAATATTTACAGCATTGAAGAGAATTAGGCGTCCCTCAGGGACTCGGCTCACTCAGATGCTCTGAGAATTCCATACGCCATCAAGACTGGTTCGATGAGAACAACAGTGAGATTCACATGCTACAGAACGACCCTTCCTGTGCGGCAAAGAAAGCTGCCTTAATTGAACATGAACAGCACGTCCAATCAAAGCTTGACTCCTGGCAAGACTTACTGCCAAGGCCGATTAAATCCCAGAGGAAAGAGGTTGAACGCTAACACCCTGGCTGCACCCTCGCTCTCGGCATTGGCATCTCGTTTACTGCGTCATCACTAGCGCCAAGGACAGCCAGGACGTGCGAACGTGGTGTTAATAATAGCTCCATGGTGCGGAATGGCGCCGACTGCTGGAAACTCCATCTGAACTGGACAGCAAACTCACGAACCTCCAGCTCAATATTGACAGCATTGAAGAGAAATTGGCGTCTCTCAGGGACTCGACTCACTCACATGCTCTGGGAATTGTGGACAGCCAGGACGTGCGAACGTGGTGTAATAGATCCATGATGCGGAATGACCAAAACTACGTGTGACGACGACTGCTGGGACGGCCCACCACCTGATTGTCCAACCAAACTTCTTCATCGAACCAAACAGAAGGCCCTATGGATCCACAAAATCAAATGCCTCTCCTCCGTATGGCTCAAAAACTCCATCTGAACCGGACAGCAAACTCACGAACCTCCAGCTCAATATTGACAGCATTGAAGAGAAATTGGCGTCTCTCAGGGGACTCGACTCACTCAGATGCTCTGGGAATTGTGGGTCCTGCTTCCAGACGCCATCAAGACTGGTTCGATGAGAACAAACAGTGAGATTCACATGCTGTGCCGGACAGCAAACTCACGAACCTCCAGCTCAATATTGACAGCATTGAAGAGAAATTGGCGTCTCTCAGGGACTCGACTCACTCACATGCTCTGGGAATTGTGGGTCCTGCTTCCAGACGCCATCAAGACTGGTTCGATGAGAACAACAGTGAGATTCACATGCTACAGAACGATCCTTCCTGTGCGGCAGAGAAAGCTTCCTTATTCAATATGCACAGCCACAGGCCGATTTAATTCCAAAGTTATGCAGATTAGGCATGACACAAAGAGGAAAGAGGTTTAACGCTACACTGGCTGCACCCTCGCTCTCGGCATTGGCATCTCGTTTACTACGTAATCACTAGGCGCCAAGGAAAGCTAGGACGTGCGAAGACTTGTTCGATAAGAACGACAGTGAGATTCACATGCTACAGAACGACCCTTCCTCTTCGGGAAAGAAAGCTGCCTTAATGAACATGCACAGCCACAGTCCAATCAAAGCTTGACTCCAGACATGACTCCTGGCTTACTGCCAAGGCCGATTAAATCCCAGAGGAAAGAGGTTCAACGCTACACTGGCTGCACCCTCGCTCTCGGTATTGGCATCTCGTTTTCTGCGTCATCACTAGCGCCAAGGACAGCCAGGACGTGCGAACGTGGTGTTAATAATAGCTCCATGGTGCGGAATGGCGCCGACTGCTGGAAACTCCATCTGAACTGGACAGAAAACTCACGGAACCTCCAGCTCAATATTGACAGCATTGAAGAGAATTCGGCGTCCCTCAGGAACTCGGCTCACTCAGATGCTCTGGGAATTCCATACGCCATCAACGTCCAATCAAAGCTTGGCTCCAGACATGACTCCTCGTTTTCTGCGTCATCACTAGCGCCAAGGACAGCCAGGACGTGCGAACGTGGTGTAATAGGTCCATGATGCGGAATGACCAAAACTACGTGTGACGCCGTCTGCTGGGACGGCCCACCACCTGATTGTCCAACCAAACTTCTTCACTGAATCACTGAATCATCTGAATCATCTGAATCATCGTTCACTATCGCTACCGGAACGAGGGTCTACACGCACTGCACGTTCAACGATCACGCATCAATGCACTTCCGGCGCATTGTACAACCGTCAACATTTACGGCTCGCACACTACTACAATGACTACAGCCAAGACCGCTCCGTGGCTCCACATCGGTGACCTTCGGCGACCCTGGCAGTCATAAGTGTATTTCATGTATCCTGTTTGGACACTGGATAATGAATAGAGTGATAAAGGTGATTAAAATGCGAGCATGCATTGACTCGAAATTCGGCTAGCTCACTCGCCATCCATGTTGTCCTGAGGTCAAAGGTCATACATGTGATAACACATGTACATGTTTTATACATGTGATAATACTTGTTCATGTACTGCTCACCACATAGAGGCCCAAAATATATTGGGTACTGGGAGGTGACTAGTCAACCTGATCTTGTTCTACCTCCATGACCTGACGGGGTTACATAGTCTGAGATGAACCATCACTACTTATCACGCTTGCAACCTCTTCGGATCAGCTGACTTCCTCACCTCTCATTCTTATGCTTTGAAAAGTGATAAACACTGTACAAAGTATGGTATTGGATTGGAATTTTCCTCCTTCCTTTCTGTCAAATTCTAGTTACATGGCGGCACTTATACAGTGCCGAGTCACTACATGCCAAGGCAGGCAAGAACCCGGCATGCGTCAACCCAGCCTACCTCCACTGTCAACTCCACAAGCCCACCGCTCGTTGCGGAATAGCTCCCGTTGACGATTGGCAACAACATTGCAGAACTCCGAAGCACCCCTCTCGGACCTGCGGGACTGATTTTCGACGTCCTTGAGGCCTTAAAACGCCCATCGGCGGAAAATACAAGGCAATTTTCTTCTCCTTCGGCTCCACCAGGACATTGAAGAATTACCATGAATAGCTGTGGCCACAGTCCCTTCCACGAAGGTCAACATTTCCAGCTAATCGTAACCACCAGGATGGCCGGCTCATGCCAGCCCTCAACACGCTGGCCCTAAACCCAATGGGTATGGACCCCGTCGACACGTACCCCGCATCAAACAACCTCTGCGAGCAGGAACGAAGTCGACTCGGGCCAGCCCAACGGGACCCAGTTCCTTTCTGCAGATCGCAAACTTGGGGAACACACAGGGAATTCCGACGCCTTACGTCTGGCTGTCATTCCACATCATCGGATGAGTAGGTCATCTCTGCCAATGACATTACACCTATTGCCACACACAACAAGACACAGCCGCTTCAGATATGACTCCATAGCTTACTGCCAGGCCGATTAAATCCCAAAGTTATGCAGATTAGGCATGACACAAAGAGGTTCTACGCTACACCTGGCTGCCCCCTCGCTCTCGGTATTGGCATCTCGTTTTCTGCGTCATCACTAGCGCCAAGGACAGACAGGACGTGCGAACGTGGTGTAATAGATCCATGGTGCGGATCAGCAAACTCACGGACAGCAAACTCACGAACCTCCAGCTCAATATTGACAGCATTGAAGAGAAATTGGCGTCTCTCAGGGACTCGACTCACTCAGATGCTCTGGGAATTGTGGGTCGTGCTTCCAGACGTCATCAAGACTGGTTCGATGAGAACAACAGTGAGATTCACATGCTACAGAACGATCCTTCCTGTGCGGCAGAGAAAGCTTCCTTATTCAATATGCACAGCCACAGGCCGATTTAATTCCAAAGTTATGCAGATTAGGCATGACACAAAGAGGAAAGAGGTTTAACGCTACACTGGCTGCACCCTCGCTCTCGGCATTGGCATCTCGTTTACTACGTAATCACTAGGCGCCAAGGAAAGCTAGGACGTGCGAAGACTTGTTCGATAAGAACGACAGTGAGATTCACATGCTACAGAACGACCCTTCCTCTTCGGGAAAGAAAGCTGCCTTAATGAACATGCACAGCCACAGTCCAATCAAAGCTTGACTCCAGACATGACTCCTGGCTTACTGCCAAGGCCGATTAAATCCCAGAGGAAAGAGGTTCAACGCTACACTGGCTGCACCCTCGCTCTCGGCATTGGCATCTCGTTTACGGCGTCATCACTAGAGCCAAGGACAGCCAGGACGTGCGAACGTGGTTTTAATTATAGCTCCATGGTGCGGAATGGCGCCGACTGCTGGGACGGCCCACCACCTGATTGTCCAACCAAACTTCTTCATCGAACCAAACAAAAGGCCCTATGGACAAGACGGTTGCCAAGAATTTCAACATTAACAAAATCAAATGCCCCCTATTTCGACCTCCAGCTCAATATTTACAGCATTGAAGAGAATTAGGCGTCCCTCAGGGACTCGGCTCACTCAGATGCTCTGAGAATTCCATACGCCATCAAGACTGGTTCGATGAGAACAACAGTGAGATTCACATGCTACAGAACGATCCTTCCTGTGCGGCAGAGAAAGCTGCCTTAATTGAACATGAACAGCACGTCCAATCAAAGCTTGGCTTCAGATATGACTCCATAGCTTACTACCAAGGCCGATTAAATCCCAAAGTTATGCAGATTAGGCATGACACAAAGAGGTTCTACGCTACACCTGGCTGCCCCCTCGCTCTCGGTATTGGCATCTCGTTTTCTGCGTCATCACTAGCGCCAAGGACAGCCAGGACGTGCGAACGTGGTGTTAATAATAGCTCCATGGTGCGGAATGGCGCCGACTGCTGGAAACTCCATCTGAACTGGACAGAAAACTCACGGAACCTCCAGCTCAATATTGACAGCATTGAAGAGAATTCGGCGTCCCTCAGGAACTCGGCTCACTCAGATGCTCTGGGAATTCCATACGCCATCAACGTCCAATCAAAGCTTGGCTCCAGACATGACTCCTCGTTTTCTGCGTCATCACTAGCGCCAAGGACAGCCAGGACGTGCGAACGTGGTGTAATAGGTCCATGATGCGGAATGACCAAAACTACGTGTGACGCCGTCTGCTGGGACGGCCCACCACCTGATTGTCCAACCAAACTTCTTCACTGAATCACTGAATCATCTGAATCATCTGAATCATCGTTCACTATCGCTACCGGAACGAGGGTCTACACGCACTGCACGTTCAACGATCACGCATCAATGCACTTCCGGCGCATTGTACAACCGTCAACATTTACGGCTCGCACACTACTACAATGACTACAGCCAAGACCGCTCCGTGGCTCCACATCGGTGACCTTCGGCGACCCTGGCAGTCATAAGTGTATTTCATGTATCCTGTTTGGACACTGGATAATGAATAGAGTGATAAAGGTGATTAAAATGCGAGCATGCATTGACTCGAAATTCGGCTAGCTCACTCGCCATCCATGTTGTCCTGAGGTCAAAGGTCATACATGTGATAACACATGTACATGTTTTATACATGTGATAATACTTGTTCATGTACTGCTCACCACATAGAGGCCCAAAATATATTGGGTACTGGGAGGTGACTAGTCAACCTGATCTTGTTCTACCTCCATGACCTGACGGGGTTACATAGTCTGAGATGAACCATCACTACTTATCACGCTTGCAACCTCTTCGGATCAGCTGACTTCCTCACCTCTCATTCTTATGCTTTGAAAAGTGATAAACACTGTACAAAGTATGGTATTGGATTGGAATTTTCCTCCTTCCTTTCTGTCAAATTCTAGTTACATGGCGGCACTTATACAGTGCCGAGTCACTACATGCCAAGGCAGGCAAGAACCCGGCATGCGTCAACCCAGCCTACCTCCACTGTCAACTCCACAAGCCCACCGCTCGTTGCGGAATAGCTCCCGTTGACGATTGGCAACAACATTGCAGAACTCCGAAGCACCCCTCTCGGACCTGCGGGACTGATTTTCGACGTCCTTGAGGCCTTAAAACGCCCATCGGCGGAAAATACAAGGCAATTTTCTTCTCCTTCGGCTCCACCAGGACATTGAAGAATTACCATGAATAGCTGTGGCCACAGTCCCTTCCACGAAGGTCAACATTTCCAGCTAATCGTAACCACCAGGATGGCCGGCTCATGCCAGCCCTCAACACGCTGGCCCTAAACCCAATGGGTATGGACCCCGTCGACACGTACCCCGCATCAAACAACCTCTGCGAGCAGGAACGAAGTCGACTCGGGCCAGCCCAACGGGACCCAGTTCCTTTCTGCAGATCGCAAACTTGGGGAACACACAGGGAATTCCGACGCCTTACGTCTGGCTGTCATTCCACATCATCGGATGAGTAGGTCATCTCTGCCAATGACATTACACCTATTGCCACACACAACAAGACACAGCCGCTTCAGATATGACTCCATAGCTTACTGCCAGGCCGATTAAATCCCAAAGTTATGCAGATTAGGCATGACACAAAGAGGTTCTACGCTACACCTGGCTGCCCCCTCGCTCTCGGTATTGGCATCTCGTTTTCTGCGTCATCACTAGCGCCAAGGACAGACAGGACGTGCGAACGTGGTGTAATAGATCCATGGTGCGGATCAGCAAACTCACGGACAGCAAACTCACGAACCTCCAGCTCAATATTGACAGCATTGAAGAGAAATTGGCGTCTCTCAGGGACTCGACTCACTCAGATGCTCTGGGAATTGTGGGTCGTGCTTCCAGACGTCATCAAGACTGGTTCGATGAGAACAACAGTGAGATTCACATGCTACAGAACGATCCTTCCTGTGCGGCAGAGAAAGCTTCCTTATTCAATATGCACAGCCACAGGCCGATTTAATTCCAAAGTTATGCAGATTAGGCATGACACAAAGAGGAAAGAGGTTTAACGCTACACTGGCTGCACCCTCGCTCTCGGCATTGGCATCTCGTTTACTACGTAATCACTAGGCGCCAAGGAAAGCTAGGACGTGCGAAGACTTGTTCGATAAGAACGACAGTGAGATTCACATGCTACAGAACGACCCTTCCTCTTCGGGAAAGAAAGCTGCCTTAATGAACATGCACAGCCACAGTCCAATCAAAGCTTGACTCCAGACATGACTCCTGGCTTACTGCCAAGGCCGATTAAATCCCAGAGGAAAGAGGTTCAACGCTACACTGGCTGCACCCTCGCTCTCGGCATTGGCATCTCGTTTACGGCGTCATCACTAGAGCCAAGGACAGCCAGGACGTGCGAACGTGGTTTTAATTATAGCTCCATGGTGCGGAATGGCGCCGACTGCTGGGACGGCCCACCACCTGATTGTCCAACCAAACTTCTTCATCGAACCAAACAAAAGGCCCTATGGACAAGACGGTTGCCAAGAATTTCAACATTAACAAAATCAAATGCCCCCTATTTCGACCTCCAGCTCAATATTTACAGCATTGAAGAGAATTAGGCGTCCCTCAGGGACTCGGCTCACTCAGATGCTCTGAGAATTCCATACGCCATCAAGACTGGTTCGATGAGAACAACAGTGAGATTCACATGCTACAGAACGATCCTTCCTGTGCGGCAGAGAAAGCTGCCTTAATTGAACATGAACAGCACGTCCAATCAAAGCTTGGCTTCAGATATGACTCCATAGCTTACTACCAAGGCCGATTAAATCCCAAAGTTATGCAGATTAGGCATGACACAAAGAGGTTCTACGCTACACCTGGCTGCCCCCTCGCTCTCGGTATTGGCATCTCGTTTTCTGCGTCATCACTAGCGCCAAGGACAGCCAGGACGTGCGAACGTGGTGTTAATAATAGCTCCATGGTGCGGAATGGCGCCGACTGCTGGAAACTCCATCTGAACTGGACAGAAAACTCACGGAACCTCCAGCTCAATATTGACAGCATTGAAGAGAATTCGGCGTCCCTCAGGAACTCGGCTCACTCAGATGCTCTGGGAATTCCATACGCCATCAACGTCCAATCAAAGCTTGGCTCCAGACATGACTCCTCGTTTTCTGCGTCATCACTAGCGCCAAGGACAGCCAGGACGTGCGAACGTGGTGTAATAGGTCCATGATGCGGAATGACCAAAACTACGTGTGACGCCGTCTGCTGGGACGGCCCACCACCTGATTGTCCAACCAAACTTCTTCACTGAATCACTGAATCATCTGAATCATCTGAATCATCGTTCACTATCGCTACCGGAACGAGGGTCTACACGCACTGCACGTTCAACGATCACGCATCAATGCACTTCCGGCGCATTGTACAACCGTCAACATTTACGGCTCGCACACTACTACAATGACTACAGCCAAGACCGCTCCGTGGCTCCACATCGGTGACCTTCGGCGACCCTGGCAGTCATAAGTGTATTTCATGTATCCTGTTTGGACACTGGATAATGAATAGAGTGATAAAGGTGATTAAAATGCGAGCATGCATTGACTCGAAATTCGGCTAGCTCACTCGCCATCCATGTTGTCCTGAGGTCAAAGGTCATACATGTGATAACACATGTACATGTTTTATACATGTGATAATACTTGTTCATGTACTGCTCACCACATAGAGGCCCAAAATATATTGGGTACTGGGAGGTGACTAGTCAACCTGATCTTGTTCTACCTCCATGACCTGACGGGGTTACATAGTCTGAGATGAACCATCACTACTTATCACGCTTGCAACCTCTTCGGATCAGCTGACTTCCTCACCTCTCATTCTTATGCTTTGAAAAGTGATAAACACTGTACAAAGTATGGTATTGGATTGGAATTTTCCTCCTTCCTTTCTGTCAAATTCTAGTTACATGGCGGCACTTATACAGTGCCGAGTCACTACATGCCAAGGCAGGCAAGAACCCGGCATGCGTCAACCCAGCCTACCTCCACTGTCAACTCCACAAGCCCACCGCTCGTTGCGGAATAGCTCCCGTTGACGATTGGCAACAACATTGCAGAACTCCGAAGCACCCCTCTCGGACCTGCGGGACTGATTTTCGACGTCCTTGAGGCCTTAAAACGCCCATCGGCGGAAAATACAAGGCAATTTTCTTCTCCTTCGGCTCCACCAGGACATTGAAGAATTACCATGAATAGCTGTGGCCACAGTCCCTTCCACGAAGGTCAACATTTCCAGCTAATCGTAACCACCAGGATGGCCGGCTCATGCCAGCCCTCAACACGCTGGCCCTAAACCCAATGGGTATGGACCCCGTCGACACGTACCCCGCATCAAACAACCTCTGCGAGCAGGAACGAAGTCGACTCGGGCCAGCCCAACGGGACCCAGTTCCTTTCTGCAGATCGCAAACTTGGGGAACACACAGGGAATTCCGACGCCTTACGTCTGGCTGTCATTCCACATCATCGGATGAGTAGGTCATCTCTGCCAATGACATTACACCTATTGCCACACACAACAAGACACAGCCGCTTCAGATATGACTCCATAGCTTACTGCCAGGCCGATTAAATCCCAAAGTTATGCAGATTAGGCATGACACAAAGAGGTTCTACGCTACACCTGGCTGCCCCCTCGCTCTCGGTATTGGCATCTCGTTTTCTGCGTCATCACTAGCGCCAAGGACAGACAGGACGTGCGAACGTGGTGTAATAGATCCATGGTGCGGATCAGCAAACTCACGGACAGCAAACTCACGAACCTCCAGCTCAATATTGACAGCATTGAAGAGAAATTGGCGTCTCTCAGGGACTCGACTCACTCAGATGCTCTGGGAATTGTGGGTCGTGCTTCCAGACGTCATCAAGACTGGTTCGATGAGAACAACAGTGAGATTCACATGCTACAGAACGATCCTTCCTGTGCGGCAGAGAAAGCTTCCTTATTCAATATGCACAGCCACAGGCCGATTTAATTCCAAAGTTATGCAGATTAGGCATGACACAAAGAGGAAAGAGGTTTAACGCTACACTGGCTGCACCCTCGCTCTCGGCATTGGCATCTCGTTTACTACGTAATCACTAGGCGCCAAGGAAAGCTAGGACGTGCGAAGACTTGTTCGATAAGAACGACAGTGAGATTCACATGCTACAGAACGACCCTTCCTCTTCGGGAAAGAAAGCTGCCTTAATGAACATGCACAGCCACAGTCCAATCAAAGCTTGACTCCAGACATGACTCCTGGCTTACTGCCAAGGCCGATTAAATCCCAGAGGAAAGAGGTTCAACGCTACACTGGCTGCACCCTCGCTCTCGGCATTGGCATCTCGTTTACGGCGTCATCACTAGAGCCAAGGACAGCCAGGACGTGCGAACGTGGTTTTAATTATAGCTCCATGGTGCGGAATGGCGCCGACTGCTGGGACGGCCCACCACCTGATTGTCCAACCAAACTTCTTCATCGAACCAAACAAAAGGCCCTATGGACAAGACGGTTGCCAAGAATTTCAACATTAACAAAATCAAATGCCCCCTATTTCGACCTCCAGCTCAATATTTACAGCATTGAAGAGAATTAGGCGTCCCTCAGGGACTCGGCTCACTCAGATGCTCTGAGAATTCCATACGCCATCAAGACTGGTTCGATGAGAACAACAGTGAGATTCACATGCTACAGAACGATCCTTCCTGTGCGGCAGAGAAAGCTGCCTTAATTGAACATGAACAGCACGTCCAATCAAAGCTTGGCTTCAGATATGACTCCATAGCTTACTACCAAGGCCGATTAAATCCCAAAGTTATGCAGATTAGGCATGACACAAAGAGGTTCTACGCTACACCTGGCTGCCCCCTCGCTCTCGGTATTGGCATCTCGTTTTCTGCGTCATCACTAGCGCCAAGGACAGACAGGACGTGCGAACGTGGTGTAATAGATCCATGGTGCGGAATGACTAAAACTACGTGTGACGACGACTGCTGGGACGGCCCACCACCTGATTGTCCAACCAAACTTCTTCATCGAACCAAACAGAAGGCCCTATGGATCAACAAAATCAAATGCCTCTCCTCCGTATGGCTCAAAAACTTCATCTGAACCGGACAGCAAACTCACGAACCTCCAGCTCAATATTGACAGCATTTAAGAGAAATTGGCGTCTCTCAGGGACTCGACTCACTCAGATGCTCTGGGAATTGTGGGTCCTGCTTCCAGACGCCATCAAGACTGGTTCGATGAGAACAACAGTGAGATTCACATGCTACAGAACGATCCTTCCTGTGCGGCAGAGAAAGCTTCCTTATTCAATATGCACAGCCACAGGCCGATTTAATTCCAAAGTTATGCAGATTAGGCATGAGACAAAGAGGAAAGAGGTTTAACGCTACACTGGCTGCACCATCGCTCTCGGCATTGGCATCTCGTTTACTGCGTCATCACAAGAGCCAAGGACAGCCAGGACGTGCGAATGTGGTGTTAATAATAGCTCCATGGTGCGGAATGGCGCCGACTGCTGGAAACTCCATCTGAACTGGACAGAAAACTCACGGAACCTCCAGCTCAATATTGACAGCATTGAAGAGAATTCGGCGTCCCTCAGGAACTCGGCTCACTCAGATGCTCTGGGAATTCCATACGCCATCAACGTCCAATCAAAGCTTGGCTCCAGACATGACTCCTCGTTTTCTGCGTCATCACTAGCGCCAAGGACAGCCAGGACGTGCGAACGTGGTGTAATAGGTCCATGATGCGGAATGACCAAAACTACGTGTGACGCCGTCTGCTGGGACGGCCCACCACCTGATTGTCCAACCAAACTTCTTCACTGAATCACTGAATCATCTGAATCATCTGAATCATCGTTCACTATCGCTACCGGAACGAGGGTCTACACGCACTGCACGTTCAACGACCACGCATCAATGCACTTCCGGCGCATTGTACAACCGTCAACATTTACGGCTCGCACACTACTACAATGACTACAGCCAAGACCGCTCCGTGGCTCCACATCGGTGACCTCGGCGACCCTGGCAGTCATAAGTGTATTTCATGTATCCTGTTTGGACACTGGATAATGAATAGAGTGATAAAGGTGATTAAAATGCGAGCATGCATTGACTCGAAATTCGGCTAGCTCACTCGCCATCCATGTTGTCCTGAGGTCAAAGGTCATACATGTGATAATACATGTACATGTTTTATACATGTGATAATACTTGTTCATGTACTGCTCACCACATAGAGGCCCAAAATATATTGGGTACTGGGAGGTGACTAGTCAACCTGATCTTGTTCTACCTCCATGACCTGACGGGGTTACATAGTCTGAGATGAACCATCACTACTTATCACGCTTGCAACCTCTTCGGATCAGCTGACTTCCTCACCTCTCATTCTTATGCTTTGAAAAGTGATAAACACTGTACAAAGTATGGTATGGATTGGAATTTTCCTCCTTCCTTTCTGTCAAATTCTAGTTACATGGCGGCACTCATACAGTGCCGAGTCACTACATGCCAAGGCAGGCAAGAACCCGGCATGCGTCAACCCAGCCTACCTCCACTGTCAACTCCACAAGCCCACCGCTCGTTGCGGAATAGCTCCCGTTGACGATTGGCAACAACATTGCAGAACTCCGAAGCACCCCTCTCGGACCTGCGGGACTGATTTTCGACGTCCTTGAGGCCTTAAAACGCCCATCGGCGGAAAATACAAGGCAATTTTCTTCTCCTTCGGCTCCACCAGGACATTGAAGAATTACCATGAATAGCTGTGGCCACAGTCCCTTCCACGAAGGTCAACATTTCCAGCTAATCGTAACCACCAGGATGGCCGGCTCATGCCAGCCCTCAACACGCTGGCCCTAAACCCAATGGGTATGGACCCCGTCGACACGTACCCCGCATCAAACAACCTCTGCGAGCAGGAACGAAGTCGACTCGGGCCAGCCCAACGGGACCCAGTTCCTTTCTGCAGATCGCAAACTTGGGGAACACACAGGGAATTCCGACGCCTTACGTCTGGCTGTCATTCCACATCATCGGATGAGTAGGTCATCTCTGCCAATGACCTTACACCTGCTGCCACACACAACAAGACACAGTCCAGAGTTTTCGACTCCCGGTTCCTACAAACCCCTGGAAGATGTGAAAAACACCCCGCTCAGGATACCCTTAGCATCCTGAGCCTCATGGCCCACAGGTCTTTATAGAGAATGGCAGTGACCTGATCCAACCAGGTCAAATTCTCCTGGTATACGTAAACTAGCCCACAACGCCTGGCTTCTCGGCCCAGATCTCGGTGAAGGACCGAACTACGTGTTCAAACGGTCCACTCGGAGCAGCCATTGGACATCACCCACATGACGAACGCTGGACGTCAGTCACATACCCAGCATAGGCGTGAAGAACTCCAACCCCACTACAATGATCAACTTGGAATAGTTCCTGGTGAGGTTTGAACCCGTGTCGTCCGGACTGGCGCAACGAGTAGGCCGCCACTCCGTACCAGCATCAGAACCACAACCACTGTGAGCTTCTTAGTAGCCCTGCAACACATATGCCAGCACTCTCACTTATACCGAGAGCAAGCAAGAACATCTACACACCTACTCCTGACCTATCACCCAGAGCGGATGGGTTGTGCCCCTCTGATCTGCGTCCCCGCCCTGGATCATCCAGGGGACGCCGGCAAGGACAACACCTCACTCGACCTTCCACTTCTCGACCGCCAATAACGACCCCACAGGTGGCCGCTGCGACCGAGACACTCGTCTGCCCTCCTTCATAGCATGTATCATATACAAGCCATCTTAGGCGCCCCATTTCGCCTCTTAGGACAGTCTGGCAGTGACTTACACCAAGCACTGGACACACGCCTCCAATAGTCGTGCGTACGGGCAAGAAACTCCTCACCACCGTCGAGAGACAAACTAAGGGGCTCGGCCCGGACCAGTCGCGCAATGACCAGTCAATACTACCCGGGCCCGACACCCCCGGGCCCGACACACTTGGCTTTGGGCCTACAGCCCCCAAAACCAACACCCAACATGCTGGACATCATACAAGGACCCTCACAGCGGGGCCTCACAACAAAGCCTCTGTCATGGCTACCCGGTGACTGTTTATACCTTCCCCGATGTGGTGCTACGAAGATGCTCCCTCTCCTTCTCCTACTATTACACCACTTAACAGCTATGGCGGACCTCTGCCTACGCACCAGCTCCACACCAGGCTCCAAGTTTCTTCTTCCCGCAGCTACAGGTCTGCTTGGACTACACGCAATGTTTTCAAGGATGGCCCTCCCCTCTCAACCTATGTGGCCAATGCCACACCCCTCCTATGGGCCACGTTCTCCCGAATGGCCCCTAGCACACTACCGTGCATCTACTAACCTTCCTCCTGTCAGTGGTTACGCCTACGAGGACCAGTGAGATCAGGGCCCTATCGATAGCTTAATGCCAGATACGCCGGATGCCACACAGCACTCGACTCCTTCCAACCATAGGCATCCTCACCAAAAACTGATGCCCTGTCTTCGAGCCACCAGACACCTCTGTATCGTCTCGGACATCGCGCTCCGGTGACCCGTCAGGCAAGCTAGGGTGCCACGGACGTGGTACCTAGCCCAATCTAAGGACTTGAGAAGGAATCCCTCTCAGCCCTTCGCCACTACCACGAAGCCCAGCGTCGAAAGCCACGCTTATCCGCTGGATCGCCTCGACCATGCCCAGTCTGCCCATCTAAACCGGGCCAGCAAACCCACTGATAATCAAGACCCAAGATGCGAGAACAGTACTCGCATCCTGGTCCTATTTCTGAGTTCTGTCATCAGACTTGGTCGAGGCAGCATGATGGAAATGCCCCTCCATTTTCTCCTCTTGCTACCTGAGGGACGTCCTGCGGAGCGACTTAACTCATGTACGACAGGAAAATCCTGGCTTCACCGACCTGGAAACCAGGATTCCTTCAGGCCTGCTGACAGATGGGCAAGACCTCCACGGAAGCTCTGCCCATGGCGAAATGACGATGGGCATTGTGCCCATTATGCTAACCTGATTCATATCCACCAAACTTTCCTGGCTCTCCATGTAGCCAGCCCACCACCGTAACTCGATGCCACTCTGCATAGTAACCGCCTGGGGTAGGTTGAATACAGTAGACTCCCCCCACCTGTTATGGGTTGCGTCCCACGCCCGTCCTCCCCACTTCTGGCCTCGAGCCTCCTGGCTTCGAAAAGAAGGACGATCGTGGCGGCTATGTCGGTATGCATTGTGGGAGGTCAGGGTGCACCACGGTTGATCAAGTCTTTTCCGCGAAGCAGCAAATTGGCGCAGGGAAACTTCTTCATCGAACTAAACAGAAGGCCCTATGGACAAGACGATTGCCAAGAATTTCAACATTAACAAAATCAAATGCCGCCTTTTATCGCTCAAAAAAACTCCAAAGCTTGGCTCCATACATGACTCCTGGTTTACTGCCAAGGCCGATTAAATCCCAAGGTTATGCAGATTAGGCATGTCACAAAGAGGTTCTACGTTACACTGGCTGCACCCTCGCTCTCGACATTGGCATCTCGTTTACTACGTAATCACTAGGCGCCAAGGAAAGCTAGGACGTGCGAAGACTTGTTCGATGAGAACGACAGTGATATTCACATGCTACAGAACGACCCTTCCTGTGCGGCGATGCAAAGCTGTCTTATTCAATATGCACAGCCACAGTCCAATCAAAGCTCGGCTCCATACATGACTCCTGGTTTACTGCCAAGGCCGATTAAATCCCAAGGTTACGCAGATAGGCATTGACACAAAGAGGAAAGAGGTTCAACTACACTGGCTGCATCCTCGCTCTCGGCATTGGCATCTCATTTACTGCGTCATCACTATAGAGCCAAGGACAGCAAGGAGGTGCGAACTTGGTGTAAATAGCTCTATGGTGCGGAATGACCAAAGCTACGTTTGGCGCCGACTGCTGGACGATCCACCACCTGATTGTCCAACCAAACTTCTTCAGCGATTAAAACACGAAGCACAAAACGAAAAAGCACAAAGCCCAGAGCCAAAAGCCAAAAAGCACAAAGCCTAAAAGCCAAAAAGTACAAAGCCAACAGCACAGAGCACAAAGCCAGAAGCATAAAGCCAAAAGCACAGATCCAAAAACAAAAAGAAAAAGCTTCAAGAAAAAGAAAAAATTCAAAAACACAGAGCAAAGATCACAGAGCAAAAGCCAAGAGCCCAAAGCCAAAGCCCAACGTCAAAAGCCAAAAACACAAAGCCCAAAGCCAAAAGCACCAAAGGCCAAAGCCAAAAGCACATAGCACATAGAACAAAGCACAGAGCACAAAGCCAAAAGCACAAAGCCAAACCCGAACGCCAAAAGACCAAAACCAAAAGCCTAAAGCATATACCACAAGAAAAAGCACAAAGCCCAAAGCCAAAAGCACAAAGCCCAAAGCCAAAAGCCCGAAGCCAAAAGCACAAAGCCCAAAGCCAAAAGCACTAAGCCCAATACCAAAAGCATAAAGCATAGAAGATTAAAGCCAAAAGCACAAACCCAAAGCCATAAGACAAAAGCACAAAACTAAAAGCCAAAACCACAGAGCCAAAAGCACAAAGCATAAATCGCAAAGCGAAAAGCACAAAGCCCAGAGCCAAACGTCAAAAGCCAAAAAGGACAAAGCACAAAGCCAAAAGCACAAAGACAAAAGCTAAAAGCCTAAAGCTAAAATCACAAACCATAAAGCATAAATCCCAAAGCCATAAGCACAAAGCCAAGAGCCAAAAGTCAAAAGCCAAAAAGCACAAAGACAAAAAGCTAAAAGCCAAAAGCTAAAAGCCAAAAGCACCAAACCAAAATCATAAAGCATAAAGCCCAAGGCCAAAAGCACAAAGCCAAAAGCACGAAGCCAAAAGCGGAAAGCCCGGAGCCAAAAGCACAAATCAAAAAGCATTTAACCAAAAGCATAAAGCATTTAGCCCAGGGCCAAAAGCACAAAGCCAAAAGCAAAAAGCCAAAAGCACAAACCATAAAGCATAAATCCCAATGTCAAAATGCAAAAAAGCACTGAGCACAAAGCCAAAAGCCAAAACCACAGAGCCAAAAGCACAAAGCCAAAAACCCAGAGCCAAAAGCCAAAAGCCCAACGCTAAAAGCCAAAAGCACAAAGCTCAAAGCCAAAAGCCAAAAGCATAAACCATTAAGCATAAAGCCCAAAGCCAAAAGCACAAAGCCCAGAGCCAAAAGCACACAGCCAAAAGCATGAAGCATAGAAGATCAAAGCCAAAAGCACAAATCCAAAGACAAAAGCGCAAAGCCAAAAGCCAGAAGTCAAAAGTCAAAAGCACAAACCATAAAGCCTAAATCCCAAAGCCAAAAGCACAAAGCCAAGAGCCAGAAGTCAAAAGCCAAAAAGCACCAAGCCAAAAGCATAAAGCATAGAAGATTAAAGCCAAAAGCACAAACCCAAAGCCATAAGACAAAAGCACAAAACTAAAAGCCAAAACCACAGAGCCAAAAGCACAAAGCATAAATCGCAAAGCGAAAAGCACAAAGCCCAGAGCCAAACGTCAAAAGCCAAAAAGGACAAAGCACAAAGCCAAAAGCACAAAGACAAAAGCTAAAAGCCTCAAGCTAAAATCACAAACCATAAAGCATAAATCCCAAAGCCATAAGCACAAAGCCAAGAGCCAAAAGTCAAAAGCCAAAAAGCACAAAGACAAAAAGCTAAAAGCCAAAAGCTAAAAGCCAAAAGCACCAAACCAAAATCATAAAGCATAAAGCCCAAGGCCAAAAGCACAAAGCCAAAAGCACAAAGCCAAAAGCGGAAAGCCCGGAGCCAAAAGCACAAATCAAAAAGCATTTAACCAAAAGCATAAAGCATTTAGCCCAAGGCCAAAAGCACAAAGCCAAAAGCAAAAAGCCAAAAGCACAAACCATAAAGCATAAATCCCAATGTCAAAATGCAAAAAAGCACAGAGCACAAAGCCAAAAGCCAAAACCACAGAGCCAAAAGCACAAAGCCAAAAACCCAGAGCCAAAAGCCAAAAGCCCAACGCTAAAAGCCAAAAGCACAAAGCTCAAAGCCAAAAGCCAAAAGCATAAACCATTAAGCATAAAGCCCAAAGCCAAAAGCACAAAGCCCAGAGCCAAAAGCACACAGCCAAAAGCATGAAGCATAGAAGATCAAAGCCAAAAGCACAAATCCAAAGACAAAAGCGCAAAGCCAAAAGCCAGAAGTCAAAAGCCAAAAGCACAAACCATAAAGCCTAAATCCCAAAGCCAAAAGCACAAAGCCAAGAGCCAGAAGTCAAAAGCCAAAAAGCACCAAGCCAAAAGCATAAAGCATAGAAGATTAAAGCCAAAAGCACAAACCCAAAGCCATAAGACAAAAGCACAAAACTAAAAGCCAAAACCACAGAGCCAAAAGCACAAAGCATAAATCGCAAAGCGAAAAGCACAAAGCCCAGAGCCAAACGTCAAAAGCCATAAAGGACAAAGCACAAAGCCAAAAGCACAAAGCCAAAAACCCAGAGCCAAAAGCCAAAAGCCCAACGCTAAAAGCCAAAAGCACAAAGCTCAAAGCCAAAAGCCAAAAGCATAAACCATTAAGCATAAAGCCCAAAGCCAAAAGCACAAAGCCCAGAGCCAAAAGCACACAGCCAAAAGCATGAAGCATAGAAGATCAAAGCCAAAAGCACAAATCCAAAGACAAAAGCGCAAAGCCAAAAGCCAAGAGCCAGAAGTCAAAAGCCAAAAAGCACCAAGCCAAAAGCATAAAGCATAGAAGATTAAAGCCAAAAGCACAAACCCAAAGCCATAAGACAAAAGCACAAAACTAAAAGCCAAAACCACAGAGCCAAAAGCACAAAGCATAAATCGCAAAGCGAAAAGCACAAAGCCCAGAGCCAAACGTCAAAAGCCATAAAGGACAAAGCACAAAGCCAAAAGCACAAAGACAAAAGCTAAAAGCCTCAAGCTAAAATCACAAACCATAAAGCATAAATCCCAAAGCCATAAGCACAAAGCCAAGAGCCAAAAGTCAAAAGCCAAAAAGCACAAAGACAAAAAGCTAAAAGCCAAAAGCACCAAACCAAAATCATAAAGCATAAAGCCCAAGGCCAAAAGCACAAAGCCAAAAGCGCAAAGCCAAAAGCGGAAAGCCCGGAGCCAAAAGCACAAATCAAAAAGCATTTAACCAAAAGCATAAAGCATTTAGCCCAAGGCCAAAAGCACAAAGCCAAAAGCAAAAAGCCAAAAGCACAAACCATAAAGCATAAATCCCAATGTCAAAATGCAAAAAAGCACAGAGCACAAAGCCAAAAGCCAAAACCACAGAGCCAAAAGCCCAGAGCCAAAAGCCAAGAGCCCAACGCTAAAAGCCAAAAGCACAAAGCTTAAAGCCAAAAGCCAAAAGCATAAACCATTAAGCATAAAGCCCAAAGCCAAAAGCACAAAGCCCAGAGCCAAAAGCACACAGCCAAAAGCATGAAGCATAGAAGATCAAAGCCAAAAGCACAAATCCAAAGACAAAAGCGCAAAGCCAAAAGCCAGAAGTCAAAAGCCAAAAGCACAAACCGTAAAGCATAAATCCCAAAGCCAAAAGCACAAAGCCAAGAGCCAGAAGTCAAAAGCCAAAAAGCACCAAGCCAAAAGCATAAAGCCAAAAGCACAAAGCAAAAAACCCAGAGCCAAAAGCGCAAAGCCCGGAGCCAAAAGCACAAAGCCAAAAGAAGAAAGCCAAAAGCACAAATCCAAAAGCATAAAACCAAAAGCCAAAAGGATAAACCATAGAAGGATGCACAAAAGCACAAAGCACCAAAGCATAAAGCATAAATACCAAAGCCAAAAGCACAAAGCCCAGAGCCAAAAGTGAAAAGCCAAAAGCAAAAAGCACAAAGCCAAAAGCACAAAGCCAAAAGCATAAATCCCAAAGCCAAAAGCACAAAGCCAAAGTGCAAAAAGCACAAAGCCAAAAGCACAAAGAAAAAAGCTAAAAGACAAAAGCCAAAAGCATAAAGCATAAATCCAAAACCACAGAGCCAAAAGCCCAGAGCCAAAAGCCAAGAGCCCAACGCTAAAAGCCAAAAGCACAAAGCTTAAAGCCAAAAGCCAAAAGCATAAACCATTAAGCATAAAGCCCAAAGCCAAAAGCACAAAGCCCAGAGCCAAAAGCACCAAGCCAAAAGCATGAAGCATAGAAGATCAAAGCCAAAAGCACAAATCCAAAGACAAAAGCGCAAAGCCAAAAGCCAGAAGTCAAAAGCCAAAAGCACAAACCATAAAGCATAAATCCCAAAGCCAAAAGCACAAAGCAAAGAGCCAGATGTCAAAAGCCAAAAAGCACAAAGCCAAAAGACAAAAGCCAAAAGCACAAAGACAAAAGCTAAAAGCTAAAAGCCTAAAGCCAAAATCTCAACGCTTAAAGCCAAAAGCACAAAGCCAAAAAGCATAAAGCCCAAAGCACCAAGCCAAAAGCACAAAGAAAAAAAACCCAAAGCCAAAAGCACAAATCCAAAGACAAAAGCGCAAAGCCAAAAGCCAGAAGTCAAAAGCCAAAAGCACAAACCATAAAGCATAAATCCCAAAGCCAAAAGCACAAAGCAAAAAAACCCAGAGCCAAAAGCGCAAAGCCCGGAGCCAAAAGCACAAAGACAAAAGCTAAAAGCCAAAAGCACAAACCCAAAGACAAAAGCACAAAGCCAAAAGCTAAAATCACAAACCATAAAGCATAAATCCCAAAGCCATAAGCACAAAGCCAAGAGCCAAAAGTCAAAAGCCAAAAAGCACAAAGACAAAAAGCTAAAAGCCAAAAGCACCAAACCAAAATCATAAAGCATAAAGCCCAAGGCCAAAAGCACAAAGCCAAAAGCACGAAGCCAAAAACCCAGAGCCAAAAGCGCAAAGCCAAAAGCAAAAAGCACAAAGCAAAAAGCACAAAGCCAAAAGCACAAAGCCAAAAGCATAAATCCCAAAGCCAAAAGCACAAAGCCAAAGTGTAAAAAGCACAAAGCCAAAAGCTAAAAGACAAAAGCCAAAAGCATAAAGCATAAATCCCAAAGCACAAAGGGCCAAAGCCAAAAGCACAAAACCAGAAGCATAAAGCATAAAGCATAAATCGCAAGGCCAAAAGCACAAAGCCCAGAGCCAAACGTCAAAAGCCAAAAAGCACAATGCCAAAAGCACAAAGCACAGAGCACAAAGCCAAAAGCCAAAAGCCAAAACCACAGAGCCAAAAGCACAACGCTAAAAGCCAAAAGCACAAAGCTCAAAGCCAAAATCCCAAAGCCAAAAGCATAAAGCCCAGAGCCAAAAGCACAAAGCCAAAAGCATGAAGCATAGAAGATCAAAGCCAAAAGCACAAATCCAAATACAAAAGCGCAAAGCCAAAAGCCAGAAGTCAAAAGCCAAAAGCACAAACCATAAAGCATAAATCCCAAAGCCAAAAGCACAAAGCAAAGAGCCAGATGTCAAAAGCCAAAAAGCACAAAGCCAAAAGACAAAAGCCAAAAGCACAAAGACAAAAGCTAACAGCTAAAAGCCTAAAGCCAAAATCTCAACGCTTAAAGCCAAAAGCACAAAGCCAAAAAGCATAAAGCCCAAAGCACCAAGCCAAAAGCACAAAGCAAAAAAACCCAGAGCCAAAAGCGCAAAGCCCGGAGCCAAAAGCACAAAGCCAAAAGCAGAAAGCCAAAAGCACAAATCCAAAAGCATAAAACCAAAAGCCAAAAGGATAAACCATAGAAGGATGCACAAAAGCACAAAGCCGAAAGCATAAATCCCAAAGCCAAAAGCACAAAGCCAAAGTGCAAAAAGCACATAGCACAAAGCCAAAAACACAAAGCCAAAAGCACAAAGAAAAAAGCTAAAAGACAAAAGCATAAAGCATAAATCGCAAAGCCCAAAGCACAAAAGGCCAAAGCCAAAAGCACAAAACCAAAAGCATAAAGCATAAATCGCAAAGCCAAAAGCACAAAGCCCAGAGCCAAACGTCAAAAGCCAAAAAGCACAATGCCAAAAGCACAAAGCACAAAGCCAAAAGCACAAAGACAAAAAGCATAAAGCCCAAAGCACCAAGCCAAAAGCCAAAAGCTAAAAAGCATAAAAAGCATAAACCCAAAGACAAAAGCACAAAGCCAAAAGCTAAAATCACAAACCATAAAGCATAAATCCCAAAGCCAAAGGCACAAAGCCAAAAGCCAAAAGCACAAAACCAAAATCATCAAGCATAAGCCCAAGGCCAAAAGCATAAAGCCAAAAGCACAAAGCAGAAAACCCAGAGCCAAAAGCGCAAAGCCTAAAGCCAAAAGCACAAAGCCAAAAACCCAGAGCCAAAAAGCGCAAAGCCCGGAGCCAAAAGCACAAAGCCAAAAGCACAAATCCAAAAGCCAAAAGCACCAAAGCATAAAGCATATATACCAAAGCCAAAAGCACAAAGCCCAGAGCCAAAAGTCAAAAGCCAAAAAGCACAATACCAAAAGCCCAATTCCTACAAGCCAAAAGCACAAAAGCACAAAGCCAAGAGCAAAAAGCAAAAAGCCAAAATCACAAAACCAAAAACCCAGAGCCAAAAGCCAAAAGCTCAGAGACAAAAGCATAAAGCACAAAGCCAAAAAGCATAAAGCACAAAGCCAAAAAGCATAAAGCATGAAGCCAAAAGCATCAGGCCAAAAGCATAAAGCATAATCCCAAAGCACAGAGCAAAGACCCCAACGCCAAAAGCACAAAGCCAACACGAAAAGACCAAAGAAAAGAGAAACAGAAAAGATAAGAGAGAACACAGAACATAGAAATACAACACAGAAACGAGAAAAGAGAAATGCGAAGAGAAAACAGAAACGAGAGAACAGAAAACAAAACAGACGAGAGAAAATACTACAGTTAACAACAAAAAAAGAAAACAAAAGAGAAAACAGAAAAAGCAAAAAAGCAAATAGCCGTGTAATTTTGTTTTCTGAAGAATATTTTCACTTCACTGCCTTTATGAGGGGTTTTTAAGCCCAAAGCACCATCAAAATAATTCACAACCCTAATCCAAAAGTCAACAAAAACACCCCAAACCAATTCCAAAACACAAAAAAGTTCATGACCCAAAGCCTGCTTAAATAACATTGAAAACAAAATTTATGGTCATTATTTTGGTCAAAACCAAAAGTGAAACAGAACAGAAAAACGCAAAACGCGGTACGAAACACCTGCGAACCCTTAATAATCAAAAACATAACACCCCAATTCTCTTTTGCATATACATAAAAAGTTACTTGAGCTCTATGGTAGAGCTGGCATTGATTTATGAGAAATGACAAAATGACAAAAGGAACGTGTTAAAATATCTGGAGTAATCGAGTCAGCTGTAACGTTTAGAGCTGAGCCGGAGTATGTTCAAATACTCCAACCCCAACAAAATTCACATTAAATTCTTTTGAGGTTTTTGGTCTTTCGGTTTGGGAGTTTCTTTGAGTTACTTTGATTTATGAAATAAGTAGTGATCGGCTTCTCAAATTCTTGTTTCTGTTGTCTCTTTTGGCTTTTGGCTCCTGGCTTTTGGCTTTGGGTTCTGGCTATGGGATTTTGGCTCTAGTTTTGGGGGCTCTGGCTTCTGGCTCTTGGCTTTGGGTTTTTGGCTTTTAGCTATTGGCTTCTGGCTTTTAGCTTTTGGCGTTTGGCTTCTTGGTTTTGGCTCTTGGGTTTTGGCTTTGGGTTTTGGCTTTTGGCTTTTGGTTATTGGCTTAGGAATTCTGGATTTTAGGTTCTGGCTTTGGGTTTTGGCTTTTGGGTTCTGGATTTGAGCTTTTGGCTTTGAGCTTCTGTCTTTTGGATTTGGGGTTCTGGCTCTTGGATTTTGGCTCTTGCTATTTGGCTTCTGGCTTTTTGGCTCTTGGCGTTTGGCTTCTGACTCTTGGCTTTGGGATTTCGAATTCTGGCTTCTGGCTTTGGGCTATATTGGCTTTGGGAGTCTGGCTTTTGGGTTCTGGCTTTGGGTTTTGGCTTTGGGTATCTGGCTTTTGGATTCTGGCTCTTGGCGTTTTGGCTTCTGACTCTTGGCTTTGGGATTTGGACTTCTTTCTGTCTTTTGACTTTGGCTTTGAGTTCTGTGTATGGCTCTTGGTTTTGGGCTCAGGCTTTTCCCTTTGGGATTTTGCTTTTGGCTTCTGGCTCTTGGCTTTGGGATTTCGACTTCTGGCTTTTGGCTTTTTGAGGTATTGGCTTCTGGCTTTTGGCTCTTGGTTTTGGGCTTCTGGCTTTTGGCTTTTGGCTTCTGGCTCTTGGCTATGGGTTATTGGATTTGGGCTATTGGCTTTGGGCTCCTGGCTTTGGGTGATTGGCTTCTGGCTCTTGGCTTCTGTCTTTTGAGTTCTGGCTTTGGGTTCTGACTTTTGACTTCTGGCTTTGGGTTTGGTTTTTGGTTTCTGGCTTTGAGCTTTTGGCTTCTGGCTCTTTGGTTATTGGCTTTTGGCTTTTGGTTTGGGCTTTGAGCTTTTTTTTTTGGCTATTGGCTTTGGGTTTCTGGCTTTGAGCTATTGGGTTTGGGATTCTGGCTTTGGGATTTTGACTCTTGGTTATGGGCTTCTGGCTTTTGGCTCTTGGCTTTGGGTTATTGGATTTGGGCTCTTGGTTTTTGGTTTTTGGGTTGTGGGCTTCTGGCTTTTGGTTATTGGATATGGGCTATTGGCTGTTGGCTTTTGGGTTCTGGCTTTGAGCTTTTGGCTCTTGGCTTTGGGTTATTGGCTATTGGCTTTGGGCCTCTTACTATTGGCTTTGGGATTTCGACTTCTGGCTTTTGGCTTTGGGTTCTGGCTCTTGGCTTTGGGTTATTGGATTTGGGAATCTGGCTTTTGACTTCTGGTTTTCGAGTTCTGGCTTTGGGTTTAGGCTTTGGGCTTCTGGCTTTTGGCTTCTGACTCTTGGCTTTGGGATTTCGACTTCTGGCTTTTGGATTTGGGATTCTGGCTTTTGACTTCTGGCTTTGGCTTTTGGGTTCTGGCTTTGAGCTTTTGGCTTCTGGCTCTTTGCTTTGAGTTATTGGCTTTGTGCTATTGGCGTCTGGCTTTGGGTTATTGGCTTCTGGCTCTTGGCTTCTGGCTTTGGGCTATTGGGTTTGGGGTTCTGGCTTTTGAGTTTTGGCTTTTGGGTTCTGTCTTTGAGCTTTTGGCTTCTGGCTCTTGGCTTTGGGTTTTTGGCTTTGAGTTATTGACTTCTGGCTTTTGGTTCTGGCTATGGGATTTTGACTCTTGGTTATGGGCTTCTGGCTTTTGGCTCTTGGCTTTGGGTTATTGGATTTGGGCTCTTGGTTTTTGGCTTTTGGGTTGTGGGCTTCTGGCTTTTGGTTATTGGATTTGGGCTTTTGGCTGTTGGCTTTGGGATTCTCGCTTTGAGCTTTTGGCTTCTGGCTCTTTGCTTTGAGTTATTGGCTTTGTGCTATTGGCTATTGGCTTTGAGCTATTGGCTTCTGGCTTTTGGCTATTGGCTTCTGGTTCTGGCTCTTGGCTTCTGGCTCTTGGCTTTGGGGTATTGGATTTGGGATTCTGGCTTTTGGCTTCTGGCTTTGGGCTATTGGGTTTGGGGTTCTGGCTTTGAGCTTTTGGCTTTTGGCTTTGGGTTTCTGGCTTTGAGCTATTGGCGTCTGGCTTTGGGTTATTGGCTTCTGGCTCTTGGCTTCTGGCTTTGGGTTATTGGGTTTGGGGTTCTGGCTTTTGGGTTCTGGCTTTGAGCTTTTGGCTTTTGGCTATTGGCTTTGGGTTTCTGGCTCTTGGCTTCTGGCTTTGGGCTATTGGGTTTGGGGTTCTGGCTTTGAGCTTTTGGCTTTTGGCTTTGGGTTTCTGGCTTTGAGCTATTGGCGTCTGGCTTTGGGTTATTGGCTTCTGGCTCTTGGCTTCTGGCTTTGGGTTATTGGGTTTGGGGTTCTGGCTTTTGGGTTCTGGCTTTGAGCTTTTGGCTATTGGCTTTGGGTTTCTGGCTTTGAGCTATTGGCGTCTGGCTTTGGGTTATTGGCTTCTGGCTCTTGGCTTCTGGCTTTGGGTTATTGGGTTTGGGGTTCTGGCTTTTGGGTTCTGGCTTTGAGCTTTTGGCTATTGGCTTTGGGTTTCTGGCTTTGAGCTATTGGCGTCTGGCTTTGGGTTATTGGCTTCTGGCTCTTGGCTTCTGGCTTTGGGCTATTGGGTTTGGGGTTCTGGCTTTTGAGTTTTGGCTTTTGGGTTCTGTCTTTGAGCTTTTGGCTTCTGGCTCTTGGCTTTGGGTTTTTGGCTTTGAGTTATTGACTTCTGGCTTTTGGTTCTGGCTATGGGATTTTGACTCTTGGTTATGGGCTTCTGGCTTTTGGCTCTTGGCTTTGGGTTATTGGATTTGGGCTCTTGGTTTTTGGCTTTTGGGTTGTGGGCTTCTGGCTTTTGGTTATTGGATTTGGGCTTTTGGCTGTTGGCTTTGGGATTCTCGCTTTGAGCTTTTGGCTTCTGGCTCTTTGCTTTGAGTTATTGGCTTTGTGCTATTGGCTATTGGCTTTGAGCTATTGGCTTCTGGCTTTTGGCTATTGGCTTCTGGCTCTTGGCTTTGGGGTATTGGATTTGGGATTCTGGCTTTTGACTTCTGGCTTTGGGTTTTGGCTTTTGGGTTCTGGCTTTGAGCTTTTGGCTTTGGGTTTCTGGCTCTTGGCTTCTGGCTTTGGGCTATTGGGTTTGGGGTTCTGGCTTTGAGCTTTTGGCTATTGGCTTTGGGTTATTGGCTTCTGGCTCTTGGCTTCTGGCTTTGGGCTATTGGGTTTGGGGTTCTGGCTTTTGGGTTCTGGCTTTGAGCTTTTGGCTTTTGGCTATTGGCTTTGGGTTTCTGGCTTTGAGCTATTGGCGTCTGGCTTTGGGTTATTGGCTATGGGATTTTGACTCTTGGTTATGGGCTTCTGGCTTTTGGCTCTTGGATTTGGGCTATTGGCTGTTGGCTTTTGGGTTCTGGCTTGGAGCTTTTGGCTCTTGGCTTTGGGTTATTGGCTATTGGCTTTGGGCTTCTTACTATTGGCTTTGGGATTTCGACTTCTGGCTTTGGCTTTTGGGTTCTGGCTTTGAGCTTTTGGCTTCTGGCTCTTTGCTTTGAGTTATTGGCTTTGTGCTATTGGCTTCTGGCTTTGAGCTTTTGGCTTCTGGCTTTGGGTTGTTGGCTATTGGCTTTGGGCTTCTTACTATTGGCTTTGGGATTTCGACTTCTGGCTTTGGGTTCTGGCTCTTGGCTTTGGGTTATTGGATTTGGGATTCTGGCTTTTGACTTCTGGTTTTCGAGTTCTGGCTTTGGGTTTAGGCTTTGGGCTTCTGGCTTTTGGATTTGGGATTCTGGCTTTTGACTTCTGGCTTCTGGCTTTGAGCTTTTGGCTTCTGGCTCTTTGCTTTGAGTTATTGGCTTTGTGCTATTGGCTATTGGCTTTGAGCTATTGGCTTCTGGCTTTTGGCTATTGGTTTCTGGTTCTGGCTCTTGGCTTCTGGCTCTTGGCTTTGGGTTATTGGATTTGGTATTCTGGCTTTTGACTTCTGGCTATGGGTTTTGGCTTTTGGGTTCTGGCTTTGAGCTTTTGGCTTTTGGCTTTGGGTTTCTGGCTTTGAGCTATTGGCGTCTGGCTTTGGGTTATTGGCTTCTGGCTCTTGGCTTCTGGCTTTGGGTTATTGGGTTTGGGGTTCTGGCTTTTGAGTTTTGGCTTTTGGGTTCTGTCTTTGAGCTTTTGGCTTCTGGCTCTTGGCTTTGGGTTTTTGGCTTTGAGTTATTGACTTCTGGCTTTTGGTTCTGGCTATGGGATTTTGACTCTTGGTTATGGGCTTCTGGCTTTTGGCTCTTGGCTTTGGGTTATTGGATTTGGGCTCTTGGTTTTTGGCTTTTGGGTTGTGGGCTTCTGGCTTTTGGTTATTGGATTTGGGCTTTTGGCTGTTGGCTTTGGGATTCTCGCTTTGAGCTTTTGGCTTCTGGCTCTTTGCTTTGAGTTATTGGCTTTGTGCTATTGGCTATTGGCTTTGAGCTATTGGCTTCTGGCTTTTGGCTATTGGCTTCTGGTTCTGGCTCTTGGCTTCTGGCTCTTGGCTTTGGGGTATTGGATTTGGGATTCTGGCTTTTGACTTCTGGCTTTGGGTTTTGGCTTTTGGGTTCTGGCTTTGAGCTTTTGGCTTTTGGCTATTGGCTTTGGGTTTCTGGCTCTTGGCTTCTGGCTTTGGGCTATTGGGTTTGGGGTTCTGGCTTTGAGCTTTTGGCTATTGGCTTTGGGTTTCTGGCTTTGAGCTATTGGCGTCTGGCTTTGGGTTATTGGCTTCTGGCTCTTGGCTTCTGGCTTTGGGCTATTGGGTTTGGGGTTCTGGCTTTTGAGTTCTGGCTTTTGAGTTCTGGCTTTGGGTTTTGGCTTTTGGGTTCTGTCTTTGAGCTTTTGGCTTCTGGCTCTTGGCTTTGGGTTTTTGGCTTTGAGTTATTGACTTCTGGCTTTTGGTTCTGGCTATGGGATTTTGACTCTTGGTTATGGGCTTCTGGCTTTTGGCTCTTGGCTTTGGGTTATTGGATTTGGGCTTTTGGCTGTTGGCTTTTGGGTTCTGGCTTTGAGCTTTTGGCTCTTGGCTTTGGGTTATTGGCTTTCGGCTATTGGCTTTGGGCTTTTGGGATTTCGACTTCTGGCTTTTGGCTTTGGGATTCTGGCTTTGAGCTTTTGGCTTCTGGCTCTTTGCTTTGAGTTATTGGCTTTGTGCTATTGGCTATTGGCTTTGAGCTATTGGCTTCTGGCTTTTGGCTATTGGTTTCTGGTTCTGGCTCTTGGCTTTGGGTTATTGGATTTGGGATTCTGGCTTTTGACTTCTTGCTTTCGAGTTCTGGCTTCGGGTTTTGGCTTTGGGTGATATTGGATTCGGGCTATTGGCTTTGGGTTTTGGGTTTTGGGTTCTGGCTTTGAAGCTCTCTTAATGGTTAAGAGCACCTTACGCACTCGTAACACGCTCTTTGTAAGTTACCTGGTATTCACAATAAGCCCTTAAATATAAGTGAACCCTTAAGACGCTCTTAAAATTACGTGTGCTCCGAGGGATTCTTAGCGTCCTCGTAGTCTTGTTTGTCAGCATCATTTGACACGCAAGTGATCATAACTGTCGGATAGGTTTTGCTGGAGAGGGAAAACACGAGCTCTTCGAAGGCAGCATGTGTTTGGGGGTCGCCTACATCCCTTGGACTTATAATAATATGATGACACCGAAGATATTAAGGGCCAACAAAAATGACATATCGTTCGGCCGCCATTTTAGTAAGCAACGAAGCTATGTTAACTTCAAATTAAATTCTTGTAAGACGAACCTTTCCCCTTAAAGATAGTATCATACTTTGGTAAGAGACAAAACAGAAATGTTCACAGATTTACGTTAACCATTATTTTCTGAGTATGAAGATGATGCTGGTAGAAACCTGCCGTTAAAATGTTTCCGTCTGAAATGGTGTATTTATCCATAAAATTAGTAAAAAACAACGACCGAAAATCTTTTTGATCATTAAAAAGATAAAAAATAACAGAGAAAAGACTTAAAATACTGTGGCCGTTTTCCACTGTTTTCTCAAAAAGTGGGCACCGTATGGGACTGAAATTTTCACAGATAAAACTATAACTGTATCCTCCTTGATATTTTAGCCCATGAATCTGTATTTCTTTGACAAAAACCAATGTATGATATTACCTTTAACAATCATTAATATCATTATTAAAGCATATTATTATTTATTACCTAGAATCACACACCAAATGAAAACAGGCTTACGAAAATGCTGTCTGAGCGTACTTCCTCTAATTGTGCGTGATTTAAAAAAAAAGATAGGCCAAAGGATATTTGGATGACACTGACTTAATTCAAAGGAAAATAAGTTTATTGATATCCGCTGGACAGAAATTGGCTTTTCTCGTACGCTTTGCCGGCGTGGCCATCTTAACTGGTGTACATAATTATTGTCCACAGACTCCAATATGACCGCGCGACAGAGGTATGTTCCATGAGCGCAACCCAAGCGTCCTGGGTGTATATCTTATACACCCAGGAAGCTTAAGAGGTCGTTAAGAAAGTTCATGATAAGAGTGCTCAACGAGTGCTTTGATAACCCTAAGCGTACTCTGAGAGAATGCTTTGCGTATACTTAAGCAGCTCTTTTGGAGCTCGTAGCGGTGATTTTAAGAGGGCTTCATGAAAATGGTCCCTGGCTCTTTGCTTTGGGTTATTCGATTTGGGCTATTGGCTTTGGGATTCTGGCTTTTGACTTCTGGCTTTTGGTTTTAGCTCTTGGTCTGTGGCTTTGGGGTCATGGCTTTAGGCTTTTGGCTTATGGGCTCTTGGCTCTTGGATTTGGGGTTCTGGCTTTGGGTATTTTGGGCCGTTGGATTTGGGCTTCTGCCTTTGGGCTCTCGGCTTCTGGCATTTAGGCTATTGGCTTTGGGCTTCTGGCTTAGATCTCTTGGCTCAGAGCTCTTGGCTTTGGGCTCTTGGATTTGGGGTTCTGGATTTGGGCTATTAGCTTTAGGCGTGTGGTTCTTGATATTTGGGCGTCTGGCTTGAGCTTCTGGCTTTGGGCTATTGGCTTTGGGCTATAAGCTTTGTTGGAGGCCATTACCCAAAATAAATTGCCACACTGTAAAAGAAAATATTTCTACCTCTCCTTTAATGAATACAAAAATTAGGCGCATGTATACACAGTGTAAAACAACCATTTCTGACTAGGCTAAGTAAATGATGACTGCGTTTTTATCCACTAAACAAAGAACGTGTGAACAATTAAATGACTTTAAAAACGTTCTCTCTACACTACACGTTGAAATCTGAATACTTTTTCTACATACATTTTTCGTTCATTACTAGGTGATCTTGAAAAATGTGTATGTCGAGTAGCTACGAACATGCCATCTAATAACAATACATGAAAGTTTAGTTATTCATGGTGGAAAAATTATCAAGAATATCAAGAAATACCGATCCAATTAATTCCTTTCTTTTTTTCAAAATTTCCCAGAACACAAAAAGAAAGAAACGGAACCATAATAAATGCGGGAGTAGCATTTTGTTAATTTACAAAATAGTAGAAAAATTAGGCAAAAAATGTACGTTCATCGCATATTGAGAGCGTCCTTTATCTAACAAAACCACTAAGCAGCCTTCCGAGTTAACAAGCATTAAAAATTACACTTGCATTATAATACAATTTCAAACTCTTACTATAAGATCTTATGCAGCAGGTACTGCAAAACTACTATTCGGACAAATACAGTAGAGTATTCTTAAGTTTATATGAAACAAAATCTGCTTAACTGTTGTAGGTTGGGTGTACTAGTTCATATCAACCAAACCCCATACCTAGTAGACCCAACCCACAACAGGTGGGAAGAGTCTACAGCATTCAACCGACTCCAGACGATTACTACGATATGCAAGAGTGGCACCGGATCCCTTTAGCGGGTTGGCTACGAAGAGTGTCAGGTAGATGGTGGATATGAGCCAAGTTAGCGTATTGGAGGTAACAAAATACATGTACAATTGTACGTGTACATTACCTCTTATGTACCATAGGGTCTCAACCCAGGTGTCACTTGGGCTGAGGGTCTCCTGGCTTCCGAGTTGTTGCGCCGCAGGACATCTCTCAGGTAGGAGGTGGTGAAAGCGTATGGGTACTTCTTGCAAGGAACTCCCCTGAAGTAGGACCAGGATGCGGAGACAGCTCTAACATCGTGGGCCTTGACGTATTGTTGGGCTTGCTGATCCGGCTAAGATGGCCAGTCTGGGCCCGGGCAATGGTGTACCCTAGACGCTTGGTGAGAGGTCAAGATGAATCTCTCAGGCCCTTTGTTCGGGACAAGTACGGCTTCAGGGTCCTGTGTGAAGCCAGAGATGGTTACGAAGGTGTCCGCTGGCTCGAAGGCGGGGTTCTGGGCGAGGAAGCCGAAGGTCGGGATGACTCGAACGCCATGTGGCTCCCAGCTATAAATAGGGCCATGATCTCACTGGTCCTCAGACGAAACCACTGCCATATGAGGAATGCCAGTTGAGGGTAGTGTGCATCAGAGGGACCTTGGAGGGAGTACGTTGGAGGCCTACAGGGAGTTCCAGGGTGATGAGGTCGCTCTATGTCCTGCATGAGGTGGTGAGGAGGAGCCGTGTTGGTCGATATGGGTGAGCCATTCTGGAAGCCCTCAAGTAGAGCAGATCTGAAGTTGCGGGATGTCCGGTGTGTCAAGTGAATGAGGGAAATCCGCTACCACTGTAGGTGCTTCAGTTGGGCAGAAAGCATGGTCGTCGCACCACGAAGCACCGAAGGTGTCCGCTATTGTATATCTTGCGGGTTGATAGGTGTCGTCCCCGTGCAGCCATGGCAGCGTCGACAGCATCGTTGGACAGCATCCAGCACGTTTGGTGGAGATCTCCCGGATGATGGGTGCAGAATCCATGACTGACTGCGTTTTGTCTGGGAGCATGATTGGTATTAGCACCAGATGAACCAGGGCTGGCTAGGCTAGAACGCAGCATAGTTTCGTCTGAGGACGTACAATATAAAAGGGAGATCGGAGGGAGGTCCAGTTGATCTGTAAGGCATCCGATGGTGAAGGGTACCGGCAGTACTTGGCCGTTTGCGGTTGGCGCAAACAGGTCAACGTGGCGTCTTTAGTCGGTGAAAGAGCGTCCCTACACCGTTGTCCTTGGTCCACCGTAGGATCCACCATGGTCGATGTGCGCTACCGCTGTTGAGGAGGACCATTTTTCGTCTTGCCTTGACGTGCTGGCTGAAGTGTCGCAGGACGTTAAGGACGGCCCGTAGCACAAACCATGTTGGCGAGGTAGTGCCGGGAGGTGTGGTCCAGGTTCCCGGATGGCTGGTGTGGAGAGAGGGGTGCGCTCCACCCCAATAGGGATCTGCCATGATGCCACCACGGCTCTTGGATGTCAAGAAGGGGTTGTCGGTCGTTAAGTGATCTTCCTTCATCGATCAGGGGAGGTGATGGTGGATGTGCTGCGTTACTTCGACTGCGATGCTAATGGAGTCGAGGCTAGGGCCGAGAAGCCAGAACGGGCTGCAATATGGCCGGGTGACCTGTCACCTTTATCACTCGACATACTCGACATACTTCACTCTGACATACATCACTCGACATCACTCGGTTCGGGGACTTTTATCCCCGTGAGGGGTAATCCCCTGGGGAAGATGGCCTCGGCTTGTGAAAACAACATCCTACTCATCGGATGATAGGCGGAGGCCAGATGTAAAGTGGCCAAGTTCCTTTGTATTTCCCTAGAAATAGAGTTGTGCGATAAATGTGGACCGATGGACTGATGCAGGTGTACTACCGTCACCCATTAGGCGTGGTTGTCAGATGTAGGATTGTTTAAGGCCGCAGCAGTCACAGCTCTTTGTGGCGTTTCTTCGTCGCTTTTGGTAAGGCCGGAGAAAGCGCTGACCTTGAAAGGTGGGTGGTCATCGAAAACCAATTGGTTCCGCAGGTCCGAGTGGGATACTTCGGGGTACTGCGGCGTGCAGTGAGCTCGTGATACTTTTGAGGGTGGTATGTTGTGTAGACGCATGCCAGATCCTTTGCCGCTTGGGCATGCTGTATGTCGAGTGATCAAGTCCTTTGATTCGGAAGTCGAACATTTTCCGTTTCGTATCGGCGCTGAGAAAAAGGACAATTATGGCGGCTATGTCGGTACGCATTGTGAGACGTCAGGTTGATCAAGTTTTTTTTCAGCGAAGTAGCAAATAGGTGCAAGGGAATTTGTATATCGTTATAACCGCCCGGGGTAGGTTGAATGCAGTAGACACTAAAATTTACACCGATTGCCAAAGGCAGATTTTCCTATGGGCGTGCGCAACAATCAAGCGGTACGCTTCCACTAATTAAAGGATGCAGTGCACTTTAGAACACATTGATAATCACCTACATATGGTTATTCCGATAAAATTAAAACTATAACATGTAATAACCTTTTCGTTACAGCCAAGTATCTATTGCATTTTTAAAGCGTGATTTGAGAAAATCTGATGAAATTAATTTTCAGAGCACCATTTTTGTTACCATTATTAAAATATTTACAGCTTTGTTAGAACAAAATCACAGCAATACAAATAAAAGTTAAGTCCGGGGCATCTCGATGAAAGTATATAAAAGAACAAAATCCTAAATGCCTTCTAAACTGGAAGACTAATAAATTGACCAGTATACCGTCTAAAAACGAATGTCTCAAGGACAAACCTTTCAAATGTTGATTAGATCGAATGTACGTATAACAATAAAATAAGAAACAAAGGCTAGAGCTGGACATTATATAAAACAACATATATTTACATTATGCAAATATCCATATATTTTATATAATGCTAAAGATGCTTCGCGAAGTCAACGCGTAAACAACTAATTTGGCTATAATTAATATGGCCAAATGTCATTCTACTGAAATTCTCGCTAGAGCGATCTTTTGGAAGCACTAACCATGGAATTGTGTTCAAGCAATTCGAAATGACTTTAAAAGTAATTTTAAAATGAATACAACAGAAGGAAAACCTACAAACAAACAAATACATAAAAAAAACTAAGTGCAGCTAAATTTAACTGTACATGAATTAACACAGGTCATGCTTAGTTTATCACAACTACGGAGCTTAGAATAAACTAAAGTACTAAGCAAGAACCCTATCCTGAGGTTTGGATCAGTCATTCTACATGTGATCCATCATTTTTCTTGACAATACAAAAGAGAAAATTGTATAAATGGATAACTATAAGTAAAAGTGATCTACTTATAAAGCAGTTTTTGCTTTTGGCTGCAAACTGAGGGCAGTTTTTAAACGCCCAGAATTCTTACGCAATGACCGACCTGTTTTAATAGAGAGTAATAAAAGGGGAGCAAGAGAGGACACTTACTACTACAAATGCTAAGATTACTTTTGATTGAGTTGCATGTCTGTCGTTGCTTATTCTTGATGAGTTTTATGTGAAATGGTCAAATGATCCGAGGTACTCAAAAGCAGCACGGTAGCAGAACTGATACTGGTCCTGTGTGAAAGATACAGCGAAAAAACACATTTATATTAAAACATCAAAGTAGGCATTTTTACAATGAGTCATTTACAAGTGAAGGTATGTGCGACATCTGGCAGTCATTCGAATATTTCATTTGTCAATTTTTATTTGTAGCATAACTCGAGAACCACAAGTGATGGTATGAAATGCTTAGTTACATCCCGTAGATGTACATACTGCCACAAAATGGCTGATTGTCATAACATCCAATAAGGCGGATTTTTTAATTGATGCTGTAAACAATTTCTGATGTAAAAATGTCTCGTAATCTTTTAAAACGTCAGACAGCATTGCCGCGAAAAACAGCGTCGGGGAGAGGACACGATTCTGATATCTCTGTTCGTCATTTCAAAGACAAAGAGACAAAGATCGACGCTACCACGACTGCGGAGAAGCCGCATTCACCTTGCTCCAGGTGTTCCTGCAAGAATTACGAACAAGAGCAAGGATCTGAGTGGTTGTCACAGCACTGGCGATTTCATTTTCGCTGGCGGCAGATGCTCCTCCTTCCACATGGACTGGAGTATTGACAGTCCTGGCACACCCGCTCGGTGACCGGTCTCCACGGAGAGTAGGCCCCTACACAAAAGCGCACCCGGTGACCGCGCTCGGGCCACGCGCACAGCAGGCACTGCAGTGCCGTGTCCCAGAATAAAACGCAACAGTGTCGGGACCCATTATGTTAAAATCAAACTGTTTTTCAATTTGTGTTTTTTCCCCCTCAATTTCAGTCCAAGTTTGCTCAAATTGTACATGGTGATAGCCAAGACATGGCTGTATCACATCTGAATCTTGAAGTGATAAACAGTTAAATTTTCATATAATAGTTCCGACGCAGTGTTGCGTTTTTTTTGGGACACCCTGTATATTGCGTCGCGGGAACCGGTCTACTCCATAGAACCCACCAAAATGTTGAGATTGTTTCACTCATGGGTCATGGATGTCTTCATTCTCACATGTAAAGTTATACACACATAATACATGGTTGTATTTGGATAATGTTATTTTCTCTTTGTTATACAGTTTTCACGGAGCCAGAGACCATCAGAATAAAAGCTCTTGTAGAGACCCTTGCATTGTAACCTAACTACTGTGCCAGAGAAGTTATTTTCTCGTGAAGTTATTTTCTCGTGTCACCCCTCACTGACTTGATGATTATTTTCAACCACCTTGAAGGCGACATTGTGAAAGTACTGCGAACTCAGCTGGTGCAGCCTGTTATAGTGAAAAAACTCCCGAGTCCAGCAGTCATTGGACAACCAGGAACTACCTTGTCTTCAGTCATCGAATCACCAGAAACTGCCGTGGCCTAGCATCGGATTCCCAGGGACTACTTGCCGTCTCATCGGACTACCTGACTACCGTCTCGTGGAACCAAGTGATCGACTATCCTCAAGTCAAGACAAGACAAGACAAGAGACACTTGACTGAAGAGACAATCTGAACACTTGCGAGATTGAGCAACAGACTTTGTACATTTGCGATATTGTGATTTGTGTTTCATTTTGATTCACATATGAATGATGTGATATGGCGTAAGTTTACTGTACTTCACTTGATTTCTGATTGATGATTTTCTTGCCATTTTATGATTGAAGTTTTTTTTTTAAGTGCCCTTTTGTTTATATTGCCATATTTGCAGGTTTTATTTTGGTAATATATTCTGACTACATCATGTGTATTGATTGATTGTTTATCATCATTGATTTATGCCATTGATATTGATATTGATATGTGCATTGATAATGACATGTTGCCCACATGGTACATTCACACTTTGATACAGTTTTAAGATACATGCATCATGTCGGAAGAAATGGAACATGTGCATGAGCCTGTACCCTTTATGGTAGACACACCTGAGACTAACTTGCCAAGTCAATTTACTAGTCCCACATTAAGTGCCAAACAGACACTGATCGTACCCCATTGCAACACACTTCTTCATCATCTTCCGAGCGACTCGAAACCCGATCAAGATCATCACGCTGGTCACTCCGAAGTAAGATCTCCTGTCGCACCAGTTCGTCTCGATGCTCAATTATGTCGACCAAAGCTGCCCTTGCTGCCGAAGCAGCAGCTCTTAAGGCTAGCCTACAGTTTGCCGACATCGAAGCAGCGAAGAAAGCCGAAATTGAAGAGTCAAGCAGAACTTGCCAAACTCTTAAGAACCTAAGTGCTGCAGAGGCAAAGTTGCACGCAATTGACAATGTGTTGGAACAGGAATTTGCTCCATCCCAGTTGATGAACAAGAAGATAGAAATGCAATGGTGCACGAATACTTGCGATCATTGCCAAACAACCACGATGATTCATGCTTTGGCCCAACTGATGAATTTCAACACCCTTAGACAACTGATGAGCATGCGACAACATCTGGAAATGTTCCGGATAAGCCAAACGACGCGGAATCTGCAGGCAACCATAGAAACGACTTGAATGACTTTGCCAAAATCTTTGCTAATCAACTCGGCCAGAGTCGTCTTCCCCCACCAGAGCCTGGCATATTCTCGGGAGACCCGCTCAAATATCACAGCTCGGAACTTAGCTTTCAAACACTCATTGAGAAGAGGGGAATTCCCCGAGAAGAAAGGCTGCACTACTTGAAGAGAATATTTGAGTGGCCCAGCCAAAGGAAGCAGTCGATGGATTCCTCATCCTATCGAGTGACGATGCATTTGACCAAGCTAAAGCCCTGCTGCAGAAGAGATACGGTGATCCATTCTTCATCGCCAACGCGTTCAGAGACAAAATAGAGACATGGCCCAAGATAGCCCCCCAAGGGATTGCAAGGGATTGCGAAATCTTGGAGACTTCCTTCGACAATGCGAATCTGCGATGAAGTCAAACGAGAATCGGAACATACTCAACGATGAAAGAGAAAACCGTAAACTACTGGCCAAATTACAAGACTGGCTGGTTCCAAGATGGGGTCGTAAAGCGCAGGAATGGAAGGAAAACCACAAATCTCCGCCCTACACGCAATTCGTCAAGTTTGTTGTCAACGAAGCCTACCTTGCAATGCGACCCAGTGACGTCACTCCAGTCTCTCAAGACAGAGAGACCCCCTGGTGACAATATGAAGCTAGATGCTCGGAAACAGAGAGAGAGAGATCCAAGGAGAACAGCTGGAGCCAGCACATTCTCCACTGGCACTGAAACACGACGAGAGAGACCTGCCTCAAATCAAGCATGTCTCCTTTGTGATAAGAACAATCACCAGCTCGACAACTGCAAGAATTTCCTCTCCAACACACTCGAAGAGCAGAAACAATTTGTGATGAAGAAGTGACTTTGCTTTGCCTGTTGACCCAGGGACACAGGTCAAAGGAATGCCGCCAGAGGAAAACTTGCCAGACTTGCAAGCGGCGATGTCGACCCAACTTCACTTCATGGTGATGTCAAGCAAAGCACCACCACCGACACCATCACAAGAGAATGAGCCACCCAAACCAATAGTGATATCGACAAGCTCAAACACACGAGTAAACAACATCAGTGTACCCTTAGAGTTCCATGATTGTGCCTGTATGGTTGTCACATACATGAAAGACTGGTGTACGCACTCCTAGACACCGAATCTGACACCACATTTATTTTGGATGATACCTGCGATGCACTTAGACTTGATGGACCCAAAGTCCACCTGTTGTTATCCACGAAGTTCTCGTCCAATCAGCGAGTAGAGTCCCGGAAGATCCGAGGCCTGCATGTGCGAGAATATAACAGCCACCTGAGAGTCCCACTTCCAGCAACATTCACGAGAGACATCATGCCGATCTGATAATCCGACACTGCCACGAAGTAAGTGGTCATCAAGGACGAAGTATGACTACCAACCAGATCAGATCAAGTGGTTACTGGATCATTGGTTGCAGTTCTGCTGTCTCCAACACAATCTCTAATTGTGTGAAATGCAGAAGGCTATATAACCCGGTCCAAGAGCAGAAAATGGCGAACCTTCCAAGAGAACGACTTGAACCTGCACCACCCTTCACCTATTGTGGTGTGGACTTGTTCGGACCATGGTACACAAAGGAGGGTCGACGAGAACTCAAAAGATACGGGGTTCTTTTCACCTGCAATGGTGTCCCGAGCCATTCACATAGAAACCACGACTTCTCTCAGTACCGATGCCTTCATCAGCGCATTGCGCAGATTCATTGCCATACGAGGACCTTTGAGCGGTTGAGATGCGACCAGGGCACCAACTTCGTTGGAGCAAAATCAGAGGTTAAAGAAGCCCTAAAAGGAGATGAACACAGATCATGTCAAGAATTTCCTAGTCAAGGAAAACTGCGACTACATCAAATTCAAGATGAACGTGCCAAATGCCAGCCATACCGGAGGAGTCTGGGAGAGGCAGATTCGATCAGTGCAGGGAGTGCTTCTGTCCCTGATGGACCAGATGGGCTCTCAACTAGACGATGAATCCCTGAGAACGCTCATGATGGAAGCAGCTGCCATAGTGAATAGCAGACCCCTCACAATCGACAACCTGAACGACCCGACTTCACTCTCTCCTCTCACACCCAACCACTTATTGACCATGAAGTCAAAGCTGATCCTTCCGCCTCCTGGAAGCTTCCAACGTACTGACCTCTACTCAAGGAAGAGATGGCGACGCGTCCAGTTCCTTGCCAACGAATTCTGGAATCGTTGGAGGAAGGAATATATCCAGAACCTACAGTCCAGACAGAAGTGGATTCGTCCACACCCCAGCCTCGTAATTGGGGACATTGTAATTATCAAAGACGACACGCTTGCTCGCAACAGATGGTTGCTACCTCGTGTTGAAAAGATCTCCACAGAAGTGGATGGCCTTGTGCGTAGGTATGCGCCTCCTCATAGGCAACCCACTGCTTGATGCAGAGGGAAAGCAGATACATCCACGAAGATACTTGGAACGTCCTGTGCAGAAATTGGTTTTGCTTGTCACAGAACAGGACACCAGGTAGATTCCCCCTCGAGTAGCCCAACTTAACTGAGTTGAGATGCTTCAATTCATATTGTGATCTCTCATGTTTACTACAGTATGTATTTAGACTTAGAACCTATACCAGAACTTGCGTTAGTTTAAAGTTTGCGTTAAGTTTAAAATGCAGCTCAAACTTGGTATGTAAGTATATGGGGACGTGTTATAGACAAAAATTGCAGTCACGTGTTGATGACGTCATCGTGTGATTTTATACGAATTATTCAATTTTTGGACCTTTTCTTTATATCTCGTGAACGATAAATCGTATTTTCGAAATTCTTTCGGCAAAATGTTTGTTAGGAAATAGGCACATTGCCACACAATACAAAAAAATTGTGACGTCATGATGACGTCATCAAAAAGCCGATTTTTAGATTCACATATAAGGGAATATCTGATGGTGATGAAACTTGGTGGGTAGGTAGGTAATGGTACTGGTTTTCGAAAATCTGAAGGGACGTCACGATGACGTCATCGACTGATTTTATATTGATTTTTGAATAATTAATTTTGACATTTTTTTCCAGAAACACATATAAGTGAATATCCGATCGTAGTGAAACTTGGTGGATAGGTAGGGAATGGTACTAGTATTCCAAATGTGAAGTGATGTCACAATGACGTCATCGCCTATTTTTTTAGTGATTTATTTGTTACCAACAAACACAGGTCTAGTTTAGCTTTAATGTTTTTTGCATGTTTGTTGTTAAAAATGTTATTTGTTTGAAAATTAGAGTTAAATGATCTAAATTTCGGGAGCCATGTTGATGCAGACTAGTTACTGTGATCTTGTAGAGACCCTTGCATTGTAACCTAACTACTGTGCCAACCTAAGTACTAAGGCGACATTGTGAAAGTACTGCGAACTCAGCTGGTGCAGCCTGTTATAATTGATATTAAATAAATCCGAACAATAAAATTGTTAAAATCTCAGGTTTTTCACTGTCTATGAATATTTATATAATATTGACTGGCCTTGAGGGAGATACGACATGTGTTCCCCAAACTAGTCTCAAATTGCCCCGAGTCGGAGACGAGGGCAATATGAGTCTGGGGAGGGAAGTATATGTCGCATCTCACAAACGTAACGCCAGTCAATCCGGTTCAACTCTTTCTGGTGCATAAGAATAGGAACAAGAAACGCGAACCAAGTTGAACCATAGATATCGGAGGAATAAAACAAAAATAAAATATTCTTCTGCTATCTATGGTTTCAACCCGTTCAACGCTAAGTTAAGCGTTGAAGTTACGCGTTGAGGTTCAACGTTCAGCATTCAACGCGCTAAGGTGAATACGAAAATTATGGACCACTAATTAATTGTACATGGGAACATCTTTTTGCGGAGGAGGGGTGTATGAATATTATGGTCACTCGTCATTTAGCTGAGCCCTGACCGAGCCATATTGTGACGTATTTTGCGTTGAATTAATGACGCGTCTCCAAAATGCCTCATTCAGGTAATAATTGTTATTATTTCTAATATTTGATATTGAATATTCCAAATCAATTTATTTTCTTCTTAAGAAGGTCCTCCGAAATCTCAAAACCTCCACTTACCTCTGTCTGTACCATAGCAGGCCGTTGAGTTCGAAGAATCTTAACTGTCTGGAACATGTCTACTACACTCTCAAAGCGCATGCGCTCAAGAACAATGCTTAGAGTGACAAACACACCAGTACGACCAACACCAGCACTGTTGACAAATCAAGAGAAATAGTCACTTTTCGACTATTGCTTATTTGGAAGGTATAAAGAATAAATTATTGTTGTATATCATTACATTACATTGCATACAAATTATTATGTCCAGTATACAAATCTTCCCTTCCCTTCGATTATTTTGTAAACCTAGGCAGAATGTTAACAGCTGGTTGACAATCCTCCGCATGATTTTTTTATTGCAATAAAATGGGCAAATGCAACCACAAGGTTCACAGAATTTAAAGTACCAAGGCACAGCAGAGAATGGAATGATGATGGATCTATTCTTAGAAAGGTACCTGCAATGAACTGTTATTGGACCATCTTGCCCAAATTGTTCCTTGGTTTTGTGGACCTGACCAATGAAATCAATGAACCCCTCTCCTGACTTAGGAACACCCTGGTCTGGCCAATCAGTGAACTGGAATTGACGAATAGTTCGAGACTGTCCATCCTACAATTAAAGAGAAACGAAAAAAGAAAAGAAAAAAGAAAGAAACTAAATAAGTGTAATCACAAAACAAAAATGAAGGCACCCACAAAATAATTCTAACCCCGGGTCAGGGTTTACATCTAAATCCTGATTGATTACAATCTCCCCAACTGTGACAAAATGTTGCTCGTCCATAGATAGTGATGGTGACAAAAATGAGTCTTTTGTTAATCCTCTTTGGACTACCCTCGCAAGAGATCTTGTATTTTATGTCCAGCGTCAATTAAGCATAAGTGGACACACTAGACAAGGGGCGGGATACGCCCGCCCCCCCAAAAAAAGTACGTTGGCACAAGGAAAAAAAAAAATACTACAATTTAGTCTGGTTTCCTGCCCAAAGATTCCCGGACGACTCTTATTAAAAATCTTAGGTCAGGTTTCGGCTACGGTTAAAAATAGAACATGACACGGCTGTCATGTCTGCGCAGGCGTGGAGGCTAGTTTTAGAGTTTTGCGAGATTCAATTTTAGCATTCATTTTTGCACTTTTGTAAGCACATGCAATTTTATCTGGGCAGAACAAGAGTTCAAAGATTGGGGAAAAAACATACAACAAACTCCTCAAAAGTGCATAATAGGAAGAGTGCCCTGTGTTGTATGTTGACAATAAGTATGCTATATTTTGGCTAACTGTAGCACGATTGAAACATATTTACATGACCTTTCTTTCCCTAACGTACATGACCTCGCGTGACCTGTCGGAAATGGCCGACAGTCAACATAACTATCCGAAGTTGGACGAAAACGAGTTCGTAATGTTTCGGACTTTTCCGTAAAAAGTCAGAAATTGACTGTTTTGGTCACGTGACCCTCCAGTACACGTAGCCGATACCTGACCCTATATTTGACAGACGATAGTCTGGAGGTTTTTGGGTCCGGGAACCAGACTAACTACAATTGCCATTACTACATTGACAAACTCACTCTTGCATCCGTAACTTTGAATTCCCTCAAGATGTACTGTGGCATATTGTACTCAGACATTGGATCCACAACAAAGTACTGGTACCTAGCAGACCGTTCTGCTGGCCAATATTGATGGCATTTCTCCTGAAAGATAAAGTAAATCATACAAGATTTTAAAGAAAGATTACTATTTTAACCATCAAATAACCACAAAGGAAACTCACTGAAATTAAAGTCATTGAAAAGTGAACAAAGAAAAATTTACTGGAGCGGGATTCAAACCGGCGACCTCCTGAGTTATCCAGCCCCTGCGTTGGTGGAGTCCCACTTTCAGGAGGCCGCCGGTTCGAAACCCGCTGAAGTGAATTTGTCTTTGTTCACTTTTAAAAGATTATTATTTTTCGATTGCATTTTAGAGAGACAGGTTAGCTTCTGAAAAGTTGAAAGACATCTGTTATCAGATAGTTAGAGGTTTCTTTATTTTTTCTCGAAAACTAGAAAGAATTGTTAATGTTTAAATGGAAATGATTTGTTTTGGTCTAGCTTAGATTTTCCTAACAAGGAAAAACAAAGGTTTTATTTTTAGTGCACAAGTCAATAGAAGTATCTCCCTTCGTACCAATTCTCGGTTGCTTTAATTATTACAACCAACAGTAAGTAAAGTAACTGGATTTTAAGGCATTGAAAAGACTGAAGACTAAAGATTCGAACCAGCAACCCCCGGAATACTGTACAACTTGTGATGGATGGTGGTAGATCCGCTTCCACTGATGAAAAAGTTTGGTATGAAGGTATCAGGGGAAGAGCAATTGGCCAACTGATTCATTACAAATAGGAAAAAGTTGCTGCGTTGCACTGGAATCATATGAGAATATAGAAGATAAAATTAAAACAGTACGCAATAAAGTAATGGATGACCCAAGCTTTCGACCTTCGGTGGAATGGAAATCGAGTTCAATGCAGAACACGATGCTCATTCCGTCAGGTTGAGCGTGCTGAGTTGGAATATGATGCGCTGATCCAGAGAATAGCGCTGCGTGTCAGATGAGGCCGTAGTAACAACGCAAACACACGTCTTTGATGGAGTGTGATGGCGCACTGAAATGTTCAGCCACCGTCAGGCCAGGTATCATTTCTGACGGAATGGACATTGAGTCCAATACATTTTCATTCCCCTGAAGGTGCACGTGCATCGCATCGAAAGCTTGGGTCATCTATTACTTTATTGTGTACTGTTTTAATTTTAACTTCTATATTCCCATATGATTCATTACAAATTCTGTGTGTGAAATATATCAGACGGACATCGCTTGGTTTAAAGCGAACGTGACCTGTGTTCTGATGACAGGGTTCGCTTCATTGGGGAGCTGTTGTGGCAGCCAAACGAAATACATGTACCCTTGTTTTATGGAATGCTGGAGAAGTAGCCCCTATTCAAAGGAGAGGCTATGAAAATAGAGAAAGGACGGTTTCAAGACCATACCCTTGATATAGTGATTTCTTGATAAATCATTTCTTATTCTACAAATGATCCCCAAAGATCGGTTTGCTCGAGGATACAGTAGATTTGTCATTGAATCCTCTGCAGATGGCAGTTTTTCTCTAAACCGTTGAATTCTCGTTTGAAAGGTTAAGGAGGAAACCCCCAATAACAGCTACGTAAAGTAGTTATCGATGGCTCTTTATCGATTAATATCAGTTCGTCTGGTGGACCATGTCTGTAGCTTTAGCCAATTAGGGCAGCTTGCCAGATGTAGATAATTTGACAGCATGAAGGGAAGATGGATCTGGAATGATGGGAGTCGGAAGATCTTGGAGACGAAGGAAACCAAGGCTGTCGTGGTCAAGACGGCGCCAACTCGGGATAGTTCTGTTCGTATAATTTTGCCACTTGATACCATACATATTGGCCAGTGAATTACCCTTCCTTGCCTAATTGGTGGCTTGAAGCGAGATCTGCTAAGGAATACAATCACTGAAGAGTTTATATGTGGTAAGGCAATAGGGAAGAACATGTTCGGTACATTAAGCCTCTTCTGAGCCGTCTGGTGCTCTTCAGCTCTTTGGCAATTATACTCTGCCATGTTTCTCTGGGTCGTCTTCGGTTCCCTTTTCCCTGTGGTGTCCAGCGTTTCTTGGGAGTGATGTTGCTGGCATACGACACATGGTGTCCCAGCCACCTCCAACGCGGTGTCTGGATTGACTCCTATACACCTAGCTAAATAGGGGAATGGTTGTGTTCATGTTTGGCGAATAGCGCGTTCTGGTTTGAAAACGGTGGCGCACATAGTGCGCCGTGCGCGTAGTTAGCTGGAGAGGAACATTACCCCTGTATTCGGACAAGTTAAAATATTTTAACAATCGACGGATGCGTACGGGCAATAGAGAGACTTCAAAGATGGCAGAGTATGTTCATACTCTGTGATTTTTCGAGTCTAGTGCGTAAACGCATCGAGTATGATGAACCAGGACCCAATTGTCTCCAATTATATGGAACCGATCCAGGCTGAGCTGATAGATAGGCAATGCAGTGGGCACAAAGGCGGCTTGGGTGATATCTTCGGTGAGGTTTCTTGCTAATGCTCGCCTGTAATGCAAAATACTTCTTAGGTGTTGTTTTCTGTGATGGAATTTCTATTTTAACCTTCTTTTTGTAACACAAAATTGCTCAAGCTTGAATGCATCTATTTGTATCTGCTGCTGGTTTCCCCTTGACATCACATTCATATCGTCATATATTCCTTTCTTTTAAGCTTCTGCCGTGCAATTGAATATGGGTGTGATTTGACCCCATTAAGTCTGGTGCACGTAAATAATGGTCTTACCCGGCCCATTTCTCTCAGCTTGGTCAGCATAACAATAATGGTTGAATTCTGTTCCCATAACATACGCCAGAAATCTTCAGTAGTCTCGGCAAGGGGGCCTTGGGTAGCAACATATGAACTTTTCTGCTTATATCCCTGTACAAAATATAACCAAAAACAAAATAAGTCGATAGATACTACTGATAATAGAAATACTAAATCTAAATCAATACATCCGATATGATACCAAGCCTAACTTTTTCAAATTCAATATTAAAAACAGTTGTCATCAGAATATCATGCACACCACTGAAGGAGTACCTGTTGGTTGTATGGCATTTTAGCTGTAAGAGTGCAAAGTGCATAACTTAAAAAAAATATCTATAACCTAATTACGTTGAAACTCCATATATTCAAACTTACATCAATATGGCTTGCATTGATATAGTCGGAACCCTCAACTCCTCGAATTGGTTGTAAACACACACGAGTGGACTCATCTGAAGTGCACAAAAAAATGTCAATCCCGTGATGCAAATAAAAAAGCAATTTTTTTCATTTCATCACTCAAACTCAAGCAGTTCAAGTTATAAACAGTTCAACACTTTATCATGTAGCAACTTATCAAACAATCTTTTGTGTTTTCATTGTAGGGCCTATATCATTAGTCGCTAACTTGAGGCCAATATCAGCAATTCTAGACATTCATTAGACAAGTTGTTAGATGTAGTCTCATGACCGACTCTCGTGATATTGCTATACTTTCCTATGAGGCTAAAAGAATATAATTGTTGGGGAGGGACACATCATTGATGTATTTAGGTCTCTTCCTAAACCATCAATAAATAAATGAAGTTTCATGGGATTATTTATGATGACGTACATGGCAGGATGTTGACCAGTCTGTTCTTGAACTTGTTGGCTGGAAGATTAGCACTCACGAACTTGGAGGGTAGAGCTTTCTGGTTGGCCAAACGCTGTAATGACAAAAGAAAAGTAAGAAATAAATTTAACCTCTTCAATAAATGCTTGTACCACTTGATAACAACTCCCTCCAACAATCATAACCGAAGGCTTTCTAATAACTTGGAAATGTAAATCTGGGCCCAATTTCATGGAATCCGTTACCGTTAGAAAAAATTATTCGCTTCCGTTAGTAGACTTTTTTTGGTTAGGGTTAGCGTATTTCACGGAAGTTTTTTTTTGGTAACGGTAAGCAAGGAAATTCTGCAGAATGCATACGACATCCCGTTAGCAGAAAATTATTGAAAAGTGAACAAAGAAAAATTGACTGGAGCGGGATTAGAACCGGCGACCTCCTGAACACCGTACAGGCGCTCTACCAACTGAGCTATCAAGCCCTACGCTGGTGGTGACCCCAATAGTCAATTATCTTTGTTCTTTAGGCAGTCAGAAGCCATGAAACCACGCACACCGCCATGCCCCCAGAAAATAATCACGGTTACCCTAGAAATTCTTCGCTAAGCGAAAGTGTTGCTTACGGATTCTATAAAATAGATTTCACACATTAGCAGTGCCCATTAGTACAAAAATAGGCCGTAACGGATTCCATAAAATTGGGCCCCTATCATCTATTCAAAACAATTTCCTTTGTTAGAAGAGTCGTGGGCAATTGTAGCAGGAAATATTTCAGTCACAAGCATTGGCCTGTGAATGGTATTATGATGGGTAACCAGTGCATTCTAAACGAAATGCTTTTGTAATCAGCCAATTGTGCACTTAGTGTCTCTCATGTAACTTGTCCTCTGCTTTCTTAGACCACACAGTACAAATTTGTTTAGTCAAATATCACGCATGCTGCCTTGATGACATTCCACTGGAATTCCACTGTCAAATTAACACTTCTCCACAGTTTGTGAAGCATTGCAGAGATTACAAAAGTATTGTTACATATATTACTAGGAATGGCAGTGCTGTGTGAATTGCATATTGCGACTTTGGGAAAGGCCAAGGGACAAGGTCAAGCATGAAAACACCAACAATTGATATCACAATAATTGTCTTCATTATTGAAAAAAAAAAGTTCTTTTTCTGCGAAATGCATCCTTAATGACATTTGACATCAACAACATGCAGAATGACAGGCGTGTCAAAACAGTGAAGCTGTCCAATGTGTTTAAAAACAATAATCATGGAATACATGTTTCAATGGTTACCTTGAATTCACTTTCCATTCCAGTAATGGTTTCTCCTGGCTCGGGCTGTGTCAATTTCTGAATATGAGAATACAGATTCCTGGCTGGTACTTCTGTGGTACCACTCAGAACTGCTTCTAACAAAGCCTCATGGATAAAGACATATTGTTCCTCAGTCTGCACCATGTAGTTACGTTGGGCACGTAGACATGTTACATGACCATAGATGTCAACGGTTTTTTCATGTTTGATCCTCTCCAACATTGAATCAATCACAATAAAAGCCCCAGTACGACCAACGCCAGCACTGTTGATAAAATGACAATTACAAATGTATTACTTTCAACTTCATATTTCACAATATCAAAACTGTTTTCGAGACCTTGCAGAGAAAAAGAGAACGTAGATCAAAAATTAATAAGCGTAATTTGTATGAAATATACTTTTAAACATTCAAACAAGGGCCTGTTTAAACGTTTAACGCACAGGATCACAGATTCTACTGATCCGGATCCCATTTTAGCGTACCCTGCATAGGACGTAGATCCGCAAATCTGGGATCCTGTGCATTAAACAAACAGTCTGCATTTACCGCCATTTTTATGTCTAGTCACCATCGAGACAATTATACACAAAATATTTCTGTACAATTATAAATTTACAAAACACATTTATTGCCTCAGTACATAATCTTGAATTTTGTTTACCGGTAAGTGTTTTTGTTTTAAAGTAAATTCTCTGAACATAACATTGCTAGGAACAATTGAAGAATAAAACAAATCTTTTGCCATACCTGCAATGAACGACAATTGGCCCAGCATCAGGGGGATTACAGGCTTTAATGCGGCTGACGAATGCTAAAACTTGTGTAGCATGCTCAGGTACACCGTGATCAGGCCATGCTGTAAATTGAAACTGACGCACCTCACGTTTCTCTGCTGGTTTCTGTCAAAAAGCACACAAAAACACGAATTGTGTTAAATTAACAGGCTACACGTTGATAGCTTGTCTGCTTGTAAATGCAACATTCTGAATTGATGTCTTTTTTTTTCAAAACACTATACAACTTTCTGAATGAAAATTCATTGCAAACCCTTCACTGGTACTTACCTTTATGTTGATCAATGAGAAATTGCGCACAGAATAAGTTGCTAGGTCAGTCATATCATGTAAGGTGACTTGAATATCGCCATATATTTCCTGCCCCTTACTTGGCCAGTACTGATCACACTTGACACGATTCCTTTCCTCTAGTTTAGTCATCATCACTAAAGTACAGCTTCGTTGTTCCCAAACCTACGAAATAACACAATAATGTTTATAAAGTAGATTTAGCACATCTACATTTACAAAGTTTTTAAGTGCTGTCCCTTTCAAACCTGAAAAGAGGACCAAATATAGTACAGTGCGCATTTAGACAGAGTGAATGCCTTGTGTTATGATGTGGGAGTGGCCATCGCAATCTCTGGATCTGACTTCTTGTGACTTTTTTTTTTGGTTATCTCAAAAAGCCAAAGTGTTTATTACCGCTCAACCTGACCGACATTGCAACTCTCCGACAAAGAATCATTGATGAGTTTTTGAGGCTCTACGCCACCAGACCCCTAATGATTTCCATATATGTGTGGAAAGGAATGGGGGCCCTGTTGAGGGTCATGGGATGTAATGTTTGTAAAGTTGTTCAGCTCATTTGTAGTAAGATGCCATGATTCTTTCCGTGTCTAAAACTTTTCTCCTAAGTGCACTAAGTATCATTGTCCAAAACGAAAGATTACTCGGCCAATCCACGACCGTGTATGAATAAATAAGATATATAGTTTGAAAGCTAGGTGGGTTCTAATCATAATGCTGAGTACAAAAGGTTTGAGTGCATATTTCTATTGGATTTAATGTACGAATGGGGTATCTTAAGTTGCACATCCCCTGGGTTTTTGGCCCCCCTGGGACACCAAAGTTGCCCCAAATATCGATTTATTCAAACTTTTGAGTACAACCAAAATTCCTTTTGCAAATGATCATTTAGTGACCTCTGACAACAAACCCACAATTTAAGACATGATTTTTCCTAGGGTTTGTAGATAAGACACAATAAAAAAAGTTGCATCACAGCACTGATTTACTCGCATTATGATGGCAGATAATTATGTACACTGTATACATATGCAATGACATGAACACAAAAGGCAATTTGATGGTATTTCGGGAAAATGGCACGAAATGATAAGTGCCACGCAAGAGACAATGCTCCAATCTCTTCCACACAAATGTTTGATAAGTTGTGCTATTTATTCCCACCCCCCCCCCCAAAAAAAAAAAGAAAGACGGAAAGTGGAAACTTATGTCTGTGACTGAAGACCGCTGGATAACGATACTCAAATCTGCGATGGCCCGTAAACAAACTATGAAGAAGGAAATATCCAGTACCAGTTATAATATTAGGTAACTGTATGGAAGGCAGATGGGTTGGGTATGAGTAAAGGCTCTACAAAACCACAAAACACAGAAGAAACAAAACTTCTGAAACAATGATTTTATACAGTTTCAGGTTATCTCTCAGTGAAGTTCCATTTTGCATCTTAGAATTGTCTTCGTCTTCATAAGCAATTAACAAACGAGTGAAACATCAACCCAGAATCCCCAATCAACAAAGACCCCCATGGCGTCAATCACTATAGAGAAAAGCATGATCAGAAGGGGGATTCAAAATTGCAGCTTTTCTCAGGATAGAGGGAAACAGGATATTTTCCTGCACGGTGCACTGTTGCATTTTGGCGGGGCAAATTCTCAATTGGGCCCATTCTAAGGACCACTGGGTCACAAGCGTTCAATCTGCTTTCTTGAAAGGCAGAAAAACAAACAAAAGTGGATTTGTCAAAACGTTAAATCTGCTTTTTAAGTAGTAAGAAAGGTGAAAATGCATTTGCTTTTTTGCCATAGCAGAGAAGCAGAAAACTAAATGTGCCATCAAGCGCATTTCACAAAAGCGTTTGATCTGTTTTTCATGCTACTTGGAGAGCAGAAAAGTAGATGTCCACTTTTGAAACCCTATATTTGGTCAAGGGACGGTACTTGGATATTTCATATTTCATAGTTTGTTTACGGGCCATTGCACATTTGAGAATCGTTATCAAGCGGTCTTCAGTCACAGACTTGAGTTTCTACTTTCCGTCTTTTTTTTTTTTGGGGGGGGGGGGGTAAATAGCACAACTTATCAAAGATTTGTTTGATTAAGACTCTCTTGCATGGCACTTATCTTTTTAGTGGCATTTTCCTGAAAATACCATCAAATTGCCATTTCCGTTCAAAGTCATTGCATATGTATACAGTGTACATAATTATCTGCAATCATAACAAGAGTAAATCAGTGCTGTGATGCAACTTTTATATTGTGTCTTTTCTACAAACCCTAGGTTGTCAGAGGTAACTAAATGGTCATTTGCAAACGGAATTTAGGTGAATAAATCGATATTTGGGGCAACTTTGATTTTGTGATGTCGTCATCCTGCGAATAATCATATCAGGATCTTGAACATAATAATCTGCCATCCCAAGATAATTAATCTCAGGATCTCAACAAGTTGGATGGCACCTCTAGAGCTCCGTACAAAAATAACAAATCAAAGAAACATGATTAAGAAGGTAAGGGGAAAATCACAAAGAAATACAAAGACGTAAAGAGGTTTGCATTTGTTTGCTCATTTTGCGAAATTGGTTGTCTCATAACATAACATAAACGAAAACGGAAGTAACGATATGGTATGAATTGTTATTTGCGGTTTATACCCTGCTTAATTATTGCATGGCTAAACAGAACGACTGATGAAATAATTGAATGCGATGCTAATGTATATATAACATACGGATGCATCAAAGCGAAATATAGTGACAGTTTCAAATGGAGGAGGCACAATCACGCCAATACAAATATGTGAAAATGAAATTGGCCGCTCATTTGTCAAAAATGACCCAGAAAACTTATATTACCACTGGCGTGATCATTTTTACTCTATAATACAGAGTGGAGCATACTTGAAAAAAGTAACCTGAAGCATGTGCACCATAAATAAGCCATTGGTTCAAATATGAAGCTTATTGTTTCATTTGCAGTATATCAATAAATAGCACATGATCTTGTATACAATATATAGGTGAGACTAAAAAAACGTGGTTATCAGTCATACATTGGATTTACCTAATGCCATCAAATGGCAGGTAACCACTATTTTGTTTGAGATATCAGATTCTGTTGATTACACAGGGATCAGGATTTATTTGGTGAGGGTCATTGGAAATGTTTCCAGGGGAGTTAGTTGTTTCAGAGGTTTGGGAATATTTTTAAGGGGTATTTATTGAATTTCTTTTTTTTTTTTGGGGGGGGGGGATTTTTTCAGTTGACCTAGACAACCTGTGAAACAAGATGAATAGTCATTCATTGATAAGATAAATGCACAGGTATATACCATTCTCCAAAAGTCACCAAGTGTTTCTGGCAGTGGTCCCTGCGTTGAGATGTATGCATTCTGCTTACGGTAACCATCACAGTAGTTAGCATTAATGTAGTCACTACCAGGTAAACCGTCAACTCTTGACAGAATGACTCGGGAATGGTCGTATGCGATCACATTGGCATAGCGATTCTTCGGCTTATTCACTTCCAGGTTAGAATGGTCCCAAGTAAATTGCTGACCTGGTTCAATGGACTAAACAAGAAAAGAAAACAATTTATGTGAAAAATGTAAAGATTAGATACACAGGTATTGGAATAGGGAAGATTCAGGTCAGAGGTAAAGGTGAGGGCACAGGTAAAAGGTAAAGAGGCAGAGTATTGTGAAATTGGTCTTCTGGTAAATACTTATCCAAATAACATCTACATGTAAACACATTTCCCAAGGTGCTGTGGGGCATAATGGCAAGGTTGATCAACTGGAGGGTTCCCTCACGATGCAGTAGTGCCACATCCATGATTTCCCTTATTTTTACAAAATGTGAGGACTGTGTTCCAGTATTCCGGGTGAAATTTAAAGTTTTACAGATTCTCGTTGTCAGTTCCAAAGCTTTGGTGAAGTGATTTGAAAGCTTCTCTTTTTGCGAGGATCGTATTAAGCCCCAATGAATTGAAATGTTTCGGGCCCTCCTAACGCCAAGAATTTTAGAAATAACAGGTCATTGGTTTAGATGATAAGCAGTTTACTACTTGTATTGGTTTAGACAAACAGGTAGAAATTACGTGAACAAGGATTGAAATTTTCTCCTAATATATTTATGTGGGGATTTTGTCAATGCAATCTATCAATCTGTGGGAGCATGCGTCGCAGCAGCGCGATGCCGTATCTACTTTCGAGTGGTACTCCTTCAGTCTTCTGATAGCCGTCCCTAAGCAGCCATGACCCATCCCCATTTCAGCAAAATAACAATCCATCTGACGTAACCACGTGTCCAGAAACAGTAATCAGCAATCAATATTGTTGCACCTACATTTTCCATCCTTTTAGTTTTGTACAAACCTTGGAGAGGGGGGGGGGGGGGGGGCAATGAGGGAAGACCCAGGCTGTAGGCCTAGGCATAGAGAGATTTATTCATGACGCTTTTGGTTACTGACTTTTGCGCAGTCAATGTGCAACCGTGCTCGATGAAGAAGCCGAAAGCCAGATTTCATTTGCAGCGGAACAGTATCGGGCCCTTCTAAATTTCGAGTGAATGCATAAGTGCTCACAGGTCAAACAGTTCAGAGTGTTTTGCCAAGATGCCGTGGTAATTACGTATTCCGATTCAATCCGAACACCTATGAATATTGTTCGAGTTTTTGTTTTTGGTGTTCGGGTTCATGCCGAACACCTACATGTATTGTTATTGTTCGAGATTTTTTTCAATTTTTTTCTTCCCAAACTTGTCCGCAAGACTTCTATATGACTGTTACAAGATATTGACCTGAAACTTGGTAGGAACTTTGGTCGTGATGGCAAGTTGTACCTAGAAGATTGACGTCATGATTACGTCATCAGGTATCAAATTACACACGTATTAATGGAAACAACTTTGGTGCTTTATAACTTGAGAACCACATGACCTACGATTTTGATATTTACATATGTTACTCAACACGTGCAATTGGTGAGCACTTTTTTCTTATCTCTTCTATGTTATTGATTGTTTTCAGTGCTACGCAACTAGTTCCTCCACTTCCATAATCTCAACAATTAATATATTCAGTATTGTGTACAAATGACCTTCACTTCCGGTGTTGAACTTTGACTCAAAATAACTCGAAAAACATAAAACTGTGAGGGTAAAAGATAGAGTAGTTCTTCAACTTTTAGAAAACATAAACGATGACGTCATGCGGGCCTATATAGCGCAATCTACGGTTGATTAAAGATATAACAGTGATTACGTAATCCGAAAGTAAACAATGGATTTCCGCCAAATTTGGTACGCGTCAAGGACAGGAGCACCTTGTCAAGTTTGTGAAGTTTGAACGTGGTGATGTCATTCAACCGGTGCATGTGATTTTTTCTCACGTGCTCTCACAAGCACTGAGTATACAGTGCTCATCCACGTCGGTGAAGGGCAAGCCTAATTTGCATATTATAAGAACACTGTTTATTGGTAAAGGTTAATCAGATAAGAAAAAAGGAAAAATATCAAGTCTTTACAGTTTAGATAAGCAGCGGGAAAAGGTAACTCGAAAATCGAAAGAGCCCGCGAAGGGCATGTCCATTTCATAGCAGCGCTGTGAAAAGAAGGACGATTATGGCGACTAAGTCAGTATGCATCGTGGGAGGTCAGGGTGCACCACGGTTAATCAAGTCTTTTCAACAAAGTAGCAAATAGGCGCAGGGGAATTTGCATATAGTAGTAACCGTCTGGGGTAGATTGAATGCAGTAGAACACAAAAGTTAATGATTCAGTGTTGTGACCTTCACTTCAGTTTAAGTTTGACTTGAAATAACATAAAATGGAAGGATTTGGCATATAAAACCGACAGGGCTATAAGATAGAGACGTCAGTGGGCTTCCAGAAAATATATATAACATCATGCGGGCTGTAATCCAAAACTAAACAACGGATGTCGCAAAGTTTGAAGCACTAGAGCACCTAGGCATGTTTATGAAGTTTGAAAGTGGTGATGTCATTCAACCGGCAATTATGCACTTTTAAACGGAAAATGACATACATCTATGAAAATTGCAAAATGTGTATGCCATACGCATTGAATAACTTTGTTCAGTTGTTTGTTAAAGGTGACACATATGAACAGTATGTAGAGCAGTGTCATCCCCATTGCACAAATCACATTACATCTATTCTTTTATCAGTCAGTGCACGCATACAGCAATCAAGCATATGATCAGTATTTGATCAGTTGCACAAATTAGTTGATTTTAATAATTATGCCGTTATATGACGGACAATTGATCTGCACTGTTGATGAGTGCTGGTGGTGGAGTGTGAAGAGGGTTTTGTCCAAAGATGCCCGCACGGGCAAACACTAAGGCAAGATAGCTCTGCTGCGGGCAGCTAACCAGAAACAAATCCCAGGTGGGTTTGAGTTGAACTTTCACGCGTCAGAACTCACTCCTGGTGATCATTATTACAAGGACAGTGTACACCGTATCCTGTCCTCCTCTTCCCGTAAAATCATGAAATATACTTTGGATACTTTCTGTGCTAAGATCTGATCAACCAATGCTAAGATCTGTAGTGCTCGTCAACAACTGTTTTCTGTGACCATAGGCCAGCAAGTGCATTCAATTCGTGGTATTATTCATGGCCTGAATTGTGGGCTACACACCGAGTTGAGTGCAGTCAAGAATAAGAAGTAAGAAGAGTCCTTATGCCCCAAACCTAGCCAGCCTACCTCAGTAAAGCCACATCTTGCTTCTAATACTGAACATTTGGTCGTCACCATTCCCCCTGATCTACATCTGACTAACGCCCAACGTTCCGTCCTCCAGTGTGGATTGAACTTTGTCCCACTGAATGCGAACATTGATGAGTTCTCTACACGGCAGGATATTGAACAGCCTTTTAAGAGTCTACGCCTTAAAGGTAGTATCATACTTTGGTTTTTATCAAAGAAATACAGATTCATGGGCAAAAATATCAAGACAGATACATTAACAGTCATGTGTGAAAATTTCAGTCCCATACAGTGCCCACTTTTTGAGAAAACAGTGAAAAACGGCAACAGTATTTCTTAAGTCTTTTCTCTTTTATTTTTGATCTTTTAAAAGATCAACAAGATTTTTGGTCGTTGTTTTACTATTTTCTGGATAAATACACCATTTCAGGCGGAAAAATTTTAACGGCATGTTTCTACCACCACCATCTTCATACCCTGTAAGTTATACATAAATTTGTGAACATTTGTGTTTTGGTATCTTACCAAAATATGATACTACCTTTAAAGGCTTTTTTCCATGATAAAGTCGATAGACTGTCAAGGGCTCCCCATCCTGACGACAATCCTGCTGCCAACACATTTGATAGACTGGTCCCTCGATCTTCCAGTTGGTGTCCACCCACTGGCCTCAACAAATCTCTTGATCTCGTGATTGATAACTGCCGCGCTGACATTCGCCGTGTCCAACTTCACACTCGCTATAACAAGTGTAACATCTCAAAAGAAGAACGTCAAGCTTTAGTGCTTTACACTCACTCAAAAACAATGAGAACATTGTTGTCAAAAGAGCTGATAAAGGAGGAGCCACAGTAGTCTGATACCATTAAGGCTTTCATTCAGACAGGTAATGCTACTAAACTCATCTCTTCTCTAAGAACAGTGTCTTCCTTTGGATTCAACAATGCCACTACATGACCCCCTAGACATGACAATGCCTACTGCTTCATCATGCCATGGACTCCGATATTCACCAGTTTCTGCACTCACTCAATAATGGACCAGATTTCTGCCTTCCATTCCCTCTTCCTGCTCAAATCTGCAGTGTTGTTGGACCGAAAACATGCACTACTCATGTGCCATCGAAATCTGCTGAACCTAGCCGTCGCCAACCTATCCATCGTTTTCGGCGCACTCATCGTGGATGTAAGGCTGGGATACACAGGCGTCGATCAGTCACCTTCGACATACCTGTTGCAATCGGAAATCACGTACGTAGCCACCATGGACCCTATCAACCTGATTTCTTTCAACCAAAATTCACCCGCACGGTATGTTCATGTTCATAACTTGGTTTACCCGCATCAGACTGTGAAATCCAAATGCCACAAACCAGACCTTCACACAACTTTCTGCATGATTAATGCCTGGTCAATTCGAAACAAGACAACAGAGCTCGTTGATTTTGTCTGTGATAATCATCTTGATGTTATTTGGCATCTGCGAAACATGGTTAACCCCCCGATGATTCAGCTGTAATTGCTGACCTGGTGCCAGATGGCTACACGTTTAAACATATACCAAGATTCGAGCAGACGAGGTGGTGGTGTTGGACTGTTACATAAAAGGGATGTTCACGTCAACATTCGGAAAGCTCCTCAGAACTTCACCTCCTTTGAGTCGTTGCAAGCTGAGATTATTAGCAACGCTGCTGCTATTCATCTTGTCATCATATATCGGCCTCCCAGTTCGCTTTGCCCCTTCAGTAAATTCCTTGAGGAATTCGGCAGTCTTGCGGACAGTTACTTACTCGATTCCTCCCCTGTGATAATGACTGGTGATTTCAACATCCATGTTGATGTTCAATCTGCACCCAATGTTTTGCAGTTTGCAAATCTGTTAGCTGCCCATGGCTTCGAGCAACACATCGATTCCCCCACCCATCAACGTGGTCATATTCTGGACCTCTTCATAACGTGCTCTGAGGATCCACCTGTGTTCTCCAGCCTCAAGGTGATCAGTGGAATATCAGATCATTCAGCTATCACATGCAACCTGCTGCTCCGCAAACCCCGAGCCCAGTCCAAGATCATCAGCTCACGCAACATCGGTGCCATCGATTTGAATCTCTTGTGTACGGAGATTGACGACAATAATCTGACAGCCCAATGCAGGTGCTGCCAATGTCAATGAAGCAGCTGACAGCTACAACTTTACACTTTCAAACCTCTTGGACAAACTGGCACCAGTTAAGTCTCAATGTATCACGATTCGGCCTAACACTGGTTGGTACACAGAAGAGGTATCCCGTGCTAAACACAAGCGGAGGCAGTTTGAGCACAGGTGGCGTGCGTCTTCACTTGAAATTGACCGTCAGCTATATCGCCAACAGCGTCAGCATGTGATCTCGCTGATACAAAAAGCCAAAAGAATTCACTATTCAGCAATAATTACCAAGTGTTCTGGTGACCAAAAGCAACTGTTTCGTGTTGCTAACAAGCTTCTGAACAGGGGTAAGGAATCTCCTTTACCCAAGCAATGACTCTGATCAATCATTGGCTGATAGTTTCAGTCACTTCTTCACGTCCAAGATATCTTCAATACGTGATACGCTACTTCCACCAGTGCCAGCTGCTGGTACCTCGCCTGCATCAGTACTGAGTGATCTCCGTTCCGTCTCCCATGCTGAGATTCGTACTGTCATTGCCAATTCCCCTGCCAAATCATGCGACTTGGACCCCATACCGACCCGGCTCCTGAAGCAGTGCTCCGAATCCGTTATTCCTGCTATCACATCAATTGTCAACCAAAGCCTGAAATCCAGTGAAGTTCCCTCCATCTTCAAAGCTGCCCATGTGCGTCCTTTACTGAAGAAACCCGCATTGGATCCCAATGAACTCAAAAACTTGCCGTTTGTCTCAAAGCTACTTGAGCGTTGCGCTTTCTCCAGACTGCTGGCCTTTTTGAGGCAAAACGATCTCTTGGACAGTCGTCAGTCTGCATATCGCCAGTTCCACAGTGTTGAAACTCTGCTTGTCCATCTGTCCAACCATATTCTATCACAGATGGATGTTGGCAGAGTAACATCACTCGTGCTTCTCGACCTATCATCAGCATTTGACACTATAGATCATGTCATCCTGATCAGTCGCTTGCACTCCTTAGGAGTGAGCGGAGCAGCCTTGCAGTGGTTCGAGTCATACCTGGCTGACCGGCGGCAGTCTGTTAACATCAATGGGATACTATCTGCACCTGCCTCCATGGACTACGGTGTTCCTCAAGGATCTGTTGGTGGTCCCTGTTATTCTCCATCTACATGTTACCACTCAGCCAGATTATCCGGAAGTACAACCTTCAGTATCATTGCTATACTGACGATATACAACTGTATCAATCCTTCAACCCATCTCAACCCAATGCTCTGTCTACCCTGGATAATCTGCAGGCTTGTGTAACCGCTACTGGTAGGAAGCTCCTGTCATAGTCCAGCAAGGTCTGTGCTCTTCTAATGCCAGGAGGAAGAGGATACTGTAGGGAGAAGGGATGCACAGCGAAGGAGGAACGAAGTATGTGGCGTTGGTTGTTGGGAATTACGGCAGGTGTTGGCAGAAGATCTCTTAGAGGTAGCGGGCAAGGATCCAGGTGCATTTTATAAATGCAGGCTACAGCACTGACCAAACGCCGGTGGTGAAGGGGCTGAACATTATTTGGGGCTTCGTCACCTGGTGCAACACCAATGATGGCCATTGCCTTTGCTTGGATACGGTCGAGGATGCAAAGGTAGGAATCAGGTGCACTCATCAAGCAGAGGGGAGCATATTCCATCTTGCTACGTATGTAGGACTTGAAGAGAAGAACCTGATTCAGGGGTGATAAAGCCAGTGATGTTCTTCTGAGCATGAATAGCCTCTGGCGAGCAGCTTTGGCTATACACTGGATGTGCTTCTTCCAACTCATTGAGGAAGTAAAAGTAACCCCAAGAAGATTGAGGTCATCTACCTCCTCAAGCGTGTGGCCATCAAAGAGTAGGGGCGGATGGTTCCGTTGATTTTTTCTGGACAGAACCATACACTGTGTCTTGGAAGCCTCAAAGGACACCTTCCACTGCTTACCCCAAGAAGAAACAGCTTCTAGATCGAAGTTAAGTTGTGCAGCAAGCTCGTTCCTGGACAACACTGAACCATCTCCACACACCAGTTGATTGTGCAGAGTGATGTCGTCAGCATACATAACCACTTCGCTGTGTCTGATAGAGTCAGTGATGTCATTGATGTAAACAAGGAAAAGGGTAGGCCCAAGGATGCTTCCTTGTGGGACACCGGTGTTGATGGGTTTCAGGCTTGAAGACTGACCAGCTATGACCACACGAATCGAGCGTCTACTGAGATAAGATGATATCCACTCAAGCAAATTTCCATTGATGCCGTTGGACTGCAGCTTAGACAAGAGGCCAGCATGCCAAACCCGGTCGAAGGCACCCTTGATATCCATAGCAACAGCGCGTGCTTCTGATCGTTGGCACAGGGTTGTGTGCCATCGGTGAGACAGGAACGCCAGAAGATCAGAGGCAGAGTGATTTGGTCGGAAGCCAAATTGATGGGCGGAGATAAGGCCATTCTTTAGGAGGTGTTTGCAGAGTGCTATATTCACTGTAGCCTCCAATATCTTGCTGACAATGCTGAGCAGAGAGATTGGGCGGTAGTTGCAGGGATTGCTTCGAGATTTACGTTTGTGCACAGGCAGGACATTGGCTATCTTCTTCTATCAGGAAAATACTTGCGCATAAAGCAGAAGCGGAACAACTTTGCGAGAGGGACTGCCAGGGAGTCGGCTGCCTTTGCTAACAGACGTGCCGGGATACCATCAGGTCCAGTAGCCTTCTTCACATCGAGTTTAAGCAACTGACGCTTAATGTCTCGCGGCCTGAACTTAATATCGCAGAGCTGTACGTCAGTTTTAGGATGCACTGTTGGGACTACAGTACATCATCGGCATCTTTAAGGTTGCATTTTTCAGCAAAGATGGAAGCGAAAGCTTCAGCTTTCTTAACGGAAGCAGAGTACTCAAGACCCTCGTGTTTGAGTGTTGGGATATCAGAGGAACCTCCTTGACCAGTCAGCTGTCGCACACTCCACCACCAGTCTCTGTCCCTACGTGAATGGGTCAGACGATGTCTCAATCGAGTCATGTGATGCTGTTTAGCCTTTCTGATTACACGCTGGGTCTCAGCACGAGCACTTCGATAGGCTGACCTGAGTGATGCATCATTTCTGTCCTCACGTGAAGCAGCGTCAGCTGCAATCTGCTGCTGAATTGCACGTTCACATGATTCGTTGAACCAGGGTTCGTCCTGAGGCTTGACAATGAAGGAAGAATGGGGGATTCTCTTCTTCATGGATTGCATGATGGCACAGTGTTGAGGGCTGCTTTCCAGTCAACTTTCTTAAGGTCGTCATTCAGGCGATCCCAATCGGCTCTTTTGTAGTGCCACACAGAACGAGTAACAGGTGAGTCTCTCCAGGCAAGACAGTGACACTGAAGCAATGACTGTTTGATGGTCAGAAGTTCCGCATGGGGAAAAGATCTCACACTTACATCTGTCTGTGAGGATGAGATCAAGGGTGTTATCAGGGTTGAGACGAGTAGGCTGATCTACGATCTGATGTAGGGCATGACTTTCTCCAAACGCCTGAGTTCTTAAACCGGCCATGTCTGTGGGTGATGAGGACACAATCCAATCACGATTGTGTACGTTAAAATCCCCAAGCAAGATTGTGCGATGGGTCTGGATCTTCTTTTGAAGGTCAGGAAGACGAGAGTCAAGGTAGTCGATAAAGCTGGCATCTGAGCCGGGTAAAGATCCAGGGCGATAGAGAACACCAAAGTGCTTCATCTTGACAGACAACCAGATGAGCTCGAAGTCATCTGGTTCTTCATCTTCTAAACGGATGACATCTACACCATCTTGAGCCCACACAATGACACCTCCACCATATCGGTTGCGATCACATCGGAATGGTTGTTGATATCCCTGAATAGCGATTAACTCATCTGTAGTTGTATGGTCAATGTGAGTCTCAGTGACGACGATGTATGTTGGTTTGTGGGTGTGTGCATAAAAGCGGAGCATTTCCAGATTATTTGCACCACCAGGATGATGGCCGCACAGGCCGCGGATATTAGTAAGTAGAACAGAGAACCCTTTAGGTACATGTTGTGAGTTGCGAATTCGCCTCCTTCGACCAAAACGTGCACTCATATCGGTTGTACATTCATGAGAGAAATTGAAAGTGGGTGGGAGGAGTAAAGCCCTCAACTGGACCGGGAACTAGCCCTCCACAGTTTCGATGAGCATTAACCGACCCAATGGTTTAAAATCAGAGTAACCGTCTCCTAGGCAGACTGCCGAACAAGGCTTACGAGATCTACCTTCCCTGTTATGTAACCCTATAACTGGGGCCCTGACAGGTACTACTACTCCGGGCCAGAGCAGACCTGGGAGTGATGGCAACTAAGCGGTAACTCCACATTCCCCAAAGCTCCTGAACGCCAGAACAGGAGTCTTACCACCGGATGTAGTTTTTAATGTCATACCCAGGAACAATCTACCACTTGATATTCGTCAGTCATCATCACTATCTGTATTTAAAACCTCCTTGAAAACCCATTTGTTCATCTTACGCTACTGTAATTAGCCTGACATGTATTGTTTGTTGTTAATGATTATTAATTTCCTGTTGCGTTTTTGCATTGTAATTTTGTGTATTGTGCGTCATGAGCGTCAAGCATGGCGGCGCCTTATAAGTGTCCATTATTATTATTATTTATTAACTTCGGTTTTCTACATGCTTCCCAAGATTCATAAGGACGGACAATCCGGGCAGTCCCATTGTTTTAGTATGTAGTTGCCCCACTGAATTGATCTCCAAGTATCTTGACTTGGTATTGTCTCTGATGATTTGTCAGCTACCCTCCTACGTGAAAGACACCAATGATGCCCTCCATACTTTTGCATACTTCATGTTCCCCAGCCCATCCAACTTCCTTGTTTAGTATGGGTGTTAAATCTCTGTACACGAGCATACCCCACGCAGATGGCTTAATTGCGCTTTGCCATTTCCTCGACCGTCGTCCACGGAGTGTTACCCGCCCACCAACACCCTCTTACGATTGGCTGAACTGTTTCTGACTCTCAACAACTTCACTGATGGGAAGCACTACCAGCAGACAAAATGGGTTGCCATGGGAACACAGATGGGTCCCTCCTATGCGTGCCTTTTTGTGTGTTATCTTGAGGAGAAACTTATGTCCAATTTCCATGGCCCTACACTGAAATTGTACAAACGACGACATCAACGACATCATTGAGGCTACATCGGGTACAAAAGAAGATGTCCAGCAATTTATTAATTATGCTGATAACCTCCACCCAGCCATACATTTCACCTCAGATATTTCCAATGAATCCGTCACCTTCCTTGACATCGAACTGTCCATTGACGGTAACTCACTTACCACATCTGTCCACTACAAACCCACCCACTCTCACACCTACTTTCACAGCAAACTTCCCATCGCACTGAATGTAAAAATGCTATCCCTTACAGCCAACTTTTGCGCCTCCGTCGGCTGTGCAGTGAGGAGAAAGCATTCAAACAACGATGCAATGAAATGAATGGATTCTTCCACTGTCGGGCTACCCTCCATCTGTTACTGATACAGCTAACTCGTAACTCGTAACATCACCATGAAGAAAGCCCCACCTAAACAGCAAGATCGTATCTCCCTGGTGCTTACATATCATCCGCTCAATTTGGCTGTGAGAGATATTATCCTGAAGCACTTCAAGACCCTTCAAGAAGAACTGGATACCGGCAATATGTTCACCACCACCACCCCACTCTGCTCCTTCAGATGGTACCGATCGCTCAGCGATTTCGTTGTGCGGTCCAGGTACGGGTAGTATAAACAGGTACAGTCCCTTGCTATCGACCGAGGTGCAAATACCTCCAAACATGTCCTTAATACAGGTCATATCAAAGGTCCCCGTGATCATTATTACATCCGTGGCCACTGCCAGCTGTACCACCACCAATCTCATCTATTGCATCACTTACACATCGAGGAGACAAAGTGTTGTCTTGCTAATTGCTTTACAGAGCACCTCTGAAGTGTCCGCCTCAAGAAACCTGGCGTGACTGTGGCAGAATATTTCAGCACGCCATCACACTCCATCAAGGACATGTGCGTCTGTGTTGTTACAACGGCCTCTTCCGACACGCAGCGCCAGTCTCTGGAACAGCGCATCATATTCCAACTCAGCACGCTCCACCCTGACGGAACGAACATTGAGTTCAATGCTTTCCCATTCTCCTGAAGAAGGTGCATCACATCGAAAGCTTGGGACATTTCATTCCTTGTGCACTGTTTTGATTTTATCTTTTATATTATCATTTGATTCCAGTGCAATGCAACAAAATCTCCTTGTTTGTCATTGGATTTATACATCTCTCTAGCTTGACTGTATCCCTAGAATCTTGATTGCGACCACAGGATCAGATTCTCCATTGGCGCCATCAAGTGTAAGCATGGTCTAAGAAAATTGAATGGAGGTTCAAGGCATTGTCAGAGTACTGTTTGACGGTACATTGAAGGCCTTCCAGTTGATAAACCTTTATAGCAGTATGCATGGCAGCACTAAAGAATTCTGCATATGAAACTCGATTGGGTAAGATCAATGTAAGGAGCCTGTAATTTCAAAATTATAGAAATGGCTGCTGTTCATTCAGAAGGGTGCTTGTGAACAACTAACTTTACACGCCCAATTTTCTCTTCAGCATACAAAACTGACTTTGTGAATTACAAAGATGGAAAGAATTGGCTTACCTCATATTCCTGTGAGAATAACAGGTTTTCATTGCTTTTAAGATGCTCAATGTGGTCACTTAATTCCATCACAGGAATCGGGGGGTGCGACATCATAGCTGTAATATTCAATTAAACGAAAAGTCCTTATTTGAGTCAAATGAGGCACAATATAAATTTAAATAAAGCAGTTTTATATAAAAGGACCTCTACATTTCATAATAATTTCCATTCATTTTTTCAGTGTTTGATATAAGATACCAAGAAATAAAGATATACATTTTTTTATTACTCTATAAACTTCATAGATACTACCCACCCCCAAGTGAGCCTGATAGGATTTCCGCTATTTTATCGTGACTCAGTTGTTGGATTAAGATCAAATTTTCACAGGTATATTATTTCATGCACATATTAAATCAGACAAAGTGTGAGTGCTATCCTGTGACCTTTACCTTTCATGTAAAGGACACTAAGTGAATTTGTGTCTGGTATAAACAAGATTATTATAAGCAGTACTGTTCTATTTCATCATCAAAATACTATAAATGCTAATGATGGCTGAAGTGTCTGAATATGTCCAACGGTGAACCACCCACCCTATCACCAGGTGTGGTGAGGGCCATGACACCATCCTGGTGTCCTCCATTAGGCCTAGTAGTTTTATATATTAGGGCCTCTACATACATTTTTCCATTCATCTTTGAGTATTTTGATATAACATACCAAGAAATAAAGTTATAAAAAAGCCAACCAGTTTAAGGTGGAAGGTAAATCTGCTAGTTTTCTCTTTTATCTAGGAAAAAAAACTCTTCTAAGCTTTTCTTTTCAACAGGATATAAACCAAAAAAAAGGGAGCAGTGGAATTAGAGCGATTTTCTTCCCACGCAAAAATGACGCTGTTTGACAATTGCCATTTCCATTTTTTATTCTGGATTCTGTCGTTATGGGCGATTTTCTTTCTTGATGTCAACACATCAACCCCGAAAAGCAAGATACAAGTCTATTCCTACAAAATCTCTCCACCGTATGTGGATTGGGTCTAGTAGACCCAATCCACATACGGTAGAGAGATTTTGAAATTTCATGCCTACCCCAGACGGTTACAAAATATTTGCAAATTTGCCTGAGCCTATTTGCTATTCAATGAAAAGACTTTATCAACTCAAATGCACCCTGACCTCCCAGAATGCATTCCGATTAACCGTCATATTTGTCCTTTTCGAAAGCCAAGAGGTTCTAAGCCAGAGTGGGGAGGATGGGTTGGCGTCAACCGTCTGGGGTAGGTATGAACTAGTAGACCCAACCCACATAAGGTGGGGAGAGTCTTCTTCATTCAATCTATACCCAGACAGTTACAACAATATGCAGAGTGGCACTGAATTGTGGTGGAGGGTCGGTTACAAAGTGTGTTAGATGTGTATGGTGGATAGGCTAACTAATGTTGCCTCCTGCACCAAACAACCACGGCAATGTGGGGGTAAGGAGTTGATGGTGGTGTACGTCAGTGAGGCCTTGCTGAGGGGTTCCTGCCAGATATCAAAGGGCGTCGATCAGGTTCCGATACCGGATTGGCTGTTTACTAGGATGTTGGGATGTAAGGCCGCGTAGGTTGAGACGGACAAGCCGTCCCAAAACCGTCTTGTAGTCACAACAGCAGACCTGTTGTTGTGTATTGTAGAAAACTTGGAGTCTAGTGTGGGACAGGTGTGTGAGTGGCAAAGGTCTGCTTATCTCCATTTGTGGTGGGTTGGATGGAGAAAGAGAGAGCACCTTCATGGCACTACATAGAGAAAGGCATATTCTGTCCCCGTGCAGCCACGGCGGAGGCATCATCAGGAGGTCCCGACGGTGTAGGGGCTCCTTGTATTGTGTCCAGCATGTTAGGTATTCGTCTCCTTGGGCTGCATGTAGGCTCCCTACCAGGTGTAATAGAAGGTGTCTAGCCCATGTAGGGGCATGACTGGCTGTTGTACTGCCAAGCTGGTCTAGGCCGAGCCCTTTTGTCTCTTGAACATTGCGAGGCCTTTCCTGTGTGTACGCTATACGCACGACTGTTCGGAACGTGTGGCCTCCTTGGTGCATTATGTCAGCCGCTGCATTACTTGCGTAACTGGGGAGCATTGGGCTAATATACGAGTCTACTTCCAACTCCCGTTTGCCGTGGTTGTTTGGTGCAGGAGGACTTGCCAGTTGGGGCCAGTCTGTTGGATTGAGGAATGTGTGGTGAAGGCTGGCATGGGCTGTCAGGATGGTTACAAAGCTCATTGCCTTTGATTAATATGCTGACCTCTAGTCCAGGGGCTGCAGCTGCAGCTCTTTGTGGCGCTTCTTCATAGATGGAGAAGTCGATGGAGAAGAGATTTTGACCTTGTGTTTCCGTGAGCCCAGCGACCCAATGGAAGTTGGAAAACAACCTGGGTTGATATGATGAGAGAGGGCGGTGGTTTGAGGCCGATTTCATAAAGCAGCTGCGATGCGTCGCATCTATGCGATGAGTCCATAGAGAAAGTATACGTCTTAACTATGCGACGCGTCGTAAGTTTTATAAAAATTGCACTTTTATCGGGGCACACCAGACCCACCATAGACATGGCCCACCAGGCCATGATAATTTTAGGGCACACCAGACCCTGCTACAACTATAGCTCACCAGACCATTCTACGTGTAATAAGGGCGCACCAGGCCCACCGTAACCATGGCACACTAGGCCATCCAAGTTTGGCCACAACTGGCCTACCATTGTACAACTCTAGCAACATGGCATTTAGACCATGTTAATGTAACATATATACGGCGCACCCCCAACTTTTGACATCAGCCAGCAGAAAAAAATTCAGCCGTGGACGACAAGAAATATATAGAAAACTGCAGCGCAAATTTTTCACAGCTCATTTGTGATTTGTATTTCAATTGAGAATTGCAAATTCAAGACAAATAAAAACAATGAATTACTAAATCCAACTCACCACTTTCAGCGATGTTTTGCCTGAGCTTGTAACAACCCGAAGTGCGTTTCACCCTGCGAAACGCCGCAGTGCAATGGAAATGGCTGAATTTTTTTTCTTCTGCCGGCTGATGTCAAAAGTTATGGGGTGCGCAGTATACATGTGTGCGCTGTGTACCTGGAACTTTACGGTAATTAATGTTTTTGTGAGACAAAAATCAAATATATCGTGCTCCAGAGATTTTTGAGTAGCAGGTGAAAAACTGAAAGTAGTCTGCGTGGGGTACAGTGCCCGCTCAAGGGCCCCAGAAATTTTGGACTCTGGATGCTCTGTGGTGCGTTTTCTGCCACTTTTGGACCACTTTTGGGGGAAGATGTTTTTTCTCCATGGATAAGCAGATTTCTTTTTCTTTTTTTAGGAGTTTAAGTTTCAAGTTTCAGGATATCTAGAGCAATTCAAATTTTGTGAAAATGTAAAGAAAATATTTCTTATTAAAGTTTTCAAGTCGGATGTGCTTTATTTTACGTGAAAATGAAAGGACGAAATCTAATAATTTTCAATCGTACGACAGGTCGCCAAGCAAAAAAAACTAAAGATCAAACTCTTTTTCTGACACCGAAAATTGCTTGCAAAAACATGATCGGAGCGCTGCAACGGTGCACACGAGTGCACGTGGATGTACGTACGTATGTCCATGTCGTACATTTCATGCAAGTTCCGGACATATTGTTAAAAAAATATCTAACCGGTGTCTGGAGTCATTATTTTAATCAGTATTAAACAGTCGTGTTTCCAACTTTCCATCGGGAAATATCTTTATCATCATGGGTAAAAACATCATGTCCACGACTGCGTTTCGTTGCAACGTGAACCGCCATTTTTATTTGCTTCATTGTAAGATGAGCCCCTTGAGATTGACTGTCCTATCACAAAATTTGTTACGCGGTATTCGGCAGACGACAAATTTTGTGATTGGTTCAATGCGCCTCATTGAGCCAATCACAAAATTTTGTACCACTCTACGTCTGCGATATACATACTGTAATTTTCGGAATATAGGCCGTGTGGATTATAAGCCGCAGCACGCCAAAATCAGGAAATTAAGATTTAAAATTACTGTATTAGCCGCAATAGTTTATAAGCCGCACCTGCACAGACAAAGCGTAGCATTTATCAGTCGCGCGGCCGCAACACAAAAGGAAAGGTTCGGCCCATGTTCTGCAGGGACAGCGAGAGGACAACTTTGATGGTTTTGACTTGCTTGGGTTCTTTTGATGGTTAAACTAATCTATGAATACCCTAAAGTTGGTTTTATTCTTCAGATGTTGCCATATTAGCCGCCCGCAATATAAACCGCAGAGACATTTTTCAGGGTGAGAATCAACACATTAGCCGCGGGCTATATTCCGAAAATTACGGTAGTCGCGAACATGTGCGCTGGGCTGTGTGGGCATTCCGTGCAAGAAAAATGCAGATAGCCTTGGTACACGGAACGTGAATGTGGTATCTGCTGAATATGTAGACTGCAGGGAAAGTCTATAACGGTAGAGATCGAATACTGTTTGCACGTGTGTAGTGCATGCATCGGCAACGCATATAAGGCTTAACAGAACCTCGCTGATATTCTCGAGTTGGATTTCTTCCTCCATGCATCGAGGAATTGCAGCAATGCTCCAGACTGCTCAGGTCGCTGATGAGGCAAGTGAGGTCGAATCCTGGCCAGAAAAAATCTTAGCAAGACCCTTGCTGAGCACAGAGAGCATTGTCACACCTCGATAGGCATTGCAATCCTGGTGATCTCCCTTGCCCCTCTTCTAGTCAGACGGGATCTCACCAGTGGTCCATACCAAACCTAGTATGTCATGCAACGCCTCAACTACACTAGCTTTGAAGAATTCTGCATGAATATCACAGATCCCCACAGCCTCCGCACTGACTGTTAACCGCAGCATGTCCCAATCAATGATGCGATGATGTCTCTGTGTGTAATTACCTGTTCCAACATTTCCGATGTCGGAACAGGTTTTGTTTTTGTTCTGATTTTTATTATTATTATTAGCTGTTTCGACATTCCGATGTCAGAACAGGTATTGCTTTCGTTCAGATTGTTCACTATTATTATTCTTTATCGTCCAGATTTTGTTAATTGGTTATCTCTTCTTTTCTTCTCCTGATCAGCTTGGATGAGGTATCTTTTAAAAGCTTATAAGCTAAGGATCATTCTGACACCGAGTTGTAAAAATTCTTAATTAATTAGGCAAGTTACAGTCATTTGAATATTTAATTAGTAAATTTTGCTCGTAGCATATCTCGAGAACGACAAATGCTACGGACATGATTCTTTTTGCATAAGCTTCGTTATATCATGTAGTGGTGCATGCTGCCACGAAAATTATTGTGACATCATTATGAAGTCATAATGATGTCATCATATAAATATAATTTGTCTGAGAAAGTGACATTCAGATTGGAGTTACAAACTGTAATTAAAAACTGTATAAGAAAATTTTGTTTACCCTTGCAAAAATAAGTCGAGAAAGTGACCAAAAATGTTTTTGTTACATATCATCATCCGTGGATTCCAACAGCAAATGTTCGCACTTTGTCACGTCCTCCGCAACTGAGAATGTTTTGATGAAGGCGTCATCAGTCACTACTCACTAGCATCATAAAGTGCAGTGTTAACACGTCATTTGGCAAATTTTCTGAGAAACCCTATGGCGCTTTATCACGTCCTCAGGATTTCAAAATATTTGCGTGTGTGTGTGTTTGTGGCGGTCTGACGGATGATGCCATCCGTCACAAACTGGCAAAGTAGTAAAATACATTTGACCTTCATTCGACAATGGGTATTTAAAGGGAGAAGCTTAAGTTAGTACCCTCACATTGAAAAACATGTGCAGTGGTGGAGGTTTTTAACATAATCTTGCCAAAATCCTCAAAACCTGGGTGATATATCCGACAGACAGTTATCAAGATTGATCATATTAAAATGTACAATAAACAGAGCATGATATTACATAAAAAGCATTGTGTTTTTCATTGTCTCTATAATAGCGCTCCGCATTTGCGCTAAAAATAGCACTGGACCTCAGACAAACATAGCAACCATGCATGCGTGCTTGTGTGTGCGCGTGCATGTACACTACGTGTGTGAGTCAATGTTTGTCTGACATCCGGGAATTTTGTGACGTCATTAGTGCAGAGCGCTATTAAATTAATTCCCATAGACTAGGCACACATTTGTACATTCCACGATGACTTCGAACAAAAGAAGTCTTTTGGAGGGCAAGAATAGTTTCTTTGTCATTCCTTTATCCTCCTGTCCTTGGTCATGGCGGCTATGTCGGGGTATGAATTGTGGGAGGTCAGGGTGCACCACGATTGATCAAATCTTTTCAGCGAAGCAGCAAATTGGCGCAGGGGGATTTGCATATAGTAGTAACCGTCTGGAGTAGGTTGAATGCAGTAGACCACTTACACACCCAGGAACACACACCCACAAAAACATTTCATGGCCCCTTAAATTTCAGATAAGTAGACCTTCTAATATGGTATGAGCAATCTCCAAGCATGGGAAAAGTAAATCAAAAAGTTTTTGGCCCAAACTCTCACAAAAATAATAATAATGAAAATGAAATAGTCCAATGCACACAATTCCTACCTGGCGTTTGGTAGTTCATTCTTCTCATCTCCACTGGGTCTGATGGGTTTGGGGTCTTAACCTCTTTGCGCTTGGGTCTGTGCTGACTTGAACCATTCCTTCAGAAAATGGATAGGGATTAAACAGATATCAAGATACGTTATGATCACAGGACCAAAATAAATAATGGTGCCAACAGAGCAGAACATTGTAGCCAATACTTGTGAACTGTTAGAAACCTACCTTTTTCTTTTCATGATGACTATGATGATGACAATAATCAGAAGTGCAACCACTCCAATGACAGCTCCAATAATGGCTGGTAATGGGCTTCCTGAGGGTTCTTTGCCTGGTTTATCTGCACCGGTTTCCTCAAATGAACCTGGTTTAGCAGGATCATCACCACTTGCCTTCTTCAACTGGATGGGTTTACTATATGCACTGCTGGTAACTAGCAAGTCCTGAAAAGAACCACAAATTATTTTTTCTCATAACTTTAAATACATCAGTTTCCTTTTTAATTATAGTTTTTTGGTTGTTCATGTTTTTTTTAAGAGGAAATTTACAATAAAACAAGTCAAGCAATTCTGTTTTTAAGTCCCATCCCATGAATGAAAATGTATATACAATTTAATTTTATTTAAATCTAATCATCATGATTACTGTAAATACCTGCATATACAGTGCACCTTTTTTCATTCAAAAGTTGGGGTGTGCTTTATACATGGATACAGCCCGCTGGTGGTCTTGTTTTAATGGGTGCAATCATTCATTGTGAAGTGCTAGTCATACACAGCAGCTTAAACCAATTGGCACAATGTGAACTTGTGCTAATAATCAGTCATCCAAACAAAGGATAATGGAGGAAGAAGTCTATTTCTTTTGGGCTGAACGAGTAGTGGTGCAACACTTTGATTCATCGGTATACCATGGAGGTAGAAATATACCAACAAGAATAGCATTCCAGTGTGTGGCATACCGTGCTTGACCAGTGACACTATTACTGACCAACATTCACATGAAAAAATATATAATATTTTCCACTTTTACAACAGGTCATGAAGGTATGCCTCCCAGGAAAAACAAAGCACAAACTCCTTTTTTTGACACCCAAAATAGCATGCAAAAACACGTTTGGAGGACCACAAACACCGGAATGTACATGGACATGTGTACACAGTATGCATACTGTGGACGTTCATGTACATGTGCATATGTGTACATAAGATAAGCGCACTGAGATCAAATAGCCAATCACAAAATTTGTGAAGTGCTATTATGGATATCGCAAACAATCTGAAGAGAATGGAGCCAATCACAAAATTTGTAGCACACTAAGTCTGCCCTGTATGTAGTCGTGAACACGTGCGATGTGATGTGCAGGCATTTCGTGCAAGGAAAATGCAAATAGACTTGACATCGAGTCGTTATGATCATAATTATGATCCTTGTGGTATGGCAATGTGTGTGTGGTTTCATGGCTTCTGACTGCCAAACGAACAAAAAATAATTGACTATTGGGGTCACCACCAACGTAGGGCTGGAAGGCTCAGTTGGTAGAGCGCCTGCACGGTATTCAGTCAATTTTTCTTTGTTCACTTTTCAATGACTTTCACTTCAGTCAGTTTCCCTTGTGGTTATTTGATGATTATGATCATAATTAGTTGGACACTCAGTGCTTGCACAAACACATTCACCACATACAAATTTATATCACAGATTGGAATTGTAGTATACTGAACGTGAATGAATGAACTCAAAGTCTTGTGGTCAATCTACAGATTGTGGGTTGGAATCCAGCCATGGGTTAATGGTGCTTGCGTCCTTGGGCAAGACGCTTTGTCACATATTGCTCCTCTTCACCCAGGTGTAAATGGGTACCTGCAAGGGTAGAGATGGCTTTGTGGTTTGATTAGCCCATGTGCGCTGAATACGGCAGCCGGGGCTATATACTCCCCAGGGAGTTGAGATGGTTTCAGGAATGTAAATTATGGCCCAATGACCAGGGGTAATAATTGTGTTGCGCCATGAGCGCCATGCTTGGCGGATACCGGCGCATTATAAGTGTCCATTATTATTATTATTTTTCTTAATTGCATAATAGGGAGACAGGTTAGCATCTGAAAGTTAACATTTGGGAGACACCAGTCACAAACAATTGTACACCTGCCCAGTGTGCGTGTTGTGTGGAGCAGGCTGTGTAGCAGCTGCCTAGACTTGATGACAAGTCGCTAGACATTCGTGTTTTGTCAGTCAACGCTGCAAAAATTAGGTACATTGTACATTATACATCATGCATGGTTCGTATAGTGCGGTGATGCAATCTTGATTCAATGGGGTCGAGGGTGTATACGTACCGCGGTTGTGTCCCCGCATCTTGGACATAATGCAGGATGGACACAGTGAAATATTGTACACACACACACAGTACCCCTGGTGTAGCGTTGCGGGCCTACTATCCTACCCTGTAGCCTGCCTGTCACACATGCACCAGATGCCTGCCCAATTTTGACAGTGCCATGACACCATTTTGAGACTACACTGCAATTGGCCAGTAGCCCTTCCAATAAGCAATGAATTATTTATATTGCCTTATATATGAAGCATGAATGAGGGCTATACCATTTCGCTGTTTATTGAGGTACAGTAGCTTTGATATACTATCTTGCATTTTAACGAATACTATTTTCAGTCATTGAAAAAGTGAACAAAGAAAAATTAACTGGAGCGGGATTCGAACCGGCGACCTCCTGAATGCCATACAGGTGCTCTACCAACTGAGCTATCCAGCCCTGCATTGGTGGTGTCCCAAATAGTCAATTATCTTTGTTCGCAGTCCTCACTTAGTAATAAAACAAAAGGTTGCCCCACACAAAAATGATTTACTGGATACAGACAGTTTAAATTTTCATTCAAGGAATATCTATATAAAAGGTACAATAATCGGTAAAGGTCACAGGACTGCACTCATACTTTGTCTGATCAAACATGTACATGAAATAATAAACCTGTGAAAATTTGAGCTCAATCGGACATCTGAGTCACGAGAAAATAGCGAAAACCCGACTCGATTTTTCTTATAAAACATGAAGAATATAGTTAACTTTATGTTTGTTCCAAAAATCGTTGGGACGAACGATCTTTGGAAAAGACACTAAATCTTGATTTGCTTGAAAAACCCAGCATCTGATGACCAAGATTTCCCATGGTGACTGTTTGCACTGTTAACGAACTGTTGAGTCCATTTTCTGTCTCAAACTCAATGAATTTATTTTTGAGGCCTTGCAAATCCTATTGATCCATTTAAGCCTAAGAGCTGACAACAAAGTTTTTCTCAATCTAGTCCCACGTGTTAACAATAGATTCAACTACCATAACCGACCACCCCGTCCGACAAGCGAGGCTTTGCATTGGTACGATGGTGCATTCAACTACTCGAGCATGGACGCTACTCAATTAAATGATTACTGTGTAGTCATCGTGTATTGTATGATAATCATGAAGTGAACATGTGCAGTAATCGTGAACTGTAAAATAATCAAGTATGGGTGATAACAGTTTCACAAATTTTGCACAATCCCTTGTCAGAAAAAATATGGCAGCGCTCAATGCCTCGGAAAATGCATTATGCTAGAGATGAAAACAAGGTACGTGCTGCTTGTCTAGTCACTTCTGGGTAATCGTGAATAATTGATTAATCACGATTAGTTCCTGTGCAATTAATCAACGAGTAAAAAGCACTGATCGCCAAGGCCTACTGTATACCCACTTATCTATGGTATTAGGGACACTGTCATCATAGGGCTGTATGGCTCAGTTGGTAGAGCGCCGATACGGTGTTCAGGGGGTCACTGGTTTGAATCCCACTTCAGTCAATCTTGCTTTGTTCACTTTTCAAATACCATTTACCTCTTCTTCAGAAAAAACTCCCGCTCGAATGAAGAATGTGAAATATAGGCCTTCCTGCAATGGCATATTGTGGAATCCATTCACAAAACTGCCATCTCCAATAGTGAATGGACCAGACATCTCATCAGGCATGACTTTAGCTGTAATATACGGCCGTAGGAGACTGGTGGCTCTACGCCAACGTAGTGATGTATCCCTACTATCACGATGCTGGCTGGTAGCCAATAGTTCACTCATACTGTAGTCACCTGGTGGTCTTGTTGGATTGACAGCTCCCTCAAGAGGAACCACCACTATCAGAAGGTTGCTGATGATATAGAAGATAATACAAAAAATGAATATTGCATAAAGACTAAAAAGGGTACATATGTTGACAGTTCAGTTTCCTGGGACATGATTAATGTACTGTTTCTGTAATTGATGTGTTTCAGACCTGTCTTATTCTGTTGGTCTGCAACACGTCACTTATTGTAGAACCACAATGTATGCATAATCTAAGTGCATTCTGCTAGGCATGCTTGTTTTCACTCCAGCCACATTGTCAAGCATTAATCAGTGACCAAAATAGCCAATATGTTCAACTGAGAGAATAGATAATGAAAATATTTGTTGGTGTTAAACCATAGGTTCTTCTCGGACCCACACAATTTGTTAATACAAACCTAGCTTGTACTTCCACAATGCATAGCATTAAAAGTGTTATTTACTGAAAATATTGTGATATCAAATTTATCTGTGCATTGCTTATTGTCATACCTCATTGTCAACAGTGCCTGCACCTCAAAGGGCATCAAAGAAAAGAGAGGTAAACCCCAGGGGTAAACAAGAAATAAATAAAATACCCTTAAGAAACGGTTCTATGGTCAAAGGTCCACAGTCAAAACTCAGAAACTCAGAACCAGTGAGTTTCCACTTCAAATCTCCCAAACCGCACAATTTCTAATATGATCTTGCAGGGCATTGAATCACTTGGCCACCGAAGGGACTTGGTCCGGCTGAGCAGGGAGAGAGTTTGGATTAAAATATTACAAACTATTCAGCTTCTCAGACTAAATCTCCACTTGTTGATTCGGCTTTCCCGAAAAGAATCTTCATTGGGCCTGGCTACATGGCAGCCTTGTAGCCTTTTTATTCCCCTGAACAAACACAAAGGGCACTTCGCCAATGAATGGAGCTCGGCCAGTCTCCAATGTTAGGATAGACTTGACTGGCAGTTTCTGTCTATCTTTCATCATGCCGCTATTATCCGGCCGAACTGTATAACAAAGGGAACAATGGAATCTGAGTGGAAGAGTTTACTGGCTGTAATTGAGTGACAACTCAGTTATTCTTCAAGCAGTGGAACTTTACTACAGTCGAGCCTTGAATAAGTTTGGCAGTCGACTAGAGTGGAATTATTTTGCGCAACTATTAGCAAGTTCCGTACAATTTCCATGCAGTGTATCGGGCATTTTACTCCTTGTAAACATGAATATCTATTGTTTAAAACATCGGAATGAAGGTCTGGCTTGCCGTATTCCCTGAAAAAAACATCGGCCAGCAACAAATGTCGATCCCCTGAAATATAGTTCTTCTCCCCTATTAAATATATAAATCTTGATATTCTTGAAAAAAAAATCGTGTGCACGGGATAAAAATGATCCGAATCGGAGATCGACACTGACAGTGGCCAGGAGCTAATAGAAATAAAATGTCGGACCACTATTATTAAAGATTCGGTGGCCGATCAGGCAATTAAAAATGGCACTGATTTAAGGCCTATGTATGTGATATTCTGGTCTGAATGTGGGTGAGTGTTCAGGAGTATCGCGATATTTTATAGCTCTATAGCAACCTTATATAATATTCAGAGTCGATCATGAGTGGAAATGCTAAGCATGACACGCCGTTTGGGACGAGTAAAAGCGGATTCTTACCGTAAAATATGTAGGCCTACTGATGCTGGCCGCGAGCAAAGGTAAAGCGCTACTTGACTGCACCATATATACGCACGTAATGTAGGCTTAATAATAAAAATATAAGCTTATATAGCGCATAATAATAAAAAAGATTCTCTAATAACAAAACAATTTATACAATTACAACAAAAATAGATGTTTACAGAGATTTCATGAAATTACTAGTATCAGTTTCAGTCTTAAGTTTGTCGGGTAACTTATTCCATAAAACCGGTGCTGCATGTGTAAAAGCCCGATACCCTAAAGAATCAAAACCACGATCCCTAAGCAGGCCTTGCGCTAACTTTTTTTCCTGGCTAGCCCACCGGGCTAGCCAACTTCAGATTTTACAAGCCTGTTTAGATTTTTACAAGCCCGTACATATTTTATATTTTAAACAGGTTTTACAGGGGACTCTGTTTCAGACACTACCATTAGAGTGGAAGTTATGATCACTACAGGAAGGCCATTTTAACAATATGAAAGAAAAAAGTGTACCGGTCTTTTCCCTAGGTTGCTGGTGGTGGTAGGTGTACGTGTGCACGGAGTGGGGCATATAGTTATAGTATCATACCTTACATATTAACATGACATGTACGTTTTGCTTTTGTTTTCTTTAGTTTTAACACTGATCCTTGTTTTAAAAAAATAAACAAAAGTATGTTTTTTTAAATGATAAATGATTTTAGAAAATTGGTAAAAAAAAATGGGTAAATACAAAAACATGTCCAAGTGAAGAATATTAGCCATTAGCAAAACCAGTTACCCGGATAACCGACCATTCAAACGGTTACCCGGTTACATTTTCCAATTTCGATTAACCGAAATAGGTGCTTTTAAGCGACTTTTCTTTTTCAAACATCCATTTTTGATGTAGGACTGACCTTTTTTGGTTTGAATAACATCTAAATTCATGGTGTGTGAATGTTTTCTTGATTATACGGGTAACCGTAACCGTAACCGAATTACAGACGGGTAACCGGTTACAACATTTTTCGCAAACTTACAGCCCTAGCCATTAGTGAATTCAATACCGAGTAATGCATACTTAGACACATCGGAAAACTGAATTCATGTGTTTCATCGGTCTTTATCTTCCTCCATGGTCAGACGTATTCAAAAGTTACTGAGAAAATGGAAGGTAAACAAATTGCTTACGATAACCCAGTGATAACTTGTTCAGAACTTTATCAGTTCTCCTGTCTGTGAGTCTGTTGTGGTTTAATTCACCATCATATGACTCTGCCGGTTGCAGGTTTTTGGCGCAAGTAAATGAGCATCAACTGTGGATCATGGAAGATTTCCTTTCCTAGCTAACTGGTGACAAAAATATATGTCGAAAAGACAAAAAGTATTCCTCTGCGGCCGGCCATTCATTACGTTCGTTCAGAAACACTCGCTTTGACTTCCCCATCCACCGCTGATCTCTCAAATTGCAATGCATGTGCGCAACGGAAGGCCGGTTATGGCTTCATGACCAGTACATTTTACATGACAAAAGTAGACTAGAAGTCGAATACCAGCTTAAATAGTAGACAAAGCTGTCACGTGGTCATTGAATCGACGCGAGTGCTTGTTTATTTCCACTACATGTATGTTGAACTATTAAACCAATCAAGAATCATCGTAACCTATTCAGAATGGTAAAATGACTGAGACAAGTCCAATGATTCTGAGCAACGAGCCTACATTGAGCACACGGCACGCAGCGTGGTCGCTGTGTGTAGGCATCGTGCAATCGGTCATGTCGCGGGCATTGTGTGAGCTGTTGCCCGTGCGCACTGTGCAAGTGTTACGCTATGCGTACGGTGTTTAGAGCTTGAACGGAAAAAAGTGCTTTGCTATTCGGGACGTCTGATGCTCGAACGTATCATAAATAAAATAAATCACGACACATTTTGTACACAATCAGTTTACTTTCATCTTATATGTACAGCAGCAGGGGGGGCGACTTACATAAAACAGGCGCATCTTTTAAGACCTAAAATTGAAAAATAAGGCCCCCAATGGGGGGAATCTAGCCCCGCGCCGAGCTGGCCGGAACCGGCCGATGTCGCATGCCCCATGCGCCATATTGCGTAGACAGCCAGAGCTAGTGGGCTGGCGGCATTTTTTGCCATCGCACTGGCGCATGCCCCAGTGCGGTCTAAGGTCGCTCTGGCGCGCCGAGTTGATGATTAGCACCAACACCAATCATTTGCCCGAAGAGGAATTGTATGGTCAAAAGGTCACTCCTGCATGGGTTATTGAACCATTTAAACATACACCTGTTATGATAGGTATACCTATAAGGTATTATATTATAGCATATGATGAAGGGTAAAAACAATTGTCAGTGGCTCGTTCTAGGCTCAACGAAGCTTTGTGGTCGCAGTTGCCTTTGAGAGCATTGCAAAATTCACCTGGCTCTACTTCGAAAAGGCAGGACAACTTATGCATGTCAAGGTTGTGGGATAGGGGTAAAAACAGCCCTAGCTTGGTGCCACGCCTGTGATGGTGGCAGCAGTCGTGTGCGGGCCTGGCGTGAAAAGCAACGAACCTTGAAATTAGAGTTTAAACGTCTTGCAGCAATAAAGATTTTCAATTAGAGAAGTGGATACGCATAGCCATACTCATCAAGCACCGTGCCGATGAACGCTACAGCTCGAGAGAGACAAAACCGCCTTGCGCGAGAGCGCAGGGCCAGGCGCACCCCAAATGTAAGCACTCAAATACAAAGAAACCCCTTCTATTTCAAACGGAAATAGCGCGACGCCGCGCCTACGCCACAGGCAGTGCGGGCGGTGTGCCCACACTGCAGCGGGTTATTTTATTTATTTATAAAGGAGCGTATACCTGTAGATGACAAAAAAGCCGCCAGCCCACTAGCTCTAGCTCTGGCTATCTATACAATACGGCGGCGGGCGATCAGCTGATGTGCTCGATGTATGGGAAAGATTGAAGCAACCACATTTTATTTCGATGTAGGTTTGGCTGCAGCGAGCTCTTTCATTATTGAGGCCCGAGCCTCGGCCATGAGCTCGTTCTTTGACACTTCTCGAGCAGCTTCGCGAGTTTTTTTCTGGATATTGGCCTTCATTTTGCCATATCTTTCCACCTCGTCGAGTACGAGCTTAAACTCCTCGGGGGAGATGTGCCCATCGCTAAGCGCTTTTGAAATTAAATCCGTCACGCTGTTGAGCTTAGATAGGGCGAGGACGTGAATCTCGTCGTGTTTTTTGGCTTTTATTAGAAGCCGCCTGGAAACGTATTTTCCAGCAAGTCCGGTCAGGCCACAAACGAGTGCAGCCGCCTCGAGCGCAACGACGACGGGTGCGGCTATGATCGTAGAGAGCAGGCCCACACCCGCCGCGCCCATTCCCATACTAGATGCGACCAATACTGTGTCAACACCATCAACGATGTTGAAAGCTCTTCTGTATTTTTTGTATAGCTTGGCTCTTTCATCTCTCTCGCGATCTAGGCGTCGCTCGAGGTTGCGGATTTCAGTAAGACGAAAGCTGGATCCCTCGTCTTGCTCGGGTAGCGTAGGATATATCGACTCCGGCGGCGCCGTCGGCAGCCTAGGCATTTTCTCGAATTTCAAGAACTGCGATGACGGGTCTCTGACGGTTCCTCAATACCATACCTTCTTCATCAAACACACGTATATTTAATTCGTGTATATGTCCAACTTGTAATTTTTTATATATGGGGGCTGGATGGGTTATGTCTATAATACCACCGGCTGCGGCTGGGACTATCGCAAGTAGGGTCGAGATAGAACTATCAACATAATTAAAGCTGGTTGCGAGTTGGTCGAGATAAATATAAAACCACTTGTAGGGAAGAATTTGTACCGGCTTGTCTCCTGCATATCTCCCACCAATCCAGCCCTTTTCTTCAATACCCAAAATCCTACGTAAATCTTTAGTGAGTTTTATCTCGATATCATCTAGGATAGTTAAAACAACCATACCAGTTGGCTTGTTTATTTCGAGCGTTAAACTAGGAACCGCTTCTATGAAGATTTTTGATAGATCTTCAAAGGTATATAACCCATGTGGAACCATAATCTTATCATCGACACTAGGTCTAGCCCTAGAGCGAAGCATAACTTCAGCCGATGAACTCACGTTTTCATAACCAACCTCATAATGGAGTTCTCGGAGGGCGACATAGAGCTTGCCGCTTGTATTGTCTACAGGTGAATGGAGAGTCGTAGCATTTTCATGTTGTAGTTGAGTCAGTGTAATAAACATGATTGTATTATGGCGTCACTGTTTCAGTTTAATAGCTAGGACGGCGGCGCTGTCGGTAGCTTAGGAATTTTTTCGAATCTCAAGAACTGCGGTTATGGATTTGTTATGGTTTTTTACTATCATACCGTCTTCATGTAACATACGTATATTCAATTCGTGTATGTGTCCGGTCTTTAATTTTTTATACATGGGGTATGGAGGGGTTATGTCTATAATACCACCGGCTGCGTATGGGACTATCGCAAGCAGGGTCGAGGGAGAGCCATCAATATAATTAGAGCTGGATGAGAGTTGGTCCAGATAAATATAAATCCAACTGGGGAGAATAAATTTTGCCGGTCTGACTCCCTCTAATGTGCTTTTTCCTTTAAACCAATCATTTTTTTCACCAAGGCCCAGAATCTGGAGTAAATCATGACTGAACCAAAAGGTGTGCTTTACTTCTCCATTTGGGGTTACGAGTGTGACCAGACCAGTTTCCTTATTAATGTCGAGCGTTAGACCGGGAATCGCGTCCATTATAAATGTTGATAGCCGTTCAAACGTATACAACCCAGGAGGAACCGTAAATATTTTTTCTTTAAAATTAGTATCAACACCAGGCGTAAACGATCTCCACCTAAAATCAGCCGATGAACCCACGTTTTCATAGCCAACCTCATAATGGAGCTCTCGGAGAGCAACATGGAGCTTGCCGCCCGTATTGTCTAAAGGCGAATGGAGAGTCGTAGCTTTTTCCTTTTGAAGATCAGTCAGTGTAATAGACATGATTGCTAAATATATTTGCTATATATTATGGCGCCAACGTTTCAGTTTAATAGCGATGCGAACTATCAGCCTGGGGTGCAGGCCGGCGTGGGGAGTGTGCCGCAACTCGTCGTAGCCCACGTTCAGATAGTACGATCTAGCATTCCCGGCGAGTTTGACGACAAATGGTTTGAGGCACGGTACCCCGACGTGTTCGAGAAGTATCGTCTGCCGCGGGTGACCTCGGACAAAGTTGTCCAGGATTGGAGGTCAAGCCCTATGAAATTTTGGCAAAACAAGGCCAACTTTGCAGCGTGGTGCGCTACCACAGGGTGCGGTGTCTCTCTAGAAGACCATATTAACTCCGAGAACCCGATGGTGCGATCGCTCTATCGTTTCCATGTGTACTACCATATCCGCAGGATTCTTGAGGAGATGCAAGTGCCGCTCCCACAGGACGACACGTGGGATGCCTTTGACACCCCCTACAACCAGAGGGCGTATGAACGAATCTGCGCGGAGTTTGGTATCTCTCCACACACCGACTGGAGGGTCAGTGGTCAAAACCGAGGGCTCGGGCGAGTCTACAACTACGCGACCCATTTTGGATATCTCCCTGTTGGTACTGGGGAATATAACTCACGCACGATGTCATTCACAGCGCGGACAACAAACGACGTCGTCCACGTTGACTATATCAAGCAAGACGCCGATAATGCAGACACGGCCTGGGCGACGTTTTTACTCGGCAAGTCGGAAGGATTTACCCAGGCTGGGGTTGAAAGAATCAACGATTCTATTCGCACATACGTCTGGGCCATCCTAGGCGCGCAGGCCCAGACCCGCACGAGCATCATCGGTAAAGGCGCTGCATTTGACGCCCAGAAACAGTTCTTGGCGAACGTTGAGGATGCAATCGCGAGCCCCGTGGACCTCCCGAGTGCGATAGCGCGCTACCAAGACGTGCTTCGATACGCCCGTTCTAAGGTAAACTTCGTCTTTGGGATCGATTTGTACATGGCTCCCGCCAACATGGAGCTGCAGATTGGAACCATTCAGGACTACAACAACGAGATAGTCATCGCGGGACCGGGACAAAAATTAGGTGTCAACACCAATATAAACGCCTCGCCTCCATCACAGCCGAACGATATGGAGGGCCCAGCTGCAGGGCCAGCACAGCCAGTCGAGGCACCCGTTGCGATACAACCGACAACACAGTTGCATCTAGTCAAGGCGCCCGTTGCCACACCAGTCCACCAGCTGCGGCCTTTCCAGCTAATGTGGCCAATAGGCGTCCGAGAGCCTGCAAGTGGTTTTTTACCCACTCTTTTATCCCCGGTGTGGGTGATGGTTGAGGCTTGGGAGATGGTTGAGGCTTGGGAGATGGTTGGGGCTTGGGGGATGGTTTAACACTAGCCCTACCGCCAGTCAAGGTGAGGACCAGAGTGCTGATGATGAAGCCCAGCGCAGTTATAATGCTGGCTATGGTGACGCCCTGTTCGCGGAACAGAGTCCGCAGCCGCTCGGCCAGGCTCGTGTCTTTGTCTAAGACCCTAGTTATAGTCTCCCGGATTTGGCGGACCTGCGATCGGAGTTGTAGGTTGAGGGTGTCGATGCTATCCTGGATTGCTGCGAGCTGCTCTTTTCCCTTTTGAATTTCACGCTCGATTTGGTCAGCTCTCTCACTCGTTCCTGGGCGCTCAAGATCTTTGCGAAGATCCGCGATTGTAAGTTGGAGAGAAACTTTTTTGCTCTCTTGCACCGCTTTTGCGCCATGCAAAGTCTTCATAGCTTTGTCGAGTCCTAGAAGCTCTCTAGTAGGCAGGGTGTTGTTTTCCGCGAGATAAGACTCCATTAATAAACTAAGGTCACCAATGCTCGTATCATCATCATCATCGATTGTTTGGTCAGTCGTTTCAGCCTTTTCTCTCAATTCACTGAGCAGTTTACGGGCCGGTGGGGCGCCATCGGGTGTCACTCCCAAGGCTCGGGCCAAGCTTACCCCATATCTCTCGATTGAAGCTCTGCTAAGAAAATTTCCTGGATTATTTTTCCATGTCAATAGTTTCCAGTTACGACCCCACTTGACCCACAAATCTCTAGACTTAGATACTTGGAATTCGAGATTAGCCGGCCGTGCGTATTTTGACCGCTCCGCTTCGAATTCCGTCAAGACCTCGTCACGGACATCGCGAGATGCGAGGTTTCCTTCTTTAAGCCCGTCAGGCATATCTGTGCCACCTGCCCATGAGGGCGTGGTTGTCGGGGCTTCATACATGTTGTCAGAGTCGTCTATAAGGGTGTCGTCTATAAACCCTGTCTCTTCTTCATCGGGGCCGCGCAGGTCCTCGGGGTTACCAAAATCGCTCATTTCAAAGCCACCTTCAGCCATGTTGGATGAAACCTGTGTATTAAACACTCACATTATCATCGTTTAATATACAGGCAAAAACCATGGCGTCGACGAAGTATGGACGCAAACTGAATCCTTACCGAAGCCTAAAAGAACCGCTCGGGATCAAAGGCATCCGAAAGAGCGTGGTTGTACCCAACAACCCGTCTACCGTCGGCCAGGATCATGAGCTCCATGTCCGCTTTCCCAACCTCTCTGATCAAGATGTGATTGTTCCTGGAACGGCCCGCCTCGCATTTACCATCTCTCTGGACTCAACCGATGAAAACCGAACAGTTGTCCAGAATCTTGGGCGGGCGATTGTGAGAAAGACCACAATCAAAATAAGTGGCAATGAGATCATGTCTGTAGACGATAACGATATCATCAACTGCTATTCCGACCTGTGGAAAACAAAACGAGAGCGGCAGTCTAATGTCTATCAGGGTATTGACGAGGCAGCGGGCAACATGCTGAAACTGAGGGTGGATGCTGCAGACGGCAACGAATCCCAGACAGAAGACAAGGCCATCGCAGATGCTTATGGCAACCGATTCGCGATCCCGCTAGACTTTGAGTTACTGGAGTCCCATATGCCATTCTTTCAGTCAGCCTTTGGCGATCGATTGGAGTACGAGCTGACCTTCAACAAATACAGCCGCGTTATCAAAGCAACTGATGATAACAAGGCCAGCTACGCCATCGACAACATCTCTCTCGAGTTTGACACTGTGAGCGAGCCGAGCCTGGCCCGCATGATTCGCAGTCGGTATAATGGCCGGCTTGCCATCCTCTATGACCGCATATTGCGCCTTCGCAGGGTTACCCTCAACAAGAGTGAGACTCTGTGGAATGTAAACCTGCTCAACGCCGCTCGAAGCTTGAAGGGAATACTCATGTTGTTTGAAGATAAAGATGCGCAAGCGGCGTTTGGTCGAAACACAGAATCTTTCTACAATCCCAAGATTGAAAAAGTCGAGGTCACGATCGAAGGGACGCCAAACCAGCTGTATTCCCAAGGAATGCGGGCGCACCAGCAGTGGGATGAGGCCAGGAAATATTTCACCAGCGCCCCTTCGACAAAGCGCCACCCCGACGTCGCTGCAGTCGCCAAAGACCTTGGACTGGCCGATGTAAAAATAGGGGAGTACCTAACGAGCAAGTATGGGCTATGGCTGGATATGAGAACCAGCGACGACGACTCGCTGCACGGCAGTGGCCGTCGCATAGTGAGTGGAGAAATCACTATCCAAATCACCAAAAAGGCGGAAACGGCGGGCGCATTGAACATGTACCTGTACGTCATCATGGACTCGCAGATCAACATTGAAAATGGACGTTTTATCAACGCTCTGTACTAATGGTCACGCGATTATTTGCGGGCAGACTGGCTGCGGCAAAACGGTCTTTACCCTGGACCTCCTCGAGCTACCCAGCTCTCGTGGTGGTTACAGAGACACGTTTGCGCACATCGTCATATTATGCCCTACAGCGCGCTGGAACAAAAGTTACCACGAGCGGCGCTGGGTCTGGACCGACCCGGAGGTTTACATTGTCGACCCCGGCGACAAACTTCACGAATATCTGGGAGTTTTTTACTCGATATTTGCCTGTGAACCAACGTTGTACATCATTGACGACTGCTCGGCCAATAAAGCCCTGACAAAAAAGAAAGATGTGTTGTCAGAGCTTGCATTTTCGGGCCGCCATGCCTCTCAATCTGTGTGGGTCTTAACGCAGAAGTATAACTCGGTCCTTAAAGACCTCCGTGAGCAGACAAAGTGGATCGCTATCTTCCACTGCAAAGATAGGGATTCCTTCGAAGATTGCCTCCGAGAAAACGATGTAATCCCAACAAAAGAAGAGCGAGCTGCGCTAAGGAAACAGCTATCTGAAGCTAAACATGCTAAGCTCATACTAAAGACTGATCAGCCAGCTGCTTATCGGTTGTTAACATAAGCTTAACAACTGCTCAGCACTGCTGAACAACTGCTCAACAACTGCTGAACAACTATGTTGGAGCTTTGGATGCAGACGACAACGCTGATAGCAGTTGTTGCTAATTCTATTTTATTGTGTTATCTTTTGTTGGAGTATGTTAGACTTAAGCGCGGAATGACATACGTGCGAAGTGCTGTTCGCAACATGGCAAACGCGGATGAATTAATCGACCAGCTGTTGGCCCAAGAGGGCGCCAAAGAGAAAAGCGCGGGTACCCCTGTAGCGACAACAATCGACCCAGTGGGACAAGAACAAAAACGAGCCCGTCTGGCGGCAATCGTAGCTGGTGGTACAGCACAGAAATACCTGGGCAAACAGCCGACTCTCGCACAAGTTGACGAGATGACCGATGACGAGGTCTCCAAACACTATGGACGCTATGAGGCACGCCTTGGGGCCTCAATGACAAAAACGCTCGGAGCTGCCGCGCTGCAGATGTATGCGATGTTAGCGGGCGGAGTTCTACCCATTCCGCCTGAAAATAGGCCCCAGCTTGTCGCAGACCTTTCCGAAGACCCCTTTGTTCAGCATGCACTGACTACTGCTTGCTGCGAGCTATATTATCGCTATGGGATGTACCTAGCTCCGATGACGGCGGCGATGACCACAGCTAAACACTGTCGATTTGGAGAGCAGGTATCTCTTACAAATACGGAAGATGGAGGAGACGACATTGAAATCGATGCCCCCGCAGGAGACGGCCCCGCAGGAGACAGCCCCACAAGAACCTGCCCAGGGGGCGGCCCCTCCAACGCAAGAGAGGGTGACGAGTAAGAACCCGAAGAAAGTCGCGGCTGGTCAAAAGGGTGCGGCGGCCAAAAAAGCAAAACAAGAAGCGCTACTCAAACAGCTTCAAAAGGCCAAAGAGGGTCTCCAGCCATCTCAAACCACCCAGCCCGCCGAAACCGCTGAAACTGCGCCTGCTGGGACAGCGACTTTTCAGCCGCAGGGCTCATGGATAGCGTGTGCAGTCCTCGCAGCTGCCGCTGTTGGCGCCGCGCTATATGCGCAAAAATCTGCTCCCCCTGCTGCAAATAAAGACGCGCGGGCAAAAGCCGCCCCTGTCGAGGCAAGAAAAAATGTACTATTAGACGAAGAATCCGACCCCTTTCATATGCAGTAACGCTGCTGCCACCATGTCTACTCCCAGTACAGACGGCAAACAGCTTGCAAATTTGGCATATCACTCCGCCGTTGTGAGTGGGCTCGCAATGGGGTACGCCACTCTTGGGAAAAAAATCACGAAAGGTGCTACGCCAAAATTGGACTTTGTGCCGTACGATGTCGGCATGGTCATTCTGGATGTGGGCCTGGCCATGGCCACCAAGGATATGCTCGTGAAGCAGGGGATACTCCCCGCTGACATATTGAAGTAAACGCTTTGTATGGTCGTGACAAAATGCCGTCTATAGCGATGCTTGTAGGTGGAGCATTGGTGAACGCGCTCGCGTTCTCAGGGTCAAACTTTCTCTTCTCGTCGTTAAGCGGTTCCAGCGAGGAGTGAAAACGGTATGACCAAGCCATTGAACAACTCCAAGCTGCACAGGCCGAATGGTCGCGCAAGCGGGCTGAACGTCTTAACTGGATCAATGAAGAGCTGCGCCGCCAGGGACACGCCGTGCACACTTTCCGTGATGTTGATGAAGCCATCCGCCAATACAATCTTGTCACTGCTGGCAGCGGCGTTGTGCTAGCACAGGAACCGGAACCCAGGCTGTCAGATTTTTACCAACCATCGCCGGAGCAGCGCGATAGAGAAATCGCCTTTGTAGTCGTGGGACTGGGAGCCACTTCGGTCGCGGCCTATATGCTCGCCAGGTGATTGCATCGGCAATCGAATTAAAAAACCCACCTGAGCGCGCGATGCGCGAAAGCCCGGCCTGTTGGAGACTGATCGGGTTGCTTGAATATCTCGCAAGGCATGGCCGCCAGTCCAATGTCTGCTCGCTTGGCAGCAAAGCTGTCTCGCATCTACTATAGCCCCCGCGGCTACTGGAAGGGATTAGCGGCGATTAAAAACCTCTCGGCTGCTGTTAAGATCTCTGAAGAGGCTGCTCGGGCTTGGCTTAAAAAGCAGGCAATTTGGCAGATCTACCTCCCCGCTCCGAGGCACATTCCAAGACCAAAATTCGATGTCGCCGTGCCCAACGAGGTTCACCAGGCTGACCTGCTCTTTCTCCCCCGCGACCGCCTCCGTCGCAAGACGTACAAGTACGCACTCACCGTCGTTGACGTTGCCTCGCGCTATAAGGAAGCCGAGCCTCTGGCAACGAAGGAGGCCAAAGAAGTTGCCGACGCCCTGTCTCGCATTTACAAGCGAGGCCCATTGAGGTGGCCCGGTCTGCTTCAGGTCGACCCTGGGCGTGAGTTCATGGGTGCGGTCAATCAGATGCTCGCGAAGCACAACGTCGAAATCAGGCGAGGCCGTGTGGACATTCACCGAGACCAGGGAATCGTGGAGCGATTCAATCGGACCTTGGCTGAGCGGCTCTTTGGGCACCAATACGCTCAAGAGATGAGGCTTTCTGAGGGCCAAAGGTCGACTGAATGGGTGGCCCGGTTGCCCGCTGTAGTTGCTGCCTTAAATGGAGAAGTGACTCGGTTGACTGGTAAAAGACCGTCTGAGGCCATCAAGGCTAAAACGGTGACGCAAACGCCCTCCTCCGTCGTTCCGGGCCGCCCCGTTGGCTCTAATGAGCAAAGGATCCCTTCAGACGTTGGTGTTCGCTATCTGTATCAGCCCGGCGAGCTGGAGGGCGGCCGCCGCCGCGCCACCGATCCAACGTGGTCCCTGGATGTGTACCGGCTCGGACGCTCGGTGACCAAGCCCAACGAGCCCGTTCTCTACTATTTGCTGGATGGACCTGCCCGTGGCTTTGTCCGGGAGGAGCTCCTCGTGACGCCTCCTGATACCCAGCTACCACCGGATGGGGTTCTCAAGCGTTGATGTCTGCAGCGCCTCTTTTTCGGTTGCACTCCAAACAAGTCAGCCTGATATTGTCCCCTGTATGTCCCTTGGTGTTGTCCTTCCGGTCCACACTGAATTGCTGTAGGTCTTTGGGCTGGTAGCTCCATAGGAGCTCAATATTGCAAGCGGCGCAGCGGTTATTTTGGGCTTTCTTGGTTTGCTGAATGTGCTTGACCTGCAGGTTAAATCTGAGCCCCTTGGCCTGGTCCTGCCGCTTGTAGGCCACAAGCTTCCTCTGGATCGTTTTGCGGAGCTGTTGCTCGGTGGGTTGCCTGTCCTCAGGGCCCTCCTCTGGGGGGCAAACTACCCGTTCGAGCTGGTGCTCTAGAGACCGCGAGGTAGGCAAGGTTTGACCACTGGAGATAGTCGTCGACGATCCAGACTTTTTTGGGATCCCCGACCGTCAGACCCTGGCTCGAATGGACTGTCATGACGTAGCCGAGAGCCCAGTCGTGCCCCCACTTGCCGTCCATAACCTCTTTGGCATAGCAGACGGGCACTTCAACGATGTCATTGAGGACGAGCTCTTCTTGTCTAGCTACAGGCCCTGGAATTGTTACCATGATGTTTTGCCTACGCGTGTCCTCGGGGCGATAGAGTAGTGGCACTGGCAAACCCGGGAAGTGTTCCTCATGTCGCCGAAATAGCAGCTCCTCTGCCCGGTCGCGCACCTTTTGGCGCGAGGTCAAGATGAGGTCGCTTGGTTTCCACTCTTCTACGAATCTGTCCCACCCAAGACAACTAGGGAGCGCTTGTCTCATCTCCCGGCACTGCACTCTATCGCACCTGAGACGGATGCGTCTTTTCAGGGCCTTGAGGGTAGGGTCTTTTGCCCTATGGTCATTCTCGACCTCCTCATAATAGGCTACTCTAGTCTGTAGCCAATAATGTGGCATCTCTCCGGATATAGGTGGTGGCTGGCCATGATCACCACAACAGATAACTTGGACCCCTCTATGCTCTAGCCATCCTATAAAGATCTCTAGAATATGGCGGGGTACAGTGCATATCTCATCCCATATGCAGACGCGGGGGATATACTTCTGACCCATTCTCTCTGGGGTCCACTTGGTCTGTCCACTCCATCGGAAGAAGCTGTGATATGTTTGAGCCTTAACACCTCTAGATCTCATTTCTTTAGCCAGACGATGAGTAGGTGTGAATACCAGAGGATTTCTACACCTAAACAACTCAATGGCTCTGGTGGTCTTACCACTACCCCCACCACCATTCAGATAGCTCAATTGATATCTTGTCAGTGGGTCGGCATGGCCCGGTGCAGTGCTGGGAGGGAGGGTATTTTTGCCTTTCAGATATTCGGGCTTGGGGAGATAGGCAGCGTGCTCTTGAGGCATGAATAGCGCCTCACCCTTATCGCGCCACTTCCCTGGGGCAACTGCACCCTTCCTCGGTGGCCGCCTGGTTGGCCCGTCGTGGATCCAGACACAGATCAGGCAGTACCCCGGCGGGTGGAGGTCGGGCGGGACGTATGCCGGGTCGCCCTCGAGCTTGTGTATGGCCGTCTTACGGACATAGAGGCTGTCGGTGGCCACCCTTACAGCCTCCGCGGGCTCGAACCTCATCAACATAGAGAGCAGGTTGATATGGGCGTACGCCAGCATGGAGGCCCTTAGGTGGGTATACTGCGGCTGCGAGCCGTCGTAATACGTGAGAACGTGTCCCAATGGGCATTTCATAGGTGCCCCGACGAGACTACCACTCTCACGGGTGTCTCTGACTAGGTAATCTAATTCCCCTTGATCTGTTACTAGCCGCCGAGTAAGCTTCTTACCATCAGCAGCGTTGCCCTGAGTGAACTTGCCTATAATACTGCAGCCCAGATCACGGTCCTCTGGGAACCATACGTCAGTTTGGCTCTTATATGATATAATAGCTTCACGTACAGTGAGAGAGGCTAGTAAACCAGATTCTATCAGATAGGTTAAGAGCGGTGTGGGTGCCCAAGCGCTCTCCGCGAAATGCCTCCCAAACCAAGCGGGGATGACGGGGTGGCAGTCGGCGAACTCCCATTCCACGACCTCGGCGAAGCCCGTGCCTATGTTTTCGGGGAGAGGGCCGTTGACCGATACGCGGGTCATGCGGTGGGTTGGATGCCCAAATCGTTCGAAATAGGGCTTGGCCTCTCCCTGGCCCTGGAAGCTTGCCGGGTAGCAGACCTTCATGTCTATGCTGACGATATCTCTCGTGTCATAGTCCATGGAGTTCCAGAGGCCGCCGTGGCCGTGCTCTACACAGGCCTTTTGAATGTCATGGAGAAGGCTGGCCGGGGTGGGCTTCCACCCGTTCTTTTCTCTGGCTATCACGCTGGCTGCGTGGTTTTCACCGAATACCTTATCAGCGAGAGTTACATCACCTAGATCTTCACATACTCTTTCGATCCTAGCATGGGTCTCACGCGTTCTATAGGTGCGGCCATCTTGTATTACAAACTGTTCTACACTGAGATCATGGCCATTCCCACCTAACAACCAGATCGCCAATGGCTCGCCATGAGTGGCTTCTTGGATTGCTTTCCATACATCGCCGGAATAAAGGCGGACTTCTCGACCTTGCGGGAACTGGAGGTCTTTGGACCATGCATGGCCGTTGTGGTAGATGAGCTCTACCTTCCCGTGGGTTTCTTTGCCTCGTCTCTGGTATTTTCCGCTGTTATAAATCTCCTCTCCGGCTATGTCCCTTAGAATGATCGACCTGGAAAGGATCTTTTCCAGCTCAGCCACATCACTGATCGTGGCCCCAGTGTTGTGTACTTTATTTTCCCACACCTCTATTTTCTGACGCCTTATGGGTGTCAACCCCTGGCCCCTTGCGGCGCCCTTAAAGTGCTTTAATACTCGCATAGCCACACAATTGAGATCACCATCTCTCAGGGGGGTTAGGTTGGCCAGATCTGGATCTCTTAGGGGATATAGCCCGTATATAACTGCGGTGACTGGATAGGCCCGTTGGTAATATACCTGGTCGATACCAGTTAAAACACCCGGTTTGGTGTCTCTGGATATAACAATGACTCCCTCCCCTTTTTTCCTTTCTAGCCGTACGGGGTCCAGTTTGTCCTCAATGACCCACTCACCTTCGATCTGCTCCCGGAGGAACTTGAGTCTCAGAATGAACTCGCCCTCCGGAAGAACAGCGAGGAGTTGTGCCGCTCTCCCGTCGGTCATGCGGGCCTCTAGACTAACCCCACTTGCTTCTGCCCTCCATGTAGAAAAGGCCCCAATGGCACCGTCGACCTCAAACTCAGATTTTGCGTCTGTAAGGATTTCAACCCAGTCCGCCGCTGGTAATTGGGCTGGGTGAGGGGCCTGCTCATCAAGGCCTAGGAAGACGGGGGCCTCATCAGGCCCATTTCTTTCCTCTCGGATACGTTCCAGCCTATCGCGTAGCTCCTGTAGGGCCACTTTCGACCTTGGGTAAGGCGGCCACTCTCCAGTCTCCCTCTGAAACTCCTCCCTCAGTGCTCGTGCTCTTAAAGAGTACGAGCGGTCATCATCACGATTGGGACCCTCCGGCGGTTGTGCCTGTGGGTCGGGATGATGCACGCGGTAACGCCGTGCAGCACGACGCTCGCTTTCGCGCTCTCTCTGTTCTAGAGTGCGCCGGGCCCTGTGCTCTCGCGCAAGGCGGTTTGCTCTTTCGAGCTGTTCTGGGGTACGCCGCGCCCTTCGCTCTCGCGCGAGGCGGCTTTCGCGCTCTCTCTGTTCTGGAGTGCGCCTGGCCCTGCGCTCTCGCGCAAGGCGGTTTTGTCTCTCTCGAGCTGTAGCGTTCATCGGCATGGTGCTTGATGAGTATGGCTATGCGTATCCACTTCTCTAATTGAAAATCTTTATTGCTGCAAGACGTTTAAACTCTAATTTCAAGGTTCGTTGCTTTTCACGCCAGGCCCGCACACGACTGCTGCCACCATCACAGGCGTGGCACCAAGCTAGGGCTGTTTTTACCCCTATCCCACAACCTTGACATGCATAAGTTGTCCTGCCTTTTCGAAGTAGAGCCAGGTGAATTTTGCAATGCTCCCAAAGGCAACTGCGACCACAAAGCTTCGTTGAGCCTAGAACGAGCCACTGACAATTGTTTTTACCCTTCATCATATGCTATAATATAATACCTTATAGGTATACCTATCATAACAGGTGTATGTTTAAATGGTTCAATAACCCATGCAGGAGTGACCTTTTGACCATACAATTCCTCTTCGGGCAAATGATTGGTGTTGGTGCTAATCATCAACTCGGCGCGCCAGAGCGACCTTAGACCGCACTGGGGCATGCGCCAGTGCGATGGCAAAAAATGCCGCCAGCCCACTAGCTCTGGCTGTCTACGCAATATGGCGCATGGGGCATGCGACATCGGCCGGTTCCGGCCAGCTCGGCGCGGGGCTAGATTCCCCCCATTGGGGGCCTTATTTTTCAATTTTAGGTCTTAAAAGATGCGCCTGTTTTATGTAAGTCGCCCCCCCTGCTGCTTGTACATTTATCAAATACCCAAAAGTAGGTTGTACATTTTTTACTAGCCCACTGGGCAACCAAGGAAGCGAGTCTAGCTTCAGGGCTAGTACTATTTCGATCTCTGCTAAGAGAAAAAAACAGAGACAGCTAATATAGGTTTCTCTGATACCCTCAAAATAAAATCCATCCCCAGAAATATAAATTCTGACCCCCTTGAAAAAATGCTTGCCATGGGATAAAACGATCCCCTAGAAAAAAAAAATCCTGATGCCATGACAAAATAAACTTGACCTGTGAGAAAAAAAAACCCATCCCAGACGACTTGAAACAAAACCTGGCTCTCTTCCAAGAATGATTTCAAGACAGCCCTTTTGTTAGGAATGCAGCCCACAGCCATATCAGATTTCAGATGTATTTTTCCTCTCTAAATCAAGTTATAGGCCTTTGGCTGCAATGGCCTTTGGCTGCAACTTGCGGCAATGAAGTGCCTTGGTTCTAACTCCTTCTGTTCCTAGCTCTATGATTCCCTTCAGCCCAATTCTTCCCCACCCCTTTGTAGTCTGGTAACTTTGATCTTGCCTACCTGGCCCCGTCTTAGCTGAACCTTCCCCCCTATATTGTCCTGATCGTCTCATCCATTCATTTGTGTTTCTATTCACTTGCATGTTCTTGTCCTTTATCATTCAGCCTTTGAGAAAGATCCTACTAGGATCGAAACGCGTCAGGCCCTCCTAACCCTAAGCATTTGATATATTTCATGTCATTGTGGCTGATGAGCAGTTTGTAGCAGTTTATTACTTGGTAATAGGGAAATGTTCTAACGAAAAAAAATGCAATGATGTAATCAGGTGTCAAATTACAAGCAATTTGAATTTAGTAACCAAAATCTTTAAAAATCAACAAAAAATCAACCGTTTGAGATATTAAGTTGACTTTTTCGCCCAATGTCAATGTTAGGGAAGGTATTTCTATTTGACACTTTGCTTGACCTCTGTGGCCTCTACTTCTGGTCAAACCAGGAAGTAGCTCCTCATTTAAAAGTGGTAAGAGCTACGGTCATGATTCTTTCGCCAAATGTCAATGTTAGGGAAGGTCTTCCTTTGTGGCACATATTGGTTGAACTCTGTGACCTCTACTTACAACCGGAAGTAACATCGTTATTAATATGTTGAGCTTAGTTAGTTATGCAGATGTGCTTGCTTGCCATAAGAATGGTTGTGACATCATGACATCATCAAAAAAGGCTGATTTATTGTCAGCTGCATATCTAGAGAACGACAAATGCTACAAAAATAATTCTTTTTGCAAAAGCTTTGTTACATTCTATACATGTGCATGCTGCCACGAAATTGACAGTGACGTAATTTAGAAGTCATCCAAAAGGTTGATTTTTATTCAATGTAGGATACAGTGTCTGATCATCACGAAACTTGGTAGGTATGATGTATGTGCTATACCAAGTCTCTGAAATGACATCATCATGACATCATCGGGCCTTGAACTATTATAGATTTTGTATTTTTTCATCCAATATCTTCAGAATTAAATTTTTTGTTCTCAAAACGGTGATACTTATTTCCAGAATTGAAATTTCATACGTGAAATGCAAAAAATAATTGTATAGAAGTGTCTTAAAAAAAGACTCTGTGGACTAGCTGCAAAAATCTGTGGAGTTCTGGTGTTCCTAAAGACTGTCCATTCGCAGATTACATGACCGATGTTCATTCATGCTTTACCCATTCAATGAGGCAGTCACTCCTCGTGTACCTTTGTTATGTTGCTGAATAATGCACTACTTGAGGCGTACATTTAAATGTCCGTCCAGTGTGCAGCCAGGTGCGCGCCGGCAAAATCTAATGTGAATTTGAGATCATTTTGTTTTCACTTTGAATAAACATCGCTGGAGATCTCCTGAGGAAGGCCAGTACACTAGCAGGAACATCGAGATCAGAAGAAAAGAGTTTGTACATGGTGTCTCTGTAAATCTTAGTTTCGTACGTTACTTTCACCATGCAAAGCTTCAAATCCTACTAACATTTCTTTGACAAAAAACAAAAAAAGAAATTACCTTGAACAGTGCATTTTAATATGAGCAGTTGTAGGTTCCAAAGCAAATTTTAACACACTCACACACAACATGTATTTGAACATACTTACTCTATAGCCCCACTATTTTCAGACATTGGTGGCAGAAACATTGTCAATGTTGTTGCTGTTATTGATGTCTCATCAATAGTTGGTACAGGGACAACAAGGGGAGCTGAAAGTAAAACAAAACCGATTAAGTAGAACAGATGCCATTGTGATAACAAAGCAAATGCAGCATCATTTTATCAAATGAAGGATGTTTCAGAGACTGCCATAAAATGGTGAGTATCTCAAGTACTTAATATGATTCATTGTCATGTTTCCTTTTTGGAAAGTTTGGAGTACTTAATGTAATACAAGAAAGTATCGTGTATACGGTGCACTTTTTTCACCTCTGCAAAAATCAAATTGCCATGATGTATGACAAGTGGAAGAGAGGTGAAAGAATCAACTTTATATCTCAAACCATTGATTTTTTGTTGAGTTTTAAAGATTTTGATTATTAAATTCAAATCGCTTGTAATTTGACACCTGATGATGTCATGATAACAAAAAGTTTCGGGAGACAACTACCCTAAATGGACTTCCTTTAAACCAAGTTTGGACAAAATCGACTGTTTAAAAATGACCAAAGTGCCGCACACAAAAGTCTGTGCCAACTCAAACGACTAGAAGAAGAAGAAGAAGAAACTAGAGTTTATAGCTGTTGAAAACAGCACATAAGGCTTTTCCGCATATGATATAAATTGCTTATCAATAAGAATTTTGTCACTAAGAACAACCTTCCCTTAAATGTCCTTTTGGTAAAAGAAGTATGATCCTAGCTCTTACCACTTTAAAATGAGGAGCTACTTCCTGTTTGACCGGAAGTAGAGGTCACAGAGGTCAAATAATGTGTCCCAATGAAAGACCTTGCCTTACATTGACTTTTGGTAAAAGAATCATAATCCTAGCTCTTATTACTTTTAAATGAGGAGCCACTTCCTGTTTGACCGGAAGTAGAGGTCACAAAGGTCAAGCAATATGTCACAAATGAAGGACCTTGCCTAACATTGTCTATTGGTGAAAGAATCATGATCATAGCTCTTATCACTTTTAAATGAGGAGCTACTTCCTGTTTGACCGGAAGTAGAGGTCACAGAGGTCAAATACTGTGTTACAATGACAGACCTTGCCAAACGTTCACTTTTGGTGAAAGAATCATGATCCTGGCTCTTACCACTTTTAAATGAGGAGCTACCTCCTGTTTGACCGGAAGTAGAGGTCACAGAGGTCAAGCAATGTGTCACATAGAAAGACCCTGCCTTACAATCACTTTTGGTGAAAAAACCAACTTCATATCTCAAACTGTTGATTTTTTAAGATTTTGATTATTAAATTCAAATTGCTTGTCACATGACACCTGGTGACGTCATGACTAAAAGTTTCGGGAGACAAGTACCCTATATTGACTTCCTGCAAACTAAGTTTGGTCAAAATCAGCTGTTTAAAAATGACCAAAGTGCCGCACACAAAAGTCTATGGTAACTCAAACTAAAATCTATGGCTGTTGCCAACAGCACATACGGCTTTTCCGTATATGATATTATAAATAGATATACAAATATGAACTGTTTTACAAAGAAAGGATCCCTTAAATGACAATTGTAAAAAAGAATCATGATCCTAGCTATTACCACTTTGGAATGAGGAGCTACGTCCTGTTTGACCGTAAGTAGAGGTCACAGAGGCCAAGGAATGTGTCACAAAGGAAGACCTTGCCTAACATTGACTTTTGGTGAAAGAATAATGATCATAGCTCTTACCACTTTTAAATGAGGAGCTACTTCCTGTTTGACCGGAAGTAGAGGTCAGAGAGGTCAAGTAATGTGTCACAAAGAAAGACCGTACCTAACATTGACATTTGGCGAAGGAATCAACTTAATATTTCAAACGGTTGATTTTGTGTTTATTTTTAAAGGTTTTGATTATTAAATTTAAATTGCTTGTAATTTGACACCTGATGACGTCATGATGACGTCATTGTTCGGCACACATCTACTCTATAGGGGCTATACTTGGACCAAGTTAAAAGTAACCAAAGTGGCGTGTAGAACGTGCTAGTTGTCTATGGGAAATTTGGCGACAAGAAGAGGAAGGAGAAAAAAAATAACAGAACAAAAACAAAGGCTTTTCCGCTATCACAGAAAAGCCAAACAAAAAATCAGAACAAAAACAATACCTTTTCCATTGAACACGGAAAAACCAAAAATCAGAACAAAAACAATACCTTTTCCTAACTAGAGTTTATGGCTGTGCAAACAGCACATATGGCTTTTCAGCATATGATATAAATACACCGATCCAGTAGGCCACGCCCACCATAGCAACGTCCTAGCAACAACGCGCACGCACATGAAGTGTCACGATCGCCCACACGCGACGAATCACATACACTCAACCACATAAACACTTCATTCTGAGTTGGACTTTGGTTTTGCAAAAGGCCAAAAATGTTCCTTTACTTTCAGCCAGGGCATCGAGAGCCAGGAATATAATGGAAATATTTAACACCGCTGACCATGGTGAAGAATAAAACTCTGGTTTGTAAAAGAATCGCCTTGTACATACAAAACAAAAGTAAACTCAACGAAAAGTGTGCACTAAAGAATACAAAATTCATGCCGTTATGTCGGACAAAATGGCGGCAATTTGTCGGACCTTAAATAACGCGTTCTGATTGGCCAAATTGTTAAGGGGCGTGGCCTACTTGATCGGTGTATTGGAGAATTGGGTCGCCAAGAAAGACCTTCCCTAACATTGACATTTGGCAAAAGAATCATGATTGTGGCTCTTACCACTTTTAAATGAGGAGCTACTTCCTGTTTGACCGGAAGTAGAGGCCACAGGGGTCAACCAATGTGTCACAGAGAAAGACCTTGCCTAACATTCACTTTTGGTGAAAGAATTATGATCATAGCTCTTACCACTAATATAAATGAGGACCTACCTCCTGTTTGACCGGAAGTAAAGGCTACCGAGGTCAAGTTATGTATCACAAAGAAAGACCTTGCCTAACATTGACTTTTGGTGAAAGAATCATGATCCTAGCTCTTACCACTTTTAAATGAGGAGCTACTTCCTGTTTGACCGGAAGTAGAGGTCACAGAGGTCAAGCAATGTGTCACAAAGAAAGACCCTGCCTATCAATCACTTTTGGTGAAAGAATCAACTTCATATCTCAAACCGTTGATTTTTTGTTGATTTTTAAAGATTTTGATTATTGAAAAAATCGCTGGTCACATGACACCTGATGACGTCATGATGACGAAAAGTTTCGGTAGACAACTACCCTATATTGACTTCCTTCAGACCAAGTTTGGTTAAAATCTGCAGTTTTAAAGTAGCCAAAGTACCATCCAGAAAAACTCAAGCAACAGGAAGAAGAAGAAGAAGAAAACAAATAACATAACAAAAACGAAGGCTTTTCGCTTGCGCGAAAAAGCCAAAAATATATCTAACAGCAGAATGAAGCACAAGAATTCCTATCTAAATGTAGTAACCTCAGTAGTGCAACAATGTATGAAATTCCAAGCCCTGCATGCACAATGTTCGATTTGATGATTAACATGTACACCCATGCCCTCATACAGCCCTAAACTTAAGAGGCCAAATCATCAACATTTTTATTGATGATAATAACAACATAATTTTGACAACACACCCATAAAAAAAACAAAAACAACAAAAAACACCAATTCACATTTTGAAACAATAGAAAAAAATTCCAAAATTTAAACAATAGAAAAAACTGGCACATTTTTCATTTAGAATAATAACAACATTATTTTGGACAACACACCCATAAAAAAAAAAATCAACATTTTGAAACAATAGAAAAAACTTCCACATTGTTCATTTTTCATTTATGATAATGATTAAAACATTGTATTGGGCAACAGACCAATGGCCTGAGACTAAAACTGTGTATGACATTAAAAGAAATTGGGCTTCAAGCACATACTAGATAACTTTAACATTTCACGCAGACGGCCGGCCGGTACTACGGATGGAAATCGGTATTACATAGACTCGCACTGCTTCGCAGCAGCTCGCCAAAACCAGACCAAAAACAGAACAAAACAGAAAAGAAACAGAACAAAAATAAAGGCTTTTTGCTTCCGCGAGAAAGCCCCCCCCCCCCAAAAAAAAAAAAAATATCAGAACATAAACAATACCTTTTCAGATTAAAATCGGAAAAGCCAATAACAAACCAAAACAAAGGCTTTTCGCTTCTGCGGAAAAGCAAAAAAAACAACAAAAAAACTAAAAATTCAAACAAAAACAATAGGTGTTTGGCCTGAACCTGAACACCTGACAATACCTTTTGTGTTACTCACAGAAAAGCCCAAAACACAATGCCTTTTACATGAAAGTGCTTACAGAAAAGGCAATGAAAACTGTTAATAAGTTTCCCAGCATGCCCTGGACATTTCCTTGCCTGTTCTCTGCAAATATGGCCAGCATTTAGTTTTTTTGATGAGAATATAATTGCTATAAACATGAAACTTTGAAGCAACATGTTTAGAATAAAATTTCTGTTTATCATTATTTCAGACAAACATACAGCTTTTGATACCTATGCACTACTTTGGATGTTAGTAGAAGTTGATATTAATATACAGGGTGTATAGCCATAACCATCACATATCTGAGTCTTGAAGTGATAAACAGTTTAATTTTCATATAATAGTTCTCGACACAAGTGTTATGTTTTTTTTGGTACACTGGTGTATACATACCTGATCGTTTGGTATGCACCAAGACTGTGGCAGGTGGGCTACTACCAGTCTCCGTTTTAGCAGTGATATTGAATTGATACTCCATATTTGGCTTCAAATTAGACACCAAGCATGTTCTCTGTTCATTGGTGAGAGTAAAAGTTCGTCCTGCATCAATATAGTGTGGACGTTCCTTCTGTGCCTGGGAGCTGGTGGCAAAAGCAATCTGTATGGAAAAAATAAAGGCACTGTTTATATCTAGTCCAATGGAGATTAAAGCTTAATACTAACAATACATATCATTATTACTTATTTTTTATCATTATCAACTAAGCTTTTACAATTGATTTCATTCGTCTGTGAGTACACATCAAGAGGGGAATTCCTATTCTACAAAATGAAACCTTCTTCGCTGACAAAAGAAGGACAAATATGATAGCTTGAATGCTTTGCAATTTGGGAGGTCAGGGTGCACCGCGATTGATCAAGTCTTTAAAGCAAACAATAACTAGGCACAGGAGACTTTGCACATTGTAGTAAGCTTGTTCAATATGACTATATTAAACGATATCGCAATATTGTTTCATATCGAAAATCATATATGGGCCCCCCAAAAAATATTGAATATTGACAATATCGCAACATTTTGATGCTGGCACAACTTATAAAATATTCATAGTCACTCATGAGCAGATGACCTAAACAGATAGATTACTGCAACATTTGTAGCTCTTTGCTATGTCAAAAGCATATTTCTTTAATACCACAATATGTGCACCGAAGCCGGCCGCGATCCATGTGGTAGCGAGCGCTAGTTGACAGCACCACATAGGGCCTACACATACATACATATATATATACACACATGTATGTTGCACACAATTTCACTGTGAGGCCCACATGACTGAAGCTAGCAGCGTATTGGGCCCAATAATTCCAGCCTACACGTGATTGAGACTATTGTGCTGGTGCAGGTTTACTTATGAAATCGTGGCTATTACTATGCACGCGGATACCAGTTGTGGAAATTTTGAGATAGCTGTGCTGACTATTTTTTAACATATTTCTAATCAAGTACGTAAAAATTGTGTTTCTGCTTGGCCAAATTTTAAGTAAGATTTAGTTCATCAAAAAAATGAACTAGTAGACTAGTCCCTGTGACGAGTTGGGTAAAAGCCATGTAGAATTTAAAGGAGGTGGTATAAGAAGTTGTTCAGAAAATTGAACAACTGATGTTTCACAATTTTGCACGGACAAGAAAAGGGGTGTTTACTTCTGTATTCCTATCCCTTTGCAGGCACTGTTTCAAAAGAGGTCTTTATTTTCCTTCATTGAATCAAATATATAGAAATTGGAAACTTGTAATTATTGAAGATTTGTTTTCAATTATTCAAACATGAAAACCATGAAAAGTTCACAAATTCACTTAGCATTTAAACATAAAGTAATTTGCTGCCAAATAATTATCTGAATCTGGGTCATTTTAACAGTAATGCCTGCCACATAAAACACATAAATTGAAAGAAAATACAACCTTACTTACTCTATATACTGTAATTGGACCATCTGAGCTACTAGGCATATCCCATACAAGTTTGACAGAATTATCTTCCTTCAACTCAGCCTGAAATCTTTCTGGAGCTGTAGATTCTAAGGGGAATAATTATGCAATGGTGAAATAATGATTATATCTTAATAAGCCTCATCATACTTGAAATAGGGTACAACTGTTACTTCTATACTTACTGATAAAAATCACAGATACCACTTAAATGACCAGTTAGTTATTAAATAATGTTTAATAATTTTAAGGTTATACTGATTTTTGTCACTTTTAAGTGTTTGAAGTATATTATGTATCATGAAATGTCACTGCTGCAATAATTGCATGATTCATGGGTGGACACATAAATGTTGGTTCATGGAAGAATACTGGTGGCCATACCAGACGTGTGGTAGGGGTCTACGAATGAATACTATTAACCACTACATATGCATTTTAATCCTATTGCAGCAAATGCTTTGCTAAGACTTTAAAAAAAAAGCGCCCTCTGTTGACCTCTCTACATCGCGAGTGCTCTACGTATATATCGTCCTCTTTTTCTCGTGCCAGAGATGTAGTCACAAGATCGAGAATAGTGGGGAAAGGTCCCAGGTCCCTTCTTGGTTACCTCACAGTAGTATCTCCCATAGCCCTTCACCGTCTCTCTGTGCTATTCTATGGTAACGAAGTGGCTCTACAGGTAAGTATCCGTTCGTAGACCCCTACCACACTAATGTGGGAGGGGGGAGGGAGGGTGGAGTCTCCTTCACTCTACTTACCTATAGGGCTACTACGTATGCATAGATTAGCACCGGGAGATGGTGGAGGGCTATGGGTAATACTACTGTGAGGTAACTAAGAAGGGACCTGGGACAAGCCCACCAAGACGGCAGGCCAGGTTGAGACCAGGACCCCAAGGCGGGGGCATAAATCAAGTGCCCCTGACACAAGTGTGCTTCACCTAAACAATGATCATGATACAAGGGTATCATGACCATGAGGCAAATTTATTAGAGCTACCAGAGTCACCATGACGATCCAGCGAGAGATGGAACATAGCATGAAGCTGGTCGATGAGTAGACTTGAAATAAAGTCAGTAATTGAGCGGTCTCATTTGCACCTGCCGTGCCCTGTCACTTATTACGCCAGGGATACGACCTATGTGTGTACGTCCTGCATTATGTCCTAGCTGCGGGGACACAACAACAGTACGTATATGTCCACAACCCCTAATGGAGTACAATTCCAGTCTGTTACAATTTACATTTAAAACTAGCGCATGCTACATTCTTTGAAGCATTTCAGGTTATTCTTAGTCGTTCATGTTCCGCAAAAAAGTATTGTTTCTGGGTTTTGTTTTTCATAATAATAATAAACCACTTTTATATAGCGCAAATCACAATCAGACATGTCTCTAAGCGCTTGTAAGAAAGAAGGAGAAATTAATAAATAAACATGGACATCAAGAAGGATTCACATAAACACAGTCAAAAATACCAAAATAAACCAAACAATCAATTTAAGAATAGATGTGTTTTAAGGAGCGCCTTAAACTGTTCAACAGTACCAGCTTGCTTGATGTTCTCAGGAATAGTGTTCCAGAGTTCTGCTGCTGCTGCTGCTGAAAAAGTTCTACAACCATATGATTTTGTTGAAGTATGAGGGCACACCAATTGAGACTTGGATGAGGACCAGAGATTTCTTGTGGAATTGTATTGTTGAACCAATGACTGAAGATATATTGGACCTAACCCTTGCAAACTTAAAAATGTAAGTGAAAGTATTTTGGAGTTATGTGTTCCCTTTTTCCAGTGCGTGTCACTTATCTGGTTGCTGAATTCTAAATCCGCTTTTCAATTTGTTTATCGGGGAGACCATATAAGACACTATTACAAAAATCAATTCGAGACATTACATGTGCTTGCACAAGAGTCTCAGTGGCATTATTTGTCAAGAATGATCGGATTGAACCAATTTTGTGGAGCGCAAAAAAGGTGGCTTTACAAACATCTTTAATGTAAGAATTCATTGTGAGTTGTCAATCAAGTTTTATACCAAGCTTTCTAGCAGAATCAGTGACACTGACAAAAGTATCTACCAAAGTTGCAGATTCAATTTGTTTACACTTTCTAAATTTACTACTAAAATGAAGGACCTCAGTTTTGTCAGGATTTAACTTAAGGCCATTCTGAACATACCAATATTTTACATCTTCAACAGAAGTTTGTAGCCTCAATATTGCATTATCAATTTCACCCTCCTTCATGAGTATATATAAACCTGTGTGTCATCAGCATACATTCTAAATTGTGATGTACCATAATATCCTGAAGAGGGGCAGAATACAAGCTAAAAGCTAATGGGCAGAACCTTGAGGAACTCAATGACATGATGTGACAACCTGAGACTTTGATTTACACATGTACCAATGAGAGACTTTTGGAGAGTCGGTCTTGAGTCTTGTGAGCATGCCCACGTTGTATTGCGAGTACGTGCGCGTGCGTGCGCGTGCGTGCGCGTGCGCTGTTGACTCAAGACCGACTCTCCAAAAGTCTCCCATAACAATACTATGAGTTCTGTCCCTAAGATATGATGATAATAGATTAAGTGCATTATTATTAACTCCATATCTATCCGTTAGTCGAGATAACAAAGTTTCATGGCAAATAGTGTCAAATGCAGCTGAATAATCAAGTAGAAACAGCATTGCTTCTGGGCAGTTCCGTAGTTGCGGACGTGCATTTAAGAAAATTTGAGAACCAAGAACTTCAAATTTATTGAGGCTTTTGGATTTTGAGCAGTTGCATTTTAAGTATCTCCGATAGAAGTATTAAACCTGAAAATGTTATTCCAATCCCATTCTCGGTTTGCGCAGCACATCACAAAAACACCCCCGTTGCAAACGTATTCACAGAAAGTGTACTTTTTCAGGTGCTTGCGTTTTCATCACAATTGTTCTAAAGTGTACAGACCTTTGATCGAAACTGATAGAGTTTTGTTTGGAAGAGGAATCAAACTGAAGAAAACCAGCAGAGAAATTAACCTCAACCTTTACCTTCAGGTTAGAATTTCTCAACATTCATTGTTGCGGATGTTTGTTGCAGATGTGCACTGTGAAAATATTCAATTTGTACGTCCGCAACGATAAAATGACATCATTTCTGAATACTAAATAGGGGGTGGAAAATAAAGACATATCAAACAGAGACACTCAGTTACCACCTTTAAACTAGAAAAGCGAAGCTATCATGGCTAGCTGCAGCCTTACGTGCAGTTACAAACATGATAGCAAACACCCATCCATCACACAGACACACCCATCCAAATAAAAATTCAACATTTTGAAACAATAGACAAAACTTCAACATTTTGAAACAACAGAAAAAACTTCAACATTTTTCATTTACAATAATAACAACATTATTTTGGACAACACACCCATCCCCCCCCCCAAAAAAAAAATCAAAATTTTGAAACCATAGAAAAAACTTCAACATTTGAAACAATAGAAAAAAATGCAACATTTTTCATTTACAATAATAACAACATTATTTGGGACAACACACCCATCAAAAAAAAAAAAAAAAAAAAAAAATCAAAATTTTGAAACAATAGAAAAAACTTCAACATTTTCCATTAACAATAATAACAACATTATTTTGGACAACTCACCCATAAAAAAAAAAAAAAATTGGGGTTCAAGCACATACTAAAAAACTTTCACATTTCACGCGGACGGCCGAACGGCCCGACAGACGGCCGGAAAGACGGACGGACGGACGGGACGAACGGTACTACTACATAGGCTTCGCTTTGCTTCGCAGCTCGCCAAAAAATGTAAACTTTATTTGTTTGAAATAAAAAGAAGACTCTGAGCAAGGTCATTGAACTTGGAAGTTTTGGGAGTGTACATCCGCAAAAAATCTTATATGTACTTTTTGCTCAATTTTTTTAAATTTTGATTCATTTTGGGTTATTTCAGCATCAAAAATGAGAAAACATTAATGTTTGATAAAAACGCATATAATTATAAGAAACTAGATGCTTTGAACTTCAATATGATTTAAAATTAAGGTATTTTAACGATTTTTAAATTTTGACCATTTGGTTGACATAATTACAGAACTGCCCTTCTTCACCTCGATCCAGAGCTAGAAGGATGTCATTGAAGACACAAACTATTGCTGTTTCTCAGCTGTGATTCTTTCTATATGCTGACTGGAAGCTTGCAAATAGATTATTTTCCGTGAGATATGCCTGAAGTTGACAGACTATCAACTGTTCAATTGTCTTCCAAAGGATTTTCAGATGCGCCACAGGACGATAGCTCTTCAATTCCTCTGGGTTAAGTCTGTCTGCTTTCAGGAGCGGAGAGATGTGTGCATGCTTTAGTGACTTGGGAAAGTAGCCACCCCTCAATGACCAGGTTAGCAATTCTTGTGATGACTGGAACCAACTCAGCTCTGCATTTTTTCAGGAGGTCAGTTGGGATGGGATTAAGCTCACATGTTGTAGATTTGGATCTACAGATGACAGATTCAACCTGTTTTTCAGAGACAGCATCGAATTCTGTCAGACTGTGCTCAATTGTCTGGTAAATAATGTTGCCTGGGTTGTCGTGACAAGATGAATTTTGGAGGGAAGTTACTATCTTCTCAATCTTATCCCTGAAGTAAGCACAGAAGCGATCTGGTAAAGATGCACTTGACTCATCACCACTGGGAAGTGTTTGAGAAGATCTGCTACAGTGAAACCTGTCAACTTTGTGGAAGAATTCTCAAGGACCAGAGTCTTCCAGCTCCCTCACGCAATAGTCCTTCCTCTCTTAGTCAGGAGTTTGTGATACTTGTTAACCTGATTTCTGAGTACCGGTATCTGATGATCGATTTCAAGTTTAGACCTTCGCCACCGTCTCTCTAACTGTTATACTTCACGCTTGATGTCATGACAATTCAGAGTTTAATATATCAGAGCGAAACAGATCAACATCTATGTCACTCAGCTTACGAAACTGTATGGCCGTTTTCACAGGCTCGGGCTTCTGGATACCAAGATGACACAAAATGGCTACATGATCCGAGGGAAGATAACTTGTACATGATGTGTTGGATATGATGTTATCTGAAGCACGAGTCAGAATCAAATCTAAAGTGTGTCCTTTTACATGAGTTGGAAATGGCACATGCTGCTGCATATTTGACGTTGCAATCATCTCCAAGAATGCTGATATAGATATAGATATAGATAGTTTATTCATCATGAATTCATTAAAAATAAAAACATGAAATTTGTTTTCCCTATGTACATGGTAAAACATTATAAATAAGACTAAGAAAACTTAAAAAGGTGCGCCACTTTACAAAGACATCCACAAGTACACTAAAACTTAATGATCTTAAATAATATCATAAATAAATGAGGTAAATATAAAGCGACCTAAAACCCTAAACACATGACTAAAATATAACCCCAATTAAATTTCCTTCCGATAATTAAAAAATTACAGAGGTTAAACATAAAAGACAGGTTGATGCCGTGTTATCTTTGAAATCTGGAGTTGAATGCGGTGATTGCACGTGGCAGAAAGGAATTCCTGAAACGGTTAGTTTTTGTGGTAATTTGCCGTACCCTCCCGGATTGATTGACAACGATGAATGAGTGAAGTGGATGTGTTATGTCATCTTTAATGTGCTCAAATTTAGCACGCATTGTGTCGTCCAAGATGTCCTGCACCGCATTCAACTCACAGCCAATGATCTTAGCAGCATTCTTTGTCACACGCTCAATTTTTTTTTGCGGTCACGCACTTGCAGGGCGTGAAACCAGACAACACCACAGAAAATAACAAGGGAGCGGATAGTACTTTGATAAAATAACCTTAAAATTGTTCCATCTACTTTAAAAAATTTAAGTTTCCTGAGAAAATACATTCTTTGATTTGCCTTTTTCAAAATAGTTGTTGTATTAAAATTCCAATTCAATCGATTATCAATGCACGTACCCAATTATTTGTATTCTGTCACTATCTCCACAGTTTCATTGTTTACTATAATTGATCGTGATTTCTATCCCGACGGAAGTCAAAGATCATTTCCTTTGTTTTTTTCACATTTAGAATCAATGAATTATTTTTATACCATTGGACTAGTTTAGAAACTTCATTCCTATAGGCTGTCTCGTTATTATTGAGGATCAACCCAGACAATGCAGTATCATCTGCGTATTTGTTCAAAGCACAGAGGTCACTCTGTACGGTGTAATCACTAGTATACAAGGAAAATAATATGGGGGACAAAACACACCCCTGTGGAACACCTATATTTGTAATTACAGTATCAGATAGTGAGTTTTCAAATCTGACTCGTTGTGATCTATTTGCAAGGAAATTCTTAATCCAGAGAATAAGATGAGGATTCACATTCATTCCACTGAGTTTGCCTATGAGAATGTTTGGATTGATCGTGTTAAATGCTGACGAAAAATCAATGAATAAAGTGCGAACATAAGTCTTGGGTCTGTCCAGATGTTGATATATTCTATGTAACAGTGTCATTAGAGCATCTTCAACACCACGATGAGCACGGTATGCAAACTGAAATGGGTCCTCTACGTGCGTCGTTTGCGCTAAGATAAAATTCTTTATAATCTTTGCAAAACATTTCATAATAATTGGAGTAAGTGCTACTGGTCTGAAATCATTTAGAGCAACTGGTTTTGATATTTTGGGTATAGGGATAATGATCGATGATTTCCAAATGCTTGGAACTACAGATGTATCAAGAGACCACTGAAATAGTCGTCGAAAGACCACACTTAATTCTTTGTTACAGGTCTTAAATACTTTTCCAAGGACATGAAGGATACCATCTGGACCTGATGCTTTATTGGATTTAATTTTACCCAGACCACGTTCAACCTCACTTTCAGTAATGGCCAATTTATCGGATTCATTAACGTTATCCCTGTACCCATTTAGCGTCGGCATATTACTCAAATTACAATCAATGTTATCAAATCTGCCATAAAATGAGTTCAGTTAATTCAGGAATGATTTAAGATTGTCCTGAGGGATTATAAAGTTGGACTTACTGTCCTTAGCGAAACCAGTGATTTCCTTGCCGAAATTGGTCCCGGATTTTCCTTCCATACTGTCTTTTGCATTGTTGTACAAGCTTGTTGATCTGCCTCTGTATGTTGCGTTTTTGTTGGCGATCACTGTCTTTGTGTGCTTTCTTTTTCCTTTTTAGCAGATCGCGCATCTCCTTTGTCAGCCATGGTTTATTATTTGGATATATTTTTACCGTTTTCTCCTCAACGATGAGGTCCTGGCAAAATTCCACGTATCCGCTGATAGCATTAGTCGCTTCATCAAGGGAGTCTGTGTTCATGAAGATGTCCCAATCCGTGCAATCGAAGCAGCTTCGTAGGGTATCAATGTTGCTGTCCGTCCATTTCCGAACTGTTTTTGTTGTCGGTTTGGTTTGCTTCAGCTTTTGTTTATACTTGGGAAGGAGATACACCATGTCATGATCAGATCCTCCAAGTCCTGGTCTTCCACAGGCCTTGTATACGTTGGGAATGTTGCCGTAACATTTGTCCAGGGTCCGGTGACCTCTTGTAGGAATGTCAACATATTGATGAAAAGAGGGCAGCTCTGAATTCAAGTCGCACTCGTTGAAGTCGCCCGTAATAAAATGCACAGAATCAGGAGCATTCCTTTCCAAACTATTGACGATCTCTGCCAACTTAGTTGCAGCATTATTCACGTTCGATTTAGGAGGAATATATGTGACTGTCACAAAAAATTTGGCAAATTCTCGTGGGAGATAAAAAGGCCGCAGGCCAACTGTCAACAGTTCAATATCAGGTGAGCAAAAGCGGTGTTTCACAGTGATATTGCGGCACCATCTCTGGTTAACGTACATGCAGACCCCACCACCTGATTTTTTTCCAGAATCAGATGACCTATCACCACGCTCACAGTGGCAACCATCAATATTTGAGAAGGTGGAAGTGTGGACGTCTTTAAACCAAGTTTCACTGAAACATATGAGGCAACTGTCTCTATACTCATGCAGATAGGTCGCAGCTGACTTTAGTTCGTCCAGTTTGTTGCATAGTGAACGAGCATTACCTGCGATAATGGAGGGTAATGGTGGGGTGAATTTCCGTCGCCGAAGTCTGGCACGAATGCCGCCCTTCCTGCCTCTCTTCCTTGTCTTCAGTTCCTTAGGAATGTCGAAGTTGGGTGGGGCACTGAATGTAGACGCTCGAGTGCGCAGGTTGAATAGTTCATTGCGTCCGTACACAATGCGACCTTGTAATGGCTACTCACCTACTACTCCTTCGTCAAAGGGCAGTGCAGAATTTTGGCCAAGATCCCTCAGTAGAAACATTAAAATGATAAAAATCCGAATACACATTGTGCTTGAAGACATATTCAACATGACAGAAGGTGCGAATACACAAACATTATCCACGAACAGGCAAAAATCAACGAAAAAACAGAGCTCATGTACATCGGGTGGTCGCCGCTATGACAGCGCCCTGATGACTCGCGGTCATTATTGTCATTGACGTGGAAGTTGAAGTCACCACTTATGACCAAATGGTATAGGCTCCAACGTTAACTCCTCAAACAGCATAGAAAACTCTTGGAAGAATATCGGTGCAGTGGGTTTTTTATTTTTCATCCTTTGTGGCCAGTATACAATCACTAGGCGAAGAGGCTTGTTATCCTGCCCTGTGATCAGCAAGTTCATGAACTCGAAGGACTGTAGATCTTGGCGTTGCTCAACTCGAATGTTAAAACTTTTGTTGAGGCAAATACCAATGCCGTCCCCAGACCTATCATTTCTAGGAAAGTGCAGGAATAGGTGTGATGGCAAGGCAGAGCTAAGATCAGCCAAGCAGCGATTGTCATGAACATCACCAGTTAACCAAGTTTCTGTTACTGCAAGTATGTCAATATGGTGAGAAGCTACCAGGTCGCAGATCATATGTGACTTGTTCTTGATAGATCGTGCGTTCCAAAGTGCAAAGTTGCAAAGTTTAACATGTTGTTTTTTGTTGCTGACCGGAATGCTGTGGGTTGGTAGGGTAACAATGTTCCGTCTGTGTTTTTGAATTCTCCGTCCTGCTTTAACACCTCTGTGGGTCTTATGTTTTAAAGATATACCAAGTGTCTGGATGGTATTCCATAACACCCCATCTATCCTAGTAGTAGCAGATTGACAGAGAGAATGAAGTACAGTCGTACTATACTTGTGTTCAGTTTTGGATGAGCACCTAAATGTTTGTGATGTATTTGGTAAATCACTGCAAGCCGGCTTCTCCGCTAAACTTTTCCTCTGGACGGGGCCAGGGTTTGGGTGTATGTCGCCATGTGTGATGAGTTCTAACTGGAAAGTACCATTGGTGCAGTACAAGAGTCTTCTTCCAGTATATACCCTGGATGTCTCCTTGCCAGGTCTCTTCTTAGCATGAAAAGGTCTATTCAACTGGCTTCTATTCAAGTCAGCAATGTAGCACAATAAGAGAAGCACTGCAACAAAGGTAAACCTCTTGGTCTGGTCATTCATTGCCATGATGAGCACTAGGGCATGCTTGAGTGAGTGGCAATGTACATAAGGATGTATATATATAAGCACATTGTGCGTATAAAACAATGGCCACTGCTTTACTATCTCATGCTCCAAGCATGATTTTTTTTTTTATCATCAAAGAACAGAAGAATATGATACATATGATGCACCAAAAATGTCCAGTAGTATCAGGAGAACATTCCAAACTGACTGTCTGACCAAACCCGAACAACTTTCCCTGCGGTTTCCTTGTGGAAGTGGGTCAGCGCCTTTTCCACAGCTTGGAGTTCCAGGATATTGTGGAGAGCCCGCTCCATCGGGGACCAGGTCCCGGCAACAGAGGCTTCTTCCATCGATGCATCTGTTGTTAGAGTCAGCGTTGTTTCGGGGAGAGGGAACTTTAAGCCAACTGAGAGAAACCGAAAGGGCCTTTTTAATAGCGGCTTGCGTGGAAGGCACTGGGAAGAGGTCTGTTCCCACGCTTGCCCCTCCAAGATGCTTTAAATCTTCATTCTGGAAGAATACTTAAGAAAACATGACACAGAAAAAACCTAGGTCGGATCTGTCCGATAAAATGTCTTGATTGCTGCTGCTATGAGAAAACTAGAACAACGAAGCTGTCATGGCTCGCTGTAGTCCACTTCCTGGACTGTTTTCGTTTTACTATGCGCGCCCCCTATACGCACCTCAGCACGTACGTACGTATACGCCACCACCATACGTACACAATTGCATGTTCGAAAACAGTCCAGTCACTTTTGGCAGTTTCCCCGTGAAATCCCGGGGAGCGAATATTCCGCCCACAATTCCGATTGTCACACTGCTGATTCGTGATTGGATGGCAAGCACGTCAATCAACTGTTACGTTATACCCAATGTAAACAACATGGCGCCTTGGCCTTCCTATCCATTGGAACATGCCGTCGTCGTACGTACGTGTATACATAGCAACAGTACATGTACAGTACAAGTATGGAGGAAATGGTACAAGTATCTCATGGGATTGGTATCAACACATTCAAACCAAAATGTTCACAGATTTAGTAACTCTATCAGGGTATGAAAATGGTACTAGTAGAAACATACCGTTAGAATATTCCTCCTGAAATGGTGTATTTATCCAGAAATTTGTCAAACAAAGACCGATAACAGTTTTGATCTCGGGGTCAATCAAAACCACTCCATTACGTTTTCAAAGAGTCGGGTTTTCGCTATTTATAATTTCTTGTGACTCAGATATGTCCGATTGAGATCAAATTTTCACAGGTTTATCATTTCATTTACATGTTTGATCAGACAAAGTATGAGTGCTGTTCTGTGACCTTTACCAATCATATCGTACCTTGAAATAGAATCGCCGCCGGCTTTCAATTTAAAAATATTCGAACAGCAAGCATTCAACTGAATCACGGCTTTTGGCAGCGATAGTCATTAAAATTTGTTTTGGCCAGGCATTAGTCTGCCGGCGAATTGTTCAGCAAATTTTGCGTTTTGTTAGTCTGTAATTATGAATGTACCGCAAGATTAAAAAGATAAAAAGGTTTATTTCCTGTATGGCATTAGGTATATAATATCACATGTGTGATGTCCCCGTGACAAAGAATTGTTATTACAAAATACCCGAAAAATGACAGCTAATTGCTATACGAGAGAATTTGATGGTCGTTGATACACTGAATGAATGATTTAGATTACATTGAACTTGCAGATATTTGCAGGCAAAATCACGTCACCACGAATGCTGATATTTGCCGAATGACCGGGAAAACCTATTTTTATTATACCTCTAAACAACATGGCAAGTTTTTTTATGTAGCCTATGTAGTCGGAATTACAACTGTCATATCCCCAGACCCGGTCATTGTTCAAAATCAGACGTTTTTTCAAACGGATATCTTAACGAAATCCTGGCCGAGATTTCCGTGGAATTTTTAGACTTAGTGTAAGTGTTTACAAGTCAAGAGGCAAATCATACACCATGATTCGAAGACGTCGAACTCGATCGCCATTTTCCAGATATAGCCATCATCACTCAAGCTCGAAAGCCATATATCACCACTCACTCTGCACAAATGTAAATTATTATGCTGACAACGTGCTGTGAAAATCCCGTAACTTCTACCAATCGGCAGTTATAACATCATACATTATGCCTGTACATGACTTTGTAGTACTTGTACTAGTAGTGCAGTGTACAGGTACATAATTATATTGATGTCTACATGTACACATGTACATTATACTGTATAAAAACTATGAGAAAAACTGCATCAGCTTATGTAGTTTTACTCATAGTTTGTTCTCATGAACTTTTCTCATGACTTTCTCATAGTTAGTCTGTAAGTGCTACCCTAATTTTCTTTAATATTTCGATAGACTGACACGGCTACCGTGTTTACATGTACAGTGTATTATGCATATGGGGGTATGTCATGGAGGTAGGAAGAGACTCCATGGGTAAACAAACTGTACTCGGTAGCACGTGTATTATCCCATAATAGTAACACACACTTGTTAATATTCATTACCTGCCGTATCGACGTCACACACAAGCTCCACCCACTCACAGCTCATTAACTTGAGCTTGCTTGCCAAGATTCTCTGTTCGATATTTTTGAACGGCTGCGGTTTCGCGACGTGCACTACGTACACTATACAGTGTACATACATGTACGTATGTGCAACGGGCCTGCAATGTGGACAGGTCGTGGGGGGGGGGGGGGGATATAAAATAATATCGAACAGAGTCTGTTCTAGGCTCACTGCAGCCTCACATGCAGTTACAAACATGATAGCAAATTAAAAACAAAACAACAAAAACCTGTAACATTTTTCTATTGTCTTTAAAGATTAAAATAATAACTTTTAAGAGTATAAACTTTAATTTGAGGCTGTAGAGATGAATTTTATTACGTCCCCAAAAATAAGAAGCACTGAAAAACTTCTACTTTTCATCTGAAAAAAAAAACCCTCAAAAAACATAAGCATTTCACGTAGACGGCCAGACGGAATTCAGTATTACCAGATTACATAGACTCGTACTGCTTCGCAGCAGCTCGCCAAAAAGCACATGCACTGTGGGGAAGTCAACATAGGGCGCTATTGTGCGAAAGTCTTAGCGAAGCATTTACTACAATAGGATTAAAATGCCTATGTAGTGGCTCTACAGGTAAATAGAGTGGAGTTTTATGATGTTAACTTATATTAACTCATTACAAATAATTGATTCAGACAACATCCAAAATTCTTTACATGTTCCTAAAGTGAAGATTTATAAAGAACATACCTTTTTTAAGAGTCCTTTGGAATTGAATGTGTGAGAATGGCGAGTTGCCCTCTGGAGTAAGTAATTGTACTCTAATGGCATAGTCTGTGTTTGGTTCCAAACCATTTATCTCTCCCCGATGGAAGGCACCAATGACCAAACGGCGCCAACTTTCTTGATTTGCATCTATGGAGCCACTGGTGTAGTACACAACATAGGTCAGACCAGATCGATCATCATCAATATTGCGAGGTGGTTTCCAGTCAACAATAATTGCAGTGGTACTTACTGCACTGACCCTTACATTACGAGGAGCTTCTGTAGGAGCTGGGTAAATCAAACAAAAAGAAGAAAGTCCTTTTTAAACTTGAAATTTGGGCAAACAGGAAAAATGTCACTGTAGGGCAGGATAGGAGAAGGCAAGGCAGGGCGGGGCAATATTATTAACTTCTTAATTACAAGTAATTGATATTTCTTACGTAGTGGAGGTGTGTGTAGAATCTCAGAGGTTCCATATGGACCCGACCCAACTCGAGTGTGGGCCCGTACTTTAAAGATGTACTGTGTATTCGGCTTCAAGTCAGCAAAGGTGACCTTGGTATCAACAGTTTCATTGTGAAACTCCTGACCAGGATCCTGTTCCAGGAAATATAAGATACTATAAAGTACTATGTCTCCATTGCTCTCTTCAATGGATGGCTTAGCCCAGGACAGCTGAACTGATGTACTAGATAATACTTTGCCACTGAAGTTTTGTGGAGCACCCGTGGGTTCTACAAATAAAAAAACAGAATAAATCAGTCAAAATTGAACATAATTCTAGTATAATACATGTAGTCCAAACAAGAGAGAAACAATGGGGTCTATAATTGCAGGCACTTATACACTTGGGTGTGTTTGTTTTGCAAAAAAGTCTAACTCCTAGTTTCAGACAGGCATTCAAGCGTCACACCAAACTTAATAGATAAGGAGCGACTTGAGGTTGACGCAATTCAGATTTTTGTTTCAGACAGGCAAACTTTACTAGTAGTACAAGTAAAACTAGCAGTACAAGTAGCCCTAAAAAACAAATGAACATACGGCCATACCAAAGACTCTGTGGAAAACCTCTGGGGTTATTTAAATTTCAGACCGTACTACCGTATATGTTGTCAATAGCTATTGTAGAAGTAGATGACTGTCATCGTTTCATTTATATGGAAAATTTTGAGACATTCGCAAAAACCATGAACGTCAATAGACAAATTGTGGTACAAATAATTAGTACAGAAACTGTTATTTTTATTGTTGCTGAGGTCATTATAAATAGCCGTCATGATATATCGTAGCAGTCATTATTTTTCTTCTCTTTTAGGTCTACCTAATCTTTGCCTTCAAAAGCATTTGTTGTTGTTTGTTTTCTGGATTAAGTTTTATTGAAAAGCACAGGTTGTGACGTATGACTGGCAGATGTCAAGTCCTTCTTTTCATTTTTTACATGTGCGCTGAGGAAAAAAGGTATAAAAGTTGTGCATGTAGCAATTGTGGGATAAGTCTAATAGCTTGCTAGCATATATTTATATAATATTGACTGGCCTTGAGGGAGATACCACATATATTTCCCAGACTAGTCTCATATTGCCCCGAGTCGAAGACGAGGGCAATATGGGTCTAGTGAGGGAAATATATGTGGTATCTCCCGAAAGTAAGGCCAGTCAATATTATTATTATTACCTGTTCAACACTCTAATAGCCCAGTATAGGAGGAGGCAACCGTCAACTGATATCATTGATGCGCTTACAATAATTTTTGTTTTTAGACATTTCATTTCTTAAATTTTGTTTTTATTCAATTCCGAGTTGTAGAAATTCATAAGCCCATCGAACCCATTGCATGCAGTGAAACAGCTTTTGTTTTTCTTATTTTTCCCCCCACTTTTTTCCCATTGACATAACACGGGGGTTTCCTACAAGTCACTTCTACCCTTATGCCAATTCCGATCAACTTCATACTTGGCACATAGTTAGACCACCATCCCAAATAGCATGCCGAACAATTTCGTCATTATTACGTCATCACATGCACCATGACGTCATCCTAAAAGTGCAAATTTCAGGGCTCTTTATCTCCGGAACTGCAAGTCCGATGCAACTCAAACTTGGTATGTAAGTCTATGGGGACGTATTATAAACAAAAATTGCAGTCACGTGATGATTTTATACGACTTATTACATTTTTTGACCTTTTCTTTATATCTCATGAACAGCAAATCGTTAGGTTATAAGCATATGCCAAAATTTACTATCATGACGTCATCAAAAAAAGTGATTTTTAGAAACAAATATAAGGGAATATCCGATCGTAATGAAACATGGTAGGTAGGGAGGGAATGGTACTAGTATCACAAATGTGAAGTGACGTCATGAACTGATTTGTTATTGATTTTTGAATAATTAAGTATGCCATTTTTTTCCAAAAACACATACAAGTGTATATCCGATCGTAATGAAACTTGGTGGGTAGGTAGGGAATGGTACTAGTATCCCAAATGCGAAGTGACGTCGCGATGACATCATCGACTGAATTTTTTAATTGATTTTTTTGAATAATTAATTTTGTCGTTTAGAGTCAACAACACAAAACACAGACTTTGGAACTTTTTGTACCTCTGATATGGCTATCCATTGTAGTGGGCCAATTGTGTCTATGGAAGAACACTAGTTACCACTTACCAGATACTTTCATTTGCATAACACTCATAGCGGGCGATTGCATAGAAATCAGCTATTTGTGCTATGCTTGGATTTCACAGGTCGTTTTGCGTACACTGTACAGTATACGAGCAATTGTACCAGCGGCGGCATGGGCACCAATGGCAGCAGGCCGGCCATCGAGCTCATTAATTATAGCCCCCTCTATCGGTGTTCTCGAAGGACAAACGATTAAGTTAAGACTAAAATTATGAAGCTTTATGAAATGGTCACCATAGTTTTTCTAAGAAATAAATTTGTGATCTTCCCCCACCCTATTATGTCTCAAACTCATGAACTGTATCCACCTGTGTCTACACATGGTCACATAATTGGCAGGTCTTTTGTTAAGCTGGGTTCAGACTTCAGATTTCTAGGTCAAGAAACCAGAAACCACAAACTTTCTATTGCCTGCAAATTGGCTCAAACACAAATATCTTATCTCCAATTTAGTTAACTCTCTGGCTTTGAAAATGTAGGAGAGAAAATTTGAACATGTATTTTCAATTTTATCTTCTTGTGGAAGCCAAAAGCCAGGGATGTCAATGCCGCTGTCCCGATTGATGTTGTTGTCAAGAAGGCGGATGTGGACGGCCTCCTTTACGCGCCTGGTGTACCAATTTTGCTCATGGTCGATACACCTGACGTCGTCCAAGTTGGGGTGGTGGCCAGCTCCCCAGGCGTGTGCTCAGCTACCGCCGATCCGTCCACACGGGAGGGTCTCACATCGCGTTGAGGATCGGAACATGGTGCGGATGCCATGTCCCTCGAGGATCCTCTTTAGCTGCTTGGAGATACCATCCATGAAGACTTGTACTCGGTACGCTCGGTGTCAGTGCTGGCCTCAGGGGCTTCAAAGCACGCCGGATGAAAGGTTGTGGGTATCTGTTGGCTGTATGGGCGGCATTCACGTGGTGTCTCTCAGTGGCTGTGCACCACGGCCTTGTCAACAGGCGTGAGGCGTGGTCATGGTCATGGAGACATGGTGGTGCAAGTCGAAAGTCAAGTACTAGTCGGTGTGGGTAGGCTTGCTGTAAACGGTGCTAGTAAGGCTTCTGTCTGTGGACCAAGGTGTCCAAGAAGGTGGTACCAGCAGCCGAAACGTCGCTACCAGCAACATGACATCTCGTGACTTTAATCACCGTTTTCTTATTTGTTACTACCGCGATGAACAGCCCTTCCCTTTGAATGTCTAATTACAAAACCCTAGTGACAGCAAAAAGCCCACACATGGATCACGCTACAATAAAACAAAACCTATGATGTGCCAAAAAGTGTCCAACACATATTGTCCATTTTTTTGTTTAAACTTGCTACTGGCAGCACTCTGGTAAAAACGGTAGCATGGCTTTTTGGTAACATAAAACAACGGTCTAAGGATTTTTCTTAATCTGTACAAAGAAGTTGGCAATTGATTCCAAAAGAAACCACAATTAAAACTCTTTGCAAATGGTTTGTTAATTACTTCCATGAAACTGGAATAAGTGGGATAACATAATACCAGTGCTCGTATTAAGCAAATATTTCCCCATAGGAACGTTTACTACTCGGTCGGGACTGACAAAATATGTTTCTCTCAACCGTGATCTTGTCTTTACCAAGCTTGTATTAATAACATTCTAGCAATTACAGTATGTTTTGAATGAATCAGAACTTACTTCCTTCAGGTGTAATGACTTCATACTCTGCAACTGCACCATATCCCTCACTGTTTTTAGCAGCCAATGTAAACAAGTACCTCTGGCCCTTATCTGATGAAAGAAAGCAAAAACATATATATTATATACTGTATCTTTCCGCGGATACAGAGCACTCGGCAAAAATCAAAAGTTGGGGGTGTGCTGTATGTGTTGATACATCCCACTGGCAGTCTCGCTAAGTGAAAATGAACGGACGCAGACCAGCTCAAAATTGAGCAAATGATTCATGAAAAATGACCCCAAAAATCTTAAAACTTCTACTGGTAAAACAGGCCAAGCAAAACGTAAGAGAGAACTATTTTTTGACACCAAAAATAGCAAGCGAACACGATTTGAGCACTGTAACGTGCGCACAATCGAGTGGACGTGGACGTATGTACATGATTTTGCTTTGACAATGCAACCCGAAAAGCAACTGCAGCAATTCTCCTGAACGGCAAAATCAATTTCTTTATAGTAAATTCATCATGATTTATAAAGGAAACTAAACGTTTTCTTTCAGGCTAAAAGACGTGACCCGGTTTATACCAGGTTTATACCATACGAAGTATGTATTTGGCATGCACAGTGAAGAAGCACTCGGACGGACCGTGGATCAAGGCTGGGCTCAGTACCATGGATATCGCGGCAGGCTCCATACAGATTTTGCCTTAAGAAATCTGCTTTTGACATCGATACAGAAATTATAGTAACGATAATTGGTCAGATTGAATAACAGATACGTGGTATTATTAAGATTTAAGAAGAAGAGTAAAAAAAAACCAGCACATAAGGCTTTTCCGCATATGTATTCATTGCTTGTCAATTAGAATTGTGTCACTAAGAAAGACCTTCCCTCACATTGACATTTGGCGAAAGAATCCTGATTACAGCTCTTACCACTTTTAAATGAGGAGCAACTTCCTGTTTGACCTGAAGTAGAGGTCAAAGAGGTCAAACATTTTGTCACAAAGAAAGACCTTTCCTAACATTGACATTTGGTTAAAGAGGATCTTCAACACTCAACAAACCTCACTTTATTTTTTAGAACTATAATCCTTAAATTACTTGACATGAGAAAAAAATGTTTATCTCACACTGAACACAAAAAGAGATAGTTGGAGAGCTTGGTGGGTTTTAATCATATTGTTGAGTACAAAAGGTTTGAGTGCATATTTCTATTTGATTTAATGTACGAATGAGAGAATGGGGCGTCTTAAGTTGCACACCCCTGGGCTTTGGGCCCCCTGGGGCACCAAAGTTGCCCCAAATATCGATTTATTCAAACTTTTGAGTACAACCAAAATTCCTTTTGCAAATGATCATTTAGTGACCTCTGACAACAAATCCACAATTTAAGACATGATTTTTCCTGGGGTTTGTAGATAAGACGGGGGTGTTTGTAGATAATATGGGGGTTTTGTACATAAGGCATGGGGTGTTTGGACCCATTGGGTCCTTCAAAATTGAACTTATAAAAAAGAGTCTGTACATCAATTTCGATTACAGCTTTGGATAAAACATTAGTCCACATGAATAAAAATGCAATTTAAGACATACAAATGTTTGGGGTTTCTAATTAAGACTATCACTAATTAACGGCAAATTAGCGATTTATTCACACTTTTGAGTACAACCAAAATTCCTTTTGCAAATGATCATTTAGTGACCTCTGACAACAAATACACAATTTAAGACATGATTTTTCCTGGGGTTTGTAGATAAGATGGGGTTGTTTGTAGATAATAATGGGGTGTTTGTACATAAGATGGGGTGTTTGGACCCAGGGTATATTAGGACCTTAAAATTGAACTTATAAAAAAAGAGTCTGTACATCAATTTCGATTACAGCTATGGATAAAACATTACTCTACATGAATAAAAATGTAATTTAAGACATACAAATGTTTGGGGTTTCTAATTAAGACCATTACTAATTAATGGCAAATTAGCGATTTATTCACACTTTTGTGTACAACCATAATTCCTTTTGCAAATGATTATTTAGTGACCTCTGACAACAAATCCACAATTTAAGACATGATTTTTCCTGGGGTTTGTAGATAAGACACAATATAAAAGTTGCATCACAGCTTACTCACATTATGGTTAATTATGTACCGGTATGTATACACATGCAACGCATTGAACGCAAACGGTAATTTGATGGTATTTCGGGAAAATGCCGCGAAATGATAAGAGAAGAGAAAATGGTCCAGTCTTTACCCGCACAAAATAATCTTTGATAAGTTGTGCTATTTATCGCCCCCCCAAAAAAAAAAAAAAAGGAAAGTGGAAACTTTCTGAGACTGAAGACGTCTGAGACTGAAGACCGCTGGATAACAATTCTCAAATCTGTGACGCCGCCCTGAAACAAACTATGAAGTATGAAGTATCCAAGTACCGTCCCGTGATCGAATATGGATGTTCAAAAGTGGACATCTACTTTTTTCCTCTCCAAGTAGCATAAAAAACACATCGATTGCTTTTGCAAAATGGGCGTTTCTATACCTTTCTGTTAACAGAAAAGCAGATGACACGTTTTGGCAAAATGCAGTTTTCTGCTTTTCTGCTATGGCAAAGAATCAAATGAATTTCACCTTTCTCACTACTTGAAAAGCAGATTTAACGTTTTGACAAATCCATTTTTTTTTGCTTTTCTGCCTTTCAAGAAAGCAGATTGAACGCTTGTGGGCCATTGGTTTAAAAGTGGCCCTTAGAAGGGGCCCAATTGAGAAGTATCTGCCTTCCATATTATAACCCCAAAATACTTCCATTCAAAAACAAACGTCGCTTTTAAAGTCCTGAAGCTTATCTGTATTTCCTGTGTGAGAATGATTAAAAGCTGTGAACGAACCTACATTTTGTCCTGTTGGAAGAAGCAGAAAAGTGGATCTATCCAAAACGTTCATTTCTACGATTCTGCTAGCAGAAAAGCAGATGGCCACTTTTGAACCACTGCACAAGCGTTCAATCTGCTTTATTGAAAAGCAGACAAAAAAAGGGGATTTATCAAAAACGTCCAATCTGCTTTACTGGTACTGGTAGTGAGAAAAGTGAAAATGCAGATGTCTACTTTTGTACCGCCAGTTTCGGATAAAAAGTAACACTTACTTTTCTGGTAGCAGAAAGCAGAAAACTGCATTTTACCAAAACGTGTCATCTGCTTTTCTGTTAACAGAAAGGTACAGAAAAGCGCATTTTGCAAAAGCGTTCGATCCGTTTTTTATGCTATTTTTTTTTTCTTTTACTTGGATTCTGGGACCTGATGAAAACATCACTAAAGATGAAAAGTGGCCCAAAGCATAATGCTTGAAGCAAGTTGCAATACAAATCTGAAAAGTGGAGCAAAAGAACAGCATAAAAAGAACATGATTCATTCGGTGGTCATGGTGTTGGTAACCCTATATCACTATGCCCTACCAGGAAAAATAAAAAACGTTTCCCCACACTTTATGGGCCCGTGCCCAGTAGGCTGTCAAATTCGCAGGTCACCATCTCCTATAGGCAGCCATTAAGCTACCCTAACTAATCCATGACCACCAGATAAACAGCTAAAATAGAACTGAAGAGATAAAAAAAATGGTTTAAAACATCTGACCGATGAGGAAAGCATTCACTTTTGTCTTAAAGGCAGACACATCTGCAGAGGCAGGAAAAGCAGACGTTGGAAGGGAGTTCCACAGTCGACTTGTCCTTGGTATGTAGGAGTTGAGATGGAGCTCTGTTTTTGATCTAGGAATACGTACACAGTATGGATGTCTAGTCTGTGAAGATCATTGTATCGCTCTCAGACTAGGTGCACAATGGGGTAAAATATCAGCTTTCTCAATGGATGGTTTCAGGAAGAAATGACGGTAAAAAACAAAAAACGATGAAGCATTTCTCCTGTGACTCAGTGGAACAATGCCAAACTTGTGAGGCTCATCAATCCTGAGTAAGCCTGGTGAAGTGCTTTGTTCTACAACTTATCCAGCAGCTTTAATGATGAAATACCTGCTCCATTCCAAATTGGAGAGGAGAAAAGTCCCTCTTGGAGAGGAAAAAAGTAGATGTCCACTTTTGAACCTCCATATTCGATCACGGGACGGTACTTGGATATTTCATACTTCATAGTTTGTTTCAGGGCGGCATCGCAGATTTGAGAATCGTTATCCAGCGGTCTTCAGTCTCAGACACAAGTTTCCACTTTCCGTCTTTTTTTTTTTGGAGGGGGGATAAATAGCACAACTTATCAAAGATTATTTTGTGCGGGTAAAGACTGGACCATTTTCTCTTGCGTGGCACTTATCATTTCGCGGCATTTTCCAGAAATACCATCAAATTACCGTTTGCGCTCAATGCGTTGCATGTGTACATACATAATTAACCATAATGTGAGTAAATCAGTGCTGTGATGCAACTTTTATATTGTGTCTTATCTACAAACCCCAGGAAAAATCATATCTTAAATTGTGGATTTGTTGTCAGAGGTCACTAAATAATCATTTGCAAAAGGAATTATGGTTGTACACAAAAGTGTGAATAAATTGCTAATTTGCCATTAATTAATGATGGTCTTAATTAGAAACCCCAGACATTTGTATGTCTTAAATTACATTTTTATTCATGTGGAGTAATGTTTTATCCAAAGCTGTAATCGAAATTGATGTACAGACTCTTTTTTATAAGTTCAATTTTAAGGTCCTAATATACCCTGGGTCCAAACACCCCATCTTATGTACAAACACCCCATTATTATTTACAAACACCCCCATCTTATCTACAAACCCCAGGAACAATCATGTCTTAAATTGTGGATTTGTTGTCAGAGGTCATTGAATGATCATTTGCAAAAGGAATTATGGTTGTACTCAAAAGTGTGAATAAATCGCTAATTGGCCGTTAATTAGTGATGGTCTTAATTAGAAACCCCAGACATTTGTATGTCTTAAATTACATTTTTATTCATGTGGAGTAATGTTTTATCCAAAGCTGTAATCGAAATTGATGTACAGACTCTTTTTTATAAGTTCAATTTTGAATCCCATGCCTTATGTACAAAACCCCCATATTATCTACAAACACCCCCGTCTTATCTACAAACCCCAGGAAAAATCATGTCTTAAATTGTGGATTTGTTGTCAGAGGTCACTAAATGATCATTTGCAAAAGGAATTTTGGTTGTACTCAAAAGTTTGAATAAATCGATATTTGGGGCAACTTTGGTGCCCCAGGGGGCCCAAAGCCCAGGGGTGTGCAACTTAAGATGCCCCATTCTCTCATTCGTACATTAAATCAAATAGAAATATGCACTCAAACCTTTTGTACTCAACATTATGATTAAAACCCACCTAGCTCTCCAACTAAGAGCCTTTTTTGATGCTTTTTCTCTCAACATGCTCAACCCGCAAGCTACCCCAAAATTGAAACTGTCTAAATTTCGTCAATGGGGGAGCCTTTTCTTTTAAGATCATACATCCAAATAATCCTGACTTTGCATGTATTCTTTGTAGGTTTGGGTATAGTGTACAATTCCAGTTTAGCCTCTTCCAGTGCATCACAAATTGAGTTTATTGCTTCTTCTTTCGAGCAGTTTGTGTAAATTTAATCAATGTCTAAAGCAATTAGGAGATCATTCTTATGGTGTTCCTCTTTGAAGTATTCCCAACATTATATGTGATGTGATGTTTTTTAGTTTATATACATCAAATTAAAGCTGAAGTCTTGTTCATTCCAAAACTGCTTTATTTATAATATTAGGATGTCCACAAGTCAAGTTATGCTCCCATGAAGTTCGGGAGACCGGTTCGCCTCATTTTGAGAAATAAAGCTTTAAAGTATAACATAAATATTTCACATAACTAGGACAACTTCACTGATTGACAGAACCTTTACAACAGCTGTAATAACATTATACAACCACTTTTGGGAGGTTTGGGTGGAATCGGACCTATGTTTATCTGTTAAAAAGTATAAAACCCACATTCTTGTATTCGGCAACGCCTACTACCTTCCTTTTTAGGGGCATGGCCCCCTTTTACCATAAGAGGGAGGCCAATAATTCAATAGGTTAACTGTTGGAAATGCAATTTGTATGAGTTTGATTGATTTAATTTCCCATTGACTTTAGTGTTTGAGTCATTCTGTAGTTCCTCTGTTTTTGATTGGGGCACACGTACACCTAACAACTCGTACACTATCCAACACATACACCGACAAACTTGTATGTCGACCGATGAAATGACTTTTCTTCTCAATTTGAAGGGTAAAAAGAAAAACGCTAAAAAATCGACCAAACCCTTGAAAAAACCCTTCAATTAATTATTATTATTTAATAAATGAGCGGCGTACTGGTTGGTTGGCATACGAGTTGCTTAGCGTATGAGTTGTTCAGCATTGAACGGCATACGAGTTGATCAAACAGTGAACAAGTTGATTGGCGTACGAGTTGACCTGCTTCGTAGTACAGCAATTTGTTATTATTAATTAACATTTACAATACAATAGGCTGATTGGGCCAAAGCCTGAGGGATAAAACAGGTCAGGTCCAATTACTGTAAGGGCAGCTTCTAATAAGCGCGATGAGCGAAGCTGAGACTTATCGGAGTGACAGACTTTATGCCACAGTTGGGCCCGTGTTACAGGGTACCAGTCGTGGGGACAGGACGACGGTACGAAGAAAACACCTTTGTTTTCAAGTGTGCCTACACTGGACACAGACAGTGACCCCCCCCCGGCTGAACCATCTTCCGGGGACAAGCATCGATGGCTGAACTTTTTTCCCAAGGGACTAAGGTAATTTGAATTTATTGGCTGCTCGCCCCACTAAGTACTATAACTTTTCATAACCTTTTTTTGGTTAATGGCAGGGAATCCTGTTTATTTGACACGTTCCTTTAATAACATTAGAAAACATTTATTTGAACGTATTCTTGCTTCTGAATTGTACTTACATTTGACTTCTTTTCCCTTATTTATCAAGGGTGTGGGTTTATACTTAATACCTTAAAGGTACAATACATGATTAGTAAAGGTCACAGGACTGCACTCATACTTTGTCTGATCAAACATGTACATGAAATAATAAACCAGTGAAAATTTGAGCTCAATCGGACATCTGAGTCACGAGAAAATAGCAAAAGCCCGACTCGATTTTTCTTATAAAACATGAAGAATAGTTTACGTTATGTTGGTTCCAAAAATCATTCGGACGAATGATCTTTGGAAAAGACACTAAATCTTGATTTGCTTGAAAAACCCAGCATCTGATGAACCAAGACTTCTCATAGTGACTGTTTGCACTGTTTACGAACTGTTGAGTCCATTTCTGTCTCAAACTCAATAATTTTTTTGGGGATGCCTTGCAAATCCTATATGCGCTCCCTTTAAGCATTTGGGAGAGTTCACAAGGGGTGGACTCAATCCCAGGACTTATTTTCTTCCCCCAACAATTTATTCCCTTGGCTTAAAATATATTATTTATTAAAATATTTCTTTTTCAGAGAATTTGCCAGGAAAAACTCTTAAAAACACTACATTATGGTGGGGTGAAATATACAAATATCCATCAAAAAGATACAAATAAGACTAATATCAAGTTACTTAGTTGGGGAACTAATGGTTATAGTATTGAAACAAAATTACTTACTGAGTGTAATAGGAGCGTATTCTGTGGATGAAGCTCTGATCTCAAGGTATAGAGGTCTAGTCATGCTTGTACTGTAACTCAGTTTGTACATCAGTAAGTTACCGTGGGTGTCTTCTGGTCTCTCCCAATGGGCATTATATTCACCACTTCCAAGCCTCTCCACAACAAATGCTTTTGGTGGTCCCGGAACTTTAATACAAATGACAATAACAATAAATTTTGTTGACCGCACTTAATTTCTCAGTTCTCAGTGCATGGTCAATGAAATACCGTCCAAAGAATGTTTATGTGATGGAAATCACAAAGAATTTTTAAAATTATTTAAAGCATTTTTTATTTCAGAAGGTTCTTTTAAAATCAATATTTATAGTCTGCCACAATTACCGCAAGAATGTTTCCTAGATGTAATATGCAAAGTCATTTATGAAAATCATTGACTAAGCAGCCAATAAATTGCACTAGCAATATTATTTGCATAATTTGAGAAATGTCTGTGGAAACAGATTCACACTTTGGTTGTCAAAGTGAAAAATTATTACCAAGAATAAAAGGAGAATGCTTGGAGTTTAAGAGGGCCTGACGTGTTTCGATCCTAGCAGGATAAAGATAAAGATCCAAATATGATTGAAATGTGTCAGGCCCTCCTAATTCCAAGCATTAAACAAGTTTAAGGTCAATATTTTGCTTGATGAGCAGTTTGCAGCAGTTTATTGTATGTTTTAAATAAAAGAAGAACATTGATACATACACTTCCACACATCAACCTTGTCCACATGTTTTTCAAGTCTACAAAATCTAAAGTTCATTACGAGGTACTGCACAGAATTAGTAAAGATCAGAAATATTGTTTAGTTGCAATCTCGGGTGCTACAGTGAATAACAGGCCGGGTAATTTTGGTGGTACAGTGACTAATGGGTTAAATGCGAAATGAATGCTGAATTCTGCTGAATGATATATGCATATAAGAATGCATTATATGATAAGATAGTAACATTATATTAATGTTTTTCAGACTTTTTGCTCGATGTTACAGATCTTAATCATATGCATACTGTACATTTGACAGGGCAACACAGTCCTGGGCCCAATTTCATGAATTGGCATTTACAGAAGTAGAAAATTATGTGCTTACAAAATCCTATTTCATGGATTAGCAAGGAATTTTTTCATGTGTGTAGTTCAAGTAACTAAGGATATCTTGCTTGCCCAGCTAGAGCAGAAATTGGATTCCCTGTAAGCGAAGAATGAGGATCACAATCACCAAATTTTGCTGTCAGCAAAGCCATAGACTATATTAGACCCAGATTTTTTGTTCAACAACTGATTGGTATAATAATATTGTCCTTTAATGTTCAAGAACCAATTATTCATTAAGACTGTGGCATCAAACTGTGACACTTTCTTTGTTTAGGAAGGCGATTTGTCTCTATTCTACCCGTCTGATTCAAATTTGATCAAGTAATACAAACCTTGTCCAGGAGTCTGCACCAACTTTGGTCTGCTGCGTTCCCCATCTCCCTTCTTAGTATAGGCAGCAATTTCAATAGAATAGTATGTCTTGGGTGAAAGGTTTTCCAAGATTATTTCCTGTAAAGGAAAAAAAAACACATTAATATCTCATACTTGTACTTCTTCTCGATGCCTTCAAAGTTCCTCCTCCACCCCCAGTATGGCTTAAACGCAATTCAAATATCAGGCCTACAATTTTGACGTGAATCCGTGAATCCATTCGCGTACATATTCACTCAATCACGCATGCAAATAGTGGAAAAGGAATGGAGAATTTGGTTATTTCCTACCTTCCGTTTGTGTAGATTGCTTCTCGAGTCAGAAATATTCCATGAAAATAAGACTTTGAATTTAATATATTCGTGAAATAACCACAAGGGAAACTGACTGAGTTTTTTTAAGTCATTGAAAAGTGAACAAAGAAAAATTGACTGGAGCGGGATTCGAACCGGCGACCTCCTGAATACCGTACAGGCGCTCTACCAACTGAGCCATCCAGCCCTATGTTGGTGGTGACCCCAATAGTCAACTATCTTTGTTCGTTTGGCAGTCAGAAGCCATGAAACCACGCACACACCGTCACACCTCAGGGATCTTTGAATTTAAGACGAAGTCACTTTTACATGTACAGTGGAATGCCAATATAACAAACACCACTATCAGACCTGCCAACCTTGAGAATCCGAAATGTGTATTCGAAGATGTCAAAAATGTACGGGAAATATGAGCTTTTCAGGCAACCACGTGCATGAGAACCATGTGCATGGAGCTGTCACACAATGTAGCGTCAACCAATAGCGTTGATCATGATAGCCGATCTAGATCAGTAATGGACCATGATTTGCCCAATTACCAATTACGTCTCCAACTCATGGACTGTCTCCAGCTGTGTCTACTGTCTACACATCATAATTGGCAGTTCTTTTGTTAAGCTGGGTCAGGAAACCAGACACCACAAGCCGTCTTCCAACCTCAAAGGGATATATCTTATCTATGTTCTGTTTTGACCAGAGCAGAATAAAGGCTGAAGGAAAATCTCCTTGTTACATTGACCTTCGCCTATTTGCATGACTGCGCACAACATAATATTTTTTTGTTACTGCGCAACAACTATGGTTGCAAAGCCAACTCATTTCAATAAATTCGGGTCAGGAGTTAAATCAAATTACATTATATACAATCATCTTACGTTCCTCTTGTAAGTAAAGGGTCGGATGGTAACTATGTTGACGTCGTGTTTAGGGTTCACGACTTAAAGATCAACTCCAATGATTTCAATTCTTTTAAAATCATATATCTTTGTGTTCAGATTATAATAAATACACAGATATTAAAGAAATATGTTTTATTTGAGTGTGAATTTTGTGTTATTTTGTGAGGAATTCTGGACGGTTTCTGTCAAGTTTCTGAAAACTTTCCACAAATTCACCGCTGGCGGCGCTGAGAAGTGGAAGTATTTTGACGTCAAACATAAACTGGTACCTGTGGCGTTGGCACAGCTGCAGCATATATAGCGCATGCTTGTGATACCCTATGACGGCAAGGTGAATGTCGAGCATGTTCTCCGGTATGGTCATCATCAGACAAATTTCTTCATGCAATATAGCCCGGGCATAAAAGCCTAGATTTCCATCTTGAAATAAGATCTAAGAGGAAGTCAAGTATCTGCTTTTTTATCGGCAAAAATGAGTTGGGTCGCAGATTCATTGACATAAAGAAAAGCCAAATCTACGTCCAGTCTGCACAAAGTGTACATATTCATCAACCTCGAAAGATGTTTACTTTGCCCTCCTTGGTTGGTGCCCGACAATATAGATTGGCAACCCATTAAATGGGACCAGTGATTTGCCTGACCACGTGCAAACTTCCAAGTGGCAAGTTCAGCTGTCACAAAATGTAGTGACCACCAATAATATTGATCGTGAGAGCCAGCTGAGCATCATTATTGGACGAAGCTTTATGAAAGGGTCACCAACCTTTTTCTCAGGAATAAATACACCATCTTCCCCCACACACCCTATTATGTCTCAAACTCATGAACTTTCTCCAGCCACTGTGTCTACACATCTTCTATTCATACCGGTAATTGACAGGTCTTTTATTAAGCTGTGTTCAGATTTCTGGGTCAAGAAACCAAAAACCACAAACCACAAACTTTCTTTTGTAGGCAAATCAGCCCAAACACAAAGGGATCTCTAAGATCTTATCTCCATTTTACTCTGGCTGTTGCCAACAGAAAAATAACAAGTGGGGCTCTTCAAATCTTACAATACCACGTTTTTTTTTCTAAACTGACTTTGCCTGTATTTCTGTATTTAAAACAAGCTTCGGTTCGGTTTCAGTTTTTGTTTTAAACCGCCACTATTCGGTAATACCGAAAAACCGCCCAATCTCACACTGATACAGACTGCTACTTGAACGCATGCACGCAGTACCAGTGGCGTCACCAGACTTTTGCGTCTGGGGGGGCAGAAGGGGGGCACTAGCAATTGTTGGGGGGCACTACAATAATATATATTATATTTTTTTCACCAACCAAAATCTCAAATGGGGGGGGCACGAGGTTTTCCAGGGGGGGCACGTGCCCCTGGCCCCCCCCCCCCCCCTTGGCGACGCCACTGCGCAGTACACACCAATCAAGAATCACACGTTTCCGCTAGTTAGCTCTCCATGGTACTACATCACAGAATTTGATATTTATTAGATGCTAATGAGCAATGTCGTCACGCTCCTTTACCCAAAAGAGGATCTCCTCCAGCTAAAAAAATGCCCACAAAAATGCATTCTTTTTTTACACAAAACATGAGCCTAACAAGAGGGTATCGACTTTTCCTAGTTTATTAGACATAGCTCTTCAAATTAGGACCTCAGTATAGAAAAATTTGTCAATTGTTTGAGTTTATCTTTAATAATGTACGTTCCCCCCAACATCATGTTGTGGAACCTGCAATGGCATTATTTTGTTATCCTGTCTGCACAAGTGAAATTCGATGTATCAATTATATTGCTATTTGAGCGCCGATATATCGATATTTGAAAATCCCGATATCGATGGCGCTTAACACTTGCTTTTGTGACTCCATGTGCGGGTCGAAAAATACTAGACAACATGCAGTATTAACAATGTCCCCTTCCAGACTATCAATCAAACAGTGCGTATTGACCAATATTAGTGGACTCTTCTAATGATCATTGGTGGTGGAATTTTTATTTTTCACTCTGGATTTATCAGTTTCAGACAATTTTTGTGGTTTCGTCCGATGCGTCCTCCTCTGTGACTTTTCATTGTGGAGAGTCCACAACAGTAATCCTATAAGATGATTATAAACTGTACAAGTATTATCCGGACATTGTCAGGCTTTGTAATTGTGGTTACGAAAGAAAGAGGGGTTTCAAGGCATATAACAACCCTGTAATTTTCGTCAACAGCACAACTGGGGAAAAAAGGGGAAGTACAGGGATAACAGTTGACTCAAAGTTCTGAGGTTGATCGAGCTGAGACAATAGACAACACCCTTAGAAACGGAAGAGAAACGGCTGTGGAGACTGCCGAAGTACTTCATAGCGAACAAGAGTAAGAGGTTAGATGGAAAGAGGGAACAAAGGCGTGTACAAGCTTACCGACAACATTTTTAGGTGTTCGGGTTCAAGCCGAACACCTATTGTTATTAGTTTTATTTTTTTATTTTTTTTTTTCGTTTTTTTTCCTTCTTCCCAAACTTGTCAGCAGGACTTCTTGGTGACAGTTACAAGATATTGACATGAAACTTGGTGGGAACTTCGGTCATGATGTCAAAATGTATTTAGTAGATTGACGTCATGATTGACGTCATGATGACTTCATCGGGTATCAGATTACACATGTTTTTAGGAAAAACTTTGGTGCTCTTTAACTTGAGAGCCACATGACCTACGATTTTGATATTGACATATGTTACTCAACACGTAAATCTCAATGTACATATGCAGTGTTGTGTACAAATGACCCTCACTTCCGGTGTTACCGGTGTTACCAGAAGTTGAAGTTTAACTAAAAATAACTCGAAAAGGGAAGGATTTGGGCACATAAAACCTCGCTGGGTAAAAGATAGAGTAGGTCTTAAGCTTTCAGAAAATATAACCGATGACATCATACGGGCTGTATAGCGCCATCTACGGTGGATTAAAGATATACAGTGATTACGTAATCCAAAAGCAAACAACGGATTTCCGCCAAATTTGGTGAGTGTGAAGCACTAATGCACCTTGATATATGTGTGAAGTTTAAAATTTGTGACGTCATTCAACCGGAAGTTATGCTCTTTTAAAGGGAAAATTACTTAATTATTCAAATACTGTTTACTCAGTAATTACATGACGTACATCAGTGAAAACTGCAAAATAATTACATTGCATGCATTCAATGACGTCTGTAAATGTTCAGTTACTTATGATGAATTAACCGGAAGTTATTGACCAGACAATGTTATAAAGGTGACGCCATGTATACCTCCATGGTATATAATACTAATAGGCAGGTTTCTTCTTATCAGGTCTCTCAATCAATTTGTGTACTTAACCAATTAAACTATCATTAACTAATTGCTTGCTTCAGTGCTAATGTGATTACAAGAGACTCTGATATGAACCAGATGACAGTCATTGCAAGGTGATTGGAATGTGCTTCATTACATTGTCTCAGTGGAAACACATTATAGCCTCAACTAAAGAGTTTGATACACCTCATACATTTTTAAACAGTCAATTTTAACCATACAAAGGCCCAAACAAAGTTCTTACAGCGTAGATTTGAAGTGAACACTTTACGGCATCTCTTGATTTCATATGAATTTTTTAATATTTCTCACATTGTGTTACGTGAAAATATGGTCATGTACAAAAACTATGATGATCGATTGACTCTTTTTCCCATACACTATATACATGTACAAAAATTGTACATAATTCACTGTGTAGAACATACATGTAATGTCCAATTGCGTGACTCAAAACTTTGTTTACATCTTGCCATAGATACTTGCACGTAAATCTTATTATATATCATTAAATACCAGCACCAAATCTTAATCGAAATGCTATAGATTAGGTTGCAGAGTATTGTACATCATTTTGTCAAATGACAATGTATTCCATAAACACTGCAACTAAATCCATGGGCTAAAATTTATTTTTTTTATGTTGAGATATGGTCACTTTTAAACCATATGTCTTAATAAAACAAAATAAAAACTGCAAAATATTTACATCATATGCACTCAATGACTTCTGTAAATGTTCAGTTTCTTTGTGATGAACTAACTGGAAGTTATCGTCCAGGCAATATTATAAATTTAAAGGTGACGCCATTTTGTACACGCTATCAGTCAGTGTACGAAGTGCAATCACATGATCATTATTTGATCAGTCACGCAGTTTAAATTTAGTGTGTATTTCAATATGCCATTGTATGAGCCACGATTGACCACATACTTACAACATAATTTTTGTGTTCACATATATTAACAGTTCCACTACGAAATGAGACCCTGAACACCTAGTGGTTGTTAACACAACCACAAGTCTAGTTCAGGTTGTGTTTGTTTAACATCCATGGGGCAGCAATGATCTGGGAATGGTCGTTTATACTGCACAAAACAAGAGGGGGGGGGGGGGGGGGGGTGGGGGGGGGTTGGACGACGCAGTTGAGTGGTGTTGACTTGTGAAAGCCAAACGAATGCACCCATACATGCTTTAGCTACTTCCTGTTTGACCAGAAGGTCAAACAGAGGTCAAGCAATGTGTTTCAAAGAAAGACCTTCCCTTGCATTGATGTAAGGAAAAAGAATCAACTTAATGTCTCAAACAGTTGATTTTTTACGGCATTGTCACGTGACAAGCGATGACGTCAAGATGACATAAATCTTTGGCACACAACTACATTATAGGGACTTTGTTTGAACCAAGATTGGTTAAGATCAACTGTTTTTAAGTGGCCAAAGTGGGTTTTCAACCATCAAGAAGAAGAGGAAGAGAGAAAGAAAAAAAGGCATTTCGCTGACTGGAAAAGCCAAATACTCTTCACAAAACCTGTTCACTTAAGATTAATAAAAATGCACTGATTTGTTTTATTAAAAAATGGTTTTCTCTTACCCTTATATCTGGCAGGGAAACCCACTGAACTTGGGGTGGTCCTATTGGATCTTCATCAGCAGTCACAACTTGATAATGAACTTGGTAGCCACGAATTTCACCATGCTGTCTGTCCAATGCAGGTGGGTTCCAATGAACAGATATGGTGGTTGAATTCAATGCTTTAGCAACAACTTTTCGTGGTGGTCCATCAGGCACTAAATCATACAATAGACAAAGTTCAAAGAAAATTCAATAGAACTGGTTTGAAAGACTTCAGCACGAATGACTTGCTAACATGGACAAATTTCTAAAGCCTGTATACCAAGGACAGATATACCGCAATAGGGTTAATAAATAATGTATACCGTAAATACCCGTGTGCAATGCACTTTCCATTATCTGTTGGATATGTAGACGTCCAGAGACATGGTTATTCCAGTCGCCACGCTACAGTAGAAATTGAATACTGTTTGTATACGATGATCGGATGAAACTATACTGTTATTTGCACTGCGGCCAACTTTGGCTTGTTCACAAACTCAGGCAAAACATCGTTGATACTTGCGAGTTGGATTGAGGAATTCATTGCTTTCAATTCTCTTAAATTTGCATTAATAAATTGAAATACAAATATCAATGAGCAGAGAAATATTAATGCAGTGCTACACTGTAATGCTCGCAAATATTGCATACTTAGAACGCATTTCAACTGTTTTAATAGGAAAAGGTGGATATACAAGATAAAGCATTTTGGTGGTCGCTATCTAACTGCAACAAAAACCACAAGTTGCATTTCAGGTTGGGCTTAATCCACCATTTCAAGTGTCAAGATTGAAAGGTCAGACTGGAGGCTTTGCATGGTGACAATGGCATGTGGATTGGTTTGCGGAAACACCATGAAATAATCATTTGTTCTTTCGCACTTCTATATCGTTCGCACTTCTCGCAATTCTCTCGCAAGGTCTCCCAGAGATCTTAATTTTGAGAAGTACGAACGATATAGACGTGCGAAAGTACGAACGATTATTACATGGTGTTTCCACAAACCGATCCACATGTCAGACTTATTATTTGCTGAGAGAGAGTGCGCATTCAATATCACCAAAGGTGGCATTGTTCTGATCTTGTATAAAAAACTGCAAATGTTTTTTGCCTAAAAAATTTGATAAAATCATCTTTTTTTTTTCCCCCAACATTTTTATGTTGGCAGGCCAAATGTTGACAAGTCAAATTGCTGGATCAGATCAACCTTTGTACTTCCATTTGATTGTGATCCTCTGATTGCCGGATCTGATCCACCAACAGAATGATCTGTCACCACATTTACACTCACCTTACCGGCAAAAGGGGCGTGAATCGGGTTAGATTTGGCAAGGGGGATAACTGGGGGATCAACAGTGAGTGTAAATGCAAATGCAATCAGAATCTGATCCCACAATGGCATTAGTGATGCACAAGTTCCCAAAATCTGACATGACCACATCTGGTCTACGCTGTGCAGGGGTGAATCAGATCACATAATTTTGCAGAAGGTTGATTCCAAGCTCAAAATAATCTTAAAAATTCATCCAGTGTAGCAGACATGAATTAGGTCACAAAAGTAATACAAAACCAACATGAAATTCAAACCAAACAAAAGGAAAAAAAAGGAGATGAAAAAATGGACGAAGTGTCACATTGAACAGTTTAATAATATCAATAAAAGAAACAAAGTAGTAGTCATGCATGAAGAAGGGAGGAGGCAAAAGGATTTGCACTAAATGGAAATAATAATGAATGAGATGTCGTGAAAAATCGTGACATTCATCAGGCCTTCATTTTAATAAAAATGAGGAGAGCTATACAAATCACTCTCCTTAAATCACCAGAGAGAATTAAGGAGACTGATTTGCTTTTGCTAAAAAATAAAATCCAGTTTGAGCTGCAAATCTCTTTCCTTAAATCAATGTAGTGAGTTAAGGGAGCAGGGCGTTAATGCTGATTCAGCTTTCCTGAAGAAATCATTCATCAGGCAAAAGGCCCCCCCCCCAGAAAAAATCACACACCAAAATAAACAATGATCCTCTGAAGAAAAACAAAATTGGGTTCCAAGACCACTAACCCCCCCCCCCCCCACCCAAAAAAAAAAAAAATTCCCTGAAATATAGTCCTTCCCCTAAAAATAAATCCTGTTCCCCTGAAAAAAATAATAAATCCCGAGCTCCTGAAAAAAGAACCACTGAAAAAAACATATCCAAACAAAAAATGCCAACCCCATGTAATAAAGTCCTTCCGCTTTTAAAATATGAATCCCAATCCTCTTCAAAATATGCTTGCCAGGGATGAAGCGATCCCCTTGAAACAAAATTAAATCCTGAGCCTCTTTAAAAAATATCTCTGATACAAAAGAAACACCCTGACTTTGTTCCCTTGGAAACATGATTGACAGATCTATTGTTACAGCCCACAGCCAAATCAGATTTTGGAATGGGTTTCTCCTCTCCAAATAAATGTGGCTAGAAAAATGTCTGTCATGTTTTAAAAAAAGGCTGCTCTTCATAGGTATTTAAGGAGTGCTTTTTACGCTTTCCTTGGAAAACATAAAGAGCAGAGGAGCGTGAGAGCAATCACTCTCCTGATTAATTATACTAATGTAGTATCAATGTAGTCATCAAACTGTGCATTAAACTCTGTCTGGTCAATATCCCTGAAACACATGCGGTGCTTATCAATGACAACTGTACTTACTGTAAATATTAACCTTTAGAGTGTGAGATGCCATATGGGGCTGTGCATATATTCTTAGAAAGAATAATCATCAATGTTTATTAAAGTTGACTTCTTACAAAATATGGCGTACTTCATATAAATTTCCATTCTGTTGATTGTAATCTTTATGACAAATCAACTACCTTTAAAGTATTTCTCTTTTATTCTTAATATTATTTATTATTGTCCCTACATTTGGTGTTTATAATTATGTTAGTCTCCATATTCATGAGCACAATCATTATCATGGTCTGTGCATTTGATTTTGTTCCTATGGCTACATGTATGACCAGCTTCCCCTTTTTCATTACATACCATATTATAGTTTCAAAAGGGGGGGGGGTCCCAAATGCCTCATCCATGTTGACCATATAAGGCAGTATTATTAGAAGGGCTACTGGCCAATTGCAGTGTAATCTCAAAATGTTGTCATGGCGCTGTCACAATTGGGCAGGCGTCCGGTGCATGTGCAGCGGGCAGACTTGATATCAAGTCGGTAATTTTATTGCTACGCCAGGGGTACGGTGTGTGTGTTCACATTATACTGTGTACGTCCTGCATTATGTCCAACATGCGGGGACGCGACCGCGGTACATACACCCTCGACCCCTATTGAATCAAGATAGCGATGCCTCACTATACGAACGATGCATGATGCTTGTTCCTAACTTTGACAGATGGACGGACAAAACAAGAATCTAACAACTTGTCATCAAGTCTATTCAGCTGCTCCACACAACACACACAGGGCAAGTAACATAGTAACTCATGGAATTAATCGCAACTCGCAGGCACTAATCGTGCTGGCACGATTAATTGAGTAGTTAAGAAATTGACTAATTAAATATTCAAATGACTGTTACGTGCCTAAATAATTAAGAATTAACAAAAAACCTCAACGTTAGGATTAACTTCAGCTGATAAGCTTTCATAAGACACCTCATATAAGCTGATTAGAAAAAGATTAGAATAAGGTACGGACTAAACAAATTTAGTACACAAAGCTATTGAAGCAAGGCCGATAAAGTATAATAATAAAAACCAGCACAAAAACAGGCTTTTTAATACTTGGGTTTTCCCTTACGCGGAAAAGTCAAAAAGTGATAACACAATTTGAGACTTCTAACTACCTTGTGATACTACAGAGTGTCTATGGCTAAGGTCATACGAGGGGTTGGCTTCAGGACTACTCCCAAATGGGGGTAGTCCCACTGACAAAAGTCCTCGTTTTGACACAACTGACCTATCCCCGATCCCACAGACACAGACAAGCATGTGGAACATATGGGAATGGGAAGTGTTAAGTGACCTAGGCCCGATTTCATAAAGCTCTGCGACGCGTCGCAACTCGATTTGCGACGCGTCCTAGCTGCGACGCGTCGCATCTATGTGGTGAGTCCATAGAGAAAGGATGCGTCTTAACTCTGCGACGCGTCGTAAGTTTTATGAAATCAGCCCCTAGACTGGATTACATAATTGCATTTCCAATCCTTCCAGCCCTGCTGTGGTCCCCCAGTCCTGGAGTTACTGATATCGTATGAACGTACTTAGGTGATTTTGGAGTTTGTGGTCAGGTACTCGAACTCCTGCTGTGGTCATCAATTCACCGCAACCCAGTCCCTCATCTGAACATTTATGGTGTCAAACCTTGGTTGAAGTGCAAATTGAACATGTTTTTTCCAGGTTTGTGCTCCTACATGTAGTCTATAAAGCTTGTCCAAACATATTCCTTATTGGTTAAACCCGACCAGATTTTCTATCACTATAAAATTTGACAAATTTAATTCCTGAAGTATTGCCATTTTTTTCAAATCTAGTACCAAAGCAATAACTTCAGCTGGCCCACAGTAAAATAATTAAGATAAAAATATTGAATTTACAATATACATGTACTATGCACATGCTTTGAACATTTTTGGAGACATGAAGGCCAAAACTTCAAGTTGTTTGCATTCCTACTTGCAATCTAAGAGTACTATAAGTGAAATTAAGATGACGATATGGTGAAATGATACATGTGAAAATCGCACAATGGTAACATGCTGCTAGGAATGACTGCACAATAACACAAGGGTAAAATGCTGCTAGAACGGCAATATGAAATGACACTTGACAAAATGAAATGCCACTGGTAATGATGTCAAAATACTTCTGAGAATGAAGACATAAAAACACCAGAGTGTAATGTCGCAATGAATAATTATGTAAATAGCCTTTTAAATGTGAAATGCTGGTGAATCAACTCAAATTTTCAATGGCATGAGTATGACAAGGAAATCAGCTGATCCGAGGAAAAGCTTAATTGCCTGTTATGTTGGTTTTTAAGTACTACATGTACACATGTACTGAAATAAAAGATAACACAGTGGTGAGATGCTCAGAGAAAAGTAACATATCCACTTGTGCTGCTGCACCATGGGTAAGAAGATTCGCAATGGGTCAAACTTAAAATCAAAAAGTACATACCATCTTCATCTGTTTCTGCATTAATTGGCTGGGATGCCGGCCCATCCCCAATCTTTGTAGAAGCCAACACAGAAATTTCATATATAGTCCACTTGTCAAGATTGATCAAGTCACAGGATCTGTCGTTGGGCCCAACCGCCAACATCATTGCATCTTGCATGTCCATATTATCCGCATTACGGGGGATTTTCACATAGTTGACTTTATAGCCTGTAATTTCACCATTTTGGCGGTCTTGAGGAGGTGGTTCCCATTCAATACGAAGGCTTGTAGAACTCAAGGTAGTGCCTTTGATGTCTTGTGGGGGAGCACCAGGGACTAGTAGAAGGAAGGGTTTGTTATAGCAGAGGTAACACAACCAAACACAACATCAATATACTAAATTCACAAATGGTACAATGACTTATAATGTAATACAAAATAAATGTGCATTCCACAGATAAACATAGGCTGAGTATAGTAAAACGTAACAAATTTCACTTGATAGACCTTGCTGCTCCCACCCAAATTTTTTTTAAAGTAGATAAATAACCCTAACCCATCTCCTACCTGCTTGGTTTAGTACATGCTTTTCCTGTGGTTAGTATGATATCCTACAACAATACCCCACAGTGTGTGGTAATGCATGGTTTATGATGTTTATGATAAAGTCCTCTGTGGAGACTGTGGTAATTATATGGAAACCTAATATTGTATTGTGCAGTATGTACAGAGGGTCAGGGTTAAAATAGTTTGGTTTGAAATTTGACACAGGACAAACATTTCATTATTTACCATTAAAACTGGAATCACTGGGAAATAAAATATGGGTCATTTTCAGCAAACTACTTTCAATGTGATGTCATTTTTGGGACGATGCCAGGCTCAAGCACACCTTGTAAGGATTCTTTGACCAAAGCTTTGGCTGCATAACAAATAATTAAGAAATTGTTTAAAACAGATGTGTGTACATGGCATTGTCCCAAGAATGGTGCCAAAATGTAGTCAATGAATCAATCTGTAGCTTTACCTGCTTGTTGTGTTCGAACAGATATGATGGGCGTGCTGGCCCCCTGCCCTGCCCTCGATCTTGCGGCTAAGCGGATATTGTACACTGTATTGGGCTTTAGATCCTCCAATATATATGTCTCTACAATTGGAATACTTTTATGTTGTTCCCGTTCAGACTTGGAGTCATTGTAGTACAGTTCATTGTATGTAATCTGTGCCTCAGTTTCACGCTGTCTCCACGTCAGTCGTATCTGTGTTGCTGATATGGCTTCTCCTGCAAAAACCTCTGGTTGGCTTGGAACTACATGAACATGAACATAAATTAATCAGAAAACCTCCATAAATTGATCATTAAGTCAGTCTTATAAAGTAAAGTAAATCCTTTTCTGCAATTTTCTTGGAAAGCTTTTTGAGACTTGTCAGTGTGACTTTTTAAGTCACTTACCACAGTGCAATGCCTGATAGGCAATGTAAATAGGGAGCTCCTTTTTTCTGAAATGTTTCTTGCTTGAATAATTAGTTTTACATTTCAAAAACTCTGCCTTATAAGTTCAACTAAAGACAGGCAAGCAGCTTGCACTTTCCAGAAAAAAGAGGAAATTCCAATCTTTAACACATTTTGTACACTTTTTCACTTTTCAATGGCAAAAGAGTGAAGTGAAAAAAGAGGAAATCAGCTGATCCGAGGAAAAGTTTAATGCCTGTAAAGAGGCGAATATCTACATGTTTTTCCAAACTTGGTTTCCTTACATCCATTTAAAAAATGGAACAGTGAAACATTCCCAACATATTGAAAAATACAAATGAATGTTAACCCTCATGTTTTCACGGAATAAAGAATAAAAATGACCTCAATCTCAAAGAAATACAAAATTAAGAAATTAACTATATTCAATTTTTCATGATTCTGTGGTCAGCAAAGGCAATTTAAGTGGACTTTGCTCACCCTGAAATGTTACACATGCACGTTGGATTACATGTATTCAAACTTGGCTAATTTAACAAATCATAAATTGTTAAGTGAATTATCTGTTTACCTAAAAGTTGCAAAAGTTAAGGTGAACAAATAGAATTGACTACAGCGGGATTCAAATCTTTCACCTCTTATCAAACTGGTGCTCTACGAGCTGAGCCCTATGTTGGCAGAGATGGACAATTTGGATAATCTGCCTCGCTTTTCAATGCTGGGGAAATGGTATCAGCTAAGTATTCCCCTTGCCAATTAAATTGTGAGGAAGCCCTTCTAAATGTACTAAATATTAAGTACTAAATTAACTGATGTTTAGCACTGCTTCTTTTATGGTACATAAAATTATTTGTGATTAAAACAGACGCTTGAAATAGAAAAAAGTACTAAAATAAATGTGTACTAAAGCTTAACTCCTTCTGCCCAGAAAGTTGCTATATAGCTGTTTACCTCATGGCATGAGAATGTTCACAATTGCTTTGTTATTTCCATTGAAATACAATGGATAGAGCAAGAGGTTCAACTGACCTTTATTTAAAAAAAAAAAATCACTCATTGTGGTCCATTTACCCCCTTGATTTGCATTTGAATAGATCAGCAAGTTTGAGGAGACCAGCAATCACAGTATCTTCAATTACGTGCACTTTGGGATATTGTCCGGTGGTATTCAACCATTGTGTACTTGCATTATTTATGTTGAGCTCCCCAGCACACATGGCCTGCCAGATTACCTCTATTCGACTGATGATTGATGATGAGGACACACACACAAAACCCAGGCTGAAGGGGTTAATATACGACCTTACAGATAGAAGCTAAATGGAATACTTACCTCCTTGTTGTGTCTTAACTTGAACTGGCATAGAAGCTGGCCCTTCACCAACTGCAGTATATGCAGACACACGCACTGAGTAGATCTGCATAGTGTTCAGGTCACTAATGGTTGTAAGTCTTTGATTATTATCATCTTCAGTGTAACTGTACCATGAATCAAGATCTTGACTGGGTGTGTTGGTATAGTAGATTATGTAGCCTTGTATTATACCATTAGGAGTTTCTGGAAGTTCCCACTGTACCAATATGGTACTTGAACTTAAAGGACTTGCCCGAACTTCTTGCGGAGGAGTTGATGGTGCTGAATATACAAACACAAACAAAAAACAGGCAAATTGTTGAAAATTATTATTAATAGCCATGGACACCAAAGATTCCAGTGAGTAGTTTTGATTTACAAAACTAAAACAAGCAACATTTAACAAAGCAATCTTTCAATGAGAGTGTCAATTAGCAAATTATGTATGTACAGTTAACATGTGTAAACAAATTAGACAGATGTATTCCATTTTGCAGAAACACTGAAATACATGGCACAAGTATTGAGGAGTTTGGCCACTGACTGCTGCTGACACTTAGCATTTTACACAGTTAGAAAGTAAAACACTGATCTGTTGTTGTAAAGCTTGGTGACAAAAAGAAGTTGGGTTTTCCCAAAAGAATTCTTGCTCAAAAGCACTACAACCAAGCTACAAACGAATCATACGTGTATCTAAGGAGATCATTTGGGTTAACAGCTCGAAAAGGAGAAAAAATATTCTAATACTTTTCATAAAAAGCTGTCTTTGTAGAAACTCATTAGCATTGTGGCCCCTACAAACTCATACAGTTAAGGGGAGACACAAAAAAGATTTTACTCGGCAAATTTCAAAGCTTCAATTTTTCCCTCAACCGCGGCGCAGTGCGGTGCCCAGGCAGGACTCCAGCTCATTAACTTTGCCTATTGTGCCACCTCCGTTGTTATGATAATAAGCACGAAGAATGCCCCACTTCGCCTCTCACACTCAGGGAGGGACGCGGTGAGCCACATGTGTGTGTGAGAACTGAGGCGAAACCATGCCTTGGGATTCATGCCATTGTACACACAAAATGCATGAGACGACCTGGAATTTCTGGAGATATGACTACTACTACTACTACTATGTCGGGACCGCCAGAAAGGCGTCGCGAGCCAAACCACGAATCTTCTCCCTCCAGACATCCCGAACCAGCATGCAGGAGCGCAGCTCTTCGGCACTGGTGAGGCCCGTATCTTTCTTGAGCTGGTCCATGAAGGTGAGATGCCTCCTTCCCCGAGTGGTATTGCCTTGCTTTGGCTCCCACAAAATGGTCGTGCAGGCAGACAGCTCAGGATGCCGGACACAGTGTCCAGCGAGCTTCAGTCGCCCCTCTCGGATCCTTTCTGATACTCTTGGCATTCCTGCATAGAGATCTATGTTCTTCATGTGGCTAAGCCATGACACATCTAGGGCTGTCCGCAGCATACTGGTGTAGCAGCCATCCAGGGACTTCTCCATCTTGGCTGTGAGGGTCCAACTCTCTGCTCCGTACAGCAGTACCGACTCTACCGTTGACACGAATAGTGACCTCTTGAGCGTGTTGCTGAGGGCAGACGTCCAAACCTTCTTCATTTTGTGAAGTACGGACCACGCCTGTCCTTGTCTGGTTCTGAGGTCCTTCTCGCTGGAGTCTATGTAGGCACCAAGGTACTTGAAATCGTCCACTACCTTGAGCAGCGTGTTTTCTCTTGTGTAGACGATTGAGCGAAAACACGCTGCTCAAGGTAGTGGAGATATGACAAAGAATTAAAAGCCGATTAATTTTGTTTTAATCACGGCCGACAAATGACTTTGCTGAATTATGTAGTCTAAACTAGTATTCATGTTGTATTCCGCAAGTAGATTCCTGATATTATTTTCTTCGTACGATTTTCAGGCCTCTGCAATTATTTCCGTTTCCATTTTACAGGTTATACGTTCGCCGATACCGTGGTTCAGAGTATGACATAGGCTGACTAACCGTATCAACCAATGAGTAGCGTTTCTGTCTATGCAATGCTTCCGTTGATTGGTCAACACCCAAGACGAAGCGCAAGCAATTTTTCCATTGTCTCCCCGATCCCGTGAGTCATCGTGTGCAATTTGGGACTTCTCCATGAGCACGCAATCTGTACGGGCGTGATGTCATATTTTAGTCAGCTACCCAGGTTGTTGTTGCGATTATAGCGTTTGGTACAGTAATATTAATGCCGGGAACACGACGGATAAAACTCTGTGGCAAGTGCACACAACGCAGCACGTGCAGTCAAGACTACCGGCGCGGTATGCTTCATACCGCGTGATAAAAACGAAATGAACAACCATTTAGCTCATGGTTTAAGAGTAAATCTATATTATAAGATAAGATAGCTAAATACCAGGGATGAATCTTCATTTCTACCAGCTTATTTGTGATCTGCTTTTCGGAGATCGGCGTGGACGGAAACAAATAATACACACAACACATGCACATCGATCGGTATGGCGGGGAGGGAAATTAATCCATGGGTATAGTAAGCCTACATCGCCAAAAATATCTCGGGCCTCGGGGTGAGTGTTTGTAGCCATGAATATCAATCTTCTCTTTTCTCATGGATTCCTAAATATGCCTGACAATGACCCAGTTATGTACATTGTAAAACTTTGATACGTAGGCCAATGCAATACTCGTACATATGACCTTTACTACAATACTACTAGCTTTAGTCAACATCATGCAAAATTTTAACCGATTTGTAAATAATGTTTTATTTCATTGCTGTTTTCGGTTTTGCAGATGACAAGCCGAAGTTGACAAGGTAGCACCAGCGGAAGGGAAATGACGTGAATCGATATGAATGTATTTTATCATTGTGAAGTGAGACGCATCATTACATAGTTGGAATACTGCTAGCTACGTGGATGACCATCTATCATAGAACAATATGTGAAATATGAACGTTGAAATGGTGTAATCTTTAAGCAGATAATTTATGTATACTGTTATTGTATCTAAAATGGTTTATATTTAAAACCCCACAGCTGATTGTCACTGAATCCAACTCGGCTCAGACGTGTACAAGTCATATGGAAAAACATGATCAATGACCTTGAATTATCATGCAATAAATATGCGACTGTTAAAAAAATGGTTAACTTTTTCAAAAATTTGAAACCAACTTATTCTGGATATCCCCTGGGCTCAGTTGGTACGACCTATTGTATTATCGAGTACCAGTAATTAAGGTATTTCGGAGGTCGCAGATTTGGATCCCGCTTCGGTAAAACCTCGTTGGTTTATTTCACGATTTCATAATAATATTAAATAGCCGTATCCTCTTCATCCAAGATATTCCATTTCTCACGTTTGCAGCATTACTCAGTTGCGTGCATCTTAAATGGCCCATTTTCAAAACACTTTCTTTGGTTTGATCATTGTTGGTCCTGAAAAAGCTCGGAGACAAAAAAGAATACATTTTACATAGGTATGGTTTTACTGCATTACCAGTTTTAATTAATATCAGTGGTGGTGAAAATAAAGCGGTGTCCACGGTGATCATTATTTATTTCTTACCTTTTTCCTTGCTTTCAGTTTTAATTGTGTGGTCTCTGATGATAAAGATGTTTAAAATTAATTATAATTAAGTAGGCCTACATGTAAAATAAACACACTTTGGCTACCTGCGTTCGCCGAATTGGCATGCTTCTAAGGGGAATTTTCTGTATGTGGAAATTTAGCGTCCACTGTGATTATTGAAAAGAGAATCTCATGCATGAATTAAGACTCAAACGAGTTCCCTGAACATCTGTGGTTTTTTTTTCCGAATTGGGTACGGAAGATCGTCGCTCACTATTAGTTATTATTGAAGTAGCCTACATTTCTTTTCCAAAGAATGTTTCTAAAAGATTCTTGTCCTGGGTTATACCTTATAGTTGCTTTGTAAGTCTGTTAGACGCCGCGGCTGGCAGGAGTACTTGCCTATGCATTGAACCGTGCAGGGATTAGTGCAAATTTCACCTTTTGTTATGCAGGAATCTAATCCACGCGGCGCACTGCGGGATCGGCGCACTGCGGGATCGGCGTACTGCGGGATCGGCGTACCGTGGCCCGCGGCGCAGTGCGGCGGGCCGTGGCGCGCCGAGTAAAATCTTTTTCGTGTCTCCCCTAAGGATTAATGGAGGAGCCTTCTAGTTAAAAAATGTGACAGGCCTAAATCATTAGAGCATTTAATTTGATAAAATATGATCATCATGCCATTGTACATTCTGTATGTATTTTCAGCAAAATATCTCTGTAGAGTGTAGTAACAATATAATCAATTACTTCGAAACAATCATTCTCCTTAAATAAAGAAATGCAAATCTGGTGTTGATGTGAAACAGATATATGCATTTGGTGTATTGCAAATACTGTGGGTAAAGTCATGATTTAATGTACAGGGTGTCAAAAAAAAACCGCAACACTTTGTGTTGAGAACCATTATATAAATGTTACATTGTTTATCTGACTGAATTTAAAGTCATTGAAAAGTGAACAAAAGGAACATTGACTGGAGCAGAATTCGAACTGGGGACCTCCTGAATACCGTACAGGTGCTCTACCAACTGAGCCATCCAGCCCTATGTTGGTGGTGACCCCAATTGTCAATTATCTTTGTTCGTTTGGCAGTCAGAAGCCATGAAACCACGCACACACCGTCATACCCCAAGGATAGTTTCAATGATACATGCAGCAACGCAGCAACCTGGGAACAGTTCATGGGGGATCACTCAAAGAATCACGCTCCAGGAAAATTTTCTTTCTTCACTTTTCAATGACTTTAAATTCAGTCAGTTTCCCTTGTGGAAAATTTTCTTTCTTCACTTTTCAATGACTTTAAATTCAGTCAGTTTCCCTTGTGGTATTTGATGAATTATATTAATCAAAAAGCCCTATCCTCTTTGAGTGATCCTCCACGTACCGTTCTCATGTTGCAGCATTGCTGCGTGTATCATTGAAATGATCCTTGGGGTTCAAGGGAATTCATTGTTCTGATTTCTCCTAAAACTGAATTCATAAATTGAGATACATGGAGGATGCATGGAGGAAAATGAGTGGTATAGTTTTGCAATTTTTTTCTGGTTGTCCACGGATAACCATTTTGTGAAGATTCTTGTCCGGAACTATTTTTGGTTATCCGTTCAATCGCCCGGGCAATGTAGAGCTGACATGTACAGTACATAATCTCCGCGCCGCTTGGTTGGATGGCGTATAGTGAGTAATGCTTCCACTGGAATTCGTTCAAGAATCGTGATACAATACGCGTATGAAGCGCCCTTGTGTCACACATCACACGGTACACAGTGTGCACGTAAATTTCGGAGAAATCACAACTTTATCTAAAAGAAGTTACATTTCATAAAATCCTAAATCCAAGTCGCCCAAGGTGGTAAAACAAGTCATACACGATTTCATGAGATTTTTCTTTTTATAAGTAAAAAAGTAGCCGGCAGCAGATGACCTTGTAGCCAGTGAAATCACCGGCAGCCGGCGCTTCTGGACAACACTGTATTATTTCTTCAGAATTTCGCTCCTCCTGTAAAGTTTAAGGGTTGGGGAGTCACTCCAATGATGCCGCCTGTCATGTTTGTCGGTGTAGATGCGACTTATACACCATTGCGGCTCATACAGTAACTTTAATTCTTAATTTCCTGATTTTTTGTGTGCTGAGGCCTTTACTCTATGCGACAGAAAATTACGGAACAGCATAATGATAAATATTGAAATCAAGTCAAATCATGACAATAATATTGTTGACTTACCTAATTCTGCAGTAGTTACAGTCAAGGTGCTGCTTGGATCACCTCGACCAATCGTATTTACAGCAGCAATCTGCACATCATACTGCATAAATGGCAGTAAGCCTTGTATAGTGTATGTCGTGTCTGTTATATCTGCTATTTCCATGAAGGCTCCAGTTGAGAAACTGCGTTTATACATCAAGATATAGGACTTAATGGGATCTTCAGTTCCTGATGTCCATCGAACAGTTATGGTATATGCTGTGGCCTGTTCTAATGTTGGCATGGGTGGAGGGTCTGGACGAGCTGGTTTTGAAAATAAATTATGACATAATGAAATTCCTCTCTGAAATGAATATTAGCAATTTAAATTCAGCATTTTTTATCATGGGAACCTATTCCTGGTGAAAATAACCCTGTCACACATAAAAATAGGATTTTCCCAAGAGAAATTTTTTTTTTTTCTGCACAAATGGTTGCCACACACTGGTGTCCAAGATATTAAACATTTCATTTCTGAATTTGTTTCCTGTTAATCATCAGTCACCAAACTACCCAAGCTCAACATGTAATTTTAACAGAACAGTACCGGTAATCGGGCCCAAATATGTTGATGTAAGCATTATATACAATTATACTCAATCAATCAAATTACTTCCACCTTTTTCCCAGCGGACATATTTTCTAGCTGGAGGTTTTAGAAGATGTTGACTTACTTCTGACAGTAACAGTAACAGTTTGTTCAGCTTCTCCTAGGTCACTCATGGCATAACATGTGTACTGGGCTGTCTCCTGTACATTCTTCAGAACCAGGATGCTTTGACCAATGGGAAGCTCATCATCAGGTCCACTTAGATCTTCATCGCCTTTTGTCCACTTGATCACAGGCATTGGGGAACCATTAGCAACACATGTTAGATTAACACTCCCACCTGGAACAACTTCTTGACTTTGCGGTCGGATAGTGAAACGTGGTGCAACGCGTCTCTCTGAAAACAAAACATTGCAAATGGTACATGTATCTATTGAGACTGTGACTTGGGCTGCCACAATCTAGAAACTGCATATGATTTCTTCATGGTTTATAACATGATTATGTCAAAATAAAGTCGCTTCGAAGTGTTTTATTCATTCGTTGAAATGTGTACAGTTCTCTGTACACGGGTTTTCACTATTTTCTCGTGACCAGATGGCTGATTGACCTCAAATTTCTACAGGTTTAACAGTTAAGGTAAATGATGGATTACATAATGTGCTTTCACTGTCAGCAACGGTTTTGTTGCAAAAACCAGTTCTGTACTATCCCTTTAAACTGAAGCAAGATTCATTATTTTTAAGGCCACAAATATGCCTTAATAACAAATGCATTGTTTCTGGTCACAACTCACAGTTCACATGTGAGTACTTGGACATTCTTTTTGAATTGATTTTTGTTGCTAGCAATAATAATTCTAATAGCTTCCAATTTACAGGTGCATTGTATTATGGTTTATACTCAGTGTAAACAAAAATCAATTTTAGATTGATTAGTTGTTCAAAAATTGGCATTTTTCAAGATATATTTCACAAGAGTAATTCCGTTACCATTTTTGGTAATTTCGTTACCACTACCAATTGTGAGATAACAGCAAAGTATGGAATATCTTTAAGGGAAATGCCCTAATTAATGCTGCCACAATGAAGTTGAAATCATAGGCAAAAAAGATATAAGTGTAGCTGTGGCCTTTATGTACAGAGAATTTGTTTTTAAAATTATGGTACAAGAAATCCTTCATTTTCTGACGTAATTCTGTTACCGGCACATTTTGGGCCTTGGATCTTTCCACATGAAGAAAATTTAAGTTGTTTTATTTTGATATGATGGTACTGGTAGGGGTATAGCCAGACCATATTAAAGCATTTGTTTGCAGGTAGGCCATAAAGCTAACACAGTATGCAAAATAACAGTTACTTTTTCTCTGAAATGTAATTCCGTTACCGCGGAATTGCCCAATATTAACATACTCACAAAATGCTGGCCTAAAAACTGAGCCCTTTCTACCTCCTTATGATCTTGACTGGAGCAGGATTCAAACCGGCGACCTCCTGAACACCGTACAGTACCTGTACGGTATTCAGGAGGTCGCCGGTTTGAATCCTGCTCCAGTAAATTTGTCTTCAGTTTTCAATGACTTTAAATTCCCTTGTGGCTATTTGATCCTTATGATCTTCTTACCTCTAACATATAACATAGCTGACTGGGAAAACCTGGTACCAGCAGAATTTTTCGCTGCACACTGATACTTTCCTCCATCGGAATCCTCTGATGCGCTGATAGACAAGCCAGCTAATTGCAGAAGACATATATATATGCATATTAGTTTCACTCATCTTGATTACAAAAATCGTTCAAACCTGTTGTCCATCAGAGTAGCAGGGAAAAGTACAAAAGAAGTATTGGTTCTACAGGTAAGTAAAGAGGAGCAAAGCCAAACAATGATCAAGTCAAAATCATCAACCAGTTTTCACAGTGGTCACTTTTGTTTACCAGGTTAGTAGAATTTCTCAAATTAGGCTTATCCTTCACCAAAGTTTCAGTACAGCATGCTATTTGTTATTTAAGTGCACATGAGAAAAAAAATGTGTTGGCTCATGTGGGGTTTAAAACAACCTCCCATTTGCTAGCACATGATTTTTTTTTCATGTGCACTCCAAAAGCACTGAACATGCAGGTCAAGGGCTGACATCAGTGAAGGGTCAGCCTAATTTAATCAATCATCCAGTTTCTTCTATGATGTACATGTAGAATTGGTATAAAATAAAATATATCTTCCTCTTTTTCTTATAATTTATGTAACTCTTTTAATTTCTGCTTAACATCCTACCATAGATGGACAAGACACAACAAACGTGTTTAAGAGAAAAATTATATTGCAAGGTCCACTTCATACAAACAGATTTTCAGCATGTACAAAAGGCAGGTAACAGTAAATCTGAAAAGGTATATTTAGCATCAAACAGAAAAAAGACAGTGTTTTACTTTTAACATGCATGGCAAAATTCCTGTAAATCATGGGGTTGGCAAGTACTGGACTTTACCAATGAACAAATGGAGAAAACAAGTATCAACTATCAATGCATATCAACAACATCACTCTCTGATCATTATAATTTATCTAGAATGGAAGGCATTTAAGTCATTATGAAGAACTAATAAATCATCTCATCTTCATGTTCAAATAACATAGACATATCAATGGAGGCTCAGGCTTCAGTTCCATTTTGTGAATCAATTCTAAACTACACATTTATATCTGCTGGTAACAAAATATATGGCTTTTCCCAAGTTTTGAGTCAATCGGACATCACATCCTACATACTGAGACAATCTCCTGAAGCAATTTGTAACCACCTTGCAGTGACTGCCAGCTGGTACTTATCTTGGTGTAATCACATCAGCACTGAAGCATGCAATTAGTAAATGATAGCTCTATCAATAGCTCTTCAATATTTCAATCTTCATACTCTTCTTCGCGAACCAACCAAATTTAGAGGGGATCGGTTGTTGACTTCTTTAAGCCTTTTCACACAATCTCCTTTTCGATCCGTGTTGAAACCAACCCGGATCCACCCCGGTTCAGCCCGGCAAGTTTTTGAACCGGATCGAAGAGACGCAACATTCATACTTCATTTATGGTGAACCGGCAACACAGATCACGCGTCACACGGCGCAAAATGCAGTTTGGAACCGGGTTGACATTTTCAACCCTACCAGGGTTGATTTTGATCCGGCAAGGCCGTCCTATCCGGGTTGGCTCGGGGTTGAAAATGTTCAAGTGTGAAAAGCCCTTATGTGTTATAAAACACATTTTGATGACATCATCATGGGTGTCACAGTGTTTTTGTCTATTTTTATACAGTATTCATCTATGAATTATCAAAAGGAAATTCAAAGATATCTTGTTTCATTCTCTAGATATCGTTAAAATAAAAGAACTTAAACAACCCAAAATTTTAATAAATCATAAAAATCAGAGGATGACGCCATGATTACGTCATTGCAAATGTTTAATATACTGTTGAGTTTCCCTGAAACAGTATACTGTACCTATAATGGTTTGTGTTTTATACTGTATGTGGTTAAAACCCTACCATGCTGCATTATGGTTAGTCCATGCATTGCCTAGTTTGTCCTTACTCTGTTTTTGCCTGAGAATGCAAGCCTGTCTTTGCCAATCCAATTAGTGCTTTGCACTATCACCACGTTTACACTTGATACCGCGAGGGCGATCAGATCCCGCAAGGGCGATCAAAGGGCGATCAACGATGAGTGTAAACACTCACGCAATCAGGATCTGATCTGATCCACCTCTCGGGAAGGATCGGATCCAGTTCCGATCTCGCATGCGGGATCAATGTTTGAGTGTAAACGCAGCGCGGGATCAGATCCTGCAATTTACAGTGACGGCATCCGGTGACAGCATGGTCCAATATACTAACAACAATTACGCTGGTACCCAATAATGTGAGCTGCACGCACGTGTGCCTACTAAGCGATAACTGGTACTTGCAACTTTCGTTCTCCTTTTCCTGTCTTCATGATTATTTCACTCACCGTTCCAAAGCTTAAAACCTGTTATGTACATTGTGATTTTTTCTGTAAGGGTATACTCTCTAGCATGCTTTAGCCATTTTATTATAGATGCCGTAGTTTTATAGGCCAGT